>JBCNJP010000008.1:6861879-6944136 GCA_039602395.1 Deinandra increscens subsp. villosa
CTAAATGACATTTACACACAATATATTAATTACTAATAGAACGTTTTAGCCGTTAGTCAACTTTGCGGGCGAGTAAGGGGAGGAACGTGAGATAAGATCTAAGGCTGAGAGGCGCCCCCCTCGCCTGTTAGTAACAATCTTAAGGGAAGATTATAAATAAACAAGTTACCAAAACTACCATTGACGAGTCCTCCCAAGTGATACTATCTTCGACTGAATTTTCTAAAACCCACCTTTATCTTTATTTCTATTTTTATTTTTATCTTTATTTTATCTTTTCTTATTTTTACTTTTATTAATATTGACCTTTAAAGTTGGTCAGGTTAGATGTCAACATAGGTAAAGTATCAAGAGCCCTCACTTCCATACATTGTGTCTTTGGACGACCTCGGTTTCTTGTCATTACTGTACTACGTCGCGATGGGTGCACTTGCCCGTGTATGTGGTGTATAGTAATAGTTCGTGATCGTGTCTTATAAATTTAAAGCTTAAACGCAATAAGTGGGGTTGAAAATGACCCATAATTGTTATATTTTTATAAGCACCACACAACGCACCAATTTATCACAAAAATAATCTATAAAAAAACTAATTTATAATTTTTGTATAACTGAACCTAACACTATTAATATTATTAACCCAGTTACCCAAACTCTTAAACCCATTACCCAATTAATTAAAAAAATACCTAAACTTAATATCTAATTATAATTAAACTACCCAAAACCTCAAATTCAAACATACACCATATGATTGATACGGAACTCGAAATACGATCACATTTGTTTGGTGATTTCACAAGCAACCGGCGAGTCGGCCGTTGGCGACCGCCACACATCACTCTGACGACTGATGTTCGCATTTCTGTTTTCACAAATTCACAGTAAGTCATTGTCACACTTCATATCTCTCTCTCTCACTAAGTCTCTTTGAATATTTGTTTTGGATAATTGAATTATGTTAGGTTTTCTTTATTTCTTAGGTTTTGTAATTTGTATTTGTAAATCCATATATTTTCAGATTAGCGTAATGTATCAATTATATGTTTTTTGTGATTTGTGAAGTACAGATTAGTTTACAGTGGTCTTGATAGTTCATAGTTGATTCACAAATGGCAAAATATATTACAGATTTGTGAATAAGTGAATTAACTATAGGTTTAAGAAAATGAAAACCCGTAAAAAACAACTTTAGGTGTTTGTCATTCTGTTATCTACTTATGTAAAAAACAACTTTAAGTGTTTTGTCAAGTTGTTATCTACTGATGAATGACGTATGCTACTTTTGTTATTCCTTTTCATACTTTAAGTTGGTTTTTTATCATGTAACGCGACCCGACATGAACCGGTCTAAAACGTTTTTGTATATAAGGTTGGACGACCGAAGCCTGAAATTTTCTAAACCCCATGAAAAAAAGTTTCTAGATACGCCACTTATTAAAGTAAATTATTAAATTTAAACACTTCAGAATTAATTAATGTGTCGTATCTATTATGTGTTATGTGTTAATTAATAAAACAAAAATAATGAAAAGAGCCGCTTAGTTAAATACAACGTGTTTCTAAAATTAAAATATCATTTTCCACCAGCATTATAAAAAAGAACTAAATATATAGTTTCTCAGCCAATTGGCGAGCTCATAATCTGACAATTAAAAGACCTTCGACTTTGTTTATGTGCCTGCATAACATAGACTCTTTCAATCATTCGTAGGACGGCATTTACACTATATAACTGGACCTAATTATCAAACATTCCATCAATAACAAACTCAATCAGTCTCATATCCTTTTGATCCATCAATGGCTCGTGTTTTCGGCTCGTTTGCGCTTCTAGTCCTCGCTTTCTCCATAGCAAACGCGACAGACCATAGTCCTCTTCAAGATTTCTGTGTGGCGGACACAAACGCGCAAGGTTGGCCATTATTTCCTTGTTTTTTTTTTCTTTTTTATTTTTAAATATGTTCGTACAAAATCAATGTTATAATCATATATCTTGCGACAGTTTTGGTGAACGGGTTCGCTTGCAAAAACCCAAGTTCGGTTCAAGCAAGCGACTTCTTTTTTAGTGGCCTACACATGATGGCAAACACCTCGAACAGACTCGGGTTCGGGGCAAAATTGGTTTCCGTGACACAATTGCCAGGACTCAACACTTTAGGAATCTCAATGGCTCGTGTTGATTACGCACCATGGGGGATCAACCCACCCCACACGCATCCACGTGCAACAGAAATCTTGACAGTCCTAGAAGGTTGTCTCGAGGTCGGTTTCATCACATCAAACCCTGAGAACCGTCATATTACAAAGGTATTGTATAAAGGTGATGTTTTTGTGTTTCCCGTGAACCTCATTCATTATCAAAGAAACGCTGGAAATACAAATGCAGTTGCGATTGCAGCGTTGAGTAGCCAAAACCCTGGAGTGAACCCGATTCCAAATGTGGTTTTCGGGTCGAATCCTGATATATCAACAGACATTCTTGCCAAGGCATTTCAAACTACTGATGACGTCGTCAGTAACATCCAGTTCAAGTTTTAGATTGGGTCTACATGTTATTTTATATTTTAAGATTGGTTTTTTTTTAATTATGCTTCTTGATTGTATGTTTGATCTTGCTATCTTCTCTTTCTAATAGAAAATATGTTTTATGTGTACTGTACAACTAGCAGTATACAGAACAATTTGATTCTTAGATAATATGAAACCAAAATCGCAAAAAAATAGAAACGGAAAGATACGGCAACTGTTTTAGTTTTTTAAGGCAAATCGTATCCTAAGTCCTAATATCATATACTAAAATCCATTCTAAACTTGTTCAAAACTTCCCAGTCCATTGCGGCTCACCAATCAAGAATACAACTATAGCAATGTATGTGTGTGCACAAAGTTTTTCTTATAAACAGATAAACTTCTCACATAAAAATTGATACACCTCCGATTCATTTTTTAATTGAATAGAATCTATCATAGTACAGGACCTCTTAATCTTTTAACTTTTTTATATTTATTTAAAGGATCCTAGAAACTTATATAAGATCATGTGTAAGACGGTCCGTTTGACAACCGGTACAATTTCATGTTAACTATCCATTAATTAATTACGTGATTAGTCGTAATTTATTCATTTCGACTTAATCTACCTCTTCTAATAAAGAAGGATCTGATTAAGAAGAGTTTGCCACGTGTCATACTTTAGCTTCCCATAAACCACAATTAGTAATTAAGGAAAGTTTGCCACGTGGTCATACTTTAGCTTCCCAGAAACCACATTTTTTAAATAATAACAAAAACAAAAGAGAGGAAAGAAAAACTCCACGCCCTCATTCATTACCGTCGCTCCTCAACCCTCAACGATTTATTTCAGTTGTTTGGAAGCTTGCCTCTCTGTTCCTGGAGCAGAATCAGAAGTTCAATCGCCAATGATAAGTTCAATCCATCATTCAATTTGGGATTTAATTTTTGTATAACGTAATCCATCATTCAATTTGGGATTTCAATCGTCTTCGAGAGTCTTCAGTTGCAACAATCAATTTAGGGTTCTTCGTCTCCAACCTGTATTTTAGTGTCATCAACCATACACAAATCGCATCTTCTTGCATCCCTACTCTTGCTAGCCTTCGATTCAAGTAAGTATTATGTTTTACTTTATGAGGGTTTTTGGGTTACCACATATATACGATTCATCTATATCCTTTCTTTTGCTTCGCTTTCTCGTAATGTTTTGACCCCCTTTGTGCCTTGATTCCTCTCGGTGTTCAGCATTCGATTTACTGGTGAGTTTAGGTATTTGGTTTTCAGAACTGAGTGGTGTTTAACATTCAATTTGCTCATTGTCCTGCTGACATATTTTCCTTAATCTTATTGCGATGATTGTATTGTCTTTTGGTTTCTATTTTATTGCAGTTTCTATTAACTGTTATACTGCTGTTTAGGCCTCACTTATATGTTGAGAGTCTGGACAAACATAACACCTTTAGAAAGTTTGATAGTGAGATGGAGTCAATGTGAAAACATTGAGATAAATGTAAAATTACTTAACTATTTTTTGTTTTGAGCAACTTATGTGCTTCTGATCCATAATCAATAAGAAAACTCATATTAAAGAAATGTTTGTTAACTTTATGTAGGGTGAAACAATCTTCCGGTAACCAAGAAAATTTTATTTCAAGAACTTTTGAAGAGAGTTAGTAAACAATCTCATTGCAAAGGAGGAATAAAATCAGTTGTTAACTGGACCAAAACCTCACCATCTTCGGTAAGTCTGCAAAATTCTGGGCATCATTCATTTCCGGTGTGTTATTCTTAGACAAGAATATGTAAACAATTCAAATCTGATGTGGTTTATGTAATTATTTCTATGATTTCATGTTAAATATAGGCTTTAACAGGTGATACATTGTGAAAGTTCGATGTTGAAAGTTGCTCCATGTGTAAATGATGTTAATATGATTCAGATTTTATCTTTGCATCTTTTTGGAGGTGACAATAGGTTTTGAGTGCTAATGATTGGTTGATACTGAGAACATGGGTGTTTCTTTCATTATCATGCATGCCAGGTTGATAGCTTAAAAACTCTGAGTGTAGTTCAATTTTAAGGCTCCATTCCAGGTTGATCTTTCAAAAACTATTGGATTGATATGTTCAGAAATCAGATTCGTTTTTGCTCTTTTTTGTTCTAAACCAAATGATAAAATCTGTTCTTGAATTTTTACATAGTTGATATGTTCATACCTTTCAACTTTATATTTTGTACTCATGCCTATAGAGGTAACCACTGTTAATCGCAATTTGCTAGGATCTTAACCAATTTACAGTCAATTGAGTGAAACTTAACTATTTTCTGCACAAAGGGTGGTGTCGTAAAAAAAAGGATTGTTTAATTGATGGGTAGCAAAATGGTTAGGTTAGGTAATGGGTCAATCAGGTTAGTTAGAGTCCAAGTAAATTTAGGATGGCCTAAAAGGGCCCGGTCAGGTTGTTTTACCATCAATTGGTTCTTCATATTTGTTTGTTCTTGCCTTCAATTTTTTAAATATGATGGCTATCAATGTTACTAGAAGTTGTATTACTAAATGCGGATTATCAGAAAAAGGACGATTTTGTAGGCTTAGAAGATTAATAATTTAATATCTGTATCCCTGTTTCAGTAGAAGTCCATCAGTAAAAAGAGGTTTAGTTTGTTTTAAAAGAATAATAAACTTTGAGAATTTGATGATCTAACTTGCTTCATTATCTGTTGGAATGAAGGTAGTGATGTGAGAAAGGCAATCTTCATCTTCAAGAATGCATCACGTCAGAGGATAACGAGCCATAGTCCTCCTCCTCACGTGTTTTAACATGCGTATCAATCGGAAGTGCAATTAATTGCTGGCAGAGCAGATGATCGTTAGCCATCGGGATTTGTCTGATTTGTTTCTTTTTGCTTAACTTGCATCATTGTCGTTGACGAAGAAGATGATAGTTTGCATCATTGACGTTGGCTGGCCACACAGATATAACGGATGTGCATAAATCTCTATTTGGTCATATGTTTAAGGTACTTTTGTTTGATTATAAGTTAATACTTTCTCTATTTGGTCATATGAATTTTTAATTAAAAAACTGTGTCGCCTTCTTCATCTCTAACGTTTTATGTTTTAGTTATATGCATATGATAGGCCTTCAACGTAATAGATGTTACTGTAATTCATGCGTATGTAATCTGCTATTATATAATATAGCTTTTTGTACATGGAATGATGTAATTAATATTCATTTTGTTTGGCAAATGTAGTCACTAAGTTATTTGTCAACAACTCATATTGTTCAACCCGGTCACCGAGCGGGTATAAGTTGGTGCCTTTATAAACAATAATGCACTTCAGTGGTTAGTCTTCATTTTTTAAGGTGCATAAAAGCTAATTTAAGAAAACAACCATTGTGGCTTTCTTAAGTTTACTTGATTGTTGTTGGGACAATGGGCTTTAGGATATAAACCGAAATCATTCATTAACAGATGGCTAAGACACTCATCTCAAGGATATTCCAAATGCTACATGTTTTGATTTCTTCTTGCTTAATTAATTTATTTATCTTCGTCTATATTAGTGTCCCCAGTCTTATATTGATTTGGTGACAAATTGCAACATAGTTGCTAATGTTGATGTGTTCTTATTACTTAAGGTTCTTAGTTTCTCCAAATCAAATGTTATTTTGATATTCCAGATCTTTACTAGGATCCTATCACTTAAGGTTTTTTATTCAAATGATCGACCTAGATATCAAACAAACGACATGGTTCATTGTAGGGGATTCCTTAACTCATGCTTGTATTAAATTGATTACATATCACCCCGTGTATCACACGGGTTACAAACCTAGTTTCTAATAAATTAAGTTATCATATGCATTGCATCAAGTCCCGATCGGTTAAACGAAAACACCAAAATACTGGATAACTCCCAATTTATTATAAACCAAGAAAAAATATGCTCAAAACTTCGTTTACCAATACCATGACTCGGTATTTATAGAGACCCCTAACTAGATAACTCAAGGTATTTTAATTAGACTACAATTCCTTTTATTTAATTAATAATCTAATAATCTCGCCTTGATCTCCAAGTCGCTTGGACTCCAAGTATTTCATGCAAATCTCATGCAACCATCCACACCATAAGCTCGGTGTGTCCAGTAAATTAAATATCTCACAACATTCACCCCCTTAATTTCGATGTTGAACCGAAATTAGAAAGATCTTCAACCCCTAGCAAGTCCCGCATCTCCTTTAGCTTGACTCGTGCTAATGCCTTGGTTAAAATATCTGCTCGTTGCAACTTTCCCGACACATGTTCGATCTTCACTTGCCCTCTCTCGACACACTCCCGTAAAAAGTGGTATCGAGTATATATATGCTTGCTTCGCCCATGAAAAACCGGGTTCTTCATCAAAGAAATAGCAGATTTGTTATCTACCAACAAAGTCACGATTTGCTCCTTTAGGCCCGTGATCTCACTTAACAAACTTTGCAACCATAATGCTTGTTGAGCCGTTGCCGTAGCCGCCATGAACTCGGCTTCGCAAGAAGAAAGAGCCACGGTATTCTGCTTTTGTGAAACCCAAGCAATTGGCGATTCACCAAAATAGAACACATACCCGGTAGTACTTCTCCCGTCTTCCTTTCCCACGTTATGACTACTATCGCTATATCCCGTTAGTTGTGGTTTACCACCTTTTTTATATCGAATACCATACCCACTTGTACCTCGAACATACCTCAAAATGAGCTTTATTGCCGTTGCATGTGAAACCTTTGGTTCTTGCATATATCTGCTCGCAAGTCCCACTGCAAAGGCTAAGTCGGGTCGGGTGTTAAGAAGGTAGCGCAAGCAGCCTACCACACGCCGATACCCGGTTGCGTCCACTGGTTCCCCTTCATCATCTTTTTCAATCTTAAGGCCGGGTGTTAGCGGAACATGAGTTGGGTTGCATTCAAGTAATCGAGCTTCTTCAAGTATCCTTTTTGCATAAGCCTCTTGCTTTATCATAATTTCACCCCCTTTTTGTATGACTTCGATTCCTAAGAAGAACGTTAATTTTCCGAGGTCACTCATCTCGAACTCTTCACTCATTCTTCTTTTGAACATTAACAATTCTTCTTTACTTGAACCTGTCACTAGGAGGTCATCCACATAAACTGCAATTACTAGGATAGATTGATCCGATATCTTGACATAAACCGCTTGCTCGTGCATGCAACGTGTAAGATTCAACCTTTTGAGAGTCACATCTAGCTTGGCATTCCAAGCTCTCGGAGCTTGTTTTAAACCGTACAACGCTTTTGTCAGTTTATAAACTTTACCCTCGTCGCCTTTTTTCACAAAACCCTCCGGTTGTTCTACATATACTTGCTCTTTTAAATCTCCATTGAGAAACGCCGATTTTACATCCAAATGGTGAATCTCCCAACCCCGGTTAGCGGCAAGTGCTATAAGTAAACGAACTGTTTCAAGATGGGTTACGGGTGCAAAAACCTCATCATAATCAATCCCCTGTTTTAGCACATATCCCTTCGCCACTAATCGTGCTTTATGCTTGTAGATAGAACCATCCGGATTTTTCTTTAGCTTAAAAATCCACTTAAGTCCAAGTGCTTTAGCATCATCGGCGAAGCTTTTAAGGGACCGGAGGGGGCGACCGCCCCTGCGGTTTTTTCGGGCCAGAAGCACTAATATTCACGAATTTACGTAGAAAAATTACATGTATTGAGTATCGCCCGCTCGAATGTATTGAGTGTCACCCCTCGATAAAATTTTGAACCCCGCCCCCTCGGGGTTTTCTTTCAAGCTTCGCCACTGGTCGGAAGGGTTCTATCGAAAGGTAGGTTCTCACGGAAGTGTTGTTCATCTAGTGTGGTTCTCACGGAACCAGAGAATTCTCTCAGAAGAAGCTTTCTTCCGGTAGGTTGGCTTTTCATAGAACACAAACCCATTTTCTAGGAACAAAGGTTGGTTCGGTGATGTGTTCTTCCAGAAAATTGGGTTCTACCGGAACTCTTCTTTCTGACAGTTGAGATGGAAACAATGTGTTGCAATATCCATTTGATGGAGTTGAGCCGGAAGCCCGGAAGTGTGATTTTTGCGATGTGAGAGAAAGCGGTACCTGGGAACACGATACAGAAACAGTAGACATAAAGTATGTTTCTACATTTTTGGTTTTCATCACCAAGTCACGACAAAGATAGAAATCAACTATACTTTGTCTATTCCTTACCCAAAACCCTAAATTTATCATCGTTACCATCACCGATCTTTATATAAACCCAGATTACAACTATCGCCGAACCAGCCATGAACAGTTAGAAACCCTAATCTTGAACCAACGAAACTGTTATCTTCAATGTACCTCGAAGATCACCTATAATAAACGGAACAGTAGCCTTCGTCTTCTTCAACCAGATTTGCGAACAAAACAACAACCCAGATTGATGAATCAAATATATCATCGTCACATTCATCCATCCAAAAATGTCAACCCAGAACCACAGATCCAACACAACGAACGAACTGCAGTTCTCGTTTGTGTGTTCTACGTTCAACCGTCTTCATCACTATCTACATAACCTGCAACCCTCACTCATATTTCTGTGATGTTTTCTTAATTTTTTCAAGAGAGAGAGAGAGTGGATGAGAATGGGAGGTTGTGTGAGACAACAGAGAGAGAAAAGGTGAGTGAGACATTAGGTGAAAAAGTATGGTCTAAGTTTACTAAGGTGCTGTTTGTTTTTTCAGAGGTAAAATGTCTGCAGTCTGCAGACCACATCTGCAGACATCTGTAGAAGAAGAGGTGGACCAAACCTCTGCAGTCTGTAAGAAAAAGACTGTTTGTTTTTTAACTTCTGCAGACTGTTAAAATAAACTGAAATTTAAATAAACAGATTTGTTAAACTTAAAATAGTTTTTCAACATTCTCGTTTAACTTAAAGTTATACAACATTGAAACAATATTCTTAAAACCACAATAATATTTTTTAAAATCATTCATTCATTCAATATTCTGCATTAACTGCTCAGCAATTTCATCTCGTAACTTAGTCATATAATCCCGATCCGCTGTACTACCATGTGCTTCAACCTCGTCTTCATTACCATTAACGTGCACATGACTATTTTGTAACGACACATTGGGTTGATCATATTGTGTAAAGAAGTCATCGCTCAAACCCTCTTTCCTTATAAAATTATGTAGCGCAAAACATGCAATGGCAATATTCCTTTGTGTAGCCAACGGAAATGGTGCCATCCTCTTCAATATAGGGAATCGTGCTTTCAAGACACCAAAAGCACGCTCAATGACGTTCCGAAGTTTTGCATGTGCATGGTTAAATTTTTCTTTATTGGTCAACGCACGTCTCCGACGAAAATCTCCAAGCCAATACCTCACATTACGATATGGAGCCATAAATCCTCGTGTGTGTGCATACGCGGCATCACAAAGATAATATTTTTCTGTAAAGATATAGAAAATTAACTAGAATATTAAACTAAGGTATAAATATTTATCAAATCCTAAACGTACCTGGTGGTGGAAACGGGAATGGTGCATCTGGATCTGATAATGCCTCTGATAGTATTCTAGAATCATGTGCTACTCCTTCCCAACCGGCCACAATGAACGTAAAAATCATGTTGAAGTCACAAATTGCTAATATGTTTTGATAACAATCCCCCTTTCCCCTTCCTCTATATAAATCTTGTTGCGCTTTAGGGACAATGGCATGTATCAAAGTTCCATCTAGTGCACCAACAACTCCTTTAAAAACCTTTCGTAGCCTCTTGTTATGTCCCGGAATGTTTGGATTCGGATTGAAAGAAGTTGGTACTATCATGTCTTTTGCGAAAAGCATCATTTTATCCAACACTTCATAAAAAAATTTATGAATTGTTTGCTTTGAATGTTGAAATCTACGCTTGATAACCACGTAACGTTGATTATGACCGATCATCATCAAAAACATAGCCATCTTTTCCTCAACCGATACATGTTTACTATCCTTTAACAAATATGTTATTCTAAAATGTGCACATAGACGGACAAAGGATTCTCGAGACATACGTAGCATTTCAATGCATTGTTTGGGATTTCCTTGCAACAACTCTAACGTGTACTGATGTCCCGTCATACGTGAATCATTGTCTCGCTTTCGTTTCAAACCTCTCTTCCAAAAAAAGCGAACATACAAGTAAAGGATGATCACGAGAAGTATTTTCTTATCATGATCCATTATGATCCTGTGTTAATAAAACATAAAAGAAACCATTTAACATAAGCAAGAAAACAACCATCCAATGTATTCAAGCAAAAAAACATACAATGTTTTCAACGTGGCCAACAAAACACAATTCAACATAGCTAACCCAAAAGAAGATAATGTTTCCAACATGACCAACAAAAACAAATTCAATAAAGCTTAAATCTAACCCAAAAGCAGATAGTGTATTCAACGTGGCCAACAAAAACAATTCATCACTACTTTAGTAGTCCTAAAGTTGTTGCCGTCATCACGAGCCATCCTCTTAATACTTCAGGAATATCTGGTAATTCCATCCATGCCTCTCTCATGTTTGAGGTCCCTCCAAAAATATGAAATGCAGCTAAGAATAAAGGATCTACCGGATCTAACCCAACCAGCTTTAACTTCTCAGAACATTGAGCAATTGTTACTATTGGAGGTTTTTGCTCTTTGCCTTTAACCAAATACTGTAGAGCCTGTCGTATATCGAGTGCTAAATCATCACCATTGATAGATGATGATTTGGAGGTTTTTGCTCTTTTCTTTGGATTAGGCTCGGGATTAGGTTCGGGGCTAGGCTCAGGAGTAGGCTCTGGAGTAGGCTCGAAAGTAGACTCATGAATAGTCTCAGAGGTATGATGATAAGTGCCGGTATCATCCTCTTCCGTGTCCTTATAAGTCAGAAGTTGTTGGACACGATGACAAGAAGATGATCCAACCCCTGATCTTTGGGTTGATGTCCACTTACCATTCCCAGTGGCAGCATTACCATCAAATAATTGAGCACAAAGTTCTGGAAAAGGTAATGGAACTGTTTTCAATGATGCGGCCTTCGGATGCCCCTAAGTAAAAAAAATGATATGATTATTTGTTTAAAGGTAGATGCTAAGAAATTATATATATGAACATACCTTCCTAAATTCTTCCCATTCCTCGTCCGTTAAGGTAAAAGTATTTGTTCGAGGGTCGTATATGTTGCCGGTTTTGTTTTTCAAATAAACCCATCCTATGTATTTGGCTTTAAGATTATCGTAGGCATTTTTCATTTGCTTTTGAGACAACTCCACGCCAAACTTTTCCTTAAGAACTTTTCCTAACTTGGTCCATGAGTCTTTGTGCAAACTCAATCCTTTTCTACCCACGGTGGTTATCTCTTCAATGCAAGTCTCTAATAAGCATTTTAGACGCTCATTTGACCATTGTTGTTTTTCTCCCATTTCTAGTATTTAACAAACAATCAAATAAGCACTATATAAAAAATTACCTAGTGTATATTCAACTAGTAGTGCTTCATGACAATTTCTAAACAAAGAAAAGAAAAATAGCTCCAACAACTATTCTGATGTTTTAACCTATATGCTCCATGACAAATATTTCTCAACAACACATGAAAATTGAAGTATAATCTTGGTATGTTCAACTACTGTGCATATTCCAACAATTTGTCAACAAATCGAATTCTTTCTAACCAAACATCTCCATCAAACAGTTTGTAAATAATAAAAATACATCTCAAATTAAACAACAGTTTGTAGAAGAATCATGAAAAAACATATATACAAAAGGATATCATGTCATCACAAAGGTAACTGCAAAAACTATACAGAAATCGAGATGTGTAGGCAATCATAAAAATACATCTCAATAATTTCTAGCCAAACAATTTCAACAAAACTTGAACAATTCAACAGAGCTAGAGATCGAGATGTGTAAATCATAAAAATACATCTCAACAACAGAGGTAAAGATTGAAATAGAGAAGTGTTACCTTGATTTGAGAAGGAGACGACGGAGGAGTGGAGGAGACCCGACGGAGTAGAGGAGGTGACGCAGGAAGAGGAGGCGGCGCCGCCAGAGGAGTGACACAGGCAGAGGAGGCACGTCGGCAGAGGGTCGACGCCGGCGGAGGGTCGACGCCGGCGGGGGATCGACGCCGGCAGAGTTTTCACGAGAGAGAGAGAGGTGTTCTGATCTAGGGTTTTTTTTTTCACGTACAGCGGCTGAAGGGAATTAGGAAGAGGTAGGAAGACATAAACCCACATCTGTTTGAGGAAGAGGACGCGCAGACCTTTTTTAATGAAATGTCTGCGAGAAAACAAACACTCTGTAAAAGGTAATGTCTGCGCGTGGTCTGCGCGACGCAGACATAAGAGGTCAAGAAGAGGTTTTTTAAAAAAACAAACACAACCTAACTCTTATTGTTCAAGAAGCATTAGAACTCACACAAAAATAAATTAATCAAAGCTTTTGACTAAAAATTGTATACCCGTAGAAAAATCAGGAGAATATCTAGGAGGAGTTTTGAGTTTGAGTAACTCAACAAGAACTACCTTTTGAATTGTGTTAAAAGATTTAAACACAAAAACCCAATAAAATATATATCATGAACATAGCAGTGAATAAGGTTTTAAAAGATTTGCGGGAGACTTCAAAAATAATCTTTCAAGAACAAAAGAAAAAAAATCATCTATATTTGTTATAAAAACGAGCTTTGGAACACAAGGTTGAGAAACCAAATGTGAGGTTGCATTTTCTCGACCATGGATCTGATACCAATTGAAGAAACTATGGCGGGCTAGAACTCAGTCTGCGGTGATGAAACAGATCGAGCCATTGTGCACTTCTTTAAAAGACAAATAAACACTAGAAAAAAGGCATAGTGTGTGAGATGTGATGATGATGAGCAAAGCAAGAACTATTAGATAGATATGTGATATAACAAGATGAAGATAGACAAACAAAGATAACTGAATGATTAAATTTACCTATCCCACTCATACCCGGGCCTCAAGAACAAGTGTGTTGGTATGTTGTGGTGTATCTATAAAATATGACATTATTTTGTGACACCTTCTTAGCAGTTAAAGCTTTTATATTTATAAAACCTGATTTACTAACAACTACTATTTCACCACATCACGGGCAAGTGCACCCATTGTGGAGCAGTATAGTAGTGGTAAGTTGAATCGGGGTCGATCAAAGACACAATGAAAAATGGGGGTTTACAAGGGTTAATTTTTGTCAATGCACAACTAAACTTTTCTTGTTGTTTTTACAAATAGGTTTTTATAAGTAAAGGAATTAAATAAAGGAAATAGAAATAAAATGGGTTTTAGACCTTTAAGTAGTCATACTCAATATTGTTGAAAGAGCCTCACCAATAACAAAGCAGTGGAGTTTTCCATTACGAAAATAAATCAAGATTGTTTATCGGTGGGCGACTAGACCGGATTTCAGTACTAATTGTCTAGCCTCACCAATCCTATGGTCAATCGTCTACAGGGTGTACGAACGCCGTAGGACAGTGCCACCTATCAACAAATATAGTACACTCATGAATTCATGATATACACGCATAAATACATTATACCCTCAATAGATCTATTCAATTCTGGCCTTTTCTAGTTCAGATAAGAAAACAGAGTTTCCAATTGGGCGTTCTTGTTTTCCCGATTTACTCCCTTGAAATTCTATTGATTATTGCATTGGGTTTTGGTTCAAATTTAATTTTGGTATTGATTTTTGCAGGTCCAATATTGGTTGATGGTTTTGGGACATTCAGATTTGGTATACACCATAGATATTCTGATCATGTGAAGGACATTTTGGATATTGATGATCATGATTTATCTCGGATGGGTTCAGTCGATTATTACTCTGCTATGGCCCACCGTGACTGTATCTTCCATCACCGCCCCTCCTTCCGGTACGTAGAATATTCCTTAGCGTTTCTTGGTGGCAAATCGAGATTTCTTGAATTCGTGGAGCCTTGAACAATAACCCGAAGATGGCAAATGGAGGTGACGATCTGGCAAATGGGCGTGCCGACAATTTTTTTAGTTCAGGGTAAAAAGAAAGTTTTGCCCTCGCATGTGGATGGCACATGTCAAAGTTAACGGATTTTTTGATGGAGTTAGTGGAAAGGATGAAGAGTGCAAGATGTTTTGTTATAAAGGACGGGTGGTTTTAATTAGTTTTCACAAAGGACGAGATTCGTAATTAGGTATATTCATAAAGGACAATACTTGTAATTTACTCTAATACAAATTTACTATTATGCATGTGCAATAACAGTTCAAAAATCCATTGCACATGACACATGGTTTATGATGAAAAGTCAAGATCAAGATATGAACATGTAAATGTTCATGTCGAATTCTATGTAAAATATAGGAAAAACATCATTTTCAAAGCGTAACTGATAAAGATGTTAACTTGTCGATTCAAAATTGAGTTTAGGGTTTGTAAAGCATCTTAAAATATCATTCTAACAGTTTAGGGTGATTAGGAATTGATTAATTAGAGTTTTATTACAAGTTAAACCTTTTCATTCCTAAATATATATCAAATATGTTTGACTTTGCTAAATTAACCTTCAATAGTAGAGAGGAAAAGAGGGCTATTGAAGGTCTTGGTGACACAAGGACAATAGAGCAAATGTAGGATCGTTAATAGTTAGAGTTAAACTAAAACAAAGCCCTTTACTCGCAAATATAACCCTGCGGAATTAAAGTTATATTTCACTTTACTCAAGCAATATTAAGTTCTTGTGTATAATGTAAAAGCTTGATTTGCAAAGATATAGTAACAACAAAATATCAAATACTCGGCACTATTTTCATTAACTCGAAGCTACACTATTACAAGTTGTTCAAGAACTGATAACAACAAAGATAATCGTGACGTGTAAACTAGAGCTAACTAAGCTATATATAGTGCTGATGAGATCAATGACATCCATTGATCTCATGCGATCTAATCTAGACCGTAAACTAAAAAGTCAAATATAAACTACCAAAAGAATAAACATCGACAATTGGAATATCTTGCGTGTTTGCAGCACCATACTACTTTAGGAGAGCGACTTGAATCAGATATAGAAGCATACGAGAAGCTTTTGCAGGATTAGACTTGCTGAAAACACATCTCAGGAAAAGTCCGGTTGAACTCATTATCTGGTGGATAATAGAGTTCACCCGGAATATTCGCTAAGGGACAAAACTGCTTATTTCCGCTTGAACTGCCAGTTCCGCTTGAAGTGAGAACTCCGCTTCAACTTCAACTTCAGTCGGAACTATACAAAATTGGCATTCAGCCGGAAATCTTCCAAGCGCAATATTCCTTACAATCTCCCCCTAAGCTGATGCTGTCAAATTATTCTTCAACTTCAATGTTTATCTTCAAAAACTGACTTGTAACCAAAAATTTTCTTCTCCATGACCTACTTGTCAAAGAACTTAAGCCCTGCATTCACATCTTTTGAGAGAACACTCATGTTGGTCATGGTGACCTTAACATGTTGTAGAGCTTCCCAATCTTGTTCATTCTACTGATCTTGAACATTAACTGCTTCATGGGTTGTGAAACTGCTATCTTCCCTGTGTACATAGAAGAGTTTTTCTTCTTCTTCCCAAATCACAGATTTTATCAGACTGGTTGTCTTTTCTTCAGTATCTTCATCAACCTGAGTTTCAGAGAACAGACCATGCTCGAGCACTTTTGGTTCTATGCTCATTCTCAGCATGAGCTCAGCTCTGGACAAACTCATTATCCCTTGCAATTTAGCATAGATATCCGATAGTTGGGAGAGGTCAAGCATTCTGGTGGCAAGATGAGCATTCACTACTCTGGTGATCCCACTTAGGCACTGGAATTTGAGGTCAAAGGTGTCTTCATTAACTGTCCACCCAACAATTTTGTTTTGCCTGGGTGGGCCTTTCTTCCTTGGCCTTTGTTCTCTCTTTCTTTTGTGATGCAGCAGTCTTCTTTTTCTCATTTTGTTTTCCTCATTAGAATCATCAGTTGATTCTATTTCTTTTGGAGCTTTGCCCTTTGAGGATTGAGAAGAAGGACTGGGTTGTACTTCAGTAGGTTTGATGGTGGTGGCAGAAGGTTCTTTGAAGGTGAGTGGAGGTAGGGAAGTTTGTGTTGGTGGTCTATCAGCTTCAGGTGTAGGGCTTGAAGGTGGAGTAGGAGGGAAGATGTCAGAGAAATCCATGGTAGGTGGAGGCTTTTTCTTGAGGGGAGCAATGGGAGTAAAATTATCTGTTCTGTACTTGGGATTGGCAAGTTTGGTGGCAACTTTCTTGGAGATGGAGGGAGGTTTGTAGGGTGTGATGGCAAGTGACTGTAAGATAGAAGGAATTGTTGTGGGCATAGGGTTTGGGTTATAAGTGAAAGAAGGTGGAGGTTGTACATCTGCAATTTCAGAAAATTCAGGTTTAACATTTACAGTTGTTGTACCTGAGATGAGCTCTGATGGTGAAGGCATCACCAAATTAGGATTGACAGCAGCAATTTGTCCTTTAAGCTCATGAAAAATTGAATCTATCAAGCTGCAAAGCCCCCTAACTTGCATCTGAGCTACCTCTTCCTCTGTCTTCAAATTTCTGACCACAAGTGCCCTTTGTATCTTTTTCAGTAGGATGTAATTCTCATCATTCTTTGTCAACCTGGTAGGCAATTGAGAAGCAATCGAAATCAACTTCTGCCTATCATTTTCAGTCACTGCTTCCAGATCATAATCCTTTAATCTCCAGTTGAAAGACCTAGTCTTTGCCTCTTCAAGTAAGTTCTCAAACACACTATTTTGCAGATACAGATCATATTCCTCTTGTAGTTCTTTGGCAAGCCTCTCATCCTCTGCTGCCCTTTTGGCATCTTCTACCATCTTCACTATAGCCTCAGCTTCAGGAGTTTGAGTTACCTTTTGAATAGTTTTAGCAATTTCAGCTTGAACAGGTTCTTTAGTTTGAATTAGCTCAGTGCTTCTTAAAGCTATCAGAGTTGCTGCTATATCCTCTGCTCCTTCACTTCTTTGCTCTTCCGGTTGAATTTCTGGTTGAACACTCAGCTCAGCTTCCACTTGAACTTCCGGTTGAAGTTCCGGTTGAACTTCCGCTTGAACAGGAATTTGACCTTCAGTCACCACCGGAGGTTGGGTGATTTCAGGTTCTTTGTCAGCAATCTACAGCACTTCTGTGCCTTCTTCTTCACCTATCAGGTTTTCGTCTCCTCCTTCAGTAAATGTAGCAAGTGCAACAGTTGTAGTGCTCTCTTCAACATCAAATGCTGCCTTGCTGGTGGAGGCAATATTTCCTACCACTTAATCACTGGCTCTTTCAGCCGGAAAAATGACATCTTTGAGGAGTGCCGTGATCATGTTGATGTGCTCATGGAGAGCACCAGCAATCAGCATAGATGACTGTACAAGCTCAGTGAGGTTGGGGTCCTCAAAAGGAGAAAAAGCAATCAGTTGACTGCATTTCATGTTCACCCAACTTTCTTCAACAGAGAAGGGGTTGACACCAATTCTTTCACAGGCTGTGGCTCTAACTTCAGCCGGTATCCTTTCCACTTCTTCAATCTCTGAAATAACAGGCCTTGAGGGCATCTTCTCCCCCAATTTGATAGTATCAGCTTCATCAGCAATAACAGCTTCATCAGCTTCTCTGACAGGGTTTGAAGGACCTGCTTCAGTATGAGTGGGATTAGCCTGCACCAAATGAGCAACAGTTGCATTCAAAGTATCAACCTGTGCTTGGAGTGAAAGGTACAATTTCGTCACTTCAGGTAGTGTATAACTGTCCTCAACTGGCTTTTTGCCAGTATCCTTGGACAAAACCAAACTATCAATCCTAGATTGATCAGCATTGGTACCCACGGCTTCTTGGCACCTGGGATTCTCTTCATCTGTTTCAGCAACCCTTGGTTCCAATAAAGGACTTCCTTGTGCTGATTTAGAGAAGATTGCCACAAATTGGGTCTTATTGATGTTACTGCTGACACCAAGATCCAGTGGGGATCCTTGGGCAGCAGCAGCCCGTTTTGCATGAATCTCTTCCTAACTCCTGAGATTCACCTCCGTTGAGGAGTGTGGGTACAGTGCTACAGGGTCCTGGCCTATCAGGATGTTCTCATGTAATGAGGTAGGTGAGTTAATAACACCTTCATCTAGGCCAAGATTGAGAGCACTGTCACTCATAGGTGACAGGGGTTGTAGGGGTGAAAAATGTTCAGATGGGGAAGGTACATCTGCTTCTAATGACTCCCCCTCAACTGAAGGTTCATCCCTAAGAGAAAATCCCACTTTGACCAGTTTCCGTTTAGGCTTTTTGCCTTGGACGGGGTTAGAAGCTTCAGGTTGGTTGGTGGTACTAGGTGGAGGAGACCCAGTGACCACATTTCTCTGTCTTTTGAAAATGACAGGAGGTGAGTTGGATGAGGAGGTGGCAGTAGTAGTGTTTGTGTAAGCTTTCCTCTTTTTGGATTGAAAGGTTTTGATAGTAGAGGAAGCTGGGACAGATGTGGGATCAGAGGCTGTTGGGTTTACAGCTCTGTCATCTTGAGCTTGGGGCTCAGTTGCTGCTACAGTTTCCGGTTGAACCTCTGCAGTAGCTGGTTCATCTGGAAACTGCCTTGGAATTGGTAAGGGATAGTCAGTGTCCCTTCCAAGAAATGCAGACTTGTTTAAAGCAAGGTTTGAAAAAGTTTTCTCATTAAGAAGTTTTTGGTGCAAAATTGTACCAAGCCAAACAATTTGGGGGGTACTCTTCTTTGAGAATGTAAGTTAAAAATCTGGGGTACAGGTAGATGTATTCAGGTTGGACATTTGATTTTAGGGCTTGAAAAATGAGTTTGGAAAAATTAAAGTTTTCACTTTTTACCACAGCATAGAAGGCGGAGGCCTGTTCACTGGCCAGTTCGTCGAATCCACCCTTCTTTGGAGATAGGCACACCAAAATTATGTGAGCCAAAAACCTCCATTTGTATGGTAACTGCCCCTTCTTGATGGTTTTGCTCTGCAGGGAACCACCATATCCAAGATCTCTGAACAGATGGAGATATTTCTTGTGATTGACCGTTTCGTATCCACCTTCATCCCTTAACTTCAACAATTTCCGCACCTTAGCTTCATCAATTTCCACTTCTTTTCCCTGGATAGTCGACACACTTTTGTCACTACCATTTTCGCCTTCGGTAACCCTAGCATGAAACCAAAAGTCTTCCATCACTTCTTCGAAAATTTTGGCTTTAACAGTGAGCGCATGATGAAGATGAGAACTTTTGATGAAGTCTATCATGCTTTTGTAGATATCAGTTTTTCTTGGTGGTTCTAGGTATGCCACCAGGTTATGCTCTACAGGGAACTTGGAATCACCGATTGGCTTCTTGCCACTCGCCTTTGCTTTGGGAGCCATTGTTGATACAAGTTTGGAGAGTATTGACGATTAATCGGAAAGTTTATCGGAGAGGGTTTGAGAGAAATTGGGAGTAATTTCTGAGTGGGGTTGACAGAAATGGGGAAAATGACGGTAAATTAGGGCTTTTTACCTTTTCGGTGATGACGTGGAAGAGAGAGAAGTGAAACGGACGGTTCAGTAACTGATGGGATGGATGCTTTATGGGTTATACGGTACAACAGGTTAAAGCATGTCTTTATCCAAAAGTAAATTTACTGAAACCTCGGATTTTAAACAGTAAAAAACTTAATGGGTAAATAAATGTATATCCGCTTAAAAAATTGTGCCTTCCGGGTAATTAAATGAGACTTTGACTTTGTTGACCCGGAAGTTCAAGCGGAACCCATTTCCTCCTTTATTTTAAAAACTAAAATTCTTCTGTTTGAACATCAAGCGGACATATTTTCCGCTTGAAAGATTTTTTTTCAAAATAAATTTCCACATCATATTTAAAGTATTTTTCCGGTTGAAGTTCACCCGGTGAATTTCAAAAGTTGTTTTCTCAGGTTGTACCTGAACTTGAACCAGAAATCCAAAACACATGATTTTTGAAAATTTGTGTTAATTATCCATAGTTTTAACAGCAGTTACTGACTATGAACTGAACTGTTGTCTGATTAACACTAGAGATTTTCATTTTCTTTTTCTTTTTGTATCAAGAGACGGGCTCTTGAGCACATGCCTCTCTTTTATTAAAATTGTGAAAAGTCTTATTCAAAGTTCATCATCCCAATGGCTGTGATGTGGTAGAAGAATCTTGCCTCATCAAAGGCTTTTGTAAACAGATCTGCCAATTGAGGATCAGTGTGAACTTTGAATAGTTTGATTAAATGCTTTTCTGCACAATCTCTAATAAAATGATACCTTATGTCAATGTGTTTGGTTTTGGAGTGCTTCACTGGATTGTTGATAATTGAAATGGCACTGTTGTTGTCTGCAAGAATGGGAGTTTCCATGAATGTGATCCCATAGTCAAGCATTTGATTTTGGATCCAAAGGACTTGGCTGCAACAACTTGAAGCAGCAATATACTCAGCTTCGGCAGTTGAAGTGGAAACACAAGTTTGCTTCTTGCATTGCCAAGAGACAAGTCTTTCTCCTAGGAATTGACATCCACCTGAAGTTGATTTCTTATCAATGTCACAACCAGCATAATCACTGTCTGTGAATGCTCTGAAGGAGAAATCAGAGTTCTTGGGATACCACAAACCCAGTTTTGGTTGCCCCTTCAGATACTTGAAGATCCTCTTAACAGCTAGCATAT
This sequence comes from Deinandra increscens subsp. villosa, assembly GCA_039602395.1. NCBI lineage: Eukaryota > Viridiplantae > Streptophyta > Magnoliopsida > Asterales > Asteraceae > Deinandra > Deinandra increscens. The sequence continues at coordinate 6,883,159 of JBCNJP010000008.1, forward strand.
GTAACTCCTTTGGTGAAGACTGATATCTCGCACATAAGCAAACACTGAACATGATATCAGGTCTGCTAGCAGTGAGATACATCAAAGAGCCTATCATAGCTCTGTACAAGTGCACATCCACTGGCTTGCCACTTAAGTCATTGGTTAACTTGTGGGAAGTGGAGATGGGAGTTTTGGCACTTGAGCAAGTTAGCATGTCAAATCTCTTCAGCATGTCTTGGATGTACTTTGATTGGTTCAGAAAGATACCATCTGCAGTTTGCTTCACTTGCAGCCCTAAGAAGAATGTTAATTCTCCCATGGAGCTCATTTCAAATTTAGACTACATCAAAGTTTTAAACTCCTTGCACAAGACAATATTAGAGGAACCAAAAATAATATCATCAACATAAATCTGTACCATCAACATATCATTACCAACAGTTTTAACAAAAAGTGTTTTGTCAATAGCCCCTCTCCTGTAGCCATTCTCTAGAAGGTAATTAGAAAGAGTTTCATACTAGGTTCTAGGTGCTTGTTTGAGACCATACAAAGCTTTGATTAGATTGCACACCTTGTTAGGATGGTGAGGGTCTTCAAAACCAGGAGGTTGGTTGACATATACTTCTTGTTCCAGGAGGCCATACAGGAAAGCACTTTTGACATCCATTTGAAATACTTGGAAGTCTTTGAATGCATCATAGGCTAAGAAGATTCTGATTGCTTCTAACCTGGCTACTGGTGCAAACACTTCATCATAATCAATGCCTTCTTCCTGTACATAGCCTTGCACAACCAATATTGCTTTGTTCTTTATGACAATTCCCCTATCATCTTTCTTGTTTCTGAAAACCCACTTTGTTCCAATTGGTTCTGCTCCAACAGGCAGATCTACCAATTCCCAAACCTTTTGCTTGTTGATTTGAAATAGTTCTTCTTGCATTGCCTCTACCCAGCTGTTGTCTTCCAAGGCATCAGATACCTTCTTGGGTACTTCTTGAGACAAGAATGCAGCATGCAAACAATTGTTTGCATTTGCAGATCTACTTCTTGTCAATACAGGAGCTGAAGCTTCTCCAATAATATTTCCTGCTGGATGATCTCTGTTGATTCATCTATCAAGACACATAGGAAATTCATGGCTTCTTCCATTTGAGGGTATGTTGAGCTGAGGAAGTCTGTGATCAAACTCAACAGTTTCAAATTGTGACAGGATCTGAGATTCCAACTGATTCATGAGAATTGATGTCTGAATTGTAGGTCAGATGCTCTAAACTAAGCTCATTTGATGTGCTATCATTTGAGTTTTCATCTTCATTTGACCCTGATTTAGTATTCTCTTCAGTTTTTGAAATTGAGTTTTCCGGTTGAACTTAAACCGGAGAAACTGGTTCAGCCTGAACTTCGACCGGAACAATTTCTTCTTCAATTTGAATTATTTCAGTCAGTTTCTTGTCATTTCTTGGGAAGATAGGTTGAGAACTCATGGAAGAGAAAAAGATTGGCTTCTCATTTGCAGTTTGATTACTCTTCCAATGCTCATTAGCAGACCTATGAGAATTTTGTTCCTGCACTAAAGAGCTTACAGGCTTATCAACAGTTATGTTGAAAGCAGTAGTTAGTGCATCAATATCAAATTAACCAACTAGGCTGAGACTGAAAATTGTTGGGAGATTTTTCATTGAAAGATACATTTATGGTTTCCTCAACAATCTTAGTTCTCTTGTTGTATACTCTGTATGCTTTTGACACACCAGAGTATCCAACAAAATAACCTTCATCTGCCTTTTCAGCAAATTTATGCAAAGATTCATTGGTTATTAAGATAGTGACAGAACAACCAAATGGCTTAAAGAAGTAGATATTTGGCTTCCTTTTTCTCCAAAGCTCATAAGGTGTTTTATTCTTTCCCTTGACAATTAAGATCCTATTTTGGACATAACAGGCAGTGTTTACTGCTTCTGCACAAAATATCACAGGGAGCTTGGAGTCTGCTAACATGGATCTAGCAGCTTCAATCAATGTCCTATTTCTCCTTTCAGCAACACCATTTTGCTGTGGGGTTCTAGGAGCACTAAATTGTCTCACAATTCCCTTCTCCTCACAAAATGAATTCAGAACATGATTTTTGAATTCTGTGTCATTGTCACATGTGATTGTTTTGACCTTGATATTTGATTGATTTTCTAAATTAATTACAAGAGTTTTCAGCAATTTAGCAGTTTCATCTTTTGTTTTGAGAAAGAAAACCCAAGTATATCTTGAAAAATCATCAATTATCATAAAACAGTATGATCTTTTTCCTAAACTCATAACTCTAGTTAGACCAAATAAATCCATGTGTAAAAGTTCTAGAGGTTTTGAAATAGAAGACTCAACTTTTGGCTTAAAAGAGGTTCTGTGTTGCTTGCCCTTGAGACATGGCACACGGTTTTCAGAACATGCGAAATTCTTGTTAGGAAGACCCTTAACCAAGCCAAGATTCACAATTCTGTTCATGTTTTTGTAGTTCACATGACCTAACCTTTTATGCCATAGATCAGGTTCATCAACTGAGGCTTTGGGTATAAAGCAAGCAGTGCCACATGAGGGTGTAGCAACTGACATATCCAAAATGTATAATCCATCTCTCCTGGGTGCCTTAAGCATTATTAGATCATCAGGAATTTTGACACCAGGTTTGAGGACTATGGCCTCTTTCTCATTAAACATTAAATTCAAATTCTTGTCACACATTTGTGAGACACTAAGCAGGTTGAAATTTAATGTATCAACAAAATTGACTCTGTCAAATTTTACCAGTCCATTTGTCACATCACCTTGTGCTGTGATATGGCCTTTTGTGCTTCCAAAGGCAACTGGTCCTCCATTGATTCTTTTTGTGTTTTCCAGAATGTGCTTATTCCCTGTCATGTGGCAAGTGCATCCACTGTCAACTACCCATAGGCTATTTTGGCCTTTATTCTTCACCTGCACATATCTGAGTTGATTAATTTCTATAGGGGACCCAAGCCTGAGTGGTCTTGGGTCTGCCATAAGCAACATTATACTTATACTCCTTGAGTACTAAAGTATTTAAAACTGGAGCTTCATTGAGTAGATCATCATTATCAAGACTGAAGTTCTCATATTGAGTACTTGTTTGACTAGACCTTTCACCTTTGGTGTTCTTTCTCTCAGCAATTTTTCTATCCCTATATTCTTTATACTTCCTTTGCTTGTTGGTTAATTTCTTGAATTTTTCATTTTCTTGGTTGACCAACTTAGTTCTCTCAGGTGATTTTGAAAATCTTTATGGAAAGTGTTGATTTTGATTTGAACTCTCCCCCTGAAGTGGAGCACAGTGATTTCCACTTGAACTTTTAACAAAGAATTTTTCAGATTGGTTAGATTTGCTGTTTCTTGAAAAGTTTTCTCTAGAAGTAATCTTTCCTCTAGAAGGATTTCTTCTTCCTTGAGCTTCAAAATGCTCAAACCCATCGGTAAAATGTACATGTGGTCTCTGCTTTGGAGCAGTAGCTGATCTGGGTTGCGTTTTGTTTTCTGGTTGAACATGAGTTCGAGCGGAAAAATGTTCCGCCTGAACTTCAGCCGGAAAACGATTTTTCTTTAAAACAGAGAAACTTCCATTTCTGTCATTACCAATTAAGACCCTGTTGGAATCAGATCCAAAATACTTCAAAGTGTGGTTTTTTACAGGTGAATTTTTTTCTGTGATTTTCTTTTGAAAGTCAGCCTTTGGTTTCAAGACAGGTTTTGGTATCAAAAATGGTTTAACTTTACTCATTGGGTTAAACTGGAAAACAGTAGCTAGGTGACCTTGTTCACCACAGCACATACATTCAACAACTTTGGGTTTAAATTTTCTGGGAGACTCAAGTTTGGTTACTTGGTTGAAATTTAGTTGACCAAGCCTTTCAGTTTGACTTCCCTTTGGTTGCTCAGGTTGCTTTCCTCAAACTTTTGAATCCTTAGGTTCATAAACAGTTGGTGGAGGAACAACAATTGATGGTTTCAAAATGTTTGATTGGTCAACTGAAGAAGATGAGCTTGCAACAGTGACTTCAGTTTTCTTAGACTCAACAATGTTTTCAGAACTTGACTGTGATGAAATGTCATCAACTGTGAGACTAACTTTGCATTCATATTTTAAAGCATCAATTGGTTTTATTACAGGTGAGTATTCAATTGGTGGTTCAACACAGTTATATCCAACACCTGCTTTACCATACATCCCTCCCATCCACAGTTTCTCAGCCTTTTTGTTTGCTGCTTGGAATTTATCACAAGTAAACAAAGCATCTTTCAGTTTGATCTCAAGAACATCAACCTCATCCTTAGCATCTTTGGTTTCGTTTCTTGACTTCTCAAGCTTTGAGAGCAAGTCATCAAGCTGAGTTTCAAGCACTGAGTTGGTTTGTTTCAACTGTTCATACTCTTTGGTTAAATTTTCAATTTTTGAAATATATGAAGATTCAGTTTTCTTAAAACATTCCTTTCACTCATTTAGGTTTGAAACTTCATCAATCAAGTCAGTGTTGTGATTTCGGTACTTTGCCACTTGTTCTATGCAGGCAGGGCTGCATAAATTTTCTAGGATTTTCTCAGGGATAGAGTTTACCTGATCTAAGGTGGAGTCTTGTTTAGCCATCAAAGCATGGTTGATAGGCTCAAACTCAGCAAAAAAATCTTCCCATTCAACACATGAGGTTTGATTTGCAACAGCAGCTATGATATTTTGGTGGTTTTGACTTCCGGTTGGTTTTGGTGGGGTGGGGTTGGAACCTGAGTTGTTTCCAGAGTTGTTGTTGTTTGAATTGCTTCCTCCATGATTTTTTCCTTGGACATGACTCTGATTTTGTCCTTCTCTTCTTGGTTGAGGGCACTCTCTTGCAAAGTGACCAAGTTGGTGACAGTTATAGCACTTCACCTTGCTTTTGTCAAGGCCTGTATGAGCACCTTTTGCTCCTTTGTAGGTTCTACCGGTTCTTTTGTAGAACCTTTGAGCCCTGACAGAAACCATAGCAAGTTGAGTCATAATGTCCATTTCCTCCAAATCATTAGCACCTATGCACTCAAGATCTTCAGGTATGAAGCCTTGGTATGAGTCAGTTGCTACATGAGCATTGTGAGAGTTTTCAAACACGTTTGAAAAACTTTCTTGACACCTTGGTGTCTCAGGGAAACTGACAATAGGTGACTGATATGATGATGAGTTTGAAGACCTTCGACTGTTAAAATCAGTAGTTACTAGTGCAGATGAAAACAGCTGAGTTGACTCAGAATATGAGTTTTGTTTAAGATCTAGTTCCATTTCATAGGCACTGAGTATGCCATGAAGTTCACTGAGTCTCATCTTTTTCAAGTTTTTGCATTCCCTGATGCTTACTGTGTAAACTGTCCACACAGAAGGCAGGGAACATAGGAACTTTCTGTTAACATCTACCTGGTCTAGTTTTACATCTACTTTTTGGAGTTCATCAAGCAAAGAAACAAATCTTAAGTACTGGTTTGTCATTGTTTCACCAGATTTGAAAGTAAAGTTTTCATACTTCTGTTTTAAGACATCTTTCTTGTTTTCTTTAACTTCACTAGTTCCTTCATACATTTCACTTAAGGCATTTCACAGGTCAAATGCAGTTTTATATCCTTTGAACCCACTTAAAATGGAATTAGGAAGTGCAGCCTGTAGAGTCCAATATGCCTTATGGTCAATTTCGAGCGCAGTATAGTCAGATTCAACATATTTATCAAGTGGTTTAGGTACTTTGACTTCTGCATCATCAGCAGATGAAACCATGGGTGAGTAGGGACCTTCAGTGAAAGATTTCCAAATACGACGGTCCAAAATCCTAACAAAACCTTCCATCCTGAGTTTCCAGGTACCAAAGTCATCAGGAGTGAACATTGGTGGTTTGTTGGAAGAACCATTTGGGCAACTTAAACTGAAATCACTCATTTTGAAAACTTATAGAAAGATAAGAAAGCAAAGCTTGTAAAGTAAGCAAGTAAAGTATCAACCTTGAAGCACAGAAAGTCTCCAAGGTAAGAGCCAAAGCTCTGATACCACTTGTAGGATCGTTAATAGTTAGAGTTAAACTAAAACAAAGCCCTTTACTCGCAAATATAACCTTGCGGAATTAAAGTTATATTTCACTTTACTCAAGCAATATTAAGTTCTTGTGTATAATGTAAAAGCTTGATTTGCAAAGATATAGTAACAACAAAGTATCAAATACTCGGGACTATTTGCATTAACTCGAAGCTACACTATTACAAGTTGTTCAAGAACTGATAACAACAAAGATAATCGTGATGTGTAAACTAGAGCTAACTAAGCTATATATAGTGCTGATGAGATCAATGACAGCCATTGATCTCATGCGATCTAATCTAGACCGTAAACTAAAAAGTCAAATATAAACTACCAAAAGAATAAACATCGACAATTGGAATATCTTGCGTGTTTGCAGCACCATACTACTTTAGGAGAGCGGCTTGAATCAGTTATAGAAGCATACGAGAAGCTTTTGCAGGATTGGACTTGCTGAAAAGACATCTCAGGAAAAGTCCGGTTGAACTCATTATCTGGTGGATAATAGAGTTCATCCGGAATATTCGCTAAGGGACAAAACTGCTTATTTCCGCTTGAACTGCCAGTTCCGCTTGAAGTGAGAATTCCGCTTCAACTTCAACTTCAGCAGGAACTATACAAAATTGGCATTCAGCCGGAAATCTTCCAAGCGCAATATTCCTTACAGCAAAGACTTACCCAAAATAGAGAAGATTTGGTCACGAAATAAAAAAGTCAAACCCATAAATGTTGACTTTTGAATTCTTAAAGGAGAGCTTAAATTCTGAAATTAGTAGAGGCAAAATGATGAGTAAAGGTTGTAGGAGAAGGGTGAGGGTTTATTTATAGTGGAGGGTAACATATAGGGTTCGAATTTGAAGAAGGAATGTCTTGGAGAAAAGGTCAAGAATCAATCAAATCATTTAGATTGTTAATTAATTGTGTAATGGTATCAAAAGGATGTCCAACTTCATAAGATAGTAATTAGGATTGAAAACCGTGTGCAAATTGACCAAAAATAGCTATTTCAATCATCAAATCATACCAAAAATGCAAGAAATCTCGTAAATTGTGCAGCACTCCTCGTTGCGTGTCGCGAGGAGGGCCATGCCCAACCCTCATGTGGCATGGCATGAGTAACAAGCTATGCAGATAATACGGCCGCTATAGTGGTGCTATAGTTGTGCTATAATGGTTATTGAACCCTATGCAAAATATCGGTCTCATATAGCGGTTAAAATATCGGTTTCGCATTTATCGGTCATAGCTGTCGATATTCCACCGATATCGGTCTCATATAGCGGTGCTATAGCGGTTATGAAAATTAGGGCTGCACTAACTTCTTCCAACTTCCGAGCAAAGACGACTTTACTCCGATCAGTTTTTATAATGGATGGCGATGGTCCAACTCCATCTTCACATGCATTTGTAAACCCTATAAACACTTCTGAGTATTAACGCTTAATATTACTATTAATATTGTGGTGTTTTATGTTTCTTATATATATATATCTATGTATATATAAACTTTTATATATATTTAAATTACCGATATCCCAGTGCTATATCATCGCGATAACCTATATCTCATATAGCGTTCCTCGACCGCTATTTGATTTTGGACTGTATTAACTGCATAGTTAACATGACAGAATCGACCTCGTCGGTTCATGTGTTATGAGTTGTCCCCGAGCAAGCTTCGCGTGTCGTGGGGGGGGGGGGGGGTAGGGCCAGAAATTCGATTTTGTTTTCTTTTTTATTTTTTTAATTAAATCGAACTTCACAACACTACATTTGTATTTTCTTGTGTGCGTAAGTAGTATTGCCCACAATCAACATACGCATATGATGTGTTCGAATGTCGATTCATCCAGATAAATTAAACAAAAAGAATAATTAGGAATATAGAAATAGTAAAATGATTAAATCCACAAATGATGTAATTAAATGAAATAACTATAATGACGTGAAAATGCATAGCTTTATAGTATCAATCGTGAATACATGAATTTGACAAAATGAATCAGGTACAAATGAGATGGATAATCCGGAAATGTTACAACCGGAAAATAGACAAACCATGTTCTGGGTTATGGATGACCCGGATCATGCCCATTGTTAACATAATATAGATAGTTTGTTAAATTGCCAATCCAGGGCACGTTAAGTCACCACTTGACCTAAGTAAACTTTAAGTCGTAAGTAAGGTCAATTTAACTCGGTTTTATGGGATAAATCCTTGAGAGTTTGTAATGAGACTAACGACCGGATAATGATTGGTTAATGGGTGTGGATGCCTGGGTTAGAACTATCAATTGTTTGATAGTCAATTAAGTAATGTTGGATACCTTTATGTTTTTAAGTACACGTTTGTTAACCAAGGAAGTTGCCCCGCAATCTTGATTTATGCATTTCCACTTTTATTATTTAGCAATTAAGGTGAGTATGTTGTCCTTCCTTTTTATATGTTTTTGGGGTTACAACCGAGGTGTAAATGTTTTAAATATTATATGTAATGATGTGTTAGATTACATGTTCTAGTTGTATAGTATGCTAAAGAGATGTACCTGCAAGTCATTAAGATACTTTAAGTTTGGGCGAGCTCTAGGCATATATATGTTTTGACAGATTTGACTAAATAGTGTTGGCTCATACATAGACGGTGTCACATACATTCTTACATGTTTTGTATGATATATATAGTAGCAGATGTATCGGGTGTGTCATGTTCATGCGAGGACACCAATGAAGGAGACTTGATTTAGTCTAAATTATAGATACTAAGACGTATAAATAAAACGTATGTTTTAGAGTCAACGGTCATGACTCACCAACAACTTTAATTGTTGACGGATTTAGCTCATGTTATTGTACTTAATTAATTATAGGTGGCATCTTTTGAATGGCTTAAGAAAAGGGAATAGAAGTTCTAGACAAAGAAGACTCGTGTTAGCTAGCTAGTAGGTTGTTAAACTAGTTAAGCGCTCTAATTACTACGCCATTTTATAATTTTCTTTACCCATTTGTATTAAAGTTAAAAGTTTTAAGTGGAATTGGGCCATTTTATATAGTTCTTTACTCATTTGTTGTCCGCCTTCCTTGTATGGTGACTTGAGTCGTGTCTATGTGTAACTTTATAGTTCGGTTGAATAACTGAAAGGAAAAACCGATTATATATTTGCTTCTGTTGTGTCTGGTATTCAACGGTCATAGGTCCAAAAGGTAAGGTGTGACATCAGGTTACTCTATCGCAACACGCTATGGAGCATCAACTAGTTTACTTACATTCAAGACTATTTTTATTTTTATATCAGTGAACCAGAAGAAATTTTTAAATTTATTGAAAAAATAGACTTCCAATCCTTCATCCTTTTGAACCAACAATCAATACCTATCAACAATTTGTAACGTTGCATTTAGGAAGGTATGATTTTATTTTTAATATACAGTATAAATGAATGAATGCTAATCACTCAAAGAATATATTTCCTGTTTCTCAATATATTGACATGTATATTTCAACCCTCCTTTAAAAAATTACCCGTATCTATACTCATATCTACGGATGTGTATTTTTATTATTTTTCATTTTTAGTTTATTTATGTTGGACGACAAAAAGAAAGAAAGTTGTTAGTTCTCGTGCGCACGAGGTTTGAGAGGAGATGCCCGTGTTTTTACCGGTCTAAGTTTCAAGCCCATTTTCTCAGGGTAAAGAAGTCTCGGATCGATACAACAAGCGCCAAGTGGGCTACTTGAGCTATCACTATACTGGCAAGGTCTATGCAATCCAAACCCCTTGAGAAAATATTCAAGCGGGATCAACATTGCATGAGGTTGTTCTTGTGTCACCAGTGATCCACATGCATGTACCTACATCCCCATATCATTAAATGTAACAATATCCATTAGTTATAACAGTATGTCGTGTTGCACTGAATAAACAAATAGGTGAAAAACATTATTACCATAAATTATTACGGTGCATAATGTTCTCTTTACTTATTCGGTGAAACATGACTGTTTTCTCTTTGTTTTTAGTGTTTTGCAGGGATAAATATGGTGAATAAACATACCTCAATTAACGCAGAACAATTTCTACCCAATTTTACACTCATGTCTAGGGCTTCATCACGAAAGGGAGAACTGTCACCGACAAATATAATTGTTTTGCATTCTAAACTCTCTAATTCTTCGGTAATGCCTCGTCTCCTACACATTAACAACATATAAAAATAGTTCAAATCTTAGCCATTTAGCGACAAAGACTCTTGTACACTGGTACATATAGACGTGGCAGGTGGGTTCGGGTTGACCTGAGACACATTTCCTCCATAATTTTATTTTTTATATATAAAGGGTGTTTGAAATTACCTAACAATCCAGTTTTTTTATTTACCCAATAATGGTTAACGGGTTTTAAGCCAATGTTTTCATTATTAACCGTTTTGAACCTTTCCTTTTTTAAGCCAATGTTTTCATTTTTAACCCACTGGAGGCCAAACAAAACTAACTTATTTATAAGTAAATAGGTCAAAATTTTCACCTATAAATATAAGGAAAAAATACGAAAATAGCAATTTTGATCAAGTTTGAGACGGAAATAGCCCTATTATTTTTTTTAGTTAGCTTTTAGCCCTACCTTAACGGTCGCTAACGACCTCCGTTTAAACCCAAAACGACCGTTCCCATGACCAACCACAGTGCGACATGTGTCATCCACGGTCGTTTATACCTGAAAAATGTCGTCGACGACCGTCGTTTTCCGTCAAACGACCGCCGACAATTTTCGTTTTCAAGATTCCTGGAACGGTCATCTGACATCGTTGTCGGGTGCGTCGACGACCATTACTTTAAAAAAAATAATAAAAAATTCATCTGGTTTTCTTATCCGAGGTTGTTGGAAATTAAAACACAAACACGGTCGAAACGACCTCTTATAAGGTCGAAACGACCACATTTTAATTTTTCAAGTTTAAATTTCCAACAACCACATATTAATGAGCAAAATGAATGCATGTACGCATTGATGATAATTAATTAAAGATATTAAGCCACTTAGGTTGTAGCCTAGTGGTAAGGGGCAAAGCTCCTTTGGGGAAAGACCAAGGTTCAAACCTTGGCATGGTGAAAATGTGGGGAAAAAAAATAGCTGTTCAAAAAAAAAAAAAAAAAAAAAAAAATTAAAGATATTAATGAGCAAAAACCACATATTAGTTTCTTCACATACATTTTAGTTTTCAAGTTTTAACAAAATTATGACCACATTTTAACGGTCATTTCAAGAAATAACGACCACATTTTAGCGGTCCTTTCGACCTTATATGCGGTCGTTTCAACCGTGTTTTTGTTTCAATTTCCAACAACCTCGGATAAGAAGACCAGATGATTTTTTATTATTTTTTAAGTAATGGTCGTCGACGCACCCGACAACAGTGTCAAACGACCGTTCCAGGAATCTTGGAGATGAAAATTGTCGGCGGTCGTTTGACGGAAAACGACGGTCGCTGACGACCTTTTTCAGGTATTAACGACTGTGGATGACACATGGTGCACCGTGGTTGGTCATGGAAACGGTCGTTTTGGGTTTAAACGGGGGTCGTTAGCGACCGTTAAGGTAGGGCTAAAAGCTGGCTAAAAAAATTCATGAGGCTATTTTCGTCTCAAACTTGATCAAAGTGGCTATTTTCATCTTTTTCCAAAAATATAAATATCAGTCAACCCTTGTGTGCCTTTACCTATCAATTGCTTGAAGATACCGCCACACGTTAATGCTTTCTCTCTCATCGAGTAACTGCAGAATGAGAAATATGCATCAGATTATACATATTTTCTATACCAATGTACTTCCAGTTATGGTGTTTTAGAGTAACCTTACTAGGGTATAAATTAGTAAATTAATAGCAACTGCATACAAGAGAACTTTTGGTGTTAATTAATTATTTTACAACGAACCTTTCTGCATGCTACAACCATATTTGATTCTGTGACTTCTAGATTACCACAGACTTCCTGATTTAATCCACAGAAATTTATGATCAAATTATATAGGATAACAAAAACTATGACCTGATAAATATAGCAGAGGTGAAAATTAAGAATATACCTTACTAAAGTATCTGTGAATCAACAACTCCCTCACTATGTCACATATACCATAGTAATAGAGTAGGTTTGATATGAGCTGCAAATGAAATAGAGGATAATTAAGATAAATGTAAAATTAATTATCTCTAACTCGATCTATGTTATCAAAAGCCTTATAGACGAGCGTCTAGGCGCTTTTTTGAAGCCGGCCCTAAGAAAACGCCATGAAAAGTTAAAATTCATATATGCGCCTTTCTTGGTAAGCCATTAGAGGCGGATAACTTTTTTGGAAAGTCATAGGCTTTTTTAAAGGGATGATATCGATGATAGTAACAAACTGTTAATCGAAAAGTTGAAAGAAGAACGAGCTTTTGAAGCCGAAGACTTGACATGGGAAATTGTAGAAAAGGGCAAGTGGTGCTGGAGAGGTTAGAAAAACTCGATCTTCACAACAATTGTCTTCAAGTGATTAGTAAATGAAGAATCCGAACAAGACATAGAAGATGAACCTAAGTAGATCTTCCGATTGAGATTGAGGAAAGTGTTGATGGTTTTGAAGATGGGCTGGATGAGTTATGAAGGAGTGTGATGGCTTAAACATATGTTTTTGAACATTTTGGTTTTTTTTAATTTTGGTATTGGTTTTGAACCTCCGAGATTGTTTTTGAACCTCTGACATTGCTTTTTAACCTTTGTTACTGCTCTGAATAATTTGGTATTGTTTTGAATAATTTGGTATTGTTTTTGAACTTTTAGTATTCGATATATATTTTTTATATTTTATTTTTTCTTTATATATGCCTTCTTATCTTAGGCATTTTGTCACGGAGTTAGTCTTTTGACTCACGTGCGGCCTTAGATTTGATCTAAGTAAGCCTTCTTGATTGGTTAAATACGACTCAATGATCGTCGAGCTGAAAAGGGGAACAATGATTGTAAGTACACAAGTAGGATGCTTGTATTGCTTGAAATTGTTTACAAGTATACAAGTGAATTATGAAGTTGCTAGATTTCTTGGTTTCTAGGTTGCTAGGTTATTTTCAAATGAAACATCACCACCTATTTTTACTGTTTGGGGTGCTTCTAGAATGTCACTATTCTAAATATTTCTATACATGATATATATAAGTATTTCTAGAATCTTTCATCGAAATATCAAGGATATAAGGAAATATCCAAGATCCTTCTAGACTCTCCCATATTTGATTTTGTGGCATATTCTAGATCCTTCTATGTCCTTTCACGAATATCTAGAATCTTCCATGGTGCCAACTCACGAATAGAATTTTGTAGTTTGTTCTAGAAAATTACGAGCAACCTTTGATGCTTCTAGACTTGCCTAGAACCTTCTTGGTTCTGAGGATTGCGATTTAATTTTAGGCGAGACGTGACATCCTCCCTCATCATAATTCATGACGTCCTCGTTGTGTTTCTTGAGTGTGTTGTGGTTTGTCTTCATGCGTTTCAAAATGGATATTGTTTTAACTCGATGATGTGCATCACATTCCATGGATGTTGTATGCATATTTTCATCTTTGATGATGTAGATTTTGTTGATGAACGTTGCTTGAACATCCTTTGCTCTTCGAAAGAAATACATTCCTAGCACGATGTCATACTAGTCAAGTGGTACGACTGACAAGTGCAACTTGCTTATCCACGTCCCAATCTTGGCCTACACGCCCCATGCTACCCCTTCAATAGGTTTGGGGTCTCCATTGGCTGCCTTGATCCAAGCTTCTTGGATTGTAATCCTCAAGCCGAGTCTCCTAGCCTCGTTGGGTGAAATAAAGTTGTGACTTGCCCCTGCATCGACCAATGCTTTGACAAGATGTCCTTTTATTTCTATATTTACGAACCGAAGTCCTTTTGGCTCCGCCTTTGTGTTGCCAGCGACCGATGTTAGGTTAGTTTGGTTTGTTGTCACCAGAGGTTTTCCATCATGTGCCATTAAGGTATTTAGTACTTGAAGTTGCATCACTCCTAGGAGAGCCTCTTCATCCACATGGGATTCTTCTCCACTCTTTATCAAGGTCATTAACCTAGATTACTTAGGGCAATCACGTACATCATGTGGCCCATGGCAAAGGAAGCACCCTTTGTTTGCGGCTTGATCATTGCCATAATATATTTATGGTTTCCGAGTATCATCTTTTCTGCATTAATTTTGGTTTTGATTAGTGGGTCTTGCTCCCCCGTATTTTTCTTCAGTAGTTCCCACATTTGTGGGCTTGTATGTTGATTTTCATTCATTATGATTAATCAAACTTTCAACAGCAATGATGGCTAAGGATAAATCCTAAACATTTCTTCGTTCAAGTCCCGTTTTTCCCACCTTTGTAAGCCATCAGTGAAGTAAATGAGAGAATCTTTTGGCGAAAATTCCAGAATTTCTAACACAAGGGTAGTAAAATCAGGGATGTAGTCTTTAATGCTATCCTTATGTCTCAGATTACGAAGCCTAATTTGGCTTCGTGCTTGGCATTTTTTTGGATAAAATTGTTTCTTGATTTCTTTTACAAAATCAGCCCAAGTTTTGATGGCACACATACCTTTCTCAATCTCCATGTTCTTTCGTCATCACCATAATGTCACGGTCTCCTTTAAGTATTGCGTCACCGTCTTGATCTTCTTGGTGTTGTCTATGATGTCAACCGCGTCGAAGTATTGCTCTATTTTCCAAATAAATCCGTCCAGAGCTCTTGCCTCTTGTTTGCCAATGAATTGTGTTGGTTTAAGGACATCATTCTTTGATAAAATAGAACTAACATTGCTGCCACCATTTGCCAAGGCTCGTTTGCAAACATTAAGTTCCATTTGCAATTCCTTGAACCTTTCATCTAACATTCTCTCCATATTGCTTTCTACTTTCCCTAGCTCCTTCATGAACATTTCTTTTAATTTTTCTCACATAAGTGTGATGGTGAGCTTGAAGTTATCCATCAACTCAGTGAACTCGCCACCTAACAACTCGAATTATTCTAGTGACTCAGTGGTGTGTGTTTTATAGATGTCGAATTCAGCCTTGAATTCTTCAGTTTCATTCTTGAATTCAGCCATGGACACCTTAACATCTTCAAGTCGTTTGTCCATGCTTGCAACCAAGTCCTTAGACATGTCTCAACCCTTTTTTTCACCCTTACGAGTGTCATCCCGTCCACGGGTGTCGTCTCCAGTAGTGCTTGTGATTACAATCTTTCCCGATTCAGAAATCATCCCAATAAATCGATGTTGCTTTGATACCACTTGTCACGGAGTTAGTCATTCGACTCACATGTGGCCTTAGATTTGATCTAAGTAAGCCTTTTTGGTTGGATAAATACGACTCAATGATTGTCGGGTGGAAAATGGGAACAAAGATTGTAAGTACATAAGTAGGATGCTTGTATTGCTTGAAATGGTTTACAAGTATACAAGTGAGTTATGAAGTTGCTAGGTTGCTAGATTTCTTGGTTTCTAGGTTGCTAGGTGATTTGCAAAAGAACCATCACCACCTATTTATACTAGTTGGGGTGGTTCTAGAATGTTCCTATTCAAGATATTTCTATACATGATATAAATAAGTATTTCTAGAATCTTACATCGAAATGTCAAGGATATTATAAGAAAATATCCAAGATCCTTCTAGACTCTTCCATAGTTGATTTTATGGCATATTCGGGATCCTTCTATGGCCTTTAACGAATGATCTAGAATCTTCCATGGTGCCAACTTCCAAGTAGAATATTGTAGGTTGTTCTAGAATATTTACGGGAAACCCTGATGCTTCTAGACTTCCCTGGAACCTTCTAGATTCCAAGGATTGCCAATTAATTTTTTATGCGGGACGTGACATTGCGCTTTTTTTAGGGCTTGCGCCTAGACCCTTGACTATACCAAGGCTTCTTAAGTGCACCCTTCGCCTTTGACAATATAGCTCTAACTTTAATCAAGTTTTATTATTCTTGTTATGTTCCTTTAAGTCATTTTGATCACTTTAAAATGCACATTAAAAGCTAGCAAATTGGGTGACATGGGCAACAAGTCAAAATGAGTTCGGGTCAAAATAGGCGGTTTTCTAGTATGGGTCAACATGGGTAGGGTTGGAGTTGGGTTAGCCCACAAACACTCCCTTCTACTTTGTTAACTTTTATATAAATAATTAATATACTAAATATGATTGCAAAAACTATATTATTCCACGTTGGACAAAATTATTGACAAAGTTTGACACGCAAAGTAACGGGTAGATTATGTAATTAGTAAGAAAGTACAGTTTAGTATCGTTGTGTATTTGTTATTAGTTTAGGGGTTGTAAGTGTCATTTGGAAACTTAGTACCTGTCTAGCCATGTATATAAGCGTAGATGTATACGTAGAACATGTATGTAGAACATATCGATCTCTGTCAAATGATCGATCAAAAATTATGGTTTCATCCAAAAAATATGTGTTCTTTGTTTTAATATTCGATGATTGAATCATGATCCGAAGGGGCCAATAAATGGTATCAGACCCAAAGGCTCAATCAATCATCGATCTAAATCACAAATCGATCAGAAAATCGATTAAGAAGATTTAGAACCAAAATTAAATTGATTCAGAAGCAACAAAGACCAAATTGATTTGTGAATTCGATGTAGAAGGGGTACCAGAGATTTAGATTACCAGAAGAGAACGAAGCGAGTCAAATTAATTTCCGAAACAAACCGATTTAGAAGAAAATTGATTCAGAATACCTTGTGGGGACGAAGGCAGAGAAGAAATCAATTTGGGCGTTCCTTCTTTAATCTCAAGATTCTCAGTCACATAATCAAATAGATTTGTGGGCTGTTAATTTCTATACCAAATTGAAGTAAGAAAGAAATCATTGATGATAATTAATGAAGGACGATCGAGCCAGAAGAATGAAATTAAAAAGAATGATGGATATGTTGTTCTTCAAATCTGCTGATTAGAAGACTAGAAGAGTGATTATTAAAGTTTTTCTTCTTATGTGATGTTTCTGAAATTTAGAAGAGAATTTGAAGATATTTGAAGACTTATTTTGGTACATATGACAAGAAGAAAGGAACGGCAATTTGAAGAGTGGTTTCAATCATTAAATTTGTGTTGTTTCCATCAGAAAATCCAACAAAAGGAAAGGGAGATGCATTGATGACTTAGCGATCTCGCATCCTAATTATCCAATTCACAATCATTAATTTATTACTACTAGATTCAGATAAGTTGAATGAGATCCTTGCATTGATTTCAATGGAGGGGCCACTAACCATGTGATGAGTACCGCCGGAGGGGAAAGGACACACACGAGGGGCCTCGCAAAATTGAAAATTGGCAATGAAGGAAGACGGACATCAAAATCTGTAGTAATGAAGAAGAAGGAGACGAAGAAGGTGATTAGTTATGCAAGAGAAGCCAATAAACATTTAATGACAAAGTTAGATGAAGATTCTTGAAAGAGCGTGGAACAAGAGACGGAAGTTCAAGAGAAGAATCAAACTTGGATCAACAATTAGAGGGGTGTATGTCAGATGTAATTATTGACCAAGTTTGACACGCAAAGTTATGGGTAAATTATGTAATTAATAGAAAGTATAGTTTAGTATCGTTGTGTACATGTTATTAGTTCAGGGGTTGTAAGTGTCATTTATAAACCTAGTAACTGTTTAGCCATGTATATAAGCATAGATGTATACGTAGAACATGTATGTAGAACATATTGATCTATGTCAAATGATCGATAAAAAATTATGGTTTCATCGAAAAATTATGTGTTCTTTATTTTGATACTCGATGATTTAATCATGATCCAAAGGGGCAATATTACGATCACTATGTGATCTAGTCAATACAAACAGTGAAGATGCTGTATGTGTTTAACATACACTTCTGGTGACTTAAGACTCGTCGAAAGCCACATCCATGCACATCCAAACAACATGTTAGTAAGGATATATAAAACACCCATACTTAAAAAAAATCATTCCATGAATGCTAATTATGTCAAAAACAACAACAGAACTAAGTTACCTTATTGTATAACCATTCATTCCACGAAGATGCTCTGCATATAGGGGATATAAGTATCAAACCAGTAACTCTTTCACTATACTTTATCTGGAAAAAAGGGGAAATTTTTATTAGTTAAACATATGAAGACAAGTTGTTTATAATTTAAATGTGCGGCTTAGGTAATATGTCAAAACTGGTAATGTTTTATTCAGATTGGGTTGAAATGGGGCTGAAATGGGTTGTTGTAAGGATTAGAAGCAAAAAGTAAGAATTGAACATGCGTGGTTAGCAAGAAGAAAAACTGAGATCAAGATTGTGATGAATGTAGGGATATATATTGATTAGGTCAAAGTGTGGTCGAAAGGGTACGGATCACGGAGCTGAGTTCACGGGTCTTGTTTGGATGGGTCATGTCAACATGACGTTTATTTTCAAGTTTATGTGGTTTTAAGGTAAGTTAGTCATGTGTAGTGGGGTAGTTGGTAGTTTTTCCTTTGCAAGAGTCACATGAATGAACAAAAAGAGGGAAGTTTTTAAGCAGCAAAAACATCATGTTGGCGTGTTATGTTTGTTTGGGGGCTAGAACCAACAATTGTTCATATCACTTTTTGTCTGAAAGTGTCATTTTATTAATGAGAATTAGTGTGTCAAATATAATCAGAATAACTATATTATTTTAATAATAATGTAAATCTTCGAATAAAATTATGCACTACAAGTACACTTTGGGGGACTTTCTACCAGTTTGACCAAATTGAGATTATTTCTCATAGTTACCTGTTTGCCAAATAAAGATAAAAGAATAACCCAAATCGACCCACTCAAAACCTCATAAGAAATGGTTAAAAATTCCCACTTTTAATAATGGAAATTGATGAAAAAACTAATACCGAAAACAGTGTAAGAATATAGGCACCCGCCATTGCTCCCATACACATCACTGAACCAAGCCTGCAAAATTCAAATGCTCTCCATCATAAATTACTTTGATATTATTTGTTTACTTGAAAAAAATCCAATTTTTATCACAATAATGAAAAATATTGAGCTTCTAGCTACAGTTAACCAAGATTTAAAGATTGTAATTACCTAAAATGATTGAGGACCACAAGAATTTGATCAGCAAGATCCTCAATAGATGGCACAGGATCATTTATACAAATTGATGTAGCTCCTAACTGCAATAAGAGAAGACAATATATTATTTTAAAATGTAAATAAGCATCCTCTAAAACTAGTGGATATGGAGTTAAAATAATCTGTTGATTAACAAATTTGATTGTTTTCTAAGAGTAAAAAAGTCGAGAAGAGCAACCTCATGACCGGGTGGATTAATGTGATAAATGCAGAAGTTGTGGAGCAACAAGGAAGCTGATTCAGGAGAAGCAAAGAGTCCTTGGAAACACGACATGTCTGCGAATCATTTGCACAAACGTTAAGGAAAGAAAAAACAGACACATTACGTTAAAGATAAGATGTAGAGATGGTTACGGTTTAAAGCTAAATCAGGATAAGTAATCAATGGTGGTTTGTCTTGATCTCCATATACAGTAACAGACACAGAACCGCAACCAGTCCGAATGATATGTTCCTGGATTATAGATTTCACAAGACATAAACCCCATTGTGTTACACATTAATTGAAGCATAAAATGTTTAACAAAACACAAAATTAAGCATAACTGAAACAGTTCAATGCTACACAGACAATAACCTAGACACCATTTTTTTTGGGTCCTTATACTTAATTATCTTTCTAATGTATCAATTTCAAGTTTTTATCTACAAAATTGTATGCTTAATTGTCTTTCTAATGATTTATCATGACATTTGCCAGAAGGCCCATAAAATCATATTACTATCTAGAAGATAATTAGGGGTGGTACTTAGAAGAAATTTCATTCCTGATTCAACTTGTAATTAATAATTACTAAATAAAAAAATAAATACAAATGTCTTTCCAAATACAAAATCAAGAACAAACCAATATGATTCAATTTTGGGGGAAATCAATATAAATAAATAAAAAGTGAAAGACCTTCCCGCCAAAATGGATAGATGGCAAAGCAACAGAAATGGAATGAACAGAATTCGCCATGGCCGGCCGCGTCCGTGTCTTGCGTTAGCTGAAAAACCCTTTTCTCTCTCTCTCTCCTTTTTTTGCAACTTTCGTCTTTCTATTTGTCAGTTATTTTCCATGTCTAAAACTCTAGGATCCTATAAATAGTATGCATTTGGGGCCACCGGTTTTTCCTCCCCTTCCCTTCTTTCCCTCCTTAAATGTGTCCTCTCTCTCTTTGACTCTCTAATCTTTATCATCGGTCTTTATTTTAACATCAATTTCATTGAAAAGGGAACAAGCTCGGCCAAGGAAGACGCAAGGAGGGGCAGAAAACAAACAACTAAACCTTACATAGAAAATTTACACCAATCTTCCCACTTCAGCTCCCGCACTTCCCTCTACTTTTAAGCCAAAGAAAACTTAGACCCCTAATCTCCTTAAAGAAACCCATCACATTAGGCTTCTTCTTCTCGAACACGAGATCGCTTCGAACTTTCCAAATAACCCAACAAGCAGTGAACGAGTAGAGAATCATCTTCTTCTTCCTATCGAAAGGGGCCTCGTCAACGATATGAAGAAAATCTACCACGTAGAATGTATAGAGACAGTACCCTCACACCATTTAGACACAAGCAACCAAACTTGGGCAGAAAATGCACACCCGGAAAAAAGGTGGCAAGGCGACTCTTCTAATTCTTCGCATAAAGGACACGACAAAGAATCCACCGAAATATTAAGCTTGCTCAAAGCAACCTTGGTAGCGATGCGTCCCCGTATCTCTCTCCAAAATTGTATATTAACTTTACCCGGAACAAGCTTATTCCAAGGCATAATAATCCCACTATATGCCTGACCAAAATCTGTTAGAGCATATTCTTATGCTACATTGTGTCTCGTGTATTGTATCTAGATCAGAGCATGTCTTTGTGAGTCTTAGGGTGCACGTACCAAGGTCCGTACCAGTTGGTACGGAGTCACGTACTAATGGTACGCTGGTCGGTACACTGCACTTAGTTATAAGTATAAATAGTTCGTGTTAGAGAGAGTTCTGAAAGTTCTGTAATTTCAATACTCTTAACTGTGTGTAACACACTCTCTCTCTCTCTCTCTCTAGATATTTGTGTAACACTCTCTCTCTCTAGATCTTTGTGTAATCTCTTTGTGAATCAATAAAGCAAGCCTTTATTTACCTCATTGTTAATCGATTGACCGAATCATTAAGTAGTAAGGTCCTTCCAAGCTGGTCAAAGACATTATGGATGGTCTTTTTCCGGTTCAAATCCTACTCCTCAAAGTCCAACATCTAAATGGGTGCACAAGAATCGGTTTCAACCTTTTGATGATTTCTATGATTGACGTGAAGTCGAAGTCTCACGCAAAGATAGTCCCAACTACACTAATTAGATAGTGGTAAGCGGGTGTCGAACTCAGGGAGATTGTGGAACATGTGTTACTTTAGTGCAAATTGTAATATAATTAATTAAGATTTTTAATGTAAAGATCAATGAGAGTGATTTGTTGTGTCAAAGTTTGTACTAAAAATTAAACAGCAATGTGGTTTATGAGTTTTCTTAATAATTAAACAAAAGTGATCTTCTCGGATTTCAGGTTTTCATGTGAAACAAGAATACGAATGTGTACTGGAAAGAACCACATAGACATGATTCATGCAAGTGTAATTGTTCGTGATAAAAGGGGACTAAGTACTCGGGTTATAAACACGAGGTTATCACCCGATGATCAATCAACAAATGCCAACTCTAATCCCTTCCCACTAAATCCCGATTGCCAATGGCACCAAGAACGTATGGTTTGCAAATTAGATTCAACAAAGTGTTAACCATTTACAAACAATCACACAAACATCATATTGAAAATCATCGAATGATTAGATCAATATTCCGGAAATCAAATACATAAAGTCAAGTTGTTTACATAAAAACCTTACATCCGAGAAGAACAAAAAGACTTAGCCTCTCATGGTGAAGTTGATTGCAAGGATGATGATGAGTGAATCCATGGATGATCTTGATGTTATCTTGATGTTAGCTATCTTCTCCAAACTCTTTCTTGCTTGTAAAATTCGCCAAAAATCGCCTCTAGTCGTCTCCCCAGGGTTTCCAATCGGAAAGCTGCAGAAAAACCCTCCAAAATCGTGTTTTAACCAACCCTGCCGACTCCTGATCTGGCCCCAAACCGTAAGCTACGGTTCCCAAACCGTAAGCTATGGTTTGGGCGTAGGCTACGGTTCAAGGGGGCTGGGCGACGGTTCAATTTTGGTCTACTTTCACCAAACCGTAAGCTACGGTTTCCAAACCGTAGCTTATGGTTTCCCCAGCTTCAAACACTTCATTTTTACTTTCTTGTCACTTCTTGCACAACCCTTTTGACCAGGTTCCTCCTATGCATCCGTGTTTGATTCGTTCAAGCACCTGTAACCTGCAAAAACTCGAGAGACCGAAATCATTCAAAATCATAACAATTACTATTATAACTACCTTTACCACCCGCATTTATTATCGTTAACTACTAAAATACGGTGCAACCGTCACATCCCCACACTTACCCGTTGCTTGACCCCAAGCAACTCAGGATTATTTCCTTGCCATCCAACCAACAAACCCAGTCAAACCCAGTTTCAGTTAAGGTTCCAAGTCATACCCTATTCCCAACATTATCAACGCACTAGCTGAACAAAAATGCAACAATCAAACCATTGGAACTTAAATCAAACCTAACATGCTTCCGGTCTTTTACACACGCAACAAACCCCTTACAATCAACGCTCCTCTCGGTTTACATTTAAAGGCTAGCGCGACAAGCTAGTATGCACTCATTTGGCCAATGTGTTGTTTCACTATCATAAGCTTGTACAATTCTCGAACCTCCATCTCAAATAAGTTTAAAACATGCATGCAAATCAATAGGTCTTAAAATGGGTTGTAACAGGGCTAGGTGTAGGGTGTAGAATGGGAATATTTTTCAAATGGCTCAAGTGATCCAATCCGGCTGATTTATTACAATCAAACAAGAAACAAACAACTAATGTGTACACAAATGAGCTAACTACCCAATCACATTCTTTTTGCTGCTCAATATTCGACCATCCGATCTCATATTTTGCTTTTCATTATTTTTCACTTTTTTTTTTGAATAAATCACGATGTAAAAAGCATCTAACGCTTAGATTACATACTGAATATCACAAACTTCACCAACTACATTCTTCACATCTATCTAATACCGGTAAATGAACTATAAGCCGAATTGGACACTAGGGGTAATAACATGAATGGAGTAGGCTCGGGCGATCAATCAATAAGCAAAAGGCCCAACATGGCTTCTAATGGACCCAAACCCCCGCCCCTCACTTTTACCAAGCTCATATATATAATGTATGAGGCCCAACCCCCAAATCCCACACTCGCACACATCCAGACGAGGCTTCACCTAAATGCCTAAATCACTTTTGCAAACATATTCAAACTAAGATCTCGGAACGTATCAATTGCACAAGTTCTAAAGTAATAAACACATAGCCACACTCAATGAACAAACATGCATATGATAAATAGTAGTGTAGGCACAAAACTCACAATTTGTGGAAATGGGTTGCCGGTTCATTATGTGGATTACTACACCAAAAGCATGCTAACCTTGACTATAATTCTATCAACTACTAGGCAACATGTTGCAATTTAGGGAATTATGACCATGACAAGGAACCGAAACGTCAACTCCACCATCTACCATCAATCCGACAATTCAACTCATTTAAAATCACCGGGGTCAAGAACTTGCAACACAAAATTTTCAAAATTTCTCCCATCCCCACACTTGGGATACATTGTCTCCAATGTATGGCTTTAGAGGTTTTGTGAGGAGTGAAATTCATATTTTTTATGAGAAGCTAAATTAAATGCTACCTCCAACCGGATTTATTCCAAACAAAAATAAAAACTAAAAAAAATTAAAGAAAAGAAAAGACAGTCCAAAGCCAAGCAACATAAAAAGAGTGAGGAATGAATACATGGACCTGGTGGCGATGGATACATATGATGCTCTTGATTCTCCAACTTTCTGCCACATCCTCCCCACACTTCAGTGTTACAACGGCCCTCGGGTTGCCTCCCGGGCAGCGCTAAGTTTACTAGTCTTCAGCTAGACCATGCCAACTCTCAGTTATGGTGGTTTGAAAATGTAGCCACTGCCATCTTCTCCAGTGTGCTTTTCCATTTGGTGGGGTGCAAACTTGTTGTATGTACTGACATGAGTGTAATTTTTATACCCACGGGGATCAACATTGAGTACATTACTCCCAGAGCTTCGAAGATCTGGTGGTTTACCTTCTGTTGCACTCGCAGTAGCCTCATCATACCATGCACCCTCACATGCACCCATAATGTGTGGAAGAACACCCGTATCAAAAACACATGATTCACCAACCCTTGCAGCACACTCATAGGTGCTAGATTTGGTCCAAGCATTGAAAAATAGCTGTCGATTATCTAGGGTCATTGTGATGATATCGTCCCGATAATTGATTTGAGCGTTGGCCATGTGTAGGAATGGGCGACCTAGAATCAATTTTTGTTGTGCTGGAGCCTTTGTGGGAGCATAATCCAACACTAAAAAGTCCACCAGATATTGGAATTCACCCAATTGAATCATAACATCCTTGACCACTCCGCGTGGCTTCTTCCAAGTCTCATCTGCTAAACTCACCACACTATCTATCACATGCAAAGGACCGAAGTCATATAGATCATACAGACTACCTAGTAACACACTCATAGTTGCTCCATAATCCAATAAGGCTCGAGGAATTTTCAGCTTTCCAACTCGAATTGGCACAATTGGTCTCCTGACTCCTCGTCTCTCTTTTCTTTGATAGGCTCACCTATACCTGCAACAACTTGACAAGGAGAGGTTAGACATGTTTCATTAAATTCAATATTATGAACGACACTTACCATGTTAATATGCACTTGCTTTGTATTTTTCGGATTCACCACTGTGTCACTTGGGAGATGTCCCTTGTTTTTCTTCAAATCAGCCACCTCGGTAGCAAGTTGACCCATTTGGGTGGTCAATGATTGAATTGCCTTATCTACCTCATCTTTTCAAAGCCTTTCATCATCCATTTGATTTCTTTTATGCATCTCTTGTTGCAGCATCTTGAGCATATCCATAACTTCATTACCACTTGAATTCGCAAATTGTTGTTGTCGAGGCTGATATGGTTGCTGATTAGATCCTTGAAAATTGGGGTTGGCTTGATTGGAAGGATTACCATAGCAAAAATTTGGATGATTCCTTAACCCCGGGTGATAGGTGTTTGAGTTCATATTATAGTTCCTACCACCCCCTCCTTAACCTTGAACTTGCTTGACTTCTTCAAATTGCTCTTGAAAACCTTGACATTGATTAGTTGAATGCGCTAACTCATTGCAACTTGAACATACATCATAAACTTGATTAGGAGCTTGGATGGGTTCGTTGGATATGGCTTGAACATGTGATCTACCAATGGCATGTCTAGTCCTCCTGCAAGATTGTGCCTTTCTCTTTGATGTCACCGCCATTTGCTCTAAATATGCCCAATCATCTTGCTCATAATTTGTACCAAAAGTTCCATTTGAGATGGACATCAAGTCACGAGCATCCTCGGGTGTCAATCCCTCATGGAACGCGTTCAATAAATCCCATAGATCAATCCCATGGTGCGGGCAATTCTTTAACATGAAGTTGAATCTGTCAAAAGCTTCATGAAAAAGCTCACCTTGTTGTTGTTGGAAGTTTCTTAAGTTCCTTCTAGCATCACTTGTTTTCTGGTTGGTGTAGAACTCATCCAGAAACCTTTGTTGCATTTCAGCCCAAGTATAGATGGATGCGGATGGTAGTGTGTGAAACCATCTTTTGGCTTTATCCTCAAGTGAAAATTGAAACAACACCAATTTAACCGCATCAGGTGAGAAACCTTGGCCTCCAATAGTATTGCATATAGAATCGTATGCTTCAAGGTGAAAATAGGGTTCCTCCGTTGCCAACCCATGAAACTTGGGTAAACTTTGCCATGCATTAGTCCTCACCTCAAATGTTCTTCCTTGATTTTGAGGAACTACCACCGGTGAGGGGTTATGTGTGATAATAGGTCTAAAATGTGACTCAATCCCCCTATCTGCATCACGATTGTGTCTTCTTGGAACCGGTATTGGTGCTCCTTGTGGTGGGCCTTGTGGTGGCGGTGGGCCTTGTGGAGGACCTTGAAGAGGAATTTGTGGTGGCACCCCTTGCCGTGGTGCTCGCCTTTGAGGTGGAATTTGTTGTTGCCTTGGCATAACCGGGGGTCTAACATACCCTTGTTGAACTTGACCAATTGGTTGTCTTTGTTGAAATGAAAATTCTTCTTGAGTGACCCCTTGATCCACATTGCCCTCCACTTCATATTCTTCTTCATATTCTTCATACCTATCTCCATATATCTCACCATATCCCCCATATTGTCCCTCCACGAACGGTATACGTGTATGTTGTTGAAATCTCAGTTGGCCTTGTTGGTGGGTCCCCAGAGTGGTAAAAACTGATGGTTGGGTTAAGGTGGTATGGGTTATAGGTGGGTTTTGCTGAAACAATGGTGGTTGACTTTGTTGGGATGACTGCTCATAAGATGGGTAAAATTGGCCAAAAGATGGAATGCCCGAATAGGACGCAAAACTCGATGGGTTTGATTCAGGCAAACTTGTTGAAGTGGTGGTGCTAGATGTGAGTACAGTGAACGGAGAAGGGTTTGAAGTAGGTGGAGGAGTGGTTGGTGGTATCTGTTGATCAGAAGGTGAAACTGATGTGCCCACTGGTAGTTTTCTCGGTTCACCTTGTGTTTCCTTTTTCTTGCTCTGTGTACTCGGTGATCCAACGACCTTGTTCTCCCGGTGTAGAATTCGGTTCCTCCTTAACGTCCTTTCGATTTCAGGATCGAATAGTAATGGTGATGATGATTGTGACTTCCTAGTACGCATGCACCTGTAGTACCTGCACACTAACACATCCCAGTGTAAAACTGACAAACAACAGAAATAAGATAAAGAAACACACATTGCGCACGTCTCCCCGGCAACGGCGCCAAAATTTGATGTGAAGTCGAAGTCTCACGCAAAGATAGTCCCAACTACACTAATTAGATAGTGGTAAGCGGGTGTCGAACTCAGGGAGATTGTGGAACATGTGTTACTTTAGTGCAAATTGTAATATAATTAATTAAGATTTTTAATGTAAAGATCAATGAGAGTGATTTGTTGTGTCAAAGTTTGTACTAAAAATTAAACAGCAATGTGGTTTATGAGTTTTCTTAATAATTAAACAAAAGTGATCTTCTCGGATTTCAGGTTTTCATGTGAAACAACAATACGAATGTGTACTGGAAAGAACCACATAGACATGATTCATGCAAGTGTAATTGTTCGTGATAAAAGGGGACTAAGTACTCGGGTTATAAACACGAGGTTATCACCCGATGATCAATCAACAAATGCCAACCCTAATCCCTTCCCACTAAATCCCGATTGCCAATGGCACCAAGAACGTATGGTTTGCAAATTAGATTCAACAAAGTGTTAACCGTTTACAAACAATCACACAAACATCATATTGAAAATCATCGAATGATTAGATCAATATTCCGGAAATCAAATACACAAAGTCAAGTTGTTTACATAAAAACCTTACATCCGAGAAGAACAAAAAGACTTAGCCTCTCATGGTGAAGTTAATTGCAAGGATGATGATGAGTGAATCCATGGATGATCTTGATGTTATCTTGATGTTAGCTATCTTCTCCAAACTCTTTCTTGCTTGTAAAATTCGCCAAAAATCGCCTCTAGTCGTCTCCCCAGGGTTTCCAATCGAAAAGCTGCAGAAAAACCCTCCAAAATCGTGTTTTAACCAACCCTGCCGACTCCTGATCTGGCCCCAAACCGTAAGCTACGGTTCCCAAACCGTAAGCTATGGTTTGGGCGTAGGCTACGGTTCAAGGGGGCTGGGCGACGGTTCAATTTTGGTCTACTTTCACCAAACCGTAAGCTACGGTTTCCAAACCGTAGCTTATGGTTTCCCCAGCTTCAAACACTTCATTTTTACTTTCTTGTCACTTCTTGCACAACCCTTTTGACCCGGTTCCTCCTATGCATCCGTGTTTGATTCGTTTAAGCACCTGTAACCCGCAAAAACTCGAGAGACCGCAATCATTCAAAATCATAACAATTACTATTATAACTACCTTAACCACCCGCATTTATTATCGTTAACTACTAAAATACGGTGCAACCGTCAATGATCCTTTTGATTCTGATGATATGTGTCATACAGTTCAGGACATATTTTTTGTGCTATCAATGTCGCCAACCAGGCCACATGGCACACGATTGTCCTGAAACTGCAAAACGAACATTTTCTGATAAATCTGCCACATTTATTAGTGAATCAGACAGAGTTTTTACTGAGTCCACATCTACATCTTTTAAATCTTCAAAGAAAGAATTTTGTAAATATGATTCAAGTGTGGATGGTTCATCAACAGGTAATGACTCAGTTAAAACTGACAAATCTAAAATGCAGTGGCGACCTAAGGTGGTCAGCAAGGCTGCAAATGATTTTGTGGAATACACTGGTCGACTAGAAGCGTGTGCTTCGGGTCATTTGAATACTAATCATTTAAATCCAGTGTGTAGGTAATTCAAGAAGACATGTCGGTGATTGTGAAGTTCAAGCTTCATGCAGTTACAGATAGTGGATTTTCCTGCGTAATGTAAATTCAATGATTCATTTTACAAATCTGAAGTTTTTCTGAAAGCTAAAACTGGAAGGTATCCGTATCGATTGGTATTTTCTTTCTTTTACATTCTGTATGTAGTTTAGAGGGAGAAAATTGAAAATCCAAAAATAGTGTCTTTGTGTTTTTGTTAAAATGAAAAATCCAAAAATAGAGTTTTCATTTTAAGGGGGACAAAATTGAAAAATACAATAAATTAAAAAATGTGAAATTGTATCCAACATAATTGGGAAATGATGGTACATTGGCTTAAGTGTCTGTCTTATGGATAGAATAGATGAAAAAGCCATGAGATCATTCCTCGATGTGCTTGGTAGGCTCGGCATTAAATCAGAAAGTATTCAAATGTGATATATACTAAATACTAATTGTTTTGGTCAAAAACTGCCTAAGCAATTAGTTGATCAAACTTTGTAAGTGAGGTACTGTGTTTGATGGATTTGGCAATGAAAATGTAAGTTTAGATGTGGAAACAAGGATGTAACGAGGGAAAAATCTAGGAATCCCTGAGTATCCTCAAGGATCCTAGCAAAAAACCTCAGGAGCCGGCTTAAAGTGCCTGTTGCGTCGAACTTTTATATAACGGAGATTTTTCAAGTACAAATGAGTTGAGCTCGTATTCTAAGTGTTACAGAGAGTTTCAAGAACAAATGTTGTGTGTTTTGTGCAGACCTAGAGCTCGATATATATCAAAGATTACATAATAACTAACTCCCTAAAAATTAGCAACTAATCACACGTCGCCTAGCTAGCCATTTGAGTCCACTTGGTCCACGTCTTTTGATAGTTGACCGAGTCTTTAGGGCACGTGTGTTATATCGAGGGTCATCTGCAAAAAATAAACAAAGGGGAAGCAATCGTTAGCTGAAAATAAAATTCAGGATCCTTACAGTAAAGTGCTTGTGAGCCTCTCCGAGCATCTAGTACCAACAATTGCCCCCAAATTTTTGGTGGATGGTGCATGTGAGCCAGCTGTCAAGAATTTGAATTTCCTGTCTTATCACCAACGTAATCATGATCAAAGAGAAGTTAATCCGGCCCAACTTCTAAGCGAGGTTTCCGTTGGCATCTTTTGCTTTAAAAGCTTCATTCTTCCTTCATAATCTTCACACATCTTTTGGAAACCCTAGAGCTTCTCCGATTTCCACAGGTCAGTTCTTTTCTCTTCTTCTTCTTTAGTTCTTTTACAATGGACAAGAAGATACCCCGTTCTAGCGCCATCATCCTCGACAATTGGACACCGGGTTCACTGATCAGGGTTTACTTCCGGCGAGTGAGGAAGAAACCTGCAACTTCGACGATGGCAAGATTGAGATGTTGCAGCGATCCTCATGCTTTCCTGCCGGAACCGAATTCCACCCCTATGACCCTCGTCTGAAAGCTGACCACGTTTCTTCTGATTGGGTCTGTCTTCTATACTATCCCTTCCTCATCGGCATAACCTTTCTGTTCCCTCCTTTGGTAAACGAGTTCTTCTCGGTCACTAACTTAGCTTACTCCCAAGTCATGTCAATGATTTGGCGAACTCTACATCATCCCAATTTATGAAAGAAGCTACATTCCTGAAGGTGTAGCAAGTGCTCGGACAACCTCTCAACAATCTCAAAGCCCATCTAAGACCATGTCTGCAGGTAATTGAGGGTATTTGCTTTTATCTTGTTTTAAGCTGCATTTTGTTGTTTCTTCAAATTGATTCGTGTTTGTCTTTGATGAAACTCCAGGTTCGGCCTCCAATTTCTCTTTCCAAGACCTCAAGTCCCTAATTGCTAAGAAGGAGAAAACCAAATAAACCAGTAGCAAGGCACCTCAGGATGTCCCAGCTCCCAAATCCCGGCCCCTTAGCACTCGATCCAAAACCTGTTCTGCTAATAAGAAGCGCAAAGTCTTTGATGCCACCATCAATGTGAACAGTTTTAATAGCCTCCCTCTTGTTACAGCAGCCAACAAGCTGCTTTCTCTGCAGCCAACAAGCTGATTTCCTTGATGATTCTGATCCGATTGATTTGATGTAGGGTATTGATAAACTGATCCACGAGGTAATGGAGCTAGAAGGCAAACTGGAAGCAGCGGAGCAGAAGCTTGAAGCTGCTGAACTTAAACTTGATGAAGCCCAGCTCCGCATTAAGCAGATGGGTAAAATTGTCGCTAGCAAGAATCGCCATCATGAGAAGCTGCTTAGGGAGCAAGAGGTTGCAGCATCCCAAGCCTTGGAGCTGGCCGATAAGAATGCAAAGTCTTCAGCCGCCATCAGTGTACTTGAGTGCATGATCGAGATAGCCACTGGTGCACAGGCTGAAGGCTTCAATCCAGAGAGTTGGCCGGTTCAGGATTAGAAGGATAGCTTCCGGAGGTTGAAGGCTGAGAGGGACGAGGCTGCTGAGAAGGCTATTGAGGGGGCTGAGATGGAGGTTATCGTGGTGGATAAGGATGTTGGTGCTAGGAAGGACAAGCGCAAGGGCAAGGAGATAGAAGCTGCTGTGGAGAAGGTGGGCGATGAAGGCAATCTTGACTAGGTCGGAGCCCTTTTTTTTAAATTTATTAGTTGGTGGTTTTTGAACAATAAAGTGGCGAAACTAAAATAACGGTAGGTTAAATCATAGGAGCTTCGATGCAGGGACCCTGAGTTTCAAGGCGAAGTCCAAGCTTCTCAAATAATATTTTGCTATAGTTGGCCTCAGGTGGAGTGATCTTGGGTTCCAAGACGAAGCCTGGGGTTAACTTCTTTATTTTCCTACATGATGAATATAATCAAGTAGCATTTTGACTATCATGGTGCGTCGTTTGTATTTTGATTATGTTGCAGATTCTGAAAAACAGTTCAGTGAGGATCCTACAGGATGCTCAGTAACCTTACTTAATTAAAAACTTAAGATTTTTCAAAACTTGTTATATTTAACAAACCATGATGTCACCAACATTCAGTTAGTGATAAAAACGTATCATGTTTGCATTACCAATGTCACCTGTTCGAGAATCTTCCAAGTGTTGAGATAGTCAAGATCCTTGAGGATCCTCTAGAATCCTTAAGATAGACTTGATGAAATCCTGATAAAACTGAGAATAAGTCTTCAGTACTTAGGAATGATTCAAACAGGGGTCAAGCACATCTTAATCTTTTGAGGCATAAAGTACCTTATAAATCTTGGGTCTAAGCCAACCGGGGTCAAGCCCTTAAACTTTTGAGACATGAATATGTCCGAACCCTAGTTAATGTGGAAACATTAAGAGCCTTTGTTAAACTGAGGTCAAGCTCAAAAATACTTGGGACTAAGCCAATTGGGGTCAAGCCCAAAAAACTTGAGAGAGACGAAAGTGCCTAAACCTTTGTTGACATGAAAATGCCAAAAACCTTAGGACCTTTTTGGGATGGCATGTCTGCCACCCATTTTTGAGATGCACTCTATGGCCAACAATGATGAAATTATCAGCCACCCTTAGATGGACTGGTCGCACCACCTTGAACCATAGGCCACCATCGTGCGCTCCTGGAGAGGGTCATGCGCTCCAGGCGAATCCCATTAGTGAACCAGAAAGTGAAAACCTCCTAAACCTTTGACTGCATTCAGAATGCTTTAGACTTAGAAGAGGTGATCAGCCTCTAGCTTCTGACAGGATGCTCGGAACTTTTGCAAAACACTCAAGGCTTGGTGAGGTGTGGGTGTTGTCTTGGCTAACACCCCTCCGATGCCTAATTCAATAACCACTTCATAAAGATAATAATATGAAATTGAAATAAGAATCAAAGACATACCTTAAGTTTTTGAAGCTTAAACGAGGATCCTTTGGGAAGCTCAGAGGATCCTGAGGGCACTTACATAAAATATGACATTAGATGAATTGCGTTCCAGGCTCTTGGGAGCAGCTCACCTTCCATAGTAGCCAATCTATATGCCCCCTTTCTAGCTTCTGAATCAACTAAGTAAGGACCCTCCCACTTAGGTGCAAGCTTCCCATCAGCTGGATTGGTAGTATTCTGAAAAGCCTTTCTAAGTACCAAGTCTCCTACTTGAAACCTTCTGATCCTGAGATTCTTGTTGTAAAACTTGGCCATCCTTTGTTGGTATGCCGCCATTCTGAACTTTGCAAGATCTTTGACTTTGTTAACTGTTTCAAGATCTTCAAGGAGCTTCTGATTGTTAGCCCCAGTATCCTAAAAACTTGTTCTAGCAGTCGGCATCACCATTTCATTAGGGATCACAGCTTCTGAACTAAACACCAAGGAGAATGGCGTCTGCCCAGTAGCACTTTTGGAAGTTGTTCTATCACCCATAATACAAATGGTAGCTCTTCAACCCATTTTCCCTTTTTGGCTCCTAGCTTCTTCTTAAGATTGTTAATGATGATCTTATTACTTGACTCTTCTTGACCATTAGCTTGTGGATGCACAGGAATTAAAGTCACCATCTTGATGCCCCATGTTTCACAAAAACCAGTTGTTCTTTTACCAATAAACTGAGACCCTTTGTCACATACTATTTCTGATGGGATTCCAAATCTTGTCAGGATATTCCTTTTAATGAAGGAGATCACCTCTTTCTCTCTAACTTGAACAAATGCTTCAGCTTCAATCCACTTAGAGAAATAATCCGTTATTGCCAGCATAAAGACTTTTCCTCCGGGTGTCGTAGGCAGCTTGCCAACTATGTCCATACCCCACTTCTTAAATGGCCATAGGGATGATATCGAGTGGAGCGGCTCAGCAGGTTGATGGAGGATGTTGCTGTGCCGTTGACACGCATCACCATTTTGAACATAAGCCATTGCATCCTTCTTCATAGTGGGCTAATAGTATCCTGTTCTTAACACTTTGGAAAACAGTGATTTGCCCCCAGTGTGATTGCCACAATCTCCCTTATGAATATCCTGGAATACTGCATATGCTTCGGGCTGTTCCAGGTACCTCAAGTATGGACCTGCAAGAGATTTCTTGTATAAGATACCATTTATTATTGAATATGGGATTACCTTTGTCCAGAAAATCCTAGGATTCTTGTTCTTGGGGATTTCTCCTTATTAGATAAACTTCTTGATAGGATATGTCCAGGATCCTTGAGGATCCTGAGAATCCATCACTTCTTGAACTTTATCTGCTATGGCATAATTAACCTCTTGTTCTTCAATTACCGGGGTTAGGATGTGAGTTATGGGAATCTTGACACCTTCTGGGATCCTCAAAGACGATGTTAAGTTTGCCGAAGCATCAGCTTCTGCGTTTTCTTCTCTAGGCACATGTGATATGATGCAATTTTCAAAAGATAATGCTAATTTTTTGACAAGGTCTAGATATTTGGTTAGTATTTTTTCCTTTCACTGCATAGGATCCATTGAACTGGTTAGTTAATAATAAGGAATCGATACAAACTTGAATGTGTTGGATACCCATATCTCTAGCAAGTTGTAATCCTGCAATTAAAGCCTCATACTCGGCTTCATTATTAGTAGCCCCAAAAAATAATAATGTATAGATAGAGGTATAATGTCCCCCTGTGGCGATTTTAGTAGCACACCCAATCCTGTTCCTCTGAAGTTAGAGGCTCCATCTGTGTATAATATCAGCAGCCTGAAGGTTCCTGGAATTGCTTGACCTCTAGTTCAACTTCCGGCACTATGTCGCTGCTGAAATCAGCCACAAAGTCTGCAAGAGCTTGAGACTTGATTGCTGTTCTTGGTTCATGTATGATGTCATAGCACTTAGTTTAACTGCCCATTTCGCCATTCTTCCTGACATTTGTGGCTTTCTCAAGATACACTTAATAGGATAGTTAGTTTTCACATAAATAACATGAGTTTCAAAGTAATGCCTTAACTTTTGATAAGCCATAACAAGAGCTAAAATTAATTTTTCTAAGTAAGAATACATGGTCTCAGCATCTAATAATGTTTTGCTTACATAGTATATCGGATGCTGTTGCCCTTCATGGTCTTTAATAAGTACAGCACTTACTGAGCTGCCCGAGACAACTAAGTATAGAGAGAGCGGCTCCCCTTTGACTGGTTGCATCAGTAGTGGAGCAGATGACAAGTATTCTTTCAGGGAGCTCAGAGCAGCTTCGTGCTTCTCGCCCCATTCGAACTTCTTGTTCTTCTTCAATATATCATAGAATTCTTTGCTCTTCTCAGAGGATCTTGATATGAATTTGTTAAGTGCTGCTACTCTTCCAGTCAATCTTTGAACTTCTTTAACATTTGTTGGAGACTTCAAGTTTATGATTGCTTAGATCTGCTAAGGGCTGGCTTCTATCCCTCTTTTAGTAACCATATAGCCTAAGAACTTGCCGGCTCGCACACCAAAGTGGCACATGGAAGGATTTAGCTTCATGTTGAACTGGTCCAGGATATCGAAAGCAGCTTCGAGATCCCTAGGATGATCCTTAGCTTTCTTGGACTTCACCACCATATCATCTATGTATACCTCCATGGTGTCCCCTAGTTGGTCTTTGAACATCATATTGACAAGCCTCTGGTATGTGGCACCTGCATTTCGTAAACCAAAGGGCATAGCAATATAACAATAAATACATGTGGGTGTCATGAAGGCTGTGTCTTCTTGGTCTGATGGCTCCATCTGAATCTGTTGGAAGCCTGAGGATGCATCCATAAAAGTCAGCATCTCATGCCCAGCAGTTGCATCCACCATTGAATCAATGTGTGGTAGGGGGAATGGATCCTTGGGACAGGCCTTATTCAGGTCCGTGTAATCCACACACACCCTCCACTTGCCATTCATTCTTCTGGACTACCACCACATTAGCCATCCATCGAGGACATTTAACTTCTTTAATCATCTTTGACTTGAGCAGCCTATCAACTTCCTCTTGGATTATGATGTTTATCCCAGGAGCGAACTTTCTTCTCTTTTGATGTATGGGCCTGAAAGATTCATCTATACCAAGTTTATGAGTAATAACATCTTTAGATATACCTATCATGTCCTCGTGTTTCCATGAGAATGTTGTAGTTTGGACTTCAGGAGGCTCACGAGTTGCTCCTCAGTATCCTCAGGAATATTGGTTCCTACAAGCACTTTGATTTCAGGATCCTCGGGATTTAGCTTAACTTCTTTGATCTCTAACTCCTTTGTCATCTGAATTCTCCGTGCTGGTCCCTTTAAATACTATGATGGCTTGGGCTTAACGGTATTCTTCATAGCCGAAGTGTAGCAGTCTTTAGCTTCTTGTTGATCACTCAATATTCTTACAACTCCCCAAGGTGTGGGAAGCTTCACACACCGATGATAAGTTGACAGAACTGCTTTCATGTCATAGATCCATGGCCTCCCCAAGATAACGTTACAACAAGGATGGGAGTCAATTACGCAGAATTTTTGCATGGAGTTGACCCCTTCAATGTACACAGGAAGCCCGATGTCTCCAACTGTATGCTTAGTTTCTTTACTGAAACCTACTAACACTGAGGATCTTCGGATAATCTCCTCTTCTGGGATGCTCATCTTTTTTAGCACATCGAACTGAATGATATTGACCGAGCTGCCGTTGTCTATCAGGATCCTGCGAAGATAATGGTTAGCGATACATAATGTGATTACCAAACTGTCGTGATGAGGATCCTGGATATCCAGCTTATCAGTTTCATCAAAGGAAATGACTTTGTCTTTAGTCAACATCGCATTCTTCTTTGGTCGGCTGCCTTGATCCATCTTAGCCTCTCTAGCATGTTTTTTTGCTGATGAGAAGGAAGCTCCACATATATCAGATCCTCCCGAGATAAAGTTTATCACCTTGGCATCTGTTGGTGGTGACTGTGCTCTTTTGGGCAGCTCGGCAGCATCCTGAGTCTTGCTCTTCTTTCTGCCAAACAATTCTTTGAGATGCCCTTTGCTGAGCAGGAAGCTGATTTCTTTTCGAAGAGCTATGCAGTCATCTGTTAATACCCAAAGTCCTCATGGTAGACACACCACTTAGACTTATCCTTCCAGGATCCTTGTTTCTTAGAATTCTCTGGCTACCTGGCTTTATCACCTAGATCCTGCAAAGGACATAACAAACCACTTACATCAACCGAGAAAATAATTAGATACCTTTGGAAAGTCTTCTTCATCTTCCTTATCCTCAACCACATTGACTCTGGGATTATCACTCCTGTAATAAGACTTGGACCGTTGTTGTTTTCCAGGAAAATCCGTCCTTCTGCTTAAGGATTCAGATTTTGGCACATCGCTTCTTTTCTGGATTTTCTTATCATCCTCTAGCCTGATGAACCTCAATGCCCTTGTTCTGACTTCATCAAGGTTCCTGCAAGGAGTCATAACAAGGTCATCATAAAAACAGGAATCCCTTCTAAGTCCCATCTTGAAAGCTTCTACAGCAGCTGCCATATCTAAATTGGGAATATCTAGAGCTTCTCGACCAAATGTTGCCACATAGTCCCTAAGGGATTCATCAGACTTCTGAACTATCCTATATAAGTCACATGTGAGCTTCTCAAAGCTTCTTCTGCAAGAAAACTGGTTATTAAACAGGTTAACTAAATGCGGAAAAGAAGTAATGGTATTAGGAGGGATACTGAGCAGCCATTTCAAGGCTGGTCCTGTTAGTGTCGAGCCGAATCCCTTACAAAGGCAAGCTTCTTTGATGTTCACTGGAATGGGGTTGATTTCCATCCGCTCCCTGTATCGTGCTATGTGCTCCTCAGGATCCGTGGTCCCATCGTAGAGTTTCATGTTGGGAGTTTGGAATCTTTTTGGAATCTCCACGTCACAAATGGGCCATGCAAACCTGGAAAATCTGTGACTGCCTGCAGGCACTTCAGAAATTGGCCAGATAGCACCAAGGAAACTTGAGATCATGTCCTGTAGTTTCTGAAGCTCCCTAGCTATAGTTGGGTTGATACATGCATCATGCACAGTTCCTTGGTTAGGATTAGCATAAAAATTATCAAAGTTGTTACCAGTCCGGGGATTTCGAGGATGGATCCGAGGTCCATATCCAGCATCTCTGAGGATAGCCGGCTCAGTTGTGGTCTCTACTTGCATGGGGATGAAGTCTCCCTCATGCATCTCCTGAGATGAACTTGGAAACATGCCTGCAGAGACAGAAGGGTTAGAAAATAAGGATCCTTGGGGATCCTGAGCAGCTCGGAAGCGGCTTGAGAATTCTAGGAACGGCTAAGTTAAGGATCCTTGTAGCACTTGAGTAGTAGGTGCCCCTGACTGCTGGCTCCAAGGCTCCTGAAAGTTAGACGTTGCGAACCACTGAGACCGAGGCTTGGGGGGTAGTTATGCTGAGAATCTCGGCGGCTGCTGAACTGAGAATCTGGGAAGCTGCTGACTCGAGCATCTCGGCGGCTGCTGATTTCCGAAATCTCTGAAGTAAGATTCTGGGGGCTCCTCGGAGTAGAATCCGGAGTACTCCAGATCTATCACCCCGAAAGTCTTCTTATGTTCAGAACCTGAGAATCCCGAAGCAGTAGCCGTTGCAACACTTGACTTTGGAGCAGTAGAGGATTTTGCATTCGTTTTTAGCTGCTCCGAT
Organism: Deinandra increscens subsp. villosa; assembly: GCA_039602395.1. Taxonomy (NCBI): domain Eukaryota; kingdom Viridiplantae; phylum Streptophyta; class Magnoliopsida; order Asterales; family Asteraceae; genus Deinandra; species Deinandra increscens. Next base: position 6,921,669 of record JBCNJP010000008.1, read on the forward strand.
ATTTTCATAGAGTCAAAACTGAGTGATTTCGGCATCAAAGGGCTAGTTTCCTCTACTGGTTTCTTTAATTTATTCAATTCCATGATCTCCTTCATCATTTTCTCGTTGGTTTTGGCTTGTTCATCCACATGCGTCTTCATTTTCCTGATCAAAACAAACAAATCGTTATTGGAAATGGAAGGGTTGGTAGACGTACCTTGTGATCCCGTAAAAGTAGGATACTCCATTCTCTTAGCATCGGTGTTAGTCGTTTTCTTTGGCATTAGAGGAAGACCGGTGCTAACAGTCGGTTTGGTGGATGGAATAGATGTTGAAGTAATCTATGATTGAGTCAACATTTTCAGAAATTGGTAACGGGAAGAAGATCAAGGCTCTTGGTTGAACTCAAACACCACTTGCCCCACAGTGGGCACCAAATTGTTTTGGTCAAAAACTGCCTAAGCAATTAGTTGATCAAACTTTGTAAGTGATGTACTGTGTTTGATGGATTTGGAAATTAAAATGTAAGTTTAGATGTTGACACAAGGATGTAACGAGGGAAAAATCTAGGAATCCCTGAGTATCCTTAAGGATCCTAGCAAAAAGCCTCGAGAGCCGGCTTAAAGTGCCTGCTGCCTCACACTTTTATATAACGGAAATTGTTCAAGTACAAATGAAGTGAGCTTGTATTCTAAGTGTTACAGAGAGTTTCGAGAACAAATGGTGTGTGTTGTGTGCAGACCTAGAGCTCGATATATATGAAAGATTACATAATAACTAACTCCCTAAAAATTAGCAACTAATCCCACGTCGCCTAGCTAGCCGTTTGAGTCCACTTGGTCCACGTCTTCTGATAGTTGACCGAGTCTTTAGGGCACCTGTGTTATATCTAGGGTCATCTGCAAAAAATAAACAAAGGGGAAGCAATCATTAGCTGAAAATAAAATTCAGGATCCTTACAGTGAAGTGCTTGTGAGCCTCTCCGAGCTGCTCGAGATATCCTGAAATCTGGTACCACCACTAATGCTTGACCGAGTGGACAACATGTTGATGCGTATCTCAAGATATCAAGAAAAAGATATGTGGAAAAAGAAAAATGAAAAGTCACTGTGTATACATGTGTTCATTTTACAAAGAGTTAAACTTGTTTGATTTTCTTTATTTTGTCAAACGATCGGACTTTCTCTGCGTGTCCACAAGACCGACCTGATTGTTATTCGTTTGACATTCTGTTTTATTTTCTTTGGTGTTTCGTATAACTCATCGGACATTCACTGTCTGTACGGGAGTACCGACCTGATTGTTGTTGAGTTATACAATTTTAACTTGTTTTTTTTTTTTTTTTGTTAAATCCGAGGCCTTATCTGCGTATCGAAAGATCGACGTTAAGGTAGGCGATTTAACGTTCTTATTCCTTTTTGCATTGAACACAGTTGACAATATCATAAATACAATCACTATGTGTTAAATCACAAGTGAAATCACAAAGTGTGATAAGCAAATACATATCTGAGTATGTCTGATAGTGTGGGGTCCACGGTCAAAGCAAACCTAGTCAATACAATAACATATCCAGATGTTATGAGTATGATTTTTGCCTGAGTTTAAGATGGACAAATTATACAAGCAATCGAAATGACTTGTGTGATGTAGTAATTGAAATTGAAGTGTAGTTTAGCATGTTATGTTCAATATGATCCCAAGTTGTGATCTTTCTCGTAAAGGACAAAAATAGTGTGTGATTCAGTGTTTAATTTATATATTGCATTTATGTTTCATATCTGAAAAATCCAAAAAGATTTTAGGTGTGTTTTAGCATAAACTTAGAAAAATCAAATAGATTTTCGGTGTGTTTTTTGATATAAAGTTTCAAAAAGCAAAAAAAGATTTTGTTTATTATTTTTTTTCAACTGGTCGATACAAGATACAAAATTATGATTTCAAAATCATATCTTGGATTCTCGAAGAGAAGTTTTGTGCCAAGATTAAATTAATTTTTGAAAAGAAAAGGAAAAGCCGCGTTTTTGTCTTCTGAAATTGCAGGTTATTCTGTGTGACAAGACTCAAGCATGGTGAAAGGGGGAGTGTGTAATATCTTTCACAAGTGGATCTTGAAGTTCAAAGATTGTTCAAGATTGATCCAGCCATGCAAGCTCTATTTCTGACAAGATTTCAAGTTGAGGATCAGACGCAGTGATGCTGAGGATTGAAGACTAAGGCTTTGTTAGAATAGATACACTACACGTTAAGGGGGAGTTTGTTAGAGCATGTTCCTATGCTACATTGTGTCTCGTGTATTGTATCTAGATCAAAGCATGTCTTTGTGAGTCTTAGGGTGCACGTACCAAGGTCCATACCAGTTGGTACGGAGTCACGTACCAATGGTACGCTGGTTGGTAAGCTACACTTAGTGATAAGTATATATAGTTCGTGTTAGAGAGAGTTCTGAAAGTTCTGTCATTTCAATACTCTTAACTGTCTGTAACACTTTCTCTCTAGATCTTTGTGTAATCTCTTTGTGAATCAATAAAGCAAGCCTTTATTTACCTCATTGTTAATTGACTGATTCATGCAGTAGTAAGGTCCTTCCAGGCACTTACAAATCGGAAAGAATACGACGCAGCCCGACAACAAAAAATGACCCCGAAGAATCGCCTTTCCAGATCAGACGCTCCCCTTCAAGATACATGATATTGTCAAGATTAACCACTCCCTTTCTAAGAATGACCTTGACACCGCTAACAACCTTCTAAACCCCATTTAGAGAGCATTTGCACGGAACTAAGGATGCATAACTTTTCCAAAAATGGATACCCTTCACCACCCTCCTCCTAAGTCTATTTTTCTCATGGTGATACCTCAACAACCATTTAGCTAAGAGGCAACTATTAGTTCTTTTTAAAGGCACCAACCCCAACCTGAAAGAGCGTGAGCAGTGGATCGTCTATTCAATCATAATGAATACGATGAATTTGAGTACGGATCAAGAACACAAAGAAGTAAATAAAACTTGGAATGTTAATGCAACAACCAAAGAGTACACACATAAAATGTAAGTCCCGAAAACGGTCCTCACGCGATATCTAATCCAATCAAGACCGTGCGGAATCCGGTTTGATTGGTGATTCAAGAACAATCGATTAATAAAGTAAATAAGCAATGAAAAAACAATAATAAACACAAACCGATTGAGAATCACTTGAATAGACAACCTTGGATTGCAACACCTTAAACGAAATTCTCAAGGAGAATTTCGTGAAACACCAAGTACAAGAACACCCAAAATCAGCAACCCTAAACCCCTAGATTAGCTATCCTTATATAGGGGGAGATTAGCTTGGAAAACAAGCTAATCTATCTTTGGTAACCCTAATTAATATAAAATTCCCGTATTTGACTTTAATGGCCCATAAAAGTCCACCTAAACTCATTCTAAATGAGCCCAACCATGTCTAAATTGGCCCAATGACCCAATATAACCATAACCCAGCTAATTTTCACCTATTGTATCACATAGGCCTTCAAAATAGTCCGCCAATAGGTGATTTAATACACAAGCCACACATTATTCCCTTACAATCTTCCCCTTGGCTTGTGATATTAAATGTCTTCTACTTTCAATCTTCAGACTTCAGTCTTCTCCTTGGCTTGAGCATGGGTTGATGAAGATTCTTTATCTTTGACAATCTTCATTGGGCAACAACAAATGACTTTAGGGAGTGTTCTCTCAATCAGCATTAGCTTGGACTTCAAATGACAAACATGTAATGAGAGGAGGATTCTCAAATACTTGCTCCTTCTTGAAAACTGTTGAGTCCTTGCTGAATCATCAGTAACTGTCTTGACTTGACATTAACTTCAGAGGATAAATTTTGAAACCTCTGTCTTGGCATTCTTGAATTTCTTGATGTGACTGCTCTGCATCTTTTCTTCAATTAGCTTCCCCTAAACTTGAGAACGGTGTCTTTGGAAGCTTTACTTGAACAACCAACAAACTTCCCCTGAGCATAGGGTAAGTCCTTTTCCGGCTGGTTCTTCAACACGAACAGTAGCAGCACTTATTGACTTTTCTTCTCCATGACATCTCAATTAACCTGCCATGCACAACATGGAATAAACACTAACCAGACGATGACTGGTTATCGGGTTAGCAATTTTTAACCAAAAGCACTTCCCCTGAACCCGAGAACTCTTCACATTATCTACCCCTGTGATTCTGGAGGGGTGATACTTTCTTGCATGAAACCCATAAAACTTATTAAAACCTTTAAATTAACCTGGCCATGGTTGAAAAATAAAATAAACAATAAAAACTTAAGATAACACAAAAGAAAAATAAAAATAAAAACAAACATACCAAATTTCTAAACGAGAAGGTTTCTATGGGATCAAACCGTATGAATCTGACTGAGGAACCCTTTTCAGCTTCTGTTACTCGAACACGTCCAGGTGATTGCCAATATACTGATCCACTTTAAACTCTAACCCTTTTCTTAATTAGGCTGTTTGTCACTTTATTATCTTTTATTGGTGCATTAATTATGAACAGCAAGTGGGTTTCAACAAATCCTAGGTACATATTATTGCACACTATCAAGCATATAAATTCCCTACCACATATTTTCACAACCTGAACCAGAAGTTTGAAAGTAAGCTCGAGACTTGGTTGAGAAGAGAAAGAATAGATCAGATAGATTTTTTTGGGTATAATATACAAAGTCAACTGAATTTTTGACACAATTTGAATAATGCTCTCATCAGTGACAAAGGCTGAGGGTTTTGGACTCTTGAGGGTCTCTTTTGATGTGCTCTTTGGCATCTTTTGGGTGTATATTATTTTTTTCTTTAATTTATTTTAGGTGATCTAGAAGCTCGTATGTATGGACAACTCCAGGTCATTGCTCACGCAAAGCAGAGGAGAGCCTTACATACACGCGAAGCATCCCCAGGTCATTGCTTACGCAAAGCAGAGGGGACACCGACTTTTTGAGCTCAATTTCACACTCTTGGAGACAAGCGTGTGTATCGGGAACTTGAACATGCAGTCAAATAGAAATGCAATTAACCTAAGTGCTGTTACCCAACACACTGCCATACGTTATCTTTAAGTGTGTAACGCATACCTTTTCAGATTATAGAGCCGAGCCTACCAGCATATCACCATGGATCATGTCTTTCACATCTGCCTTACGCGTGTCAGCCATCTCCAAAACGGAAATTTATTTCACTTCCCACCTTCTAAAGGAAACAAAAGATTAAAAATTAAAAAGCACAATTTTTGAGGGGTCTACTATTTCATCTTTTCTATTCTTCCCCTTGCTTTTTGATTTTTTAAGAACAACACACCAACTAAAACTAAAACTCTATTTTTGTAGTTTTTTTATTTTTTTTTTATTTTTTTTTATGAACGCACTGACACATCACTAAATAATTACTAAAACTGGCCAAGCTAACCTTCAAAGTTTTTCTTTTGAACATTTTTCCGAACTGGGTTTTGTTTCAAGCACTACCAAACTTCACTTCATATTTGCCAAGAAACAAACAATTAAGACAGTGTTACCTTTACTGCTGATTTTCTCAGATTTACCTCTCACAAGGAAACATACCCTCCACTGAAATCTTCATGTCATGTGGTAGAGAGATGCCTCCTATCCTGTGCCTGGAACAATCACTATCACAAACAACAAGGTTAATGAAAGTCCTCCTTGACTGTTCCTGCACAAGGTGAGAGATCAGTTAGCCATAAGTACCCACGCCATTGTGGTTCTGGGTATTCCTGAAGCATCGGTGAAAGAAATTTCTTTTAAAAACATTCCCTTGGTAACATCAGGGATTGGGGGTGTGGCTGTCTTGGTTGGACTGAGAATGTCCTTTTTGTTAACATCTCTGGGTTTGTGATTTTCTTTCCCAAAAACCTGTGGTTTTCTCGGTGTATTCTTATTAGAATTTTGAACTCTTATTTCTTGAAATTGTTTGGAGTGTTTCTTGTACACTCCAGTAGGCTTGAAAGACAAGTTCACAACTTTTGAAACATTCCACCTGTCATCCTTCCTCCAACCATTTGATTTAGCTGAACCAACTGGATTTGGATGGATGGGTGATTTTGAAACAGTTTTGAAAACAGATTTTAAAACTGTTTTTGGGGATTCAGCAGATTTTGGTCTCCAAGCAGTTTTCACAATTGATGGTTCATGTTTAGGTGACTTGGGCTTTGGGCTCCATTTGGGGACATTTGGCTGTGGTTTGCCCTGCTGCACCTTTTGGTTTGAAGGTACAGTCTCTACTGCTGCTCTAGCATGTATCTTTGCCTGTGAGGGTGGTGATGTGGACTTTTGCACCTTGGAATTTGAAGGGCCAAACTTGGGTTTTGGGCCAACATGTGTTTGGCCCAATGGGACAGTCTTTTGTTGGACCTTCTTTGGATAGTAAGGCTCATACGGGCGGTGCAGGCAGTTTCTTGCCATGTGTCCTGGTTGACCACACACATGGCAGGACTGTTTCTTTGGATACATGGGAGCCTGTTGTTGGTTCCGCCCAGTGGATATCCAAGTTCGCTTTGAAGCGTTTTTATGGATCCAAAGGGCTTTACCATGGGGCTTTGTGGTCAGAATATACTCCCGTTGTATCGGTTGGAATTGGTCATATGCAGAATTGACTTCTGGGTACGGGACAAATTCCTGTGGTTTTGTGTCCCGTACTTTTTGCACATTTGGAGTGGGACAGTTCACACCCCCCTCAGATTTTTTCACATCACCTGTGGGTTTGGGAACATCATTCTGTGGTCCCTTACCCCTTCTTAAAATTCTAACAGTTCTTAGGGGTTTCACAGGTTTCAAATCACTTTTACCAACATTAAACACACCACATTCAGAAAGTTTAGCACAAACACTAGACTCAGAAGACTCAGAAGTTTTTGACTCAGACATGACAAAAGTTTCAGGTTTCTCAAAATCAGAATTTTTAAGAGAAAATTCAACATCAAACTTCAAGGGACTTTTAGTGGACTCATTGCAATTTACTACACCTCCTTCACGCTTACCTTTATCTGCACAAGAAGTAAGAGGGTTAGTCTGGTTGGAAACAGGAGCAGAAATTTTAATGGGACAAGCTGCCAATTTCTTTTCAATCTCAGCTTTAGCATCCAAGTTGGTCTTAGAACACTCATAATCTGAGATCATTTCATGCATCAGGGGCATCGGTACTGTATGGGTGGATTTTTCATCTTTTATTTCAGTACCGAGACCCAAACTAGAGTTGGCTTTTAGATGACGCATACGAGCGTCTGTGTTGTAGAAAAGTGAGCTAGCCTTCATCATTTCTGACACAATTTTATCGTTTCGCTCAACTTTGGTTTGAGATGTTTCTAATTGTCCTTTAAGTTGTTCAAGTTCAGTTTTCAATGTGACAATTTCTTCATTAGCAACTCTTAGATATGTGGTTTTGTTACTCAAGTCCCTTTGAAGATTTTTTATGTCTATTTTAGCAGCTTCGAGTTTCTCACTTAAGTTTTTACTTCTACCTTTGTATTCCCTCAATTCTCTATCAATAAATTCACGATTTAATGTTTCATTGAAAAACTTAGTTTGCCATTCTTGAGATTCATTGAGAATAGATTGACATTTAGAATTAAGACATACCTCAGAGCTGCTGGCAGATACAGAATTACCTGGAAGAAAGGATGCCATGAATGTCTTTGATTGAACTTCTGGATCAAAAAGTGGGTTTTCGATCGGAAAAGAGTTGGATCGAAAAGTACTTTTTGATCGGACAGGGGGTCGGTCGAAAAGCAGACTTCTCGATCGAAAAGTGTCAGCGGATTGAAAAGTCTCAATGGGGACTTTCCGATCGAGAAGAGAAGCTGATCGAAAAGTCACAGGGGGACTTTCCGATCGAAATGCTCTGATCGAAAAGTCACAAGGGGACTTTCTGATCGAAATGGGCTGATCGAAAAGTCACAAGGGGGACTTTTCGATCGAAATGGGCTGATCGAAAAGTCACAAGGGGACTTTTCGATCGAAATGGGCTGATCGAAAAGTCACAAGGGGACTTTTCGATCGAAATGGGCTGATCGAAAAGTCACAAGAGGGACTTTTCGATCGACAGATGGCTGATCGAAAAGTCACAAGGGGACTTTCCGATCGAAATGGTGCGACAGAAAAGGCTTTTCGATCAGGAGGACGATCGAAAAGTCTAGAAACAGGGTCGAAAAGTCTCCAAATCACCACGAGATCTTCTGTTTCGCGTCCAAACCTGTAAAAATACTTCCGAGTGTGCTAAAGGCTGAAAATAACAACAAACCTCAAACGGTTAGATAATAAAACTTGAATCGGATATCGCGAGAGCCTCGAAACTTGCGTTTCTTGGCTCTGATACCAATTGTAAGTCCCGAAAACGGTCCTCACGCGATATCTAATCCAATCAAGACCGTGCGGAATCCGGTTTGATTGGTGATTCAAGAACAATCGATTAATAAAGTAAATAAGCAATGAAAAAACAATAATAAACACAAACCGATTGAGAATCACTTGAATAGACAACCTTGGATTGCAACACCTTAAACGAAATTCTCAAGGAGAATTTCGTGAAACACCAAGTACAAGAACACCCAAAATCAGCAACCCTAAACCCCCAGATTAGCTATCCTTATATAGGGGGAGATTAGCTTGGAAAACAAGCTAATCTATCTTTGGTAACCCTAATTAATATAAAATTCCCGTATTTGACTTTAATGGCCCATAAAAGTCCACCTAAACTCATTCTAAATGAGCCCAACCATGTCTAAATTGGCCCAATGACCCAATATAACCATGACCCAGCTAATTTTCACCTATTGTATCACATAGGCCTTCAAAATAGTCCGCCAATAGGTGATTTAATACACAAGCCACAAATTATTCCCTTACATAAAACACACATAGAGAATGCTCCAGAGTTTTTTTGTTCCATACAATGCAACATATATTTATCCTAAAGTATACTAGTCACGAACTGGAGATCCCACGAACCCATGGTTTGTGGGTCACGAACTCCCGGTTAGTTCCTCACTTCGTTCCCAGTCTTCTTGCATTTTTGTCTTGTTCAGATACGTCACACGACGAACCAGATTATGCTCTAACAAACTCCCCCTCGACGTGTGTAGTATCTATAACTTTAACTTCAAATCTTCAAGTCCTTAATCTTCGTTTAGCGGAATAAGATATTCAACTTGTAAACTTGATGTTTGTTGTAGAGCTTCCATGCTTGTGTTTACCACATAGTAACCTGTCACTTTTGAAGACTAAAAGTACAGTTTTCTTTGGGTTGCCAACATAATTTAACCTTGGGAAAAAATATGCTTTAGAGAACCAAGATATTTTGGTTTTGAAAATTGATTAGTATTCCGTGTTGATCAATCGAAAAGAAATACGAAATAAATTGTTTTTGAATTTTACAAACTTCACATCAAAACACACCTAAAATCTTTTTGATTTTTCAAATTTATGCTAAAACACATCGAAAATCTTTTTGGATTTTCTAAAATGAAAACATAAAATCAATATAGAATTACACTCTGTTTTTGGTTTGAGAAAGATCACTATCTGGGATCATATTGGACACAACGTGCTGAACTACGCTTTAATTTCAATTATTACAGCACATAAGCCATGTCGATTGCAGATATAATTTGTCTAACTTTAAACTCAGGCATAATCATACTCATAACATCTGGATATGTTGAGGTATTGATTAGATTTGTCGGGGATATATTGGAATTTTTAATTTGTCTCTGTAAATACAGAATCTCCAGTTTTAACTCAGAATTTTGATGTTGAGCCGCAAATAACTCTTTTTGGGAAGCAGTGAATTCTTTAGATAGTTCATTATATTCATATTTATGTTGTCTTCTCAAATCACACTCTTCAAGAACTTCTGTCGTGACCTTTTCCCATTTCTTCTTAAAAATATCAACATCTTTTGTTAATACTTCATTCTTTTAATGAATGAGAATATTTTCAGCTCTGAGCTTTGCAACTTCATCTTTAAGATAAATCACCTTATCAGTTGATTCCACTGCAATACTGTTCACTCTTTCGTATTTTTGTTGAACGGTAGAATCATTTTCTCCATGATACACAGCAGGATTTTGAATTATGCACGCATTGACTTGTTTACAGTCAATTCCATATCCCGTTTCTTGTATTCTTTCAATTAAATCATTGAATGAGAAACCTGTATACTCTTTATCATGGGTAATCATTATGACATAATTTTCCCACTTTTCGAGTAATGCTTCCAACAATTTTTCTTTCAAATCAGCTTCATCCTTTTTTATATTTACTAATACCATTTCACTCATCAGATGTGAAAATGTTGTAATCAGATTTGGAATAGTTTCATTTTGATAATGCTTAAAATTATCAAATTCCTTTTTAAGACGTTCTGACGACTTTTCTTGTACTGATTATTACCCTCACCTCTTTTCTGTAACGCATCCCATAATACTTTTGCAGTATCATATGCAGAAAGCTGATGAAACAGTTCCTTGGGTAATGCCATCATCAAAGTTCCAAAAGCCTTTTGTTCAGCTTGATATGCCTTCTTTTGATTAGATGATAAGCTTCTTTGTAAAATTGGTTTTCCATTACCATTTTTCGGATACTCATATTATTCAGTATACGATAGCTAAATATCAACATCTTTCGTGCCAACATACGCTTCGAATCGTTTAACCCAACTATGATAATCTTCCAACTTGAGTAATTTAGGTACTTTCTGACTTGTTCCAATTTCATTATCATAATTCAGTCAACTTTGCATCGTGGTTTGCATTGAAGTTTGCATTGCAGCAAGTGCTTGATAATCAACCATCTTTAAATTTGTTGAAAATACTGTCTACGAACTGAATCAAGATGTAGTCACGAAGTGGATCACGAACTGAGTTACTAAGCCAACAACGAACTGAGTTACAAACTGATTAACGAACTAAGTCAAATACAGTAACGAACTGAGTTGCGAAATGATGCCCGAACTGTGTTATGAGCTGAATTACAAAGTGACACTTCGTGGGTAACAAGCTGATAAGGTAAAGAACCGAACAATCTATAAAATAGATCACAAACTAAACATCGAAGTAGGTAACGAACTAGAACTTTGTGGATACGAACTGAAAAACAAACTAACACTTCATGACAGTTATTGTTGCGAAGTGTAGCTGATCAAATGAACTCAACGAACTGAACCATTTTTTATCTAATATTCACGATTTTGAACGTTTTTAGTGAGATTTTAAGCAGTAGATCAAATACAATTGAAAGGATTGGATTAGGATCTAAATTTGCATAAAAACGCAACTGAAATGATCGAAATTTGCATCGAAATTTGGTGTCTTGAGTCGTGTTTGTATGTTTGTGGGGGGTTTTGTACTTGTTAAATATAAAGTTCCCATTGTTTAAAAAAATGCAAAACCACTCCGATTTACCAAAAACCGACTCAAAATGGATCTAAAACTCGAAAAACAACAAAGAAATGATTAGTATAATGAACCAAAAGCTCTGATACCACTTGAAAGAGCGTGAACGGTGGATCATCTACTCAATCACAATAAATACAATGAATTTGAGTACAGATCATGAACACAAAGAAGTAAATAAACTTTGGAATGTTATTGCAACAACCAGAGAGTACACACAGAGAATGAGCCAGAATTTTTTTCTTCTATACAACGCAACATGTATTTATACTATAGTATATTGGTCACGAATTGGAGATCCCACGAACCCATGGTTCATGCGTCATGAACTCCCGGTTCGTTCCTCACTTTGTTCCCAGTCTTCTTATATTTTTTTCTTGTTTCGATACTTCACACGATGAACCAGATTATGCTCTAACACAACCCTCCATCTTTGGCAGGTTTTTTTAACATCCACTTTAGCAATCCAATGAATACATTTTTTTTCCATTGCTAGCATTGCCACCCCATAAAATTTGCATAAGGATGCTTTCTAGATGATTAATAACTTTATAGGGAGCCTTATGCAAAGAAAAATAGTAAGTGGGGAGGCTATCAAGAACGGATCGAATCATCACCAACCTCCCCCCAATACTCAGATTATTAGCTTTCTAGGACGAAAGACAAGTCAAAAACATTTGACCACCGGCTCCCAATACTTAGATCTATTCATATTAGCCCCACCATGACCCCTAAATAATTAGAAGGAAGTTCCTCGTTGTAACATCTAAGAACTTGGGCCATATTCTTAACCTCCTCGTTCCCCACATTAACTCCATAAAGGCAACATTTATTTAAGTTGACCTTAAGACCAGAAATCATACAAAAAATATGAAGGAGTCTAGACAAATTCACAATATTAGCCAAAATCCAATTCCCCATAATAAGGGCATCATCAGTAAAAAAATATGCGAAAGGCCTTCGTCAACAAAAGGAATATTGACGCCATGGAATATACCAATGGAGGCCGCTTTGGAAAACCTCCAGGGGAAGGCTTCCATAACAATTAGAAAAAGTAATGGTGAAAGAGGGTCACCTTGACGAACTCCCCTAGTACATTGAAACTCCAACATAGGAGACCAATTCACCAAGACCGATATACGAGAGGCCTCACGAACCCACTGCTCCACTTGGTCGGGTAATTCATTTGATAAAGGATTGAATCAAGGAAATCCCAATCAAGGGTATCATAAGCTTTCTCGAAATGGATTTTGAACAAATTGGTGGATCTCTTACATTTCTTAACCCATGCCACAACCTCGTTCACAATGAGCACCCCATCCAGAATATTGTGCCCCGTAATAAAAGCTATTTGGTTTTTAGATATCACCGAGCTAATGCACCGTCTTATTCAGTTAACCAACACTTTAGTCACAACCTTTGGGATGCATCCCATGCGACTAATAGGTCTATACTCATCAAAGATTGAGGATCTTTATTCTTAGCAATAAGATGTAAAAATGCATCCCCACAATCTTGTCCCACCATACAATTTTCATAAAATCTAGACAATATACTAAAAAATCTTCCTCAAAGAGATGCCAAAAAAAAATTATGAATGCAAAATTGAAGCCATCTGGGCCCGGGGCCTTATCACTACTGTTAGGGGTCGATTTCAGGATGCTCGCCGAGAAGCTCAAGAGGTTCAGGAATCTCACTACAGCTTGGAAATCCCGTTCAGTCAGGTATCCTGAATATTTTATGTCGACTAACCCTTATTTTTTCACATGCTTTATTTGTTTTCAGGGACGTGCTTTATTTGTTTTCAACAGTCAAGAGAAGTGGGAAGAAGAGATCCCGGGAATCCTAGACTGTTAGTTCGCTTGTTTATTTTATATTAAATCGAGGATTCGATCAGTAGGGACACACACATCGCACTCTCTAGCTCAGTTACTACTGCAAAACATTGTATCACATAGTTCTGATCGATCAAACCTCCAACCCTTTGTAATCTTTCGTTTTGTTATCAATAAAATTGACTAGAAGGCAGGCTATTCGGCCGACAGCCGAGGTTTTTATCCAGAATTCCTAGAGGCAACTCGAAGGATTCTGGAGTTTTCCTTGTTATATCATCGTGTCACCATCCTAACTTGGATTATTTTTTTATTTGATTGTTAAGCACACTACCTCACATTCTAAGTTTGGAATATAAGATTCCTTTGTGAATTTTTGACCAAAACAGTTTGGCGCCCACCGTGGGGCAAGTGCCAAGTGGTGCTTGATTCTACCGAAAATTCTCTTTATTTCTATACCCAATTTCGTCCCTGTTACCAAATATGTCTAACCCGCAAAAATCGGTTTCTTCATCTTCACCATCTTGACCTCCTCCTCTCCCGCCAATGCCTGGAACTAAGAAGAAAACGGAGTCTCATTTGAAGAAGCCTGATTTCCCAATCTTCACAGGGGCAAAATCTCAAACTATCGATCCTGTTATTTCTAACAATGATATTTTTTCCTTGTATAAACAGATGAAGACACAGATGGAGCAACTGGTGAAGACTAATCAAGCCCTGATGAAAGAAATTGAGGATCTTAAGAAGTCAAGAAGCCAACCGAGGATCCTAGCCCTCTGCAGGCCAGGCATCTCGATTTCGAGGAGGATCCTCAAACGTATACCGCCAGCGCTCCAAGTCCGTCTTTGCAGCAGATATGGATGCTACTACGGCTCCCTCCATCCACTTCCAGACTGCTAGGTCTACTGGCGGATTCCCAAATATGCTCCAAGCAGGATTCTCAAAGTCGAAGTCCAAGGATCACAAGAGTACTCATTCACTGGGATTCCCAGCGACATCCTTCCAGCAATATCCGTCTTATGCGGGATCCTTGGGTCAGGTTTCCCAGGGATTCCAATATTCTAACCCTTCCATTCTGTAGGAATTTTCAGATCGGGCTCCTCAGAAGTGCATGATGGTGGCTTCATCCCCATGTGCACGAAACCAACCATGGAGCCAAGCATCCCAGCTTGCTTTGGATATGGGCCCAGGATTCTGAACCAGAATCCCAACCCAGGTAACTTATCTCATTCGATTCCCACAGCTTCTCACCAGGATCTCTCTTTTGATGCAGGTATACACCCCAACATTGCAAGGGAGCTTCAGAAGCTGAAGGAAATGATATCAAGCGTTCCAGGGATAATTAAACCTATCCCTGAGGTTCCCCTTGAGAGGCACAGGATCTTGAGGTTCACTTGGCCAATCTCAACAGTTGAGATTCCCAAGCGCTTCCAGACACCTAGCATGAAACTCTATGACGAGACGACGGATCCTGAGGAGCAAGTAGCACATTACAAGGAGCGCATGGAAATCAACCCTATCCCCCTGGATATCAAGGAAGCTTGCCTATGCAAAGGATTTGGTTCGACTCTTACAGGACCAGCCATGAAATGGCTACTGAGCATCCCTCCTAACACTATTACTTCATTTTCTCACTTGGTTAACCTGTTTAATAATCAGTTCTCTTGTAGCAGGACCTTTGACAAGCTCACAGATGATTTGTACTGTCAGGACCGATTTTCACATCAATCTTGAGCAAGAACGAGGTTCAAATTCAAAAACCCAAAAAAAAGATGAAGATGAAATGGAGAAGAATCAAAGATAATTAAACATAAGATCATGAACAAAGTCGAATGATTTCATTAATCAAATGATTACAATCAAGAAATCATGACAACACTCTCTCTCTCTAGAAATCCATGACTCACTCTCTCTCTCTCTCTCTAGAATGGAAATCTCACACTCTACAAGAAAATCATCATCTCCACACTCAGAGACTCTTTCTTGTAATGGGCACCCTCACTATATATAGTGAGGGTGACTAACAACAGAAAAACATAACAAATGAACAAAATTAAAAGTAAATCAAATAACATGAAATATTAATAACATCAAAGTTGATTTAATTAATCCGAAGCTTGACTCGCTCGAACCGATCTTCCATTGACTTTTACGTTGACCGTTGACCCGAACGGTTGACTTTTCCAGAAAACGGTCTTCGGTACAAACTACAAGCCTCGAGCATCACAACCCACGTGTCTGAATCAATTCACATGGATTCTTCACTCGAATGCTTCGGTAAACAGATTTGATGGCATCAGTCACATAGATTTTAAGTTCCAACAATCAAAAAGTGGGTTTCTCATCAAGACCGACTTGAGCAACCCGCTCTGATACCATTTGTCAGGACCGATTTTCACATCAAGAATCCTGATCTTGAGCAAGAACGAGGTTCAGATTCAAAAACCCAAAAAAGAGATGAAGATGAAGATGGAGAAGAATCAAAGATAATCAAACATAAGATCATGAACAAAGTCGAATGATTTCATTAATCGAATGATTACAAACAAGAAATCATGACAGCACTCTCTCTCTAGAAATCCATGACTCACTCTCTCTCTCTAGAATGGAAATCGCACACTCTACAAGAAAATCATTATCTCCACACTCAAAGACTCTTTCTTGTAATGGGCACCCTCACTATATATAGTGAGGGTGACTAACAACAGAAAAACATAACAAATGAACAAAATTACAAGTAAATCAAATAACATGAAATATTAATTAAATCAAAGTTGATTTAATTAATCCGAAGCTTGACTCGCTCGAACCGATCTTCTGTTGACTTTTACGTTGACCGTTGACCCGAACGGTTGACTTTTTTAGAAAACGGTCTTCGGTCCATACTGCAAGCCTCGAGCATCACAACCCGCGTCTCTGAATCAATTCACATGGATTCTTCAGTCGAATGCTTCGGTAAACAGATTTGATGGCGTCAGTCACATAGATTTTAAGTTCCAAAAATTCCCCCTTGACTGATGCTTTCAAATCTGTTCAACTGCTGAGGAATCGCTCTATCGTACATCTTCAATGAGAAACTGATAAACCGGAGACAATCTGTAGTAGAGATTCCCCCTCTGAATAAGTTTCGTCTGTTCTTGTTGCTCCATTTGAGAGTCAAGTGCTGCAGCTCACTCGGTTCACACGGTCGGGTACAATACTAAGAAAATGCTGAACATCGGAGTCAAAACTGCAACAAACTGAATCAGATAAACCAATCAAACACTGAAAATGCTCTAACTCCGGATAATCGACCCGACATCCAAATCCATGATAATTCCTCTTATTTCTCTAAATCTCTCCAAAAATATCAAGTCGGAAGCGTAAAATCAGATTCGGAGAGTCGAACCGTCGCGATCGGTTTCCTAGAGAAACCAGATAAATAATCTTGAAATCGGACAATCTCGCAAAAAACCGGATGTCGGATGCTGACAGTTGTGAATGATCCATAAATATTGTACTTGTTCCGCGTGACTGGGTTGGATGCGAAAATAAAGATCAAATCGGAGAAAAACTGAGATCCCGAGCAATAAATAATCATAACCGGAGTCTTCGTAAATTTGGGCGAAGAAATACGAGCTCGGAAAAATAAATTCCGTGAAGAACTCTGAGTCAAACCGGTGAAAACGGCGCGATCTGAAAAATTCCATCAATTTTAATCAAGAAACGGCTCTCCGAGAGATTTAACGGATAAATTCCATAATTAACTGAGATTTTAGTTAATCCGGTTAGCTGACATCCACGCTGCATCCACTAAAAATAAACCATGAGATATAACGAGAAAGCTGAGTAATTAACCGGATAATAAAGCTAACCCGTCAGTGATCAATAGCAAACAATGCGCGTAACGTCAATAAACGAGAACCCCAATAATAAACGGAATAAATCCTTGACCTATAAAAAATTTTGCAATTTCGTTCGGGCGTTATCTCGTTAATCTTGTTAAAAACCGACAAGAAAAACCCCGTAATTAACAAATGATTCTAAAAATTTAATTAGTGTAATTAAAGCCTCCAAGAAAACTATGATCCTTGTGAAATTAAATGAACCAATCAAAATTCAGCCTCAAAGACCATAATCCGTGTGAGTAGTGCCCAGCCAATCAGAAAGGAGAATAAAAATCGATCTGACGGACAGATTAGAAAGGATCCAAGGGCTGATGAGGGCTGATCCGTGTGAATGTGCTGGAGCCAATCAGGTGCGTGACGCAGTAAGCATTCAACGGTCCTCCTCACACTGCTGGTCCCACACGCTTTTAATCATCCAATAGGAGATCAACAGCAAAAAGCAACTTAACGTCTCTTTGAGACAAGCAGGGGCCCACGCGCTTATGAATTCAGCCAATAGGATTGCGAGCTTTTAAGGATGACAAAGGCAGCGACGACAAGGAGGAGAGAGAAGCTGGCTAGCACATTCCTCATGCACCAATAAAAAGTCGACAACAACTTGTGTTGACCGACAAAAGTGAAAAGTAACATTCCCCTGCAGCAAACCAACGCATGACACGTCAACATCTTCTCCAAAAACGCGTCTGCACCCCCGTAAAACCCTAGTTCACCGGAGAAATGAGGAATTCTGCCTGAAAAACGTAAAACACGCATATCTCCCACAATACTCGTCCGTTTTCGATGAAATTTATACCCCTGAACTCGTAAGATCATGCTCTACAAGTCTATACGAACAGATTTCTCTGAGGCGTCCCGAACGAAAACCCAGAAACCCAAATCGTTAGATTAAGTTTGAACGATCAGCCTAACAAATCGTTCAGACCAACCAGATCGTTCAGAGTAACACCAGGTCGTTAAGACTAAGACCAAGTCGTTAAGACTTAAGGTCAGATCGTTAAGAACATAATCTGGTCGTTAAGTTCATCAACCTGATCGTTAACCCAGATCGTTAAGAACCTGATCGTTTAAGAACAAGGGGAGGTCAATAAGACAATCTTCAAACTGAGTCCAGATCGTTAAGAACATCTTCAACAGCTTCAAGAACTCTTAGAGAAATCTGGAAAACATGATGAACATGAAGAGCTTACTTGGTCAACTCGAATCTGCCAAAAAACGTAAGAAAAACTCGTAATGATGCACTAAATGAGAAGCTAAACCATTCATGAGACTATTGTGGCCACCAAAAACCCATAAACAGTAGAAAATTGGATCAAAACAGCCCTTAAATTCTGGAAAATCTCAAGAACACGAAGAACACCGCGAAACACACACTAGTGTGTGTTTTTTCAGATCTGCCAAAATGGTTGAGATTCAGACAGAACGGATGCTTCCAATGGATCCGGAATGCGTTTTCCACTAAGATTCATGCTTTGTTTCATCCAAATCCATCAACAAAAACACCAAAAACGCAGAATCAAAGCTCCAAAATCTTCAAAAACCCTAAAAACGTGAAGAACTCCACTGTTACAAATTTCAGCTCTGATCTACATTTCTTCAACAGATTTGAACAAGAAGAACATGAAATAATATCAAGATGAAGTCAATGGACCCAGATCTAACATCCAAAACATCAAATCTGTCCAGAATCATCCAAAAATGAAGAAAAAAATGAAAAAGTCTCAAAAAGTGGGTTTCTCATCTTCACTCAATTCAAGCTCAAAATCCAGATTCAAGTGATCAGATTCATCAAGAGATGAAATCTGATCGGTTACCCGCTCTGATACCATTTGTCAGGACCAATTTTCACATCAAGAATCCTGATCTTGAGCAAGAACGAGGTTCAGATTCAAAAACCCAAAAAAAGATGAAGATGAAGATGGAGAAGAATCAAAGATAATCAAACATAAGATCATGAACAAAGTCGAATGATTTCATTAATCGAATGATTACAATCAAGAAATCATGACAACACTCTCTCTCTAGAAATCCATGACTCATTCTCTCTCCCTAGAATGAAAATCTCACACTCTACAAGTAAATCATCATCTCCACACTCAGAGACTATTTCTTGTAATGGGCACCCTCACTATATATGGTGAGGGTGACTAACAACAGAAAAACATAACAAATGAACAAAATTACAAGTAAATCAAATAACATGAAATATTAATTAAATCAAAGTTGATTTAATTAATCCGAAGCTTGACTCGCTCGAACTGATCTTCCGTTGAGTTTTACGTTGACCGTTGACCTGAACGGTTGACTTCTCCAGAAAATGGTCTTCGGTCCAAACTACAAGCCTCGAGCATCACAACCCGCGTCTCTGAATCAATTCACATGGATTCGTCAGTCGAATGCTTCGGTAAACAGATTTGATGGCGTCAGTCACATAGATTTTAAGTTCTAACATGTACAGGGTAGTTCAGAGGCCAGAAGAACAACTTAGAGACTATATTGCCAGATTCGAACGAGAGTCTCTCGAGATTCCCAACCTGGATATGGCAGCGGCAGTCGAAGCTTTCAAGATGGGACTCCGTAAGGATTCCCGGTTTTATGATGATCTTGTTATGACTCCTTGCAGGAACCTTGACGAAAGTAGAGCCTTGAGGTTCATCCGTTTGGAGGATGACAAGAAGATCCATCATAGACTGGACGTCCCCAAGTATGATTCTAACAGTAAAAAGTCGGAATCCCCCGGGAAACAGTACAGATCCCGGCCATATTCCAAATCAGCAAATCAAAAGATGAATGTTGTAGACCAAGATGACAATGACGAGGAGTATCCCAAGGTATCTGAATACTGTTTTTCAGTTGACATTGGTGGTTTGATGTGTGCTATGCAGGACCTAGGTGAAAAGGCAAGGTGGCCCATGAAGGATACCAAGCAGGCATCCTGGAAGGACAAATCAAAGTGGTGTGCCTATCATGAAGATTTTGGCCATCTGACAGACGAAAGCATTGCACTCAGGAAAGAAATCAGCTACCTGCTCAGCAAGGGGCACCTGAAGGAGCTGCCGGGCAGAAAGAAGATCAAAACTCAGGAAGCTAATAAGCTTCCCTAGAGAGCAGCTTCACCACCACAGGATTATCAAATCATCAACTTTATATCAGGAGGCTCAGACATATGTGGCACTTCCTACTCCTCAGCTAAGAAGCATGCTAAGGAGTCTAAGTCTGAACAGGGATCCAGACCTGTCCGGACTTCCACCCTGACTCAAGATAAGACGATATCCTTTGATGAGAGCGACCGCTCCCACGTTCAGGATCCCCACCATGATAGTCTGGTGGTTACTTTATATATTGCTAACCATTTTATACGCAGGATCCTGATAGACAACGGAAGCTTTGTCAACATAATTTGTCTGGATGTGCTTAACAAGATGGGCATCCCAGAATCAGAAATTGTGGCAAGATCCTCAGTCTTGGTTCGCTTCAGTGGCAAAACCAAGAGCACCGTTAGAGACATTAGACTACCAGTATATATAGAGGGAGTAAATTGCATGCAGAAATTATGTGTTATTGATTCTCTCTCTTGTTGCAATATTATTCTTGCCAGGCCATGGATTCACGAGATGAAGGCAGTCCTTTCAACTTATCACCAGTGTATCAAGCTTCCTACACCCTGGGGAGTTATCAGGATTGAAAGTGACCAGCAGGAAGCCAAGAACTGCTACTCAACTTCTATGAAGAATACAACAAAATTGACGAAGGGATAGCAATTATAGAAAATAGCACCCAATGAACAGGAGGACATGGAGCTCGATGTTAAAGAAGTCCAGCTGAATCCTGAGAATCCTGAGAATCCTGAAGTTAAGGTACTCATCAGAACCAGCATCCCACAGGAAGTTGAAAAGAATCTAGTTGAGCTTTTCAAAGCCAGAGCTTTAACTTTTGCATGGAATCACGAGGATATGACAGGTATCCCTACACATGTTATTACTCAATAACTTGGTTTAGATCCTTCTTTCAGGCCAGTTCATCAGAAGGGAAGGATGTTCGCTCCTGAAACAAACGCCATAATCCAGGAGGAAGTTCACAAGCTTCTCAAGACAAAGATGATCAGGGAAGTCAAATATCCCAGGTGGCTAGCGAACGTATTGGTGGTCCAGAAGAAGAACAGGAAGTGGAGAGTCTGTGTGGACTACACAGACTTAAACAAGGCATGTCCCAAAGATCCTTTCCCACTTCCCCTCATTGATGCAATGGTGGATGCCACAGCAGGTCATGAGATGCTCACTTTCATGGACGCTTCTTCGGGATTCCAACAAATACAGATGGAACCCTATGATCAGGAGCATACAGCCTTTATAACTCCAGTAGGTCTATATTGTTATACTGCTATGCCTTTTGGTTTACGAAATGCAGGTGCCACCTATCAGAGACTTGTCAACATGATGTTCAAAGAGCAACTGGGGGACACAATGGAAGTCTACATTGATGATATGGTGGTGAAGTCCAAGAGAGTTCAAGACCATGTCAGGGATCTCGAAACTCCCTTTGACATTCTTGACCATTACAACATGAAGCTCAACCCCTCCAAGTGCCACTTTTGGGTGTGAGCTGGGAAGTTCTTAGGTTACATGGTAACCGAAAGAGGGATTGAAGCAAGCCCTGAGCAGATTAAAGCAATTCACAACCTCAAGTCTCCTTTAAATATAAAGGAAGTTCAAAGACTGACAGGAAGGATTACAGCGCTCAACAGATTTATTTCAAGATCCTTAGAAAAGAGCAAGGATTTCTATGAGATTCTAAGGAAGAACACGAATTTTTGAATGGGCTAAAAGACATGAAGAAGCCCTGAAGAGCCTGAAAGAGTACCTATCAGAAGCTCCACTTCTGATGAGTCCTGAAGATGGGGAGCCGCTATATCTATATCTTGTTTTATCCGGAAGCTCAGTAAGTGCTGTCTTAGTCAAAGATTACCAAGGACAGCAGCATCCGGTCTATTATGTAAGTAAAACTCTGCTAGATGCAAAATCCAAGTACTCCCATCTCAAGAAGTTAATTTTATCTCTTATAATGGCTTCCACTAAACTCAGACACTATTTTGAAACCCATACTATAATTGTGATGTCTAACTTCCTATCAAGGCAGTTCTCAGGAAGCCGGAAATGTCAGGAAGGATGGCTAAGTGGGCAGTCAAGCTGAGTGCCTATGACATCCAATATGAACCAAGAACATCACTCAAGTCCCAAGAATTAGCTGACTTTGTGGCGGATTTTTAGCAGTGACATTGAACCAGAAGTTAAGAAGGAAGTCCAGCAGGTTGAGAAGCTCAAGGA
>JBCNJP010000008.1:6944636-6970998 GCA_039602395.1 Deinandra increscens subsp. villosa
TAGAGGAACAGGGCTGGGAATCCTGATAAAATCGCCACAGGGGGACATAATACCTCTACCCATATTCTGTGAATTCCAGGCTACCAACAATGAAGCTGTGTATGAAGCTTTAATTGCTGGATTACAGCTGGCCAGGGATATGGGAATCCTGTCCATATAAGTGTTTGTTGATTCTCTCTTATTGACTAACCAATTTAATGGCTCTTATGCAGTGAGAGGGGAGAATCTGATCAAGTATCTTGAAATTGTTAAAAAATTGTCTCTATTTTTCGAAAATTTTAACATTTCGCAGGTACCAAGAGAAGATAATGCAGAAGCCGATGCCTTGGCAAACTTGGCTTCATCGCTCAGGATCCCTGAGGATGTCAAGATTCCAATAACTCACATCCTGACGCCAGCGATAGCTCAACAGGAAGCTCAGGCTGTTGACAATAATGCAGGTGCAGATGTTGAGAATCCTGAAGATGCTCAGGAATCCTGGACTTACCCGATCAGGAAGTATCTCAAAGATGGGGAGATTCCCAAGGGCGAAAACCCCAGAGCTTTTCGCACAAAGGTAGTACCCTATACTATTATTAATAATATCCTATATAGAAGATCTCTTGCAGGTGTCTACCTAAGGTGCCTAGAGAAGTCAGAAGCTCTTGAGGTGCTCGAAGACATCCACAGTGGAGATTGTGGGAACCATACCGGGGGCAGGGCACTGTTCTCTAAAGTTCTCAGATTCAGATATTATTGGCTAACTATAAAGAAGGACGCCGCGAGCTTCTCACAGGAATGCGATGCTTGTCAAAGGCATGTGTAACATCCCGAATCCTAAACCAGTTATTTGGAATAAACTGGGATGATAAGTGTGAAATTTATAACCTTACACACTTGTAAAATAATATTAAGCCTTGTATGGTGAATATGGGACTTTAAATAAAAGTTTGAGGCTTTATGTGTAAACTTTAAACTTGATATTTAATTAAACAAGGAACAAAATTAGAGGGGCCAAAGTTAACATTAGGGGAAACTCGAATTTAGACCAGGGAGATATGGAGAAAACGTATTTCTCCATCTCCTCACTCTCTGGTGCGTAAAAACTAAATCCCAGATCCTAAGGTGATTCGAAATCTGCAAGAGGCTGGTGCTATGTGCGATTTTGATAAGAAATCAAGAAGGATGGAAGCCCTAAACCTTGTTAATCTATTGTGTAAGTATTACTTAAACACTTGCATGATTGAGTTTCGAAATTTATGATGAAATTAGAAGGATTAGAGCTGTGATTTATGTATCCAGGATCTTATATGATGATTAAATCATGATATAAAGACCTTATTACTTGATAAATTGACTTAACCATAGAATTTTGGGTGTAGAATCCCTAGGTTACGAAAATTGGTTAGATTGGGGGTTTTAGAACCCTTGATGTTAAATGATTGAAATATGGTATGTGTAATCTTGAAAATTGCTAACTGATGTAAGGAAACATGAAAAGTTACAATTATGAACTTGTTTTACATGGATGGATATGAACCTTAACCAATTAAGGTTTAAATTATGATATTATGTTGATGCACACCAAGTGCTCGATGAAATGTCCAAATGAGCTAGTGAATTAGTGATTAGCAAATGGATGTTTATGAATGCTAAACATGAGGCCATAATGTATTAAACAATTTAAGTTCTAAGGATTTGAATATGGACTAATGTGAGATGCTTATACAATGTGTTAAATGGGGTGATATAAAACCATAAAAATGACAAAAACCTAGTTATGGGGCTGTTTTGCAAGTGTTGTATAAGATCACCTGTATGCCCGTTTGGGATGTATGATATACGATTCGGAAAGCTTGTCGTGAATACTTGCGGTACGAAACTGAATCCGATGTATTATGGGTTATAATGACGCGTTAATATGGTCACTCAATTTTCCAGCATGCTGTTTGGGAAAAATTATGGTTGCTGTCCTGTTTTTAGAAAAATCGTATAAAATCATAGAAAAATCGTTAGAAGGTGTACCATATACGGTTGGAAAGGTCTTTGAACCTACTTCAACTCATTTTTATAAATCTGAAGCTGATTCAGTCATAAAGTGGGTCAAAAATAATGATTTCCGCAGCTATGCGGGTTACTCAGCATGCTGTTTGGAAATAAATATAGTTGCTGTTCTGTTTTTATAAAAATTGTATAAAATCATAGAAACATCGTTAGAAGGTGTGCCTTATATGCCTGGAAAGGTAATTCAGTCTACTACGTTCCATATTTGAACATGGAGTGATGGAAAGACTTATAAAATGGTCAAAATGGACTGTCACTGCAGCACTGCTGAAAATGTTGCACACGAATTTATGTTTTTAAAAGCTAGTAAGAGTGAACAAGTTGAATTGCTTGTATATTGATAATTTGTGATATAAACCTAACATGGGTGATAACCTTAGTAGGTAACAAAGTGGAAGAAGCAGACGGAAACCGGGTAGTAATGGTTAGAGCTCACGAGGTAACATTTATGTTTTGTTACGTATAGAATGAAATGACTCATATTGGCTACAATGATATAAAATGCATGATGCTTAGAAGAGTGTTAGACTTGACCTATACGGCAAGTTACTTAATTGTGTAATTAGAAAGTCAAACAATTAGAGTTAAGCTCTAAGCATGTAATGAGTCAAAGAACAATGCTTAATCAAATGGTTCATAGGAACCATGGTTACACAAATACATGATATTAGCGGTAAATGAATCGTAGAATTCATGCTAACGGGTCAAATGATTCCAAAGGAATCATGAATATATGATATTAGCCGGGAATGAATCGTAGAATTCATGCTAATGGGTTAAACGGGTCAAATGATTCTAAAGGATTCATAGTATTAAGTCAAAGTATAATACTTACTAATTGGTTCATAGAAACCATAACCACATGCTAATGTGTAATTTATTAATAATGGTTGCAGGAACCAATTCTATGTGTAACATCGTTATTGTTACAAGTATTAGATATGAAAAAGTGTAATTTCATACATATAGAACGAACCATGTGTTTTAATAAAGGGGTGATGAATGGTTCTAGGAACCATGAAGCCCCAATCGCCAAGATGTTCCCAAACGACTATGTTTGACCACAAGAAAGATTCGGATGAATCAATAAACGAACAATAAGTTACAATGAGCATAAATGGGTTTAAAGAATCCATTCCAGGTAACAAAGAAAGGAGGATCATAAATGGTTGTAGAACCATAGATCCCCAATGCTTAAAAGTGGTCAAAAGAGCCGTTGGGAAATACCAAAGGCAAGGACCCGTCTTAACGGGTCAAATGAATAAATGGTTCATTTGGACATTATCTACAATGGTTATGCAATCCAATGACAAGTAGATTAAAAAGAATGTAATTATGTGTCTTGGAACATAGAAACTCAAACAAAATGGTAAAATAAGGAATTTGATCCTTAATAGATGTGCAAGGACCGATCAAGGTATGTGCATACAATCATGATTATGCCTAATTATTGTATATGTGAATATAGTTGTAAAATACACGTTGTAGACCTTATTTGGTTCATAACTTTATGGATTGAAACAAGGAAATTGCTTTAACGGGTCAAACGGGTCGACTGAACCCGGGGTTGGCTATGGTATCGTAACCATGACGGAGGTATGTATTTGCCTTACAAACTTGTTTTAAAATAGTGATTTGAAGGCCCTGAATGGCTGGGAGAAGTCCCTAAAGAATCTGGATGAATTTGGCAAAATTGGTGAAAAACCATAAAAATATTCTAAGTATGAAACTGGCCAAAATCGACCAAATCCCTGGAAATGTGGCTCCAAGCGTATCGCTTGGAGCAAGTCAATTAGGAGGTGATACGCCTAAAATTCTAAGCGTATCGCTTGGAAATAATGGTGATCTAGGCGATACGCCTAGGAACCCTTTTCTGAATTTTATTGTTATTATCATTGTTAATGATATTTATACATGTTTATGCAATAGAAACTCACTATTGAAAGTGAGTAAATTGCAGGTAAAAAGGGGGAAGCTTAAAGGATGCTCATCAAGACGATTGAAGAACCGATCACCCAAGGACGAACGTCCCGTCATGTATTGTGATAAAAAGAACTTATGTACAAGTTAATGAACATTTTGGATGTCAAACTCATTACTAGTATATTTCGTAAATGGGAGCCACAATGATGGTGTTTATGATTATTAAATCATATGTTTTGTACAAAAAAATTTCTGGGACCAATTTTCAACGATGTGAATTGTTAAGTTTGGCATCAAATTGTATATGGGTGTTACAGCGTGGCTATATCCTCCACCAACCCGCTGAGCATCTGCATCCTATAGTATCCCCATGGCCATTCATGAAGTGGGTCATGGATATTGTGGGTAAGCTGTCAAAGGCTCCCAGAGGAAAGGTGTTTATGATTGCCATGATGGATTACTTATCCAAGTGGATTGAAGCAGAAGCCTATGTTCAAGTGAGAGAGAAAGAAGTGATATCCTTCATCAAAAGGAACATCCTCACCAGATTTGGGATTCCGGTAGAAATATGCGACAATGGCTCCCAGTTTATCTGCAAGAGAACTACAAGCTTTTGTGAAAGCTGGGGCATCAAGATGATCACTTCAACACTTGTCCACCCTCAGGCTAATGGGCAGGCGGAATCCAGCAATAAGATCATAATCAACAACCTCAAGAAGAAGCTGGGCTCCAAGAAAGGGAAATGGGCTGAGGAGCTGCCATTTGCCCTTTGGGCAGATAGAACCACACCTAAGAATGCTACTGACCAAACGCCATTCTCATTAGTGTTTGGGGCAGAAGTTGTGATACCTACAGATATGGTACTTCCTACAGCCAGAGTGAACTGCCAGGATCCCGAAACCAACAGCCATAATCTCCTTCAGGATCTCAAAACGGTTGAGGAGCTCAGAGATATGGCCAGAATCCGGATGGCATCTTATCGATAGCGGATAGCAAAATCCTATAACAAGAACACCAGGCTAAGAAGATTCCAAGTAGGTGACTTGGTCTTGAGGAAGGCTTTCTAGAATACTACCAATCCTACTGATGAGAAGTTAGCACCCAAGTGGGAGGGCCCTTACCTTATAGATTCTGAAGAAGGAAGGGGGCATACCGTTTGGTAAATATGGAAGGAGAACCTCTGCCAAGAGCTTGGAATGCCGTCCACCTTAAAGCGTATTTTATGTGAGAATCCCATTGAGAATCTTAGGCAGAATCACGAGGATCCTCACTGTCTAAATATTGCAAGGTACGTATACTAATCCTATTTCAATTTATTCTTATTATTCCTATGACACATTACTGACTTAAGCATCGGAGTGGTGTTAGCTAAGCTAACACCCACCTCTCACCAAGTGTTGAGTGTTTTGCATATTTTGAGAATCCTAGATTATTTTGGGTATATCCCCAATTAGAGGCTGATCACCTCTTCTACGCTTAAGGTATCCCGCATACCTTCTTAGGTTTGAGAGGCTGACCCCTCTCCTATGTTTGGGTAATCTCCAGTAGCACACGACCCTCGCCAGGAGCGCACGTTGTCCACCAGTATGCCTAAGGTGGCCGGACCAGTCCACTCCAGGGGTGGCTGACAATCTTGTATTTGGAGGCTGCTGGGAGGATTCTCAAGGTTTTTAACACTAACTTGTTAACTAAGGTTTTGGCATTTACATGTCACTTACGTTGGCTTTGTCCCAAGAATCTCAAGGTTTTTAACACTAACGTGTTAACTAAGGTTTTGGCATTTACATGTCACTTACGTTCGCTTAGTCCCAAGTTTGTCGGGCTTGTCCCCAGAATTATATGGGCTTGTCCCCAGTATTGGCTTAGTCCCAAGAATCCCGGGTGTAACCCCAGTATATTATTAATTCTCTGTAGAAATTATCTTTCGTTATTAGCCAGGATCCTTTTACATTTTGCTTTACAGGTTCTAAAGGCAGGATGCCGAAAAGACTCTACCAATCTATTCGGTCAGGATTCTTGTTAGGATCCTGAAGCAGGATGTAGAGAAGATACTTTTATTTTATCTGATCAGGATTACAGTTAGAATCCTGAGGGAAGATACTCACAAGGTTATAAAACTCGACGTGAATAGGATTCCCCCGAGGCAGAATACTCTAAGACCTATAAGGTAACTTATTAGGATTCCTACGAGGATTCCTTATAGGATTCTCGATTATGCAAAGGATGTTGCCTAAAGTAAATCTAAAAGGTCAGGATATTATTATGGTTATTTCGTTTAACTTATTTGACCTTGGCCATATAAAGGTTTCTAATCTCACTTCAGAGTTAGTAACTGGCTTATGTAATTTTTTGAGATTAACTATTTATGACAAATTTCTAAAAGGCACAAATAAAATACGAAGCACATTTGAAATAAACAAAATGCGGTTATATTATTAACATACTAAATCTGGATTTGAGCTTCCCGAAGCTTCGTCCTGGAAACCTCAGGATCCCTCCACTCAGGAAGCTCGTAGGTCAAAAGTTCGTTAGGAATCCTGGCTTCGTCTTGCAAACCGCAAGATCCCTCCACTAGGATTCCCAACCAATGTCTGTTGTTACTTGTTCTACATTGTTTCAGGGAACAACAAAGAAAATAAATTATTTTGGGACACCAACATCATTAACAAACAAATGCAGACTAAAAAAGTGGGCTCAGACCGTTGACATATCTTCATCGCCCATTGCCTTCTCGGGAATCTCCGGCTTCCCGCCAGCATCTTCTTCGTCCTCCTTCTCTCCCGATTTCTCCTTCTCCTTCTCACCCGCATCGGCACCAGCAGCTTCTATCGCAGGCAGCTCATCCTTGCTGGCCGGCTTCTCAACCTTCTCCAGTCCTTCCAGGGAGAGCTTACAGGTATCCACCATCCATTTAGAACAGGTGAACCCCTCAGCCTCAACTTCTGCAGCCATCTTTAGCATTGCCTGGAGAACACTGCGAGCAGCCGACTGCTTCATTAATGGCAGTTTCTTTCAGCGCGACAGCCTGGAACCTCAGCTCCTGCTCCTTCATCTTATGCTCATAATGGCGGGTCCTACCCTCAGCTATCTCCCCCTGGATGCGGATGGTGTCCCTGGCCACATCCAGCTTATTTTGAACCACTGCCAGCCTAGTTTCAGCTTCAATGCATGCAGTGCTAAGCTGCTCAATGCCCTGCAAAAAAGGAAACAGAAAATACGATCAGGAATCTCAGCCACTTGCCAGATGCCGCTAAGGTTTGGGAATCCTAAGCTAACACTTACTAATTTTGTCGTTGTGTGCAGGCTCATAAGCTTGTTACTAGTCTCAGCGGGGCTCATCACATCAAAGCTCTCCAGGTGTATAGTGGTCTCAGAACTCTTCATCTTCTTGCTGGAGGAAGCCGCTTTAGCTCTGGTGATGGGAGGCCGGATGCTGGTCAATGGCTCAGGTTTCTCCTCCTTTACATCCAGGAAGGAGGTCAGGTCGTCAAGGGAGAATCCAGATCCAGACTTGGGAGCTACCGACATAAAAAAGGAGAATGATCAGAATTGGGAAGCTCGAATCAAAACAAATATTAGGAAGCTCAAACACTTACCAGACATGATGGTTTCCGAGTGGTCGACTGAGAAGCTCTGCTCGCTGTTGGCGCTCTCGATAGCGAAGGTTCTCTCAGCAGGTGGAATCTCCAGGAAGGTAGAAGTCTTCTCCACAGCTTTGTCACTCAGCTCTATCAAGTCGGAAAATTTGGGAGCTGCAGACAAAAGACAGACAAATATCATCAAATTAGTTCAAGGAAATATAAATGCAGTGTGTGAATTGGTTTCCTACCCTTCAAAACCCACTTCATCGACAACTTATCACCCCCAACAATGGACTCGCGTTTGACAAAGAAGAATTTCCATTTCCAATCATGATCATTGTGTGATGCACGCGGAATAAGTTGGGAATTGGAAGAACGAGCCTGGAAGACAAAGCGACTGAACCCGTGGGTTCTCAGATTGTAGGCAACGCAAACCTCCGGGATCCCCATGTCTGGGAGTAGGAGAGACCGGTGATTTCGAAGAATTTGTTCACAATGGCCGGAAAGGGGTAGGACATTCCCAGATGAAAAGAATAATAAAGAAAACAGACCCATGTGTTGGACATGCAATCGGCTTTCAACCGGGAATCGAACTTCCAGATGACCGTCGATCGCGGAAAAAGACTAGAATCCTTCAAAGACTGGATATCCCTATCGTTGAAGTTGCAGGTTTCTTCCTCGTTGCGGGGAAGAATCCCCTGATCAACGAAATCTTCAATGTCTGTTGAAGAAGAAGAGGTGGCAGAACGAGCGTTCTTCTTCGCCATCGGAGAAAATTACGAAAAAAAGAAAGAAAGTTGGAAGAGAGAAACTGACCTGCGACCGAGAAGAAGCTCGAAGGGTTTCGGTTTAATGAGGAGTGAAGGATTCTTATGGAAACTTGGTAGTATTTAAAGAAGAAGTAAAGGTCTATCTAGTCGAATGGGAAACCATGAAAAACGTCCCATCCACAACCAATTTTACCGTTTTGACGCCGTGAAATCCAAGTTTAAACGAATCTCGCCAGCTGTAAATCTTATCCACAGGCAGCCGAGATTCGGGGGCAATTGTTATGGGTCAAATTTCAGGATGCTCGCCAAAAAGCTCAAGAGGTTCAAGAATCTCGCTACAGCATGGAATCCCGTTCAGTCAGGTATCCTGAATATTTTATATCGACTAACCCTTATTTTTGCCACGTGCTTTATTTGTTTTCAGGGACGTTATGAAAGTTAAGTAAACTCCTGAAGACTCGGATTAAGCTGACTCATAAGTGGGTCGATCCTCCTTCAACGGTCAAGAGAAGTGGGAAGAAGAGATCCCAGGAATCCCGGACTACTAGTTAGCATGTTATTTTTATATTAAATCAAGGATTTGATCAGTAGGGACACACACATCGCACTCTCTAGCTCAGTTACTACTGCAAAATATTGTATCACATAGTTCTGATCGATCAAACCTCTAACCCTTTGTAATCTTTCGTTTTGTTATCAATAAAATTGACTAGGAGGCAGGCTATTCGGCCGGCATCCGAGGTTTTTATCCAGGATTCCTAGAGGCAACTTGAATGATTCTGGAGTTTTCCTCGTTATATCATCGTGTCACCATCCTAAGTTGGATTATTTGTTCATTTGATTATTAAGCACACTACCTCACATTCTAAGTTTGGAATATAAGATTCCTTTGTGGTTTTTATCCAGGATTCCTAGAGGCAACTGGAATGATTCTGGAGTTTTCCTCGTTATATCATCGTGTCACCATCCTAAGTTGGATTATTTGTTCATTTGATTATTAAGCACACTACCTCACATTCTAAGTTTGGAATACAAGATTCCTTTGTGAATTTATGACCAAAACAACTGCCACAAGCCCACACTGCCTCTTTAATTTCCCTCTTAGAAAAATGAGCGATCAGGCCATCACCATCCACAGAAGATAATTGATTAATCCCATTACATTGGGATTAATCAGTTATCATCGGTCTATGTTTTCAAATTTATAATAAGGCCATTTGTGGTGGACAATAGGTACGTTGGGGTGCATTTTGGGTTGTAAGAGCATGTTGCATGCATGTGCGAGTTCAAGTCTCGTAGTGGAATACTACCTTACCCTTACGTGGGTGATGGCGTGAGTTAGGGTCTGTCACGTCGTGAGTTGGAGGAGAATAGAACGTTGGATGCTTAAACGGTCAAAAAATTACCTTTGGAGGTTGCCATTTAAAAAATAAATAAATAACCCTAAAATTCTCTATTTATATTCACTCAAAGTAAAACCATTATTTACATCAAATATTCTACCACGTTTACTCAAAATTCTCTCTTCTACTCAAATTTTGTACACCAAGATGAACCCAAACGACCCCAACAATCTTAACTTAAACCTTTAGAATTGGAATGTTTACACGGGTACCGAACCCGGTGTATACGATTCAATCTCACTTAAGACAACCAATATACACACTTGATTTTGCACCCAATTATGCTCAATGGGGTCAAATACCACCCCCCCCCCCCCAAAAAAAAAACTCTCACCTATGCTCCCACAAACTCAATCCCAAACCGAACAAGAAACCGAGTTGAGGAAATGTTACCCAAAAGGCAAGAAAGCATAGACAAAAATAAAAGTGAAATAAGGGGAAAAGTGATCAAAGGGTCTTCATCGGGAGTAGACAACAACGATAGAACACGACCAAAGAAATTGAGTTGGTGAAAGCGTATGTCGACGTGTACCAGGATCCGGTTGTGGGTAAACTTCTTTTTACTAATGTTATATTAATTTTTTTACTATTGTTATATATATTTTTTAGTGTTGTTATATTTATTGCAAATTGTCTTCAATTAGATTACATTGTTAATTTTTACAACGAAGCGACGGGTAAACAGTCAACAAGCTGTCTGGCAACCCCCTTTGGATAGCAAAACTGATCCTACAAAAAACAAAGTTTTGGGCCTTAGGAGTCGAGATATTACTATTCACGGTCTGCTGAACCCGGTTTAAAAATTTCATAGCCTCCCGGGCTAAGAAGACAAATGTATCAAAAACAACGTGGATAAATACGTATTGAATTTCTAACCATGTTTTCTCGTATTTGCTAATTTTTATTTATTTATTTTTACTGTTGTTAATATTTATTTATTTTTTTGTTGGGAAATCCCAACCAAAGACCCTCTTTTTGAAGTCAGGTTAGTGTAAAATTCCATGTATTAACGGAGCGAGATGAACATCGTGGTTACGATCAACTTAGCTCAAAATAGAACTAAATTAAAAAGAAAGTGGCTAAGTTTAATAGCATAATGACGTGATGAAGCGGACATGTCAAAGTGGTGCAAGCGACGCGGATCTCGTGCGTATAAGTACAACTCGATACAAAGACGATCATAACGGTACCGAACCTCCCATAGATCTTTGGCAAGTTATGATAAGGTCCCCAAAATTGCAAGAAATGATGGAGGTGGGTGCGAAAGGTAGGAAACTATCATCGACCAAGATGGATAGTCCTATGGACTCGACCTCCTCGATCGATCGGATGGCGAATACGTTGGTGAAGGAGAGTGGCGACGAGTCTTGAAGGAAATGAAAAAAAAATTAACGAAATACAAGAAAAAATGGAAATCAAGTTGCATCAAGAACGTCGCGAAGATCTTCGCCTACTCACCTTAGACACCTCCAATCTTGAGCCGGTAGAATGAGAGATTATCGAGTTGGAAAAGATTGCGATTGAGGAAAAATATATAAAATTAGTTTTTATTTCTTTTACTATTTAATATTTTTTTGTTCATGTAACTTTTTTAATGTATCGTTTAATGAAATGGATTGTTGCTTTAAAAAAATGGGTTGTAAATTTTACTACTTGCATTACAAAACTCACTGCATCAACTCACTACACCTAAACCTCATGCCCTAATAGGAGGAAACACTGCATCTGTGGGTGTTTTGTGTCTGCTTTGTGGTAATGGAAACTGGGCATGGGTGTTTTAGAAGTTCATTGCCTAGATGGCTAGACAACATATAAATATTTGTGTAACATCCATATGTTTCAAAAACTTAGAAACGCGACTCACATCAAGATTCAAGATTTAAATCCAATTCTCAACACCATAAATGGTATATTACTCTCTTCCATATGATAGTACTCTGAAAATGGTGAATGTGTGTGAAAACCGAGTGCGAAACCAAGTTATAACGAAGCGGGAATCGCGAAAACAAGGTTGGTGTTAGTTACTGATTTCAAAGACGCGCCTCCCCCTTCTAAACCTATCCCACATCGGCCAGTAAACAATTTTTTGCTCTCTTTCACACATATAAATACCCTTTCTAGGTCTCTTAGAGTTTGTAACTTCTAGTTTGAGTATAAATAAGTGGAATAACTAAATTTTGGCGGTTCCACAAGCACAATACCCCTTTGGGTGCGTGCATAGTAGTTTTTTATGCTCTCGACGAGGAGATGCTGCCCTTTGAGCTCGTCTCGTTTGAAAAATTCTTTGAGGTAATTATTCTTTTTTTTCTTTCTTCCTTTACTTCTTTTCGTTATTCGTTTATCTATGGCTTTCTTAGTTTAACTAGTTTAATTTTGGTTCTTAGCTAGGTGCTTTAGGCTCGTTTAGGTAGCCTTGTAAGGTTCATTCTTAGAATGCTTAGCATTGTTAAGGCTTGTCCTTTTCACAACCTAGCTTTGTAAAGGCATGACATTTGGTCGTGTAGCCTTGCTTAGGCCGCCTTTAGACTTGGTATGGTCTTGTAGAGGATCGTTAGGCCCAACGAGTCCAACCTATCATGTCCAATTTCACATGTATTCTTCTAATCTAGAAGTCAATGTTTTTATGCATGAACAATTGGGGATTTAGGCTTGTTTTTTTCACAAGTCAACAATTAAACCAATTCTTGATCATTATAATATGTAATTTAGGTTTTGAACATAAATATCATTTTAGGATTTCAAAAGCCTTAGAACCAAACCTATTGTTTATCAAACATAATTAGTGATAGTCTTGAAGATGTGAATGACATGTAGTAACTAAAAGGAATGAAAATACCGGTATTCGGGGTCTCTGTCAAGGATCCCATAGTCGGACCTAGATGCTTACCTGGGACGCTGTGATGAGAGTCTCATAACCTATTAGGCGAAAGCATGTCTAGTAACGTTTAAGATATTGTTACTCTTGAAAGTTAACATTTTCAAACTTCAATTAATAACATTAAAACCCATTCCGCAAATGCATAAGAGCTTAAAATCGTATATTCCAATATTCATGTTGCCCCCTTTTATTCTTTTAGGAGGAATCTTGGGACTAATCCTTTCACTTTCACTTTTCTCTTCATGGACTTAACTTCTGTCACACCCCCAAAAATCCCACGCGCGATACGCACCGCAGGGAGCGTGACAAACCAGGATCGCCGTCCATTAGTTACACCAAACGACCAATAATTAATAAAAGGTTTTATATTTCATTAAAATATAATTACAGAGTTTTACAAATGCGAAAGCGTAAATACAATAAAAATACTTATATAATACATCGTCACCTAAGGTGACGTGGCTTGTTCAAAGACTAAGTGTTTCAAAGACTCATGCATGCGTACTCGTGATACTCGAACATTTGCAACCTGAGAAATAACATGCTAAAAAGTGTCAACACAAAGGTTGGTGAGTTTACAGGTTTATCAGTTCAAACAGTTCCAGTTCTGGGTAAAACAACTGTTCATCGACAGTTCAAGTTTAAGTTCAAGGTTGACTATTCAACAACAGTTCAAGTTCATGTTCAAGTTCAGTTTAAAATCCAGATAATACATATACAATAGCTAGCTAGGCTATTTTCAAGAATCTAGGCACGTTCATAGTTACTGAAGCTCGACCGTTAAGTTTTGCCTCGTTAAGAGTAAGGACCATTATAAAACCTGTTCGATATCCAATCGAGTCGCCGCGAGTGACCCGGGTGGGGCTTGTCAGACCAGTAGTACTACTCAATAATTTCCCGCTAAATACAATTACTAACAGTAACTTTCAAGTGAGGACTTTTCATAATCTTGTGCTCGAGTATTCAGGTGATATGATTATCAAAATAGTTCAAGTTCATGCATGTTAATCTCCCCCAAAAGAATTAAAACAATAAATGTAAGATTTTTATAGGGTTGGTGGCAACTCAAACATAGCATCCTTAGTGTTTGTGCTCAAATTGTAAATCTTTCACTTTAATTTGTATTTTGTACTTGGACAATTCTCTTGATGTTTATGTTAATCCTTCAAGTATTTGATGTTTCTTATGATTTATATGTAATTTCATAACTTGTGTTGATCATTAATATTGAGGAATTTTCCCTAGTACATTTCTAAGGTGATGTGAAAGTCTGGATCCATATTTTGTGTCATTTCATGATAATTTACTTGGCTAATGTTAATAATTGAATGTGTCTTAATAATAACAACCCTTAATGGTTCAATAATGATTCTTGACATTTTACGAGTGTACTTAATGATTTTGAGTTAGTCTTGGCACCTCACCAAGTTGGCAACCTCACCAAGCTTAGCGACCTCACCAGATTGCATTGGCGACTTGGCATAACCCTTGGCGATCTGGACAAATGTTGTTGGCGACCTCACCAAGTGACCTTGGCGATTTCAGCATTTGTTCTTGGCGATCTCGTCAGTCTGATGACATAATTTTCACTAACTTCAATAACATTCTCTTGATTTCAGTGTTGTGACGTCAGGTGCTCTCTCCAGTATAAATAGCAACATGAGAATAACCTAGAATAAGCTTTTGGATGGCTATTTGGAGAGAGAGCACCTGTGTGTGAAAACCCACGTATTCTTGAGTTTCAGACATGAAATCAAAGGATTTCAACCAACAAACACTATGATTTGATCATGGATGCATGATTTCCGCACTTGGATCTGTGTATTGGATGAGTAAAGGCTCCAAATTGGTCCTAACAAATGGTATCAGAGCCATTGTTCTTCATGTTTTTGAGGTTTTTCTCAAAAACTTGAAGAATCACTCATTCAAGTCATCAAATCTACTTGTTTGTATGATTCCTTGAACCATTTTGAACAAAATTTCACAAGGAGTCTGTTGGAATGCTTAGATTTCATCAATAATCACAATAAATAGGTTAATTTTTTAGTTTTTCAGATTTATGCGAACACAAAGCATACGTGTTGTGCGTTTCTTTTGAAAAATAAGGTCTATCTTTCACTGATTTTGAGTCAAAATTGAACATGCATACATGTTAGACTCATGATTTAGGGATGATAGCAAATTGAATCATTCAAAAACATCAAGTATTGAAGATTTTAGAGCAAAAATTGTGTTCTTGGAAGTTTTTCGTAAGAATCACTGTTTGATCCGATTTCACATAGATTAAGTGGTTTATGGAGTTTGTTGTAGTTAACAAATGTGTTCCTAAGCAAATTCCTAAGCTGTTGGTGCAATAAAAACTTGATTTTGTGAAATTTGATTTTGATCCAGTGATTATGCTCAAAAACATGGCTGAAAATTTTCTAAGTCCTGAAGATTTTGAAAATTTCAAATTTCAGATTATTGCTTGATTGATTCAACCTAAATAAGCTTCATGATGTTTGTTTTGTAGGTTTTGAGCAATTAACTTTAATCTTAGCATCCGTTGAAGCAATTTCTGAGATCTCAACCCGTTTGACCCATTAAGCATTTTTGTGAAGAAACACAACTTGTTTCATCATGTCTGAGTTCAATTCTGGAAATCAAATGTTCCAAGGGCATAATAGGCCTCCAAAGCTACTCGGGGCCGCCAACTATGATCACTGGAAAAAGAAATTTCAGTGTCACCTCGAGTATCTGGATTATGACCTATTGACATCTGTGAAGTGTGGTCCTAAGGTGTTCTATGTGGATCCTGTTCCTGTGGCTGGTGTTGATCCACCTCCTGCTCAGAGACGTGTAATAAAGAAAGTTGAAGACTATTCACCAGCTGAACATAATCAAATGAAGGTTGACAAACGTGCTCTCGATTGTATCAAAATGGCATTATCTGATGATATTGCCTTCCACTTCACTGAGGCAACTTCTGCTCATGAAATCTGGGTTGCACTTGAGAAAAAGTATGAGGGTAATATTAAGAGCAAAGAGAAGAGACTGGACTCTCTCAAACTGCGTTTCAACACTTGTGCTCACCTGCTGGAGACTCATTTGAGACTCATGTGACAAAATTATGCAGACTTATCTGTGAAATGCAAAATAATCAGATCCGACCTGAGATGCCAGCTATATCTAAGAAGATTCTAAAGTCACTTCCTCGGGACTTTGCTCCATATGTTATCTACCTGCTTGAAAGAAGTGATTTAGTCATTTATGACTACATGGATCTCATTGACAAAGTCTGAGGCTATGAAATTGCAACTATTGAAAGAGATGGAAATTCAATCATGTGGAAAGTTACAAATAAGAGTTCCTCTCAGATTGCCCCAAATGCTGCTTTCATCACTCCTAATGAGATTGACTTGGAATTTCCTTACTTTTTGGTGGGTCCTGTTCCTCTGTTCAAGCTGCTCCAGTTCCTACTCAACAACCTGTTTGTCAAGCTGCCTTATTTCTCAACAACACATCTCACGAGTGATTCAGTCACCTGCCACATACCAATCAGGATCGTCAGCTGTAGGATTAACTGACAAAGATCAAGAGTTGTGTAATGCTCTTGTGGCATGCCTTACTTCCCAAATTTCTGGAAGTATTGAAAGTATGACTTTGTGCCAAGAAGACTTAGACCAAATTCCTGCTGATGACCTTGAAGAAATGGATATCAAGTGGAAACTTGGTATAATTGTTGCCCGCACAAGAAAGTTTCAAGAAAACTGGGAGAAAAGTGTTCTAGTCACAACCCGGTGCAACTATTGGTTTTGACAAATCCAAGGCACAGTGCTACAACTGTCAAGGTTTGGGTCACTTTGCACGTGAGTGTAAGAAGCCGAATTTGAGACAGATCTCTGTGACATCTGGGGGAAACAATAATATGAGTCAAAATCAGGGCAACTATTCATACCAAAAGTCACAACCTGCTAGCTCATCTCACTAGGGTTCTAGTTCCAACAATGGTAAGCGTGCTGACAACCCAGAAAAGGCACTAGTGTCACTGAGTGATCCAAACTACACATGGTCCAATCAGACTCAACCACCAGCTAATGTTGATTATGCACTATTGGTGAACTCATCTGATGAGTCTAAGATTGAAGAAGACTCTTTCTTTGATCCGCTTTATCCTACCGACTTTGCACTGATGGCTGATGTGGATGAAATCTCTGAAGATGCTGCTTTTGTGTCCAACACTGCTGATGGTACTTCAAAAGGTGAATCTGATGCTGAACAAAAGTCAATAAACCGTCAAAAGGATCTCATTCCCGATACGGTAAAATCCAAATTATGCTCAGAGTCCTGTGTAGAGGAAGTTGCTCGGTATCGCCTTTACAACGAAGAGTTGGTTGAAAAGGAGATAGCGAATGAGTGTCTTGTCAAGTCTATGCAAGCTAAGGAACTGGATTTTCTAGCCAAAATAAAGTCCTTGCAGGATCATATTGAGGTCATGAAACATGCTGAAGTGGCTCCCCGCACTCAGTTAGAGGATTTAGTGACTCGTTACTCATCCCTGAGCAAGAACTATGTTCAAGCTCGGGAAATTATTGACTTAATGAAACTCAATCCC
Organism: Deinandra increscens subsp. villosa; assembly: GCA_039602395.1. Classification (NCBI taxonomy): domain Eukaryota; kingdom Viridiplantae; phylum Streptophyta; class Magnoliopsida; order Asterales; family Asteraceae; genus Deinandra; species Deinandra increscens. Next base: position 6,961,829 of record JBCNJP010000008.1, read on the forward strand.
TCTAACTTGGCAGGTGATGTGGCTAAGGATATTTTCAAACGTGTTCAAAGTGGTTTGGGTTTAACCAGGGAAATTGATGATGCTTGATGAACCACAAAATCCCACCGTATGTAAATGAGATATTATAATTCAACTAGGAACAAGCTAATCTAAGAAGAATAATCGATGAATCAATGGATTTATTAATATCTCAATATTTGGGGTACAAACAAGGAAATCACACAGTAAATGTGTGTTTTCTGGAATTAGAAGTTACATTGCAAATGAATGAAAGAACTATTTATAGAGCTTCTGAAGTCGCATCTTCATGAGTTGGTTGGATGCACTTGCATCTTGTTCATCTGCAACTGCATCACTTCCAGCTCATCCTCTGTGTGACACTTGCTCTCGGGCTCTTTACCATCAGAAGTGTAGATGCCAGGACACTTGCATGTCCGGTCTTGACCTATCCTCATCAATGCTATTGTTGAGCATCCTCTCAATCTTAATTATTTTCCAATACCTGAACTTACTAAAATAAACTCCCGAAGCCACATCAGATTTTTGAATAATGGGTCAGTTCCTAGCAAGTCAGAAATTCAGCAAATGGAAGACAAACTGTTTGGCTATGAAAGTGGCTCGAGTCTTGCATCTGTTGAAAGTGCACTGAAAATAAATGATTTTGAATCTGGCTCATTTCAATCAGTTCATACTGGTCTATCTGAGGATACGGTCAGGCAAAAGGCAGAATCCGAGTTTTTAAATTAATAACCAGGAATGAGATAACATCTCAATCATCAGTTTTTAACGAATCACAATCTTCAGTCTTTAGTGAATCTCAAGTGATGTTTAAAGAAAAATCTGTTACAAAGAGACCTAAATCTTCCAAGAGCGAAAGCCCAAAGCTAAAACTATTAACTCAGATTCTGACCATAGTGATCTTTCAAGTGAAATGGCTTCTGTTGCACTTAATAAACTGAATTTGGGTGATGGTAAACCCAAGGGTAACACACAACACTTTGTCACAATCACTGATGGTAAGGTGATTTCCTTGGCTCCTTCACCTGTGATGATCCCACCTCAAGTCACACCGATGTGTTCAATAAAGATGTTCAAATCATGCAATACCATACCATCAAACTCTCAAAATGTCGCGAGCACCTCAAAATCTGTCAAGAAGCCAGTAAAGAGTAAGAAGAACGAATTTTCAACTGAAAATGTTGTTGCTGCTGAGAAGACTGTGGTATCTCAACCACATGCTTCTGAACTTGTTTCTGATGTACTTGTGAACTTGGGAGGGAATAAAGCTGATGGTCAAGTTGCTAAGCAGAAAAACAACAACAAAAGGCGAAATAAGAAAGCTACTGATCAAAGGGAAGGAGAACCTGTTCCTGAAGCAAAGGTCACTCCTGTTCAAAAGGTGGTTCCAACTACCACTATGAATCCAAGTGGGTCTGCAAACACTATTGGGTGTTTTGTATGCGGAGACCCAAGTCATGTTGCTCGAGGCTGTCCATTTAACTCAACAAAAGCATACATGGGGTACAATCCTCCAATGGTTGCTACCTATGGACCAAGAATGATGAGGCCTCCCTTCACTCAACCATGGCCTCGGTTTTATGGTAACTACAGTGAAGAATATGAGCAAATGTTCATGCCAAACTTCTAGAACCAATAGTTCTTCAGAGGAATGACCTCTCATGCTCCACGAGGTTTAGGTGCAAGTACCGAGTACTTTTAACCGGTAGTCCCTGGAACTGCAAGCAGTCAAACTCCAATAACCTCACGTCCTCGTGCTCCATGGTCACCTCTGGCTGATCCAAAAAAGCCTTTTGAACAAGTCACCACTCCTGCTTCGTGTCCACCTAAAAGGAAGAACACCAGGAAGAACCAAGGTCCTAAAGACCTGGGTTCGTCTGTGAACTAATCTTTTCTTTATTTGTGCAGGAATAGCGAAAGAAATCAATAAATCTGTGGTACATGGATAGCGGTTGTTCCAGGCACATGACGGGTGATAAGGATCTCTTGCATGATGTCAAACTGATATCTGGAGGAGGTTCTGTTGCCTTTGGTGGAAATAAAAGGGGTGGTCAAATAATTGGAACCGATCACCTAACAAATGGTGAAGTCACTTTTGAAAAAGTAAACCTCGTGTCAAATCTGCAATTCAATCTGTAGAGCGTCTCGTAGATATGCGATAATAAAATGCCAATGTTCTTTGACGATCAAGAATGTTTCATTCTGAAACCTGGTTTTAAAGTACCTGAAGATCAGATTTTATTCCGGGCTAATCGTAGGGAGGAACATGTACGCGCTGGACATGAATGCTGCAAAACCGTCGAGTTCAATTGCATGCTTTTTGGCTAAAGCTTCAGAGGAAGATTCAACCTTGTGGCATCAGCGGATGGGACAAGTTAATTTCCGTAACATGAACCGCCTGGTTAGGGGGAAACATGTCTTTGGGCTACCCGACAAAGAATTCGTGCAAATCGATAACTACGTTGCATGCTCAAAGGGAAAGCAACATAAAGTGTCTCATAAGCCTAAGCCACCGGGAAGAATAACACTAATCCTTCAACAGTTACACCTGGATCTCTTTGGGCCAGTTAATATCAAGAGTTTAGGGGAAAGTCTTTCTGCCTAGTTATCACTGACGATTACTCAAGATATTCCTGGGTATTTTTCTTAAGAGAGAAGTCTGAGACTCCGGCGATACTCAAGGATTTTGTTACACGCATCAAGAACGCAAGCAGAGAAAAATACGAATAATCAGATCCGACAACGGGACGGAGTTTAGAAATCACGTCTTCGACTCGTTCTGCAACGATAAGGGCATTACTCACAAATTTAGCTCTCCCTATACTCCTCAATAGAATGAGATTGCTGAAAGAAAGAACCGCATAATAATCGAGTGTGCTCGGACGATGCTCGTTGATTCTAACCTTAAACTATCTTTTTGGGCAGAAGCAGTCAATACTGCTTGCTATGTCCTGAACCAAACTCTTTTGGTCAAACATGCCAACAAGACATCCTTTGAGCTGTTTTTAAAACAAAAGCCAATGTTAAAGCGCTTAAAACCCTTTGGATGTCCTTGTACTGTATTGATTCAGTCTGACCAGTTAGCTAAGTTTGCCTCTTGGGCAGATGAAGGCTATTTTGTTGGATACTCGATGACCTCCGCGGTGTATCGAGTGTACAACAAAAGAACTCAAGTGATTATGAAGTCGTGCAACGTTAACTTTAACGAGCACACCCATAATTCCAGAGAGCCTGGCTCAGATGGCATGTATGACTTGGAGAATTTCTCTTCTTCTTTTAACTTTGATGATTCTGTGATTTCAGGTGATTCTGTAACATGCAAAAAGGTGTCAATAATGTAGATGCGTCTGTACCCGAGAGTTCTGCTCCAATTAAATCATCAATATTGGATACCATCTACTCAGATGACCTACCTGATTTTACTTGGAGAAATGGATCAACGGACGCTCCCAACACATCTGCTACTACTCCAGCTGTCACTACTGATGAAAACCGAATAACTGAAGAAGTCGTTCAGGAAGTTGTGTCAAATCAAGAAAATCAAGAAATTCCAGAAAATCAACCTGAGAATGAACCCATCAATAATAATTCAGACTCAGAAGACACAACTGTGATTGAATCTGGTGATACTCTAGACAATGATGTGCAGATGGGATCTCTAGACTCAAATATTCCAGTTCCAGCTGGTGAAGAGACTGGAATTCACAAGAAACATCCGGTCTCAAACATCATTGGTCCACTTGATAAAAGAGTAACCAGAAGTCAATCAGGAACAATAAACACTTGCTTGTTTTCCTGCTTAATCTCTCAAGAAGAACCTACTTCTGTAGTTGTTTCTATGAAAGACGACAACTGGATAGAGGCTATGCAGGCTGAGCTGCTTCAATTCAAACTTCTAGATGTGTGGCAACTTGTAGACACTCCTCCTAGCGTGAAGCCTATCCAGTCAAGTAGATCTTCAAGAATAAAAAGGATGACAGAGGAATAATAATAAGAAATAAAGCAAGACTTGTGGTCAAGGGTTACATGTAGATAGATGGGCTGGACTATGATGAGGTCTATGCCCCGGTAGCTCGCCTTGAAGCCATCAGGATTATCTTGGCTTATGCCGCATCAAAGAACATAACGGTCTATCAACTTGACGTGAAAACTGCCTTCCTGTACGGTGAACTAGACGAAGAGGTGTACGTTGATCAACCTCCAGGGTTTGTCAATCCTTCCTCTCCAAATAAAGCGTACAAACTGAAAAGAGCCCTCTATGGACTCCATCAGGCACCAAGGAAGTGGTATGAAACCTTGTCTACCTATCTGTTGGAAAATGGCTACAAGCGAGGGGGTGATTGATTAGACACTGTTTATACGGCATGTGGGTGATGATCTGCTACTAGTTCAAGTGTACGTGGACAACATCATCTTCGGTTCAACAAATAAAACTCTTTGTCATGAGTTCAAGTGTCTGATGGAAAAACGCTTTGAAATGAGTTTAGTGGGGGAACTCACATTTTTCCTAGGGATTGAGGTGAAACAGAATAATGAAGGCATTCTAATTAGTCAGGGAAAGTATGTGAAAGAAATGCTGAAAGAAGTTTGGATTTCATGACTCTAAAGGCTATTCCACTCCTGTCGAGACTCGTGTCAAGCTCCATGTAGATCTTGAAGGTGAATGTGTTGATGAACACTTGTATAGATCAATGAGGGTCCCTCATGTACCTGACAGCCAGCCGCCCTGATATAATGTTTGTCGTGTGTATCTATGCTCGAGATTTCAATCCAAACCGAAACAGTCACACTTGACGGCCATGAAACGAATTTTTAGATACCTGAAGTCCAATCCAAAAAGAGGGTTGTGGTACCCCAAGGACGAGCTTTTTGATCTAAGGGGTTTCTCAGATAGTGATTACGGTGGTTGCAACATGGATCGGAAGTCAACCACTGGCGGAGCTCAATTCTTGGGAAATCGATTTGTTTCGTGGCAATGCAAGAAACAGTCAACGGTATCTACCTCGCCTACCGAAGCGGAATACATTGCTGCGCTTCCTGCTGTTTTCAAGTTCTCTAGATCCAGAATCAGCTTCTGGACTGCGGTTTGAATTTCATGTCCACCCCTATTAACATTGATAATACTACTCCCATGTTTATTGTTAAAACGACAATATCAACAAATCTAGGGGTCCAAGACAATGCTAAAACAACAATATATATTTATGAAAAATGGTAATATTTTGTATCATATATATATATATATATATATAGATATTAACTGATTATTGATTAAAACGACAATATCAACAAATCTAGGGGTCCAAGACAATGCTACGAATGCTTGGTTATAAGTCTCGAGTCAACAAAATACATAAAAACGTGAATTGAAAATAAAAGAGAAACTTGGGGTCATCGAGTTCGAACCCGTGACATCCGGTTCACTCCACGACACCCTAACCATTGGGCTGAGCTTAGTCTGGGTGAAAAAGTTCATTCGGAAACGTTTTGATATATACAGTGGCTAGAATCGGATTATTAAAAGAAAACAGAAAAAAATTTTGCAGTGGCTGGGATTCGAACTAGGTACAGCCCGAACACAAGCACACATCACTAACCACTGCGACAACGCCTGATGTTGTTAATCAAACCCAAAAATAATTCTTTTAACCCGTTCAGCGCTGCTGTCATCTTCTACACATGAAAACCCTACCTCCCGACCACCCTTTTTGTTCACCGGAAAAATCACAAACGCGTCGAAAGGGAGAATAATCATCACCAAAACTTTACAAATGATAAAGACAAAGGTTTAGAGTTACCTCAATGCGAACATACACTGATACGGAAGGACGATGGCGATGAGCTTGAACACACAAACCAACTTCTTAAATAAATTCTGGGATGCTTCAAACCGTTACTGTACACATAGCGGTGGATGGTGTCGAACATTAATCTCCCTACGAATTGAAGATGATGAAGCAGCAGTTAATGGTGGTGAAAGACGGCGGAGGGGCGGTGATCGGAGACGGTATGTGGGCTTTGCTCATGGTGGTTCATGAGGGAGCAAAAGAGGCTATGATATCACGATCCGGTGTTCAAATGATTAAGAGAGTGGTGAAGTGGTGAGGGTTAACGATGGATGAATGTAACCGGTGAGGTAATCGCGTTTCAATGAAGATGGCGGTTACCAGATATGAAGAGTCACCGACCATCGGTTCCAATTGAGATCAAATTCAACTTTGGTGATTTGGTAAAACTAGTCCCTTGCTCATTTACAATTTTGATGGTTAAGTTTTGATAATTATAGCACTAGTCCTTGCAAGTTTTGTTTAATTAAAATAAGTTTAGGAAATGGCAATATAAACCCCTTGAGGTTAACGGAGGGTTAACTAACCCTACCGGGGTTAACGGAGAAATCCTCTAACGGTATATACGTATGCGTGTTTGCCAAAATATAATCAACGTATAATGTTTATGAAATATAAGCCTTTATTCACTCACATAAAATCATGAATAATAGTTATAAAATATACCTTGAGTTCACATAAAATGATGAACATGAAATCATAATGATATGTGTAAAACTGCACATAAAATCATGGAAACATTATGTATAATTACGTGACGCATTATCACATAAAATAAGATGGTATAATGAGAGTGTGTGTGTATACCACATAAAATCATAAATATAATTGTTACATAAAATGACAAACTGTTCACATGTAATGAAAGACTATGACTTACATAAAATCATAAATTATAACACGTCCAGACTCGAGTGTATGCTCGTACTGATGATCACACAAAACCCCAATTTGCTAAAGTCAATACAGTCAATCACGTAAATGTTCACACAACATTTAATACGGTTTACGTTCAGTTAATGTTAGAAAATGACCTGAAAAGACGGATTGTCACAACTTCTAATCCAAGTGAGTAATCTTTGCCCCTTTTATCCTTTTTCATTTTGGGGTGCAACATGTATCCTATATTTCAATGTGTCATTTTTCAAGTTTATCAATTACAATGCGTATGTGCTCTATGTGTGAAATATGTGTTATGTGACTTCTAGCATGATTTATCAATATGTGATTTTCAAAGGTTTTCATGTTTGTCGATTTTCATTGGATGTCAAGTTTGTTAATGGATGTCATGTGTGTCATGGTTGTCATGTCTTTTGGCATAAACTTTAAGGTATGGGGTAACAAAGGTAAATATATCGATTAACAACCCACTCAACTTTACTGGTTTTGGCGTTGAGTGTTTGGAGCATATTTCATTATTTCATATTAGTCTAACCTTCGGGTTAAGGAATTTTGCATATGTCATTGATGTTTATTTATGCCTAGTCTTTCATGTTATCATTTTATAATTTAGCAATTTTAGTTATACCTAGTCTTTCATGTTGTCAATATTTTCTAGCATGTGATATTTCACTTATTCTATCCTATTACACGTACCACATGTTTTTCAATTATATATAATGTATCAAACTTGTGGTTACTAACCAACTATGTATAGTTGACCCCCTTTACTATATACATGTTGCAGCTAAGGTGTTGATGTTTCAAGTTATTATCACATAGGGCTTTTGGACCTAGTTTAATATAGATAAATTGTATTTGTTATCAATATGTGGTGTATTATTTTAAGTTTCAATGTTATCAATGAAATTCATTATTTATCAACTATTGTTACTAAATTAGTTTTCATGAGCTTATGGGCAATCTAATCATGCTGTTGATACCTGATATGTGTGTCGTGTGAAGTATCAAGCAAAGTACAAGTTCAAGCCAAATCATATATGGCCGAACTTGGTCCGTACCTGAAGTTCGGACTGTCCGAACCTGGGGTTCGGACAAGGATCGGCCAGCTGGGTATAGTTAGTGTTGAGCGTAATAGTTAGTGTTGAGCGTGTGAGATTTCTACTAAGTGTGTGTTTCTGAAAGTGTTCTCTGTGTTTGTATTCTGAGTGTTTTACTGATTGTAATTGTTCATTGTGATCAATAAAACAATCGGTTAATTACGTTTCGATGTCCGAATAGCTAGATCGAGTAGACGATCCGATGCTCACGCATTTTCAAGTGGTATCAGAGCTTTCTGGTTCACTCTACTGATCTGTGGTTGCTATTTTCGGATTTTTGAAGCTTTTTTTCGTGTTTCTCGAGTTTGTTTCCGTGTTGTTCACCAATTCTATCGAGTGTTTGGTGTCAAGTCTGCTTCTAAATCATTTTCTATCGGTTTTTCTGATCCACTGTAATGAGTTTCGTCAAAATCAGTTCATTTTGACGCGTTTTTGAAAAATTGAAGTCGAGGTTCGGAGGTACCTGGTCAGGTTCGGACTAACTGCTCCGAACTTCAAGTTCGGTCAACGTTCGGACAGTGTTCGGAGTTGTCTCGGTCAAGGTTCGGTGTATTTCAAGGTTCGGAGCTAGATCGGAGGTACTACGGAGTTCGGTCTGTTGATTTTGTTTCGGAGCTAGTTCGGACAGAGTTCGCACATTCATTTTAGGTTCGGACAGAGTTCGGAGGTCAGTGTTTGGTTCGGAGCAAGTTCGGCCGGCAGAATCTAAAGTTTTTCAAACGATGTCGGAATTTCAAACGTTTGCTGCAATGCAAAGTGCGATGCAAACCATGCTGAATTTTGATAATGAAATCGGAACAAGTCAGAAAGTTCCCTGATGTGTTGCAAACACATCCGATTTTCCTAAGTCTTTTGTTATGTATTTGAGTCTAATTGAGTCGGTTTTCTTTAGTTTCCATTTGTTTTAGTTAAGTTTGAGTCTTTGGGTCGTTTTTATTTCTTTTATATGTTCTGTAGGTTTTTAATAAATTCCCGGGGCCAAGTGTGAAGGTGACAAGTTTTGAAGAGAAATCAGAGAAGAAGTGCTGAAGAAAGAGCACCAAGCGTATCGCCTGGTGAAGAGAAATCTGCAAGCGATACGCTTGCTAGGGAAAAGTCAACGGATGGTTTAAGTCGGTTTGACCCGACTAGTTTGGCGTATTCAGGCAGTAGGCGTATCGCCTACCACTTTCTGACCTCCAAGCGATACGCTTGGAGGGTGTTTTCTCGCAGATTTTGCTTAATTGGTATAAATTCGACTCTAGGGTTTGTATTCGATAGAACTCGACTTTCAGACGGCAGAGGAGCGAACTAAGGCGATTTTCAG
>JBCNJP010000008.1:6971498-7006995 GCA_039602395.1 Deinandra increscens subsp. villosa
TAAAAAATAAAAATAAAAATGAGAAAAGAAAAAAAAAGAGAAAAAATGATAGCTTAGAGAATAAATGCTCAAGTATTTGCATATAAATGATTAGTTATTCTTTGGACATCTTAGTATCTAGTTTAAGGGGGCTTGGAGAAAATATATAAATTTAAATCATCTATACCCTTTGCTTTGACTAAATAAGATTCGGTAGTAGGTTGAACTTGACCTTTCTTTAGTGGGATCCATAGGCGACTGAACTTATATCTGGTAATTTTATAAACACATGGGGGCGAAAGAAAAGGTTGGTGGTTGGGTTTAATCGGATCGAAATATCGGCAATTGTAGTTAGGGTGTTTTTACATTATGGAATGTGGAATGGTATGGTGGCTATGAATTTAAATGTTGATGTTTAGAAGTTAATTTTCTGGTTATGATTCCATTGCAGTATATTTCGAGGACGAAAAAAAAGTCAGTGTGGGGATGTTTGATGTGTTGCAAACACATCCGATTTTCCTAAGTCTTTTGTTATGTATTTGAGTCTAATTTGAGTCGGTTTTCTTTAGTTTCCATTTGTTTTAGTTAAGTTTGAGTCTTTGGGTCGTTTTTATTTCTTTTATATGTTCTGTAGGTTTTTAATAAATTCCCGGGGCCAAGTGTGAAGGTGACAAGTTTTGAAGAGAAATCAGAGAAGAAGTGCTGAAGAAAGAGCACCAGGCGTATCGCCTGGTGAAGAGAAATCTGCAAGCGATACGCTTGCTAGGGAAAAGTCAACGGATGGTTTAAGTCGGTTTGACCCGACTAGTTTGGCGTATTCAGGCAGTAGGCGTATCGCCTACCACTTTCTGACCTCCAAGCGATACGCTTGGAGGGTGTTTTCCCGCAGATTTTGCTTAATTGGTATAAATTCGACTCTAGGGTTTGTATTCGATAGAACTCGACTTTCAGACGGCAGAGGAGCGAACTAAGGCGATTTTCAGAGACAGGAGAGAGCTGGGAACAAGGAGAACTATCAAGGAATCAACAATCAATCATCAAATCATCATCAAATCATTCGGTTCTTCTCGTTCTTGTTTTGAATTCTTAGTTTCAGTTATGTTCACTATTAAAGATTCAAACTTTAATTGTTTTTATGCTATGAACATGATTGTAGGCTAGGCGTTTATCACCGCCTAGACCGTTATGATGAACGACTAATATTTATGACTTTGTTTGGCTTTTGACAACTTGGTTGATGTAATAGTATTGACTTGATTGTATGCATATGACCACTAGAGTTGGGGTTTGAATTAATTTACTAAACTACTTAGCTTGCGAATGTCTTTCGGTTTGGGTTGGGTAATCGGTTGCGTGACTGTGTGTTTGCGATTGGTTTGATTGTCTGTCTTGATTATCATAGTTTAGTATTTTGATGAATTCCATGTTTCTTGTGTGCTGCTCTAGTTAGACAAGCCGGAAGGTGCTAGCTAGGTCGGGTAGTCGGGTTGACTAGTGGATTAGGATCACATTGCCATCGGAAGAGGGATGCCCTAGGAAATTAGTTAGCTTGCTATTCCGTGTCAGTTATGTTGATTAGTGGTAGTTCCTGCTAGCTTAAGGTGCCTTAGATTGTTTCGAGGGTGGTTAGGTCTAGTTGAGGTTGGATGTACCCACAAGGTGAACTCCTGTCCGAACGTTAGGAACATTTGCTAAGAAGGACTTAATCGGTGAATTAGCTGCCATCAGAGTTGTCATTGCCAGATGAGGTTGTGGGTGTTGGTTAGGATTCTAGGTCTAGGTGGTGTCTTTCTCATATCTGATCGTTTCCTGAATTTTCCTGCTGTTCGTTTGTTAGTTGCATTAGTTAATTTCAGTTATTAAATTCTCAAATCTCAAATCAAAACCCAAATTTCTCAGCATTTCCATTTTCTAGGTCTAGGTTAAGTCTTTGTCTTTAGAGTGTCCTTAGGGTTCGATATTCCCGGTCTTCCTTAGCTTTACTATAATCCGACAGGTACACTTGCCTTAGGGTTTGGTTCAGTTTTAGGGTTTTCGGTAAAATTTAGGTGTGTCTAGGTCTAGGTTTTAATCTAGGTTTTAATAGCATTTTTAGGTACGTTCCGAGCACATCATTCCCAAATTGTTGAAGCTAGAAGATTATCAAAATTGGAAGAAACGATTTTCTGCATACATCAGCACAAATGATATTGATTTATGGATTCCGATTCGAAATTTGTATGAACTACCAACTGAAGAAGGAGATTATAAGGAACTTCAAAATTTTGATGCTGCTAAAAGGAAAAGTTATGAGCTTGAAAAGAAAGTTTATGGTTATCTTACCATGGCTTTACCTACCGAATTGTTACATCAATTCAGCACTTGTAAGAAATCAAAGCAATTGTGGGATGCTCTCTCAGCAAGATGTGAGGGTAATGATGATTACAAAAAGAGTCGGAAGAAAGTGTTGAACAAAGAATTTGACAATTTTCAAAATTATGACAATGAGAACATTACTGCTCTCGTTTCACGGTTTTCACATCTAATTAGTAAATTAAAGATAGTTGGTATTGAGAAATCTGATGCTGATTTGAAAGAAAAGATTATGGAAGCTTTACCTGAAAAGTGGGAGAATTATGTTTTGCTGCTCACTCATGACAAGGATTAATCTATAATGACATTTCACGAGCTTACTGGAAAACTTCATGCTCGGGAAATGGAAATATTAAACTCAAAGAAATCAACTGCTAAGATTGAAGCATATCAAGTTGATATGGAAAAGTTGTTGGATGAGAAGTGGGAGTTGGTTCGTGTTAATAAAGTTCAAGCAGCAAATTTGGAGATTCAAAGGCGCAATGAAGATAAATTGAAGAAGGAATTATTTGAAGGTCTTGACAATATTCGCCTGCAAAAATTTGAAACTCACAAGGTTGCAAAGCGATTGATTGCTAAAGAAAAAGAATTTGCTGAGGCTCAACAGAAAATTTCTGATCTAAAAATTCAAGTTCTGGATGCTAATCGATTGCTTAACAATGTTTCAAATTCTCAAGTTTTCACAAGCTTCTTAGCTACTGATGCAATTTTGAGAAAATGTTTGATAAGACTGCATCACCCCCTGCTCATATCAAAGAAGCTTTCAAAGATGTGAAGGAACAAGTTGTTGAATTTGATTATTCAAAGGTTTCATCATCTACTGTTGGGGATGAGAAAGTTGTGACGAAAAAGAAGAATATGAAGAATAAGAAAAAGAAGGAAAAGAAATCTGAGGTCTCTCCTGCTCCAAAATTTGTATCTAGTTCATTTTCTGCTGATAATGAGAAGTCAGCTACTTCAAGTGCCAAGCTTAAGTCACAATCTGGATTTCATGAAAAGATCTTTTATGATCAGAAGAATGTGACTGAAGTGAAAGCTGAATTTTCTCGTTTAGCAAAGAATGGACATTTTACACCTGAGGAGAAGATTTCTGTAAAGCATGTGGGATTGGGTTTTCACGGGATGAAAGACAAAGCTGAGAAGGTTCCAGCATCATCATCTTAAGATTTGAAGAAATTAAAGATGAAACAAGTGAAGAAGGAAGTTTTTCAAGCTGATAAAGTTCAACCCAAGCGGTTTTACAAACTCAAGGGTTCGGATCAATTATTTTCTGACAAAGAATTTCCACTTCATTGTGTTGATGCTCGGAAAATTACTGAGGTCTTTGTGAAAGCTAACATTTCTTCTGAAAGTTCTCAGTCTCGAAGCCCTACATCCAAATGGGTACATGATCACAGGCATCAGGTATATGTTTCTCATTCTGATCATGTTCGAGATATTCATGTTTGTTCTTCGCAGGTACATCAAAGATGGGACAAAACGAAACGAATTTGTTATATTTGCCGTCGCCCAGGGCATATGGCAAAGGATTATCCATCACTTGATGATTCACCCCAAGGGTTTCATAAGAAACCAGTTTTTGGTAAACCTGCCAACACAAAGTTCTTTGATGAACAAGGCAGAGTTTTTGATGACGTTGAACCTACATTCTTTCATAAACAAAAACGTTTTGTTCCATTGTTTTCAAAGGTTCAAAGTGTAGGTTCATCATCACAGTCACCTGTGATTGTTTCATCAAATACCGCATTACAAAAACAACAACAATGGAAACCTAAGGTGGTTTCTAAGCAAATCAAGGACACTGGTCAACCAGAAGCGATTCGCCTCGGGTCATTTTTGGGACTAATTAGTTTGACCAGTGTGCAAGTACCTCTAAAAGACCTATCGACGATTGCAAAGTTGTTGATGGAGGAGTATTCTGCTTAATTTAAATTTCATGATAAATCTTTCTAACCTGCAAATTTTCTGAATTCTAAATCTGCAAACTATCCGTGTTGATTGATCGCTTTTCTTTGCTTACAGTTTTTTTCTCAAAAAACCCAAAAATAGAGTTTTGTTTTGTGTAAAATGAAAATCCAAAAATAGAGTTTTCATTTTAAGGGGAGAATTGTAAGTAAGGGGGAGTAATTGAGAAAATGCATGTTATGGGGAGAAGGTGAATACATGCCAAATATATAATGAAGGAAGGTGAATACATGTAAAATATAAAATTGTGAGAAATTGATCATTGGGAAATGATGGTACATTGGCTTATGTATCTAACTCATGGATAGAGTAGATGAAAGAGCCATAAGATCATTGTTTGATGTGCTTGGAAGGCTTGGCAAATCAGAAAGTATTCAGATGTGATATACACTAAATACTAATGCTTGACCATGTGGATAACATCTTGATGCATATTTCATGACACAAAAAGAAAAATAAGTGTGAAATTCAAAATGAGAAATCATTGTGTATACATGTGTTCTTTTTGCAAAGATTTAAACTTGTTTGATTTTCTTTATTTTGTCAAACGATCGGACTTTCTCTGCGTATCGAAAGATCGACCTGATCGTTGTTCGTTTGACGTTCTACTTTATTTCCTTTGGTGTTTCGTATAACTCATCGGGCTTTCTCTGCGTGTACGGGAGTACCGGCCTGATTGTTGTTGGGTTATATAATTTCAACTTGTTTTATTTTCTTATTTTGTTAAACCCGAGGCCTTATCTGCGTATCGAAAGATCGACCTTAAGGTAGACGATTTAACGTTCTTATTTCTTTTTGCATGGAACACAGTGGACGATATCATGAAAATAGTATGCATTGTAAAAAATCACAAGTGCTGTCACACAAAAGGAAAAAGAAAAGAAAAGCTGAAAATGTCTGATTATGTCTGATAGTGTGGGATACACTAGTCAAAGCAAATCTAATCAATACCTTAACATATCCAGATGTTATGAGTATGATTTTGCCTGAGTTTAAGTTGGACAAATTATACCAGTAATCAGCATGACTTATGTGCTTCGATTAATTAAAATTGAAGTGCAGTTCAGTGCGTTATGTTCAATATGATCCCAGATAGTGATCTTTCTTATATCAAAAATAGTGTTTGATTCTGTATTGTAATTTCATTTCTTTTCGGAAAAGCACAAAAAGATTTTCGGTGTGTTTTAGCATAAACTTTGAAGAATCAAAAAGATTTTGTTTCTGCTTTATTTTCGATCTGATCAACACGTGATACAAATCAGTTTTCAAAATCATATCTTGGAGTCTCGAAGAGACATTTTGCGCCAAGATTATTTAAATGATTGAGCAGGTTGCTATGTGCAAGATATCACAACTTCAGGTCTTCTGAAGATGTTGATGAAAGACCAGAGATACACTAAAATGTCATCAAGTATTCAAGATCAAGCTACAATCTAGTTAAGGAGGAGTTTGTTTGAAGATTCATTTCATTGAACGAACGGATTCTACACTTGAGGGGGAGCTTGATTAAAGATACAAAGTTGATGATGTTGACGAGATACTGCACACGACGAGGGGGAGTTTGTTGATACCTGATATGTGCGTCATGTGAAGTATCAAGCAAAGTACAAGTTCAAGCCAAATCATATATGGCCGAACTTGGTCCGAACCTGAAGTTCGGACTGTCCGAACCTGGGGTTCGGACAAGGATCGGCCAGCTGGGTATATATGGTTGTTTGGTCTTTGTAATATTTAGTGCTGAGCGTGTGAGATTTCTACTAAGTGTGTGTTTCTGAGAGTGTTCTCTATGTTTGTATTCTGAGTGTTTTACTGATTGTAATTGTTCATTGTGATCAATAAAACAATCGGTTAATTACGTTTCGATGTCCGAATAGCTAGATCGAGTAGTCGATCCGATGCTCACGCATTTTCACATGCCCCGACGTTTCCGTCGTCAATTGGGGTGTGACAGATTGGTATCAGAGCCATGGGTATAGGGAACTAGGTTATTAGAAATGGACTGACTTAGACTATTGCCTTAGGTTTCCAAACACGATAACCTCGTGCATTACATGCTTCGTTTAGAGATTGCCCTTTTTATGTCATACTTTGCCTTAGTTAGAATGTATCTTAAGTATAATACTTATCACACACTCATGCACTCAATATCAGGCTTCCTAGCCTTTTCCTTAGTAATGGTGTCTTATGTGCCATTTTAGAAACTTGATTATATTTGATTTTTAAATCTGGTCAGGTATAGGTTCTTTAGTAACGGACACGTAGTAACTGGAAGGGTGAAAACACCGGTAGTGGAGGTGTTTATTTAGGTAAGCATTGCATATAAATCGACCTAGACGCTTACCTGGGACGCCTTGGCGAGAGTGCCTTAGCCTACTAGGCCAAAGCATGTCATAATAAACATTTCTAGGAACCATATTAACCCTGATTAGTCGAAGGTGGTAGTTTCCCAATCGGAAAATGAGAACCATTCCATTGAGTTTTACACAAGTCAATGCGATTTCGTGTTTTGCATGCGATTTCATGATATCCTGTCTATTCCCCGATTTTGATCTATGATATTCTTTTGATTTTCAAGATTTCATGGTTAAAACACCACTTTCATGTTTAATGGCAGTTTTGAAATTTTCACCATCGAGACTTTACTTTCAAAATTTTATATATTTTACCCCTCATGTTTTAGTCGACTAGTTTTCCATATTCAAACCTTCCGTGTTTTATTACATCCGAAGTAATCCTTGTGATTTCTATTTCACAATTTCATAATGTTGTACCACACTCATGTGATGTATCACATCCTATGTTTAAGAGTATCGGTTCAGTTCCATTTCGACCCACCTTTGAGATTTCGAATAACCCCTTGTTATATATTTAGTGGCTCGAGTTTCATAATTTTCCGATTCCATCCTCGAGGTATTTCACGATTTTTATACAATTAGTTTGTTAGCCTAACGATTTCACATACTCTTGTTTTTCACACATCATCCTTGTATTTCAAATTCATGTCATTCATCGTCACCATAAATATGCTATGGGTCCAGGGGCGGACCTGTAATAGGCCCAGAGGGTCCCCGGGGACCCCCTCAACTTCGTATGTAAAGTGAAAATCATATGAACGGTTTTTAAACTATTATTTTTTTGTTACGAGTAGATATTAAATAAACAGTTTAGTAAAAGAAAACAAATCACTTCACTATCCTAGTGGTAAAACTCTCTGTCGGATTTGAAGCGGCGCAGGTTCAATTCCCGTATACTGCGTTTTTCATTTTCCCAACCTTCTTTTTCATTTAATCTTCCATTTTCCCAACCTTTTTCTTTCATTAAATTTACTGTTTCGCCTTTTTTTCTTTCCCAACCTTTTTTTATTAAATTATTGTTGTATAACCTTTTTTTTCATTAAAGCTAGTGTTGTATAAATGGTGTAACGCATCTTTTTGTTCATTAATTTTAGTGAGGAGAGTAATGAGGGGTAACCACGGTGCGTTTGGACAAATCTGTAAATCTATTGACCATTGTTCCATTTTTATGTTTTAATTACTTTCATTTTAAACCTTTTCTTTTCAAATACATTCATTCTAGACCCCTTTTCAAATACATTCATTCTAATGACGATATATATATATATATATATATATATATATATATATATATATTTTGTCGTGTTTATCTTATGTGACCAATCCAATCCGGACAAAAATTTTCTATGTATGTTTCTACGAAACTGAAATATCAAAAAATAATGACTCCGTAAAAAAAAATTATGGACCCCCTCAAAAACTTTTCTAGTTCCGCCCCTGTATGGATCTGATTATCCCATTATAAACCAACACCTTGTGAGTTCATAAAACACTCTTGCGTAGTTTTAAAACCTTCGTTTCACGATACTCAAGTCGCAGTCGATTGATTGTTTTTTCAAATCTTGTTGCCAACCCATTTTAGACTCAACCCAGCAACCCATTGTTCCAACCATAGCCCAACTTGTTGTACCAAGGCTCAATAGACACACCTGCGTGGTGATTCACGCAACCCTACATTGTGTGTGCCGTAGGCTGGCCATTGCAGACAATGCTTTAGTCAAACTAGCCAAACAGGTTGCACATAGTCACGCTTTGATCTCAAGTCAAATTTACCATTTGAATCCAGTCACTCGGTTTTTAAGCTTACAATTCCACTACCAAAAAAATGTCATTCGGTGGCAGAAAAAAACCACTAAAAGCCTTTTTAGGAATCTGCGCACAAAAGAAAAGTGTCACTAAAAGTGGTGTCACTAAAAGTGGTGACACTAAAGCGTTTTAGAAATTTCTTATTTTGGAAATTCATTCGTGATTTCATTTTTCGGTGTACAATTCAAAACAATTTACGTTCATCATTACCAAACCTATTTAGCAGGTATTTTTTTCATTCATTTGCAGGTGAGCGAGTGCTTGTCGATGTGTTCACGAGTTTACAAGTTTGCATGGTTACGGGATTACATGCATATGAGTTAACGCATTTACCCATTAACGAGCCAACGAACTCACACGTACATGATACTATACACCGTTTTAGAAAATATTAAATGAT
This sequence comes from Deinandra increscens subsp. villosa, assembly GCA_039602395.1. Lineage (NCBI taxonomy): Eukaryota > Viridiplantae > Streptophyta > Magnoliopsida > Asterales > Asteraceae > Deinandra > Deinandra increscens. The sequence goes on from JBCNJP010000008.1 coordinate 6,980,355, forward strand.
GCATTTTTGAACCCCCTCCAAAATATCACGTTTTGCAATTATAGGTATACATGTTTAGGAATTTACTCGTTTAAGAAATTATGAGTTTACGACTGTACAACATTACGAGTAGATAACTATCATGATTATTAAATTAAAAACAAACTCATGGTTCATATCCAAGACTATTTTCCAAACCGCATTTGCGCGGTGTTTCAATCGGTTCTCCTCGGCGTTATACATTATTGATACCTTTAACATACATTTCTATCCAAACTCATTTCGTAATATTTCTTCCTTAGCTGATGCCAAGGTTGTGTGTTCGAGACGATCGTTCGTTTTTCCCGCTGGGACAATCAAGTTCTAGTAATCTCAGGCGATAAACCATTCAGTGGGCTCCAGCTCATGACCAGCACCAAAGCCCACAAGTATTTGCGTAAGGAGTACATGGCCTTCTTTGCCAGCATATGGAAGCTCGTGATTTGGAAAAGGGAATCCAAGGCTTCCTAGTCATTCGGGACTTTTCTGAATTGTTTCCCGAATACGTATTGGGTCTTCCTTTCGTTCGCCAAGATGACTTCCGCATCAACCTCATATTTGGTACTACTCCTATTACAAAGTCACCCAATCGCCTGGCACTATTTTGTTTTGTCCAGTAATACCTCCAACTCTCGAGGACCTCTTGCTTTTGCAAAGTATGACTCTCATTTGGATTGGTATCACATTCGTGGTGACGATAACCCCACCTGTGTCATCCACATAACATGGATGCTTCATAGTCATGTTCAATGCTTCTTTTTGAATCCATGGTTGTGCCTGGCCACGAGCTTCTTCTGGCTAACCAAGCACTCCTATGGAAACCCATGGATTCTTTTATAACTCCTATTAGGATAAATTCGTTATCGCCTTCTTGTCGATACTCGAATTTACTCGAATCTTATTTTCAAAGTTTCCACAAAATTTTTACCCAAACAATAATCTTTGGGAAGACACGAGTTCTTCCGCATTTCGATACAAATTAAAAATTTTTATTTGTCATGTTTGCGTTATTCAATGTTTCAAATTCTAACTGTGGGTTTCAATGCTTGGTGTATGAGTTTCAAACTCGCATTTTTTAATGTGTGGCTCAATTCGTAGTTTCTAATGTTTGATCTATGGATACAAACTCTTGCGTCAATACACGACATATGGATTCATATTTTATAACTCACATCATTCAAAAATTGATTGGTGAGCTCGGTTTGTGATTTTCGACTCACAGATGGTGAATTCGGTTGTGATTTTAAACACTTGGCTTGTAGTATTTAACTCTCGACTCGCGAATTCAACTCTTGGTTTACAGTTTTCAACTCCGAGATTGAAGATTTCTATATTCAGTGTGTAGATTCCAACATTCGGTTCACTCGTGTATTTCAAATTTCAAACTCACTTATTTTGACCTTCAATTCAAGATTTCAAACTTAGTATATGCTTATGCGCAATTGATATTTTACTTTCAATTCAAGCCATTCATTTTAAGTTAATCTGTTCATTGGAATCGGGCCATTCGATATACCATTTGTAAACCGTTCTTTTATCGTGATTGACCTTTGTGCTATCTGTTAGAACACTTCCATATGTAATAGAAATAGTCAAGTATTAGAAGAAAAGATAAGAAACATCCCCAAAAGAGAAAGGAGATCAAAATCTATAGAAATCTACAGTTTTGTATTTTCACAGATATACTTCGGAAATTCCAAAGTAGATCTCTGAAATTCATCTTTTACAGAAATCCCCATTTCTTTAAACGGCTTCTAATGGGAAGCATCTCTAGTCTTCAATACAGAGTCTTGAAGGAACTTAAGACTATCAAAAGATAAAGATTACGAGAAGTAAAAGAAAAGCTATGATTGAAGAACAAGTAAAGATAAATACCCACTTGATATTCAATGCGAAGACAGTTGAAAAAGAGATAAAATGAATATCCTCAATTTATCTCTATATACTCTGACACACTCGAAACTCAACCGTCTCAACCAAAAATTTCCTTTACAACTTGCTATAAATAGCAAGGGTTCTTCACCAACAAAAGCAAGACATTCACTCACAATTCACAAGCTTCTCAAAGTGCATATAACTTACTCTTCTAGAAAATTTCTTTCTGTTGATTCATTGCTATAGAAGAAACTCGTGTCAACCGCTATTTACATTTGAGACATACTGAAAAACTTTTTATGAATTGTGGTCTTCCAATTTGATTTACTTTTCGCAACATATTTATTATTGTTTTAAACTAAATTGTACCTATATTGTTAAAGAGCCCCTTACGGGACCCAACAATTGGTATCAGAGCAGATTGAATAATTCATATTCAAAGATCTTGCTCTTTAATCTTACACTCAAAATGTTTACTAACTAGAACAATGTCAAGTCTCTCAGCTCATTAGCAAAACCCCCTATGCTAGCTAGGGAGGAATATCCGCATTGGAAAATAAGGATTACCAACTTTCTAAAAGAAGTTGACAATTTCTTTCTAGATTGCATAGCCAAAGGACCGCATTGTCCCACCGTTGACATTCCGGAGATAAAAGTAACTGAAACCTCAGTCGGTGTTCCTACTCCCTCCATTCCTAAAGAAAGAATATGGTGGAGCGAGGAGGAGAAAACCAAAGAAATAAATGAGGACAGAGCCAAAACAGTTCTCATCATGGCTCTTCCCCATGAGATATTATGTCAAGTTGACTGCAATACCTCAGCCAAGGGCATATGGGATGCTCTTGAAAAGTTATTTGATGTGGGAGATCAAATGAAAAGAAACAAGAGAACCAAAGCACTAAATGAGTATGAATCCTTTAAGTCACTCCCAAATGAGTCACTTATTAATTCATACAACCTCCTTGCTATTATCACTAATAACCTAAGAAAATACAATATTTCTAAGTCAAATGAGGAGACAAACATAAATTTCATCAAAAGTCTCCCTCATGAATGGAAAATTCTAACCATGACTCTTTAATCTATCTTGGATTTGAACAAAAAAAGTCTAAATGACCTCTTCTTCATCTTAGTTTCATAAGAATCTGAGATTATGGCTATTTCCAAATCAAATGTAGATCCCTTGGCTCTTTACTCTGAAAAGGGGAAAAGAATACAGTAGAACCTCTATAATTTAATACTCGATAAATTAATAACCTCGATAAAATTAGTAATTTATCTGGTCCCAACTTGGGACCAGTACAAAATTGGATCCTAGTCGATAAATTAATAAGATAATAATTTTTTTGAAACCCCAATGTAGTTATATTGGTCCCAGCGAAACTATAAATTAATAATTACTAAAATATTCCAAAATTATAGGATTGTCTAGTAAAAAATGGATCTATAGTCACTTGTTTTTTTGTGAACTTCAAATCTATATTGAGTTCATCTTTAAATCTCTCTATTGCACTTGAGAGTTAAGGCACGGTATTCTCGTATTGCAACAAAAAGTTGCAATGCTTCTTTCCGAGTGACAGGTTATAAAGGTACCGAATCATCAGCAACTTCATCATCAACCGGATTTTGAACAGTCATTAGACATTTTATAGCGATCAATCTAGATCTATATACATTGAACTTGACAAGTTCATTAATGTGTGAATGTACATGGGAATTTTGAAGGTCCTTGTTTCTGTTTTTTTTCAAATAGGTAAAGTGAACGGATATAAAAACTTTGAAGATCGATACATTAATTTGAGAGTTCCTCATGAGTATAAGCCAACTCTTTAAATTAATAATTTATTAATTTATTGATAAATAATATCTCGCTAAATAAATAAAATATCCCGGTCCCAACATTATTAATTTATAGAGGTTTACTGTAATTAAACAAGAGCCATGCCACTCTAAAAGAAAAGACCAAAGTGAATCTAAAAGTGAATGTTCTAAAAGTGAAACAGAACATGAATCACTAGAAAAATCACTTGCACTGCTGACTAGACAATTTGGAAGATTTAATAAAAGAAATCCCACCTGGTCAATCGAAAGAGTCTTCACAAAAGATGAAGACAAAAAAGACAAACCTCAGACTATAGTAAGCCTGAGATAGAAAAATTAGAAATAAAATGCTTCAAATATGGAATCTTGGGTCATTATGCATCAGAATGCAAAGGCCAAAATCTCAAAGACGCTGCCTACTACAAAAGGATATATGAGCAAGCCATGCAGAGAGAAAAGGCCTTAATAGCTGAAGTGGAAAACTGGGACTCAGATTCATCTGATGAGAGAGACTGCCATGCAAATTGATGTCTTATCGTGATCATATGTTCTATCTCTCCGACGTCTATGAACCTTATAATGAGGATCAAGTAAGTACCTCTCACACAAACCTAGTCTATCAATTCAACAACATGACTGTAAATAATAAAAATCTTCAAGAAAGTTTAGAAAGAAACAAATTGCTAAGTGAAAACAAATTCAAAACTTTTGAGAAAGAAATGAACTCTCTCCTAGTTGAACTGCAGTAATTAAAGGGAGAAAGAGAAATTGAATTGATAAAACTAAGCCAACTTGAGACTTAGAATCTGAGCAACGAAACAAAAATTGACCATTATGAGACTGAACGTACAAATTTATACCAAAGGTTACACGTGGAAACCAAGAAAATAAAAGGTCTCATAGATTCTCATGACCAACTTGAGGAAATGACAAATATACATGGAACTAGAAGTTCTAAGACTGTCTTTGTAAGAAGCAACAGTCAATCATATCCACAATCGGACAAAAATGTCAAAAATAAAAATCTAGTCACTGAAGTCTCAATCAAACTTCCCACAAATCTTAATGACTCTAACTATTACATATCTGAGTTAACCAGCTCTTTAAGTCAAAACTTTGATAATTTTGGTGAGACCACCATATACAAACATTATATGTGTAGTGAAATAATTAAATTGGTTGGAAAACACTACAATTTGAAAAACATCAATCCAACCAAAGCAATCACATCTCTGAACATTTCTTCTAAGTTCTAACCCATGAAAATCAAAAGGAAGAAACAAATTGTTGAAAACTTAAGCAAATCAGCATCTAAAAGAAAGCCCAAGAATAGATGGATTCCCAAAACCATCTAATATGTGTCATCTGATCTGGACCTTCATAGATGAACTACGAAAATTCCGTATTTTATCTGTGAAACTAAAAAATTCTCCTCAGAACCGAATCTTTGGTTGAGGGGGAGTCATTATTTTAAATAGAAACCTCTTCTATCAGCAATTGAGGGGGAGACTTTTTTTTTTAAATAAAAAAAATTATGGCAAAAATCTTCGTTCTTCACTAAGAAATAAAATCATTTTTTACTCATCATAAATGAAACTCGAATTAAAGAAAACTTGTAATTAGCACGTGTCAATAGCAGTAACTCTTTGTAAGGAAAAATAGAGCTTGGAAGATTTCCGGCTGAAATGCCAATTTTACTAGTTCAGGCTGAAGTTGAAGTTGAAGCGGAATTCACACTTCAAGCGGAACAGGCAGTTCAAGCGGAAAGAAGCAGTTTTGTTACTTAGCGAATATTCCGGGTGAACTCGATTATCCACCAGATAAAGAGTTCAACCTGACTTTTCCTGAGAAGTCTTTTCAGAAGTCCAATCCTGCAAAAGCTTCTCGTATGCTTCTAAATCTGATTCAAGCCGCTCTCCTAAAGTAGATTGTTGCTGCCAACACGCAAGTCATTCCGATTGTCGATGTTGATTATTTTGGTAGTTTGTATTTGACTTTTATGTTTACGGTCTAGATTAGATCGCATGAGATCAATGGCTGTCATTGATCTCATCAGCACTATATATAGCATGTAATCTCTTAGTTTACAACGATGGTCATCACTTGTAATAGTGTAGCTTTGAGTTAATGCAAATAGTGCCGAATATTCGATATTTCGTTGTCTTTACTATTTTGCAAATCAAGCATTTACATTATACAAGAGCTTAATATCGCTTAAGTAAAGTGAAATATAACTTTAATTCCGCAGGGTTATATTTGCAAGTAAAGGGCTTAGTTTTAGTTTATTCATAACTAATAACGATCCTACAAGTGGTATCAGAGCTTTGGCTCTCACTTTGAAGACTTTCTGTGCTTCAAAGTCGATACTTTACTTGCTTACTTTACAAGCTTCGTTGTTCTATCTTTCTAAAGGTTTTTCAAAATGAGTGATTTCAGTTTAAGTTGCCTAAATGGCTCCTCCAACAAACCACCAATGTTCACTCCTGATGACTTTGGTACCTGGAAACTCAGGATGGAAGGTTTTGTTAGGATTTTGGACCGTCGTATTTGGAAATCTTTCACTGAAGGGCCCTACTCACCAATGGTTTCATCTGCTGATGACGCAGAAGTCAAAATACCTAAGCCATTAGATAAATATGTTGAATCTGACTACACTGCTCTTGAATTTGACCATGAGGCATACTGGACTCTACCGGCTGCACTTCCTAATTCCATTTTAAGTGGGTTTAAAGGATATAAAACTGCATTTGACCTGTGGAATGCCTTAAGTGAAATGTATGAAGGAACCAGTGAAGTAAAAGAAAACAAAAAAGATGTTTTAAAACAAAAGTATGAAAACTTTACTTTTAAATCTGGTGAAACAATGACAAACCAGTACTTGAGATTTGTCTCATTGCTTGATGAACTCCAAAAAGTGGATGTTAAACTAGAACAAGTAGATGTGAACAGAAAATTCCTACGTTCCGTGCCTTCTGTGTGGACAGTTTACACAGTAAGCATCAGGGAATGCAAGAATTTGAAAAAGATGAGACTCGGTGAACTTCATGGCATACTCAGTGCTTATGAAATGGAACTAGATCTTAAACAAAGCTCATCTTCTGAATCAACTCAGCTGTTCTCATCTGCACTAGTAACCACTTATTTTAACAGTCAAAGGTCATCTAACTCATCATCATACTCCTCACCTATAGTCAGTTTCCCTGAGACACCAAGGTGTCAAGAGGACTTTTCAAACTCTTTTGAAAGTTCTCACAATGCTCATGTAGCAGCTGACTCTTATCAAGGTTTCATACCTGAAGATCTTGAATGCATAGGTGCTGATGATTTAGAAGAAATGGATATAATGACCCAACTTGCCATGGTTTCTGTAAGAGCTCAAAGGTTTTACAAAAGGACAGGTAGAACCTACAAGGGAGCAAAAGGTGCTCACATAGGCCTTGACAAAAGCAAAGTCAAATGCTACAACTGTCACCAACTTGGTCACTTTGCAAGAGAATGCTCTCAACCAAGAAGAGAAGGACAGAATCAGAACCATGCTCAAGGGAAAAATCATGGAGGAAGCAACTCAAACAACAACAATTCTGGAAACAACTCAGGTTCACACCCCACCCCACCAAAGCCAACCGGAAGTCAAAACCATCAGAACATGGTAGCTGCTGTTGCAAATCAAACATCATGTGTTGAATGGGAAGATTTCGTTGCTGACTTTGAACCCATCAACTATGCTTTAATGGCCAAACAGGACTCCATCTCAGATCAGGTAAATTCTATCCCTAAGAAAGTCTTAGAGAATCTATGTAGTCCTGCCTGCATAGAACAAGTAGCAAAATATCGAAATCACAACACTGATTTGATTGATGAAGTTTCAAACTTAAATGAGTTAAAGGAATGTTTTAAGAAAACTGAATCATCATACATTTCAAAGATTGAAAACTTAACCAAAGAGTATGAACAGTTAAAACAAACCAACTCAGTGCTTGAAACACAGCTTGATGACTTGCTGTCAAAACTTGAAAAATCAAGAAATGAAACCAAAGATGCTAAGGCTGAGGTTGATGTTCTTGAGATCGAGCTGAAAGATGCTTTGTTTACTTGTGATAAATTTCAAACAGCAAACAAAAAGGCTGAAAAACTGTGGATGGCAGGGATGTATGGTAAAGCAGGTGTTGGCTATAACTCTGTTGAGCCACCAATTGAATACTCACCTGCAATCAAACCAATTGAAGCTTTAAAATCAGAATGTAAAGTCAGTCTCACAGTTGATGACATCTCATCACAATCCAGTTATGGAAACACTGTTGAGTCTAAGAAAATTGATGTCACTGCTGCTAGAACATCTGCTTCAGCTGACCAATTAAACATTTTGAAACCATCAATTGCTGTTCCTCCACCAACTGTTTATGAACCTAAGGATTCAAAAGTTGGAGGAAAGCAACCTGAGCAACCAAAGGGAAGTCAAACTCAAAGGTTTGGTCAACTGAACTTTAATCAAGTAACCAAAACTGAGTCTCCCAGGAAATTTGAAACCAAAATTGTTGAGTGCATGTGCTGTGGTGAACAAGGTCACCTAGCTATTGTCTGTCAGTTTAACCCATTGAGTAAAGTTAAACCATTTCAAAAACCAAAACCTGTTTTGAAACCAAAGGCCGATTTTCAAAAGAAGCTCACAGGAAGAATCTCACATATGAAAAACCACACTTTGAAGCATTTTGGATCTGAATCCAACAAAGTTTTAGTTGGTAATGATAGAAATGGTAGTTTCACTGTTTTAAAGCAAAATCATTTTCCGGCTGAAGTTCAAGCGGAACATTTTTCCGCTCGAACTCATGTTCAACCGGAAAATAAATTTCAACCCAGATCAGCTACTGCTCCAAAGCATAGACCTCAAGTTCATTTTGCTGATGGGTTTGAGCATTTTGAAGCTCAAGGAAGAAGAAACCCCTCCAGAGGAAAAGTCACCTCTAGAGAAATTTTTTCAAGAAACAGCAAACCCAATCAATTTGAAACTGTATTTGCAAATGGTTCAAGTGGAAATCATTATGTTCCACTTCAGGGGGGGAGTTTAAATCAAAGCAAACATTTTCCTCAAAGATTTTCAAAATCACCTGAAAGAACTAAGTTGGTTAATCAAGAAAGTGAAAAACTCAAGAAACTAACCAACAAGCAAAGAAAGTTTAAAGAATATAGGGATAGAAAAATTGCTGCAAAAAGGAACACCAAAGATGAAAGGTCTAGTCAAACAAGTGCTCAGTATGAGAACTTCAGTTTGGACAATGATGATCTGCTAAATGAAGCTCCAGTAGTTAATACTCTAGTACTCAAAGAGTACAAGTATAATGATGCTTATGGCAGACCCAAGACCACTCAGGCTTGGGTCCCCCATAGAAATTAATCATTTCTGATATGTGCAGGTGCAAAATAAAGGCCAGAATAGCCTATGGGTAGTTGACAGTGGTTGCACTTGCCACATGACAGGGAATAAGCACATTCTGGAAAATACAAAAAGAATCAATGGAGGACCAGTTGCCTTTGGAAGCACAAAAGGCCATATCACAGCACAAGGTGATGTGACAAATGGACTGGTAAAATTTGACAGAGTCAATTTTGTTGATACATTGAATTTTAATTTGCTTAGTGTCTCACAAATGTGTGACAAGAACTTGAATTTAATGTTTAATGAGAGAGAGGCAATAGTTCTCAAACCTGGTGTTAAAATTCCTGATGAATTGATAATGCTTAAGGCACCTAGGAGAGATGGACTATACATTTTGGATATGTCAGTGGCTACACCTTCATGTGGCACTGCTTGCTTTGTATCCAAAGCCTCAGTTGACGAATCTGATCTTTGGCATAGGAGGTTAGGTCATGTGAACTACAAGAACATGAACAGAATTGTAAATTTAGGCTTGGTTAAGGGTCTTCCTAACAAGCACTTTATTTGTTCTGAAAACTGTGTGCCATGTCTCAAGGGCAAGCAACACAGAACCTCTTTTAAGCCAAAAGTTGAATCTTCAATCTCTAAACCTCTAGAGCTTTTGCACATGGACTTATTTGGTCCAACTAGAGTAATGAGTCTAGGAAAAAGGTCATACTGCTTTGTTATAATTGATGATTTTTCTAGATATACTTGGGTTTTCTTTCTCAAAACAAAAGATGAAACTGCTGAATTGTTGAAAACTCTTGTCATTAATTTAGAAAATCAATCCAATCTTAAAGTCAAAACAATCAGATGTGACAATGGCACAGAATTCAAAAATCATGTTCTGAATTCATTTTGTGAGGAAAAGGGAATTTTGAGGCAATTTAGTGCTCCTAGAACTCCACAGCAAAACGGTGTTGCTGAAAGGAGAAATAGGACATTGATTGAAGCTGCCAGGTCAATGTTGGCAGACTCTAAGCTCCCTGTGATATTTTGGGCTGAAGCAGTGAACACTGCTTGCTATGTCCAAAACAGGATCTTAATTGTCAAGGGAAAGAATAAAACACCTTATGAGCTTTGGAGAAAAAGGAAGCCAAACATTTATTTCTTTAAGCCATTTGGTTGTCCTGTCACTATTTTAATAACCAGTGAATCTTTGCCTAAGTTTGCTGAAAAGGCAGATGAAGGTTATTTTGTTGGTTACTCTGGTGTGTCAAAGGCATTTAGAGTATACAACAAGAGAACTAAAATTGTTGAGGAAACCATAAACGTATCTTTCAATGAAAAATCTGCCAACAATTTTAAGTCTCAGCCAAGCTGGTTATTTGATATTGATGCACTAACCACTGCTTTCAACATAACTGTTGATAAGCCTGTGAGCTCTCTAGTGCAGGAACAAAACTTTAACAGGTCTGCTGATGAGCATTGGAAGAAAAATCAAACTGTTAATGAGAAGTCAATCTTCTTCTCTTCAATGAGTTCTCAACCTGTTTTCCCAAGAAATGACAAGAAACTGACTGAAATAATTCAAATTGAAGAAGAAATTGTTCCGCTTGAAGTTCAAGCTGAACATATTTCTCCGGTTCAAGTTCAACCGGAAAATCAAATTTCAGAAACTGAAGAGAATACTGAATCAGAGTCAAATGAAGCTGGAAACTCACATGATAACACATCAAATGAGCTCAATTTAGATCATCTGATCTACAATTCAGATACCAATTCTCTTGAATCAGTTGGAGTTTCAGATCCTATGTCACAATTTGAAAATGTTGAGCTTGATCACAGACTTCCTCAGCTCAACATACCCTCAAATGGAAGAAGCCATGAATTTCCTATGTTCATTGATAGAAGAATCAACAGAGATCATCCAGCGGGAAATATTATTGGAGAAGCTTCAGCTCCAGTGCTGACAAGAAGTAGATCTGCAAATGCAAATATCTGTTTGCATGCTGCATTTTTGTCTCAAGAAGTACCCAAGAAGGTAGCAGATGCCTTAGAAGACAACAGCTGGGTAGAGGCAATGCAAGAAGAACTATTTCAGATAAACAAGCAAAAGGTTTGGGAATTGGTGGATCTGCCTGATGGAGCAGAACCAATTGGAACAAAATGGGTGTTCAGAAACAAGAAAGATGACAGGGGAATTGTTATCAAGAATAAAGCAAGACTGGTTGTGCAAGGCTATGTACAGGAAGAAGGCATTGATTATGATGAAGTTTTTGCACCAGTAGCCAGGTTGGAAGCAATCAGAATCTTCCTAGCCTATGCTGCATTTAAAGACTTCCAAGTATATCAAATGGATGTGAAAAGTGCTTTTCTGTATGGCCTCCTGGAACAAGAAGTTTATGTCAATCAACCTCCTGGTTTTGAAGACCCTCACCATCCGAACAAGGTATGCAAGCTAATCAAAGCTTTGTATGGTCTCAAACAAGCCCCTAGAACCTGGTATGAAACTCTTTCTAATTACCTTCTAGTGAATGGCTACAAGAGAGGAGCAATTGACAAAACTCTTTTTGTTAAAACTGTTGGTAATGACATGCTAATGGTACAAATTTATGTTGATGATATTATTTTTGGTTCATCTAACACTTTGTTGTGCAAGGAGTTTGAAACTTTGATGCAGTCAAAATTTGAAATGAGCTCCATGGGAGAACTAACCTTCTTCCTAGGGCTTCAAGTAAAGCAAACTGCAGATGGAATCTTTCTGAATCAATCAAAGTACATCCAAGACATGCTGAAGAGATTCGACATGTTATCATGCTCAAGTGCCAAGACTCCAATCTCCACTTCCCACAAGTTAACTAATGACTTAAGTGGAAAGCCAGTGGATGTGCACATGTATAGAGCAATGATAGGCTCCCTGATGTATCTCACAGCTAGTAGACCTGACATCATGTTCAGTGTTTGCTTATGTGCTAGATATCAATCTTCTCCAAAAGAGTCACACATGCTCGCTGTTAAGAGAATTTTCAAGTACCTAAAGGGGCAACCCAAACTGGGTTTGTGGTATCCCAAGAACTCTGACTTCTCTTTCAAAGCATACACAGACAGTGATTATGGAGGATGTGATATAGATAAGAAATCAACATCAGGAGGATGTCAATTTCTAGGAGAAAGGCTTGTCTCTTGGCAATGCAAGAAGCAAACATGTGTTTCTACTTCAACTGCAGAGGCTGAGTACATTGCTGCCTCAAGTTGTTGCAGCCAAGTACTTTGGATCCAAAATCAGATGCTTGATTATGGGATCACATTCATGGAAACTCCTATTCTTGCAGATAACAACAGTGCCATTTCCATCGTCAACAATCCAGTAAAGCACTCCAAGACCAAACACATTGACATAAGGTATCACTTTATTAGAGATTGTGCTGAAAAGAATTTAATCAAATTATTTAAAGTTCACACTGATCATCAACTGGCAGATTTGTTTACAAAAGCTTTCGATGAGGCAAGATTTTTCTACCTCATCACAGCCATTGGGATGATGAACTTTGAATAAAATTTTTCACAACTTTAATAAAAGAAAGAGATGTGCTCAAAGAGTCCGTCCCTTGATACAAAAAGAAAAAGAAAAAGAAAATCTCTTGTGTTAATTGAAGAATATTTCAGTTCATAGTCAATAACTGTTGTTAAAACTATGAAAAATCGACACAAATTTTCAAAATTTATGTGTTTTGGATTTTCCGGTTCAAGTTCAGGTTCAACCTGAAAGAACAACTTTTGAAATTCACCGGGTGAACTTCAACCGGAAAAATGCTTTAAATTTGACGTGGAAACTTGTTTTTGAAAACAATTCTTCCAAGCGGAAAACTTGTCCGCTTGAAGTTCAAACGGAAGAAATTTGGTTTTTAAAATAAAGGAGAAAATGAGTTCCGCCTGAACTTCTGGGTCAACAAAGTCAAGGAATCATTTAATTACCCGGAATGCACAATTTTCTAAGCGGATATTCATTTATTTTACCCATTGAATTTTTAACTGTTCAATTCCGAGGTTTCAGTAAATTAATTTTTGGATAAGGGCATGCTTTAACCAGTTGTACTGTATAACCCCTAAAGCACCTGTCCCATCCGTCAATGAACCGTCGATTTACAACCTCTCTCCTCCACGTCATCTCCGAAAAGGTAAAAAGCCCTAAATTAGCGTCATTTTCCCCATTTCTCGCAACACAACTCAGAAATTACTCCCAAAACCCTCTCAAACCATCTCCGATTAACTCCCACAAAACCGTCGACATTCTCGAATTCCGTCAACAATGGCTCCGAAGGGAAAGGCCAGTGGCAAGAAGCCAGTTGGTGACTCAAAATTTCCGGTAGAACACAACCTGATGGCATATCTTGAACCACCATCCAAGACTGATATCTACAATGGAATGATCGAGTTCATCAAAAGCTCTCACCTCCATCATGCGCTTACTGTCGAAGCCGAAATCTTTGAAGAGTTGATGGAAGACTTTTGGGTTCACGCTAGGGTTACCGACGAGGCTAGCGGAAGTGGTAAAATTTTGTCAACTGTCCAAGGGAAGGAAGTTGAAATTGATGAAGCAAAGGTTCGAAGGATGTTAAAACTGAGGGATGAAGATGGTTACGGAGAAATAGATCAGAAAAGATATCTCCGCCTATTTAGAAGCATTGGTTATGGTGGCTCCCTGCACAGCAAAACTATCAAGAAGGGGCAGTTACCATACAAGTGGAGATTTCTTGCACACACACTTCTGGTGTGTCTATCTCCAAAGAAGGGAGGTTTTGATGAGCTCTCCGGTGAGCAAGCCTCTGCCTTCTACGCTGTGGTCAAGGGTGAGAACTTTAATTTTTCCAAATAAATTTTTCAAGCCCTAAAATCCAATGTTCATTCTGAATATGTTTACTTGTATCCCAGATTTTTGACATATATTCTCAAAGAAGAGTACCCCCATATTGTATGGCTTGGTACAATTTTGCACCAAAAACTTCTGAATGAGAAAACATTTTCAAACCTTGCTTTAAACAAATCTCCATTTCTTGGAAGGGATACTGACCACCCCTTACCAATTCCAAGGCAATTTCTTGATGAACCTGCTACAGTAGAGGTTCAACCGGAAATTGTAGGAGTGACTGAGCTCCCTACTCAAGATGACAGAGCTGTAGACCTAACAGTTTCTGATCCCACATCTGTCCCAGCTTCCTCTTCACTAATAGTTTTTCAAACCAAAAAGAGGAAAGCTTCCACAAACACTTCCACTGCCACCTCCTCATCAAACTCACCTCCTGTCATTTTCAAGAGACAGAGAAAAGTGGTTACTAGGTCTCCTCCACCTAGCACCACCAACCAACCTGAAGCTTCAAACCCCGTTCAAGGCAAAAAGCCTAAACGGAAACTGGTAAATTTGGGATTCTCTCTTAGGGATGAACCTTCTGTTGAGGGGGAGTCATTAGAAGCAGATGTAGCTTCCCCATCTGAAAATCTTTCACCCCTACAACCCCTATCACCTAGGAGTGACAGTGCTCTCAATCTTGGCTTAAATGAAGGTGTTATTAACTCACCTGCCACATTACATGAGAACATCCTGATAAGCCAGGACACTGTAGCACTGCAACCCCACTCCTCACCAGAGGTGAATCTCAGTGGTTCTGAAGAGATTCATGCAGAAAGGGTTGCTGCTGCCCAAGTATCCCAACTGGAGCTTGGTGTCAGCAGTAACATCAATAAGACCCAATCTGCGGCAATCTTCTCTGAATCAGCACCCAAAAGTCCTTCATTGGAACCAAGGGTTGTTGAAACAGCAAAAGAGAATCCCAGGTGCCAAGAAGCCATGGGTACCAATGCTGATCAATCTAGGATTGATAGTTTGGTTATTTCCAAGGATACTGGCAAAAAGCCAGTTGAGGATAGTCTTACACTACCTGAATTGACGAAACTGTACCTTTCTCTGCAAGCACAGGTTGAAGCTCTTAACTCAATTTTTGCCAAATTGGTTCAAGCTGATCCTACTCCAACTGAAGCAGGTCCTTCAAACCCTACCAGAGATGCTGAAGAAGTTCTTGCAACTGATGAAGCTGATACTGTCAAATTAGGGGAGAAGTTGCTGTCAAAACCTGTTATCACTGAAATCGAAGAGGTAGAAAGGATACCGGCTGAAGTTAGAGCCACAGCTTGCCACAAGATTGGTATAGAGCCTTTTTCTGTTGAAGAGAGTTGGGTGAATATGAAGTGCAGTCAACTGATTGCTATTTCTCCTTTTGAGGACCCCAACCTCACCGAGCTTGTTCAGTCGTCCATGCTGATTGCTGGTGCTCTCCCTGAGCACATCAATATGATAAGAACACTTCTGACAGATGTTATTTTTCCGGCTGAAAGAGCCAGTGATCATGTTGTAGGTAACATTGCCTCCACCAGCAAGGCAGCAGCTGATATGGAAGAAAGTACTGCAACTGCAGCAGTTGGTACTATGACTGAAGGAGAAGGAGAGAGTTTGATTGGTGAAGATGAAGGAACTGAGGTACTGGAGATAACTGATAAAGAACCTGAAGTCACCCAACCTCAGGTGGTGACTGATGGTCAATTACTGGTTCAAGCGGATGTTCAAGCGGAACTTCAACCGGAAGTTCAACCGGTAGTTCCAGGTGAAGGAGATCTGAATGTTCAACCGGAACAACAAATTCCAACCCAGGTGGATGTTCAAGGTCCTAGCACCTCAATATTTGGGACTGTTGAAACACCTGTGGTTCAACCGGAAGAGCAAAGAAATGAAGAAGCTGAGGATGTGGCTAGATCACTGATAGCCTTAAGGAGTTCAGAGACAGTTCTAACTGAGGAACCTGTTCAAGCTGATATAGCTAGAACCCTTCAACAGGTAACTCAAACTCCTGAAGCTGAGGCTATAGTGAAAATGGTTGAAGATGCCAGAAGGGTTGCTGAGGATGAGAGAATAGCCAGAGAGCTCCAAGAAGAATTTGATCTATACATGCAAAACAATGTGTTTGAAAACCTTCTTGAAGAAGCAAAGACCAGGTCTTTCAACTGGAGGTTAAAGGATTATGATTTGGATACAA
This sequence comes from Deinandra increscens subsp. villosa, assembly GCA_039602395.1. Classification (NCBI taxonomy): domain Eukaryota; kingdom Viridiplantae; phylum Streptophyta; class Magnoliopsida; order Asterales; family Asteraceae; genus Deinandra; species Deinandra increscens. The sequence goes on from JBCNJP010000008.1 coordinate 6,996,513, forward strand.
TGTCTTAAGCTAATAGGCAGAGGTTAATTGCTATTGCCTCTCAATTGCATACCAAGCTGGTAAAGAATGATGAAAATTACCATCTGTTGAAAAAGATTAAGAGGGCTCTTGTGATTAGAAATTTGAAGAAAGAGGAAGAGCTAGCTCAGATGCAGGTTAGAGGACTTTGCAGCTTGATTGATAAAGTATTTTATGAGCTAAAAGGAGAAATTGTTGCCGTCAATCCTAACCTGGTGATGCGTTCACCATCAGAGCTGGTCTCAGGTACAATAACTGCTAATGTTAAACCTGAAATTGATGATATTGCAGATATACCACCTCCACCTTCATTTATATACAATCCAAACCCAATGCCTACAACAGCTTCATCCATTCTACAGTCATTTCCCATCATACCTTACAAACCTCCACATATCCCCAAGAAGCTTGCTGCAAAACTTGCCAATCCTAAGTTTAGATCAGACAACTTCACACCCATCACTCCCTTCAAGAAGAAGCCTCCACCAACTATGGACTTCTCTGACATCTTTCCACCTACTCCACCATCAAGCCCAACTCCTGAAACCAATGAACCACCTCCAAAAACCACTCTGCCTCCACTCACCATAAAAGAACCTTCTTCCACCACCACCAAACCTACTGAAACTCAACCAGGTCCCTCTTCATCCTCTGCCAAAGGCAAAAGGCCTATTGTGCAAGAATCTGCTGGTAATTCTGATGAAGAGAGGGAAATTAAGAAGAGGAGGTTGATGCATGCCAGAAATAAAAGAGATCAGAGCAAGAGAAGGAAAGGGCCACCCAGAAAGAACAAAATTGTTGGGTGGACAGCAAATGAACATACCTTTGACTTCACCTTCCAACTGGCAAATGGTACAACTCAGGTGATTAATGCTCACAAGGCCACTTCACTTCTCACTGCACTACAAATGGGAGACATCATTCTGAAACTTAGAGAAATCCTAAGTCCTTCTAGAGCTGAGCACTTATTGAGGCTTCACATAGAGCCACAAGTGATAGATTGTGGAGTGCTCAGCAGAAGAGGTGAGGATGATGAATCAGCTGGAGAAGAAGAAGAGCCTACCAGTGAGATTAAATTCATCATTTGGGAAAAAGATGAGAAGCTGTACTACGTACACAGAGCCGATGGCACTTTCACTCCCCATGAATCTATTTCAGTTCAATCTGAATGGAGTGAAAAGGATTGGAAGTCTTTTGAGTTTGTGAAGGTAACCAAAACAAACACCAGAGAGCTTTCTCAAAATCTTGATGCCAGCATCGGATCTTTTGACAAGTAGGTTGTGGAGAAGAAAATTTTTGGGAACAAGTCAGTTTTGAAGATAAACATTGAAGACAATGAATAATTTGACAGCATCAGCTTAGGGGGAGATTGTAAGGAAAAATAGAGCTTGGAAGATTTCCGGCTGAAATGCCAATTTTACTAGTTCAGGCTGAAGTTGAAGTTGAAGCGGAATTCACACTTCAAGCGGAACAGGCAGTTTAAGCGGAAAGAAGCAGTTTTGTTACTTAGCAAATATTCCGGGTGAACTCGATTATCCACCAGATAAAGAGTTCAACCTGACTTTTCCTGAGAAGTCTTTTTAGAAGTCCAATCCTGCAAAAGCTTCTCGTATGCTTCTAAATCTGATTCAAGCCGCTCTCCTAAAGTAGATTGTTGCTGCCAACACGCAAGTCATTCCGATTGTCGATGTTGATTCTTTTGGTAGTTTGTATTTGACTTTTATGTTTACGGTCTAGAATAGATCGCATGAGATCAATGGCTGTCATTGATCTCATCGGCACTATATATAGCATCTAATCTCTTAGTTTACAACGACGGTCATCACTTGTAATAGTGTAGCTTTGAGTTGATGCAAATAGTGCCGAATATTCGATATTTCGTTGTCTTTACTATTTTGCAAATCAAGCATTTACATTATACAAGAGCTTAATATCGCTTAAGTAAAGTGAAATATAACTTTAATTCCGCAGGGTTATATTTGCAAGTAAAGGGCTTAGTTTTAGTTTATTCATAACTAATAACGATCCTACACTCTTTTAAAAATTCAGATTTTTACTCAAAATTGACTTTTTCACCTGAAATGCGATGATGCCCATCAAATCACATTTAAAATGGTTTAGGCATATCAGGAAGTAAATCTCTCTGACATAAGCATCACCAAAAGAAATAATAACAGCCTAAATAGGGAAGATGATGAGAAAAATAGTTAATACCCTCTCCTCCAAACCTGCACAATCGGCTTTGCCCTCACTGTTAATTCTCCTATCAACTATGAACTCCTGAGAGAATATTGGGTAAATGCCACATTTTATCCTTACACTCCGGGTAACCTCATCAAAACAAGAGTCAATGGTCTAGCCTTTCAGATCACTAAGGACTCCACCTGTTCCGCCCTCAAACTTAAAGATACTAGTGGAGCCACTTACTATAACAGGACCCGAATCATTGAAACACTCATTGACATTGGGTATGTTAGACAGTTTGTGGATGAACATGCCAACAGACTTCATCTACATCTCATTTGGCAATACTTTTTTTCTCAAATTCAACTATGCTTCTCTCCAAGCACCGCCAATCACAAACTTGCATCCCATAACACTCAAATGGTCATGCATGCACTGATCCAGGGGCTTAACATGAATTTCTCTCACTACATAATACAGAACATGAATGCAAACTGCCATGTTCCCATAGAAGAGAGGATAATTCTCTATCTGAAATTTATGATGAGAATAATCTATCAGGCTAAACAATGGGAAGGAATCCCCAGAGGTTATGCAATTCGTCCTCTACCATCTCAGAGAGCCCTTGGAATAAATGGCTATCCCTTCAATGGTCTTCCCTTGGAAGAGATGGAAGATGAGAGGACCTCAGAACCATCTCTCACAATCATGTCCCTCTTCAGCTTGAAGCAAGGGCTTATCCACCCATCCCTACCAGAATAATGAAGCCATGCAACTGTACTTCCCCTTATGGTCACTTAAATTTGTCTCACAAATAAACTAGAGTAGTCAAATGCAGTCAATGCATATGTAATTTTTTTCTCTCTTTTTCTCTGTATAAAATCTAACTTTTGTGATCTTCGAAAAACTAATTAAAACAGAGTCAGTCTAGTCTTAAAAACTACAAAAAAAATTGTGAAAACTTCGTAACTCTGAAGAATAACTTCTTTTCACAGATCAAGTTTGGAAATTCTAAAACGTATATGTAGACTCCTATTTTGTGCTAAAACTCATCCCACACACACTCACACTCACACACACACAAGGGTGGGGGGAAGGAATTCTGAAACAGATCAGTTTTATCTCAAAGGAGAATGAAAATCCACTCCTCAAAGATATCCCAAAGGGGAAGATAAAATAACCAACTGCCTAATCATATCTCATAATATTTAATTGAGTTAATTCTTCATTAAGCTACAACGGTAACTTTCAGTTACAATGAAATAGGGACTTAATCACCCAACGGTTATCCGTTTCACCTCCTATAACTCAACCAATTAGTAAAAATAGCCGTTAAAACCCTAGTCTCTCTCACCACTACAAAACCCCTCTTCCTCTAAACACACACAAATATCCTTCACACCTTCAATCACCTCATAGGAAACAATCACTCTTCAAACAGCAAAAATGGCATCATTCCAAGCTGGTACTCAAGCACCCATTTTTAGAAACTACAACATCGAGCAAAATAATGAACATGCCAACCTAAATCCTTCGGTCTACGCCGAAGATGTACAAATCATCATTGAAGCACTCAAATTTTCTTCAATCCTAACTGCCCTATTGTCGGAAACTAAGATATTGAAACAACTCCTGATGGACGTCTAGGCTACCATCACGGTCTTTTCAGAAGTAATACAAGGCAAGAAAATAGAGATACTCGAAGCCTTCGTACAAACTGACAACGGTCCCCCAACCAAGCTGAAATTTTAAGAAAAATTCTAAGAGAAGTTCTGGATCTTGAAGCACCAGAGAAACCAGAAACACCACACTTCAAGACAGAAATCCTAAAAGTTATCAATGAACTAAACAAAGGAACCAACTTCAGTACTGTCTCGGTGATAAGCATCAATTAATTAAAAAGAAAATGGAAACTGATGATCCACATACTCAACAATTTCCTGACTTCAAAAATAGGATCATCCGATCAGTCAAACGAATCAACTTACTCCATAATGACTGGATTGATTCTTAATAAGAAAAATGGATTATGGAGTGATACTATGGAAGAATCTGGTAAAAAAAAAGTTAAAACCAAGAGCAAGGAAAAGAAAGAGAAACTCCACATTCTCTACATCAGATTTCTTCCATTGCTGACTCACAAGAAAATCCAAGGGATATTAGCTAGATCAACTAAAGAAACCTACAAATCTGCTCCTCTGAAAATACTACACAAATTCGACTCAGGTAATTCTCAACCCTTCTCTTCTGTACCTTCCAGTATCTTATCTTACATTCCACCCACATCTCCAGTCATAATGAAATACAAAGAAGGACTGGAAAATCAACAACAAACCTCATCAAAATCAAACCAACCAACCAATATTCACAGCCTAAAGATGTCACATATCTTAGAATCCGTGAATCTCCACAAAGAAACACCAAACTCACCAACATCAACCTACTCAGCCCCTCTATTCCAAAATTTTAACCCGAACCAAGCATCCTCACCACCAGAAATATTCATTCCCAACATCGCCACCAAGCCCAGCCTGTTTGATGACTCAGAAAGTCATCAACATGCAATAACCAGTAGAGGCTCACTGAGTTAAGGACACTTGGAAACATACCTCAGGGATTGGTTCCCTGAGGACTCAACAAAGAGATCCCTCTAAAGAGAAATCTCCAAAACGCAGGAATCAGATTCCCCAAGGAAATGACAATGATTGTGGAAGACTTGAGTACACTAAATAAAGTTAGTCCCTCAGGCACAAACAGATCTCCTGCTTGAGATTCCATCAGTCAAACAGTAGGACAAGTGTTGTCCTATGGTCAGTTAGCTAAAGAGAAATCATCTGTTGATTTGTATTTCAACTTACCCAACATTCTTCTCAAGTCTGATCTTCTGAAATTCTCTAACTCAATCAGAGGAAACATAGCTAAAATAAAGAAAGATAAGAACAAAAACTTTTTTGATCTTAGGAAAATTGAAGACACCAACTCTCAAAGGATCAAAGAAGCTGAGGAATCATTAACGCAAGAGATAGATCAACTGACAAAATTTAACAAAGAGTTAATTTCTTGGAGAGAAAACGTCAATGCAGTGTCTCTTCCCGTATCTGAAAAAATCAACGGAAGTCCTTCAAAAGAATCTTCTTCAAATTCCAGAAACGAAGAAAAGAAATTAAAGGCTAGAACCAAGATCTGATCGATAAAAAGAAAGCACTGAAAGAAAAAGGAGACATTCAACTGAAAGAAGTTAAAAACATACCGAGTTATATCCAGACCAACTTAATAAGTGTGACACCTCGTCCGAAAACCTAGGTCAAATCTCTTTACTTTGACTTTTTTAATGAAGTTTTAATGTGCATTAACTGATCTGATTAATGTTTAAACTGTTAATTACTGTGCCTAACTGTTAACTGCTGACGTAAATCTAATCCCATGTTTGTACTAGAAGCGTATACCCGTAAATTTCAATAACAAGAAAAATAAATATAAAATGTATTTTAATATTTTATTCAGAACTAGAATCGTACGTTTATATAACCGATACGGCAAACTGATAAGCGATCGTATGTTTAAAACTATTCGGTTTGAAACGATCTGGACGGTCGAGCTTAAAACTGTCACGAACTGACAAGACTGAAAACGTTAACCGTAACACGTGGAAAAACTAAAAACTATATCTGATTTCTGAAAAGCTGATGTAACCGACTCGAATAATTGTTTTTACGAAATAAAAACATCACAAACCGAAATCGTTGTCAAGACTTAAGCCCAAACCTCAACCGTTAACCCCATTGGGCCCAACTAGGCCCAATAGGCCCAATGAGCCAAAATCAATGAAACCGAGCCCGAAACATTAACCCGTTGCATAATCTTGATAAAGCGATTGATCGTGGCGATCTGTAAACTCTACCGATACACAACGGGCCCGGGCCTCGAACCGGCGCCTCGTTTGGACCCGTACGGCCCAAAACCGGCAAAACCGACCCAATTTCATTTCTTTTAAATATTTAGGCCAATATAAAGCCCAAAACCCAATGGGTTTATTTTTATAATTTTGGTCCATCAACTTTACAATAGTTTTTATAAAAGTTGATTACCATTTATTATTTTCATAAAAATTAACCACCAACTTATATAATTTTTATACTTTGATTATTTAAAAAGTGATGATTTAAATCATCACCACCCTTCCCATATTTTATAAAGCTCCTACAATGCATATTCTATTTTTATAAAATATGACAAGATTTCTATAAAAGTCACCTACTTGTTGGTAGTTTTTATAAAAAGAATTAGGAAATTTTATTTATAAAATCAAATAATAATAAATTGTGAAGATTAATAAGCCACATCCCACTCCTCCTAACCACATTTTCCACCTACCCTCACTCTCTCTCACCTTTTTCTTGCTTTTCTGTCATGAAACAAGACCCAACACCCCTTTTCTTCTTTCCCTTTTTCTGCCACAAATATCTACAACCACCACCTTCACTTCTTTCTTTCCTTTTTTTTGAGAGCAACAACATACAAGGACCACCACCGCCACCTAGTCCCTCCTTGCTCTTCGTCGCGACAGTCAACACCACCACCGCCTCAAGCAACCACCACATTATCCTCTCTTCCTCTCAAAAACCGGCAGCCCCCGCCACCCTTCTTTCTCCTCCTGTTTTCTTTTTCCGGTGACCACCCAAGAGCACCACCGCCCTCCTCTCCTCTTTCTCTTTTCCCGGTTGCGACACACCACCCTCTCCTTTATCTCTCTCTTCTTCCGCCGGAAAACAACAACCACTGCTGCTGCTGCATCGCTGCTGAGCTGCTGTCGTGAGCTGCTGTTCACCGCCGTAAACCACTGCAGCCAACCCACCATCACATCCCCTGTGTACAGCCGTCACTCTTCCCCACCTTGCTCCGACTTCTGCCACCGAACCACCCACCTCTCTTCTCTCTTCCGGCCAAGCAACCCCAGCCACCACCATTGCTGTCGTGCCACTGCTACTACGGTGCACCACCGCCAAGCTGCTGCCCCTGCTGCTGCGAGAGCTGCTGCAGTCCCGTCGGAACTGCTGCGCCACTGCCGGAACCGCTGCTACTGTCACGCTGCTGCTGACTGATCGCCGGAACTGCTCCTGCTGCCATCGCTGTCCGCAACCGTGAACCACCACCCGAGCCACCACCTTCCGTCACTTAGCCGGTTTCACCCCCGTGAGTCCTTTAAACCGTAACACCCATCTTTTATACGTTTTAAACGTCCCAAACGATTCCCGAGTCTTGACAATCGATCATTTAAAACCTGAGTTTTCTAACGATCAAAAACACCAAACTGCGTTTTCCTTCTTTTATTTTCTTTAAACCTTAATGTTGTAAGGTTTGAAAATGTATTTATGTAATGTTTTAGTCCATGAAAATTAAGTTATATAACTTACTAATCCAATATGATCCTCTTTTATTGCCTAACATAAAAATACTAAGTTATGTGTTAAACCCATGGTTGATTTTACTAGTTTAATGGGTTAAAATGATCTTTTGGTTAGTTGTGATGTTTATGTATATTTTGCATGGATAGTCTTAACCTTAAACATGTATCCATAAGATATAACTTACTAGAGTGGTCAATTGTGATTTAATTGTTAATCATCGTGGTTATGAGTTAATATATGCTAATGATGAATTATCATGGACTAAATTAGGTGTTTAGTAACACATATGGACTTAGTTGGACATTTGGAAGTGTTACTAAACTTTTGGACAAATTAAATCATAGAACTTTAGCCATAGAAATTGTTATATAAAATAGTCACATCTTATAAAAATATAATTTCCAAAATACAAGACTTGAATGACTTCGTTAGATTTTATAAAAATAAAATGGATAAAAATATATATAAATATATCATTATATCAAAAATGGTAAATAAACATTCTTATAACACTTGACTTGAAAATTATAAGATCTTGTATTTTATACAAAAAGTGGAAAAGGTTTTATGTTGGGAATTTCTATAAAAAGTCTTTAATTTAGAACCCTAGCTTTATCTAATAAATAAAGTTACTTAAAAATGATTTTATAAAAATAAAATCAAAAGACTTATAGAAATTATGAAAAACATATTTTAAACATTTTTTATATTTTTTAAATAAATCAAAATAATCAAAACGTTTTAACCGGATCAAATGTTTTATTTTTAACGTTTGGAAATGAAACAAAATCTTTAAACGTTTAAAAGACTTTTTACGTCGTAACGAAACGTAAATAATTATTTTCAACAAATAATTATCCTTATGAATTTTATTTTGACAAGTTAGGATAATTATTTCAATAATAATTGTGAACCCTAGTTATATATAGTATAACTTAACGCGATTAATTATTCAATCGATCGAGCGAACTTAAAAATAATAATAAATATTATTATTTAAAATGATGTTTAATACTTGATTGAGCTGGCCTCCATGATACGTGATCACATGCTCATTACTTGTATTCAATTTACATAAATGCCTTCATACGTGAACATTAGCATTTACTGATTTTAAACTGATTAACTAATGGGTTTTCAAACGCTACAAACGGGATTATATGATGCATAATATCTTGTATATAGATAAATTAAATAAATTTCCTCATTTAAATGCCTTTTAAATTTAAAAATATCAAATTTGGTGCTTAATCGTTTAATATTTGAATTATATATTTTTTATTGGGGTTTCTATTAATATTCGAGAAATATATCATTTTCACATTAACTTTGGATTTTTAATTGTGTTTATTAGAATGTGATATTTATTGTTGGGTTTATTTGTTGAATTTTAGGTAATCGGTGCGTCCGTGGTGATTTTAGAAGAACAACGCAAAAAACGAGAGCGGAAACGGAGTCCGGATGCAAAAGTTATGGATAGAGGTGTACAAAAAAACCGATTTGCAAACCGAACTGGTATAAAAACCGAAACTGGTTCGGGATAAAAACCAGTTTTAAGAAAACCGATTCGGTTCGAGTATAAACTGGCGGTTCCCCGTCGATTTGGCATTCTCATTTAATGAACCGGTTCCAAACCGGGTTGTCTTTGAAACCGATTTGAAACCGATTTAGAACCGGCTTGAAACCGCTTTAGAACCCACGTCCTTTTCTAATTTCAATTAACCGTTAATCTATTAAATCCTAATAGCCGTAATTAGATGGATCTTAATTGAAATAGCCGTTGCATTTTAAAGGAGATTTCTCAATTAGCCTTAAGTGACAATGTCAACTTTTGATGGGATATTATAAATCAGAACTTCTTATTTATTTAGGTGTCCTTATATTGTTATGAACACCTTTGGTGTTGGTGCAAGTTTATGCACTAACGAACTCATTCAAGTACAAATAGATGTATTACATGTTTAGTTCTATTAATACTTGTAGCATTTGGTGTTCAAGTATTAGAATTTTAAGCTTTAGAATTATAGTAATGTACTTTTAGCCAACTTTTTCCTCTTAAATTAAGCCTTAAGTTTTGTTTAGTTGATTATTTGAGAGAGAAAAATAAAACGGTTTTTTTACAAACCGGTTTCAAACTGAACCGATTCAGTTCTATAGGTTTGGGGTTTTGTTGCTTCAAACCGGTTTGTAACCCAAACCGATTTTGGGTCAAACCGGTTCTGACCAAAGTTGACCAAACCGGTTTCGGTTTACAACCCGAACCGCTTTAAAAAAAACCCGGTTTTGTACACCTCTAGTTATGGATGAAAAAAAAAACAATAATAATAATAGCTAGATCAGCAGCCCAGCAGTTGAAGCCCAGTCTCGGCCCAGTGCAGCCCAGTCTTGCTGGCCCAAAACAGCAAGCCCAGCAGTAGCCCAGGCACCCAAGCTGTGAAAAGAAAAAATTCGCTGGAGGCAGGGATCGAACCCCTGACCTCCAGGTCAACCAGCGTGTCCCCAAGCCACCAGGCCAACTGTCCCTGATGTTTTGATTCTGGCTTAACAGTCTTTTATAATCTTCTCTGCCAGGCCCAGTTTCTAGCCCAGCAACCTGTGCGTGACCAGAACGCATCAGACCTCATTTTTTCGCTATTTAAGCTTTGGAGGCGCCGTTTTCTTCATTCTAACACCCCAAAAACCCTAGAAAATCACCATTAAAGATCTGGAATCATCAAGGAAGCTAGGAGGGTCAAGATTAGAGCTTTTGGATTGAAGATTTGATGATCTACACCTCTTCGGTTTCCATTTTCTTTTTGAGGCTTGTTTCTCCTTCCTTTTCTTTGTAAATCTCAGATTATAAACATGTTAAAGGTTGGATTTTTAGTTGTTTT
>JBCNJP010000008.1:7007495-7099171 GCA_039602395.1 Deinandra increscens subsp. villosa
AAATAAAGTAAAGGCGAACTTCCCTATCTGGTGTTAACATCCTGGGTCGTCGAACATTGCCTGCATCCAGGGTCATGTAATCCTGGGTCATACTTGTCCCTTATCTGCGCGTGTACCCTGGATTTACAGCCGAGTATTTTTAGGGTGTAACAACCATTACTAACTTAAGCATCGGAGTGGTGTCAGCAAGGCTGACACCCACCCTTCACCAAGCATTCGAGTGTTTTGCAGAAGGTTGGAAATCCTACAACAGTTTTTTGGGTTTATCCCCAGTCAGAGGCTGGCCACCTCTTCTCTGTTTAAGATGTCCAGCACATCTTCTAAGGTTTAAAGGTATTCACCTTTCTCAAGTTTGGGTAAACGCCTGTGTCGCACGACCCTCGCCTGGAGCGTAAGTAATCCCTCAGGATGCTCAAGGTAGCCGGACCAGTCCATCCTTAGGGGTGGCTGACAATCTTGTTACTGGAGGCTTCTGGGTGGATTCTTAAGGTTTTTAACACTTACGTGTTAACAATTGGTTTGGCATTTTCATGTCACTAAGTGGGATTATCCCCAGTTTCCTAGCAATTGGTTTGACATTTTCATGTCACTAAGATGGGTTTTACCCCAGTTTCTTCGGGCTCGTCCCCAGTTTATTTGGGCTTGTCCCCAGTGTTTAATTTGAAATCTAAAACCTATTGGGTCCCAGTCGGGAGAAGATTAAAAACGCGAGTAATCTTGACTTATTATTCGAATTCCTTTTTAACAGGCTTGGGAATCCTAAGGAATTGGGAATCCTGACCAGGAAGATAAGAAGGTGGAGAGGCCTTATTTTTCAATATACTTTATGCTTTGGGTCCTACAAAATCTGAACATGCGACATTCTTTTATAAGTAAAAGGTTTGTTTTGGATCCATTAAGGTAGTGGATTCAAGAAAGATTCTTCTTATACCTTTATATTCTATTTGTGGAACCCAAGCATATACTTTATTCAAGTCAACGTAAAAACTATTTTTGTAAATAAAATGACAAGTATTGGTCAAACCTACCATACCATTCATAATATTTAGTAAATTAAAGGGATAAAGCATCCCAGGTTTCGTCCTGAAAACTTCAGGATCCCTCCACCTGGGAGGCTTGATTGTCTGGGTTCTAGGATTCCGGATTTCGTCTTGAAAAGTTCAAGATCCCTCCACCCGGAATCCTATCATTGTTAATTATTGTTAAGTATGCAGGAAACATAAAGAAACTTAAAGAAACATTGTTTGGGACATCAAAACACCATCAAAAAACAGTGGAAATGAACGGCGGCGCCTCAGGGTTCTTCATCATCATTGGAGGTTTTGGAGAATCCCATCACCTCTTTCCCCTTGTTCTCGCCGATATGGCTGATCACCTCCACAGTCAACATCTTCTCACCACCCTCCTGCTTCAGAAGCTCATCAAGGCTGCTCCCCTTAGCTGCCGTCTTCTCAAGTTGAGTGCTTGGACTCTCTCCTTCTTGCTCAGAAGGATGAGTCTTCTCTCGCTTGGCAGCCTCGGCGTCTTCGGCCTCTTTCTTCAGCTTCTCCAACTTTGCCTTCCAAGCTTCAACCTTCCACACCCCAACAGAGAAGTCAGCCCCGGACGCCTGTTCAGCCATCTTGATTTTGCTTTGAAAAACAGCTATGGCAGCCGACCTTCTTCCCTTCTGGACCTCCAGCTCCAAGGCAGCATCAAACCCTTCTTGCACCATCTCCAGCTTCCTCTCGAAATACTTGTTCTTTGATTCAGCGATGTCCCCCTGGATCTTGATGGTTTCATGGGCCCTCTTGACCTCTTTCTTCAGCTCCAACACCTTGGCTTCAGCATCGGCATACATTGCGGCTAGGCGCTCGAAACCCTGCGAGATTGAGGATACTGATCAGAATCCTACTGGAAATATCAGATACTCAATCAAGAAACTTAGAAATTGGGACTTACATTCTTTTGAAGACCAGTGAGCATGTTGATGGTTTCGGTAGCGTTCAGGCCTTCGAAGCAATCAGGGAGGCTAATGGAAGCAGAATCTGAGCCCCTTCTTTTCTTGGTGGTGGTGGCTTTGCCTTTGGGCTGCGGGGCCTTCGAAGAGGTAGCCTTGGAGGTGTGTTCGACCTTGGGATGGGTCAACTTGGGAGCTTCAGCAGTTACATCATCATCAAAGTAGTCCGAAAGGTCCTCGAGATCAAAACTCATCTTGGTCTTGGGAGCTGAGAAGTTGAAAACACAAAACAGATAAGTCTAAAATTTTCAATTTATTATAAATTCATATTACAAAATCTATCAATACTTACTTGACATTTTTTCAGAGTTGCTTGGCTCACTGAAAGAGGTCTCAATCGCGAAGGTTCTCTCAGCCACGGGAATCTGATAAAAAGCCACAAGCTTCTTATCTGAGAGAGGAGTGGGTTTAATAAGCTTCTCAAACACGGGGGCTGCAAAACAAACGAAATCGAAGGTAAGTTAACAAATCTCAAATATATTGACAGGAACAAAAGAACACAAGCTTCCTACCCTTCTTCACCCATTGCACCGGCAACTCTTTACCCCCAACGATGGAATCCCTACGGACAAAGAAGAATTTCTGCCTCCAATCGTGGTCATTGTGGGTGGCCCTAGGAATCAGATGGGAGTCTGAGGTTCTGGCCTGAAGAACAAAACGGCTGTTTCCATGGGTTCTAAGGTTGTAGGCAGCACAGATTTCCGGAATCCCTATCGACAGGTTTCTTGAACGGTTCAGGCTGTCAATGGAGTAAAGAATCTTCTAAACCATGGGCATGGTTTGGGCATATGACAGCCCGGTGACCTTGAAGAAGTCATTCACCAGTGCAGGGAAGGGAAAGGACATCCCGAGTTGGAAGGTGTAGAGAAGAAAGCAAACCCAAGTTGTAGAAACCCAATCGGCTTTCAGCCTAGGGTCGAATGGGAAGAAGACAGCATTGGACGGAAACTGGCCGGACTCCTTGAGGTCTTTCACGTCGATATCAGTGAAACGGCAGGACTCCTCCGATTTCACCGGAATGTAGCCCTGATCGACGAAGTCTCCGACGGTGGCAGGAGCACCGGGAGCAACAGAAGAGGAACGAGTTCTCTTGACCAAGATGAAAACTAAACGGAAAAAAGTGAAATTTCCGGGAAGAAGGATTACTGACCTGAATGCCGGGAGAAAGCTTTTCTCTAGGGTTTTCGGAAAGATGGTGAGTAAACGAGAAAATAAATGAAGTATTTAAGGCCGCAGGGTGTGACGGAAATCTCGTATGGGGGAGAGTGTAAGCCGTCAAATCAAAAAAGGCATCTTAGATCTCGGCCGTCCACGTAGACATGCAGATTAGCTTAAAACGATTTGAATTTCCCAGCTGTTATCCATTATCAAACACCCGCGAAATTCAGGGGCAATTGTTATGGGTCAAATTCCAAGCACCCGGCTGAGAAGCTCAATCACACAGGAATCCGGGAATCCCAAGGATTCTCGACAGGTTATGCTATCCGTTATTTATTCGAATATCTTTACTTACTAATTGCCACGTGATTAATTTCAATTGCAGATAAAACGAGGTCTAACCTTCCTAAGGAATCGGTTAATTAGGGCTGACGTGGCATTAACGAACGTGGACGGAATGGTGAACTTCCTCAAACGGCAAATGGACGTGGTCAAGAGGATCCCTGATTTTTCGGATAATTAGTTTATTTCTATTTGTAACTATAAATGGGACATGATCGAATTAGGAAACACACGACACACAGCACTCTGAATACTGTAACACTTAGCAATCGATCATCGTCTTCATCATTGTAATCGGATTCTTGATTTATAAAAGCTTTAGGTAGCAGGCGCTTTGAGCCGGCTCCCGAGGTTTTTACTGGGATTCTCAGAGGCAACTCTCAGGATTCCGGGTTTCCCTCGTATATCATCGTGTCACTTGCACTACTTTTACTTTGCTTTTGAACCAGATTTCTTAGCACCTCACCCCACATTCTCAGTTTGGAATACGAGATTGCCTTGTGTAATTTTTGACCAAAACAGTTCCAACGTGCTATGTTATGGGCCATAGTGACGTAGTTAAAGTTTAGACACAACCTAACACCTAAGACCTTAATGTCATTATTAGGTCTTCGTTAGCGAACATAATTTGGACTATTTGAAGTGTGAGCTGAGCAACCTAAGGTGAGTTTCACAAACCCTTTAATTGTGAGCCCGTTTGGGTCACAACGAATTTACTAAACGAAAAACAACGCTGACATTTTGAGGTATCGCCAAATGGGATATCTGTTATGGAAGTTGGAGTGTTTTATGGGAAGCACTTGCAACTGTCCATCCTTGGGATTTCAAATGAAATCTGCAACCAACTGTTCGATACTTAAACTCAATTGGGATTTCAAAGGAAATCCGGAACAACCATTTTGACACTTAAACTCTTTTTGGGATTTCAAAGGAAATCCAGAATAAACGGTTTTAATATGACTAGTGTAGGTTAAAGTCTAAACCAAATGATATCACATGACTTATAAGGATGCCTTAGAACTTAAAAGTCCTCAACAATGTAGTACCATTAATTTGCGAAGCGAGGGGATGTTGGGTAGATCTACTGAGGGTTTGACAAACCCTGCTCCGCGGTACACAAATGTGTAGCCAACCGGTTGGAGGCCGAACGGAGTGCAATATCAGCCTATTTTAGTTGTGGGTCCCATGAGGAACACAACTGGAGGCACAAACCATCGGCAAATGCCGAACTCTGTTACGTCAGCTTTGGTACGAACTTCCTTAGTGCATAGAAATCGGATTAGCTACCCGCGATATCGGTTGACCGCTTTAACTTTTACTTAACTAGTGCATATTCGATAATTCGACACTTGGCAATTGTTTTGCAAAACTATTACTTATTTATATGTTGATACATACGCTTATGAGACCGGGCCGCTGTATGACATGCCCACTGTGAACTCATCAACCGTTAGGTTGACACTTGTATGGTTTTCACTTTTGCAGATCGCTGAGGAGTATCCACTGGAGGTTGCCATGGCACCCGAAGATACTTATTTTATTTTGAACTTAAAATGGGAATCAAACAACAATTTATGTTTGGTAATTAAAGCACGTGGTTAGTGCTAAGATACTTATGTTTTATTCCGCTGTGTACCTTTAAACTGTTTTTATTATGAATGTTTGGACTTTATTCTGATTCGTTTAGTATTTGTAACTAATGGTTGTGGTCCTGGTTTGCTCGCACCCCAAACGGTATAAACTCCGCTAGTGGTCATTTGGGGGTGTGACAAGAAACAAGAGAACCAAAGCACTAAATGAGTATGAATCCTTTAAGTCACTCCTAAATGAGTCACTTATTAATTCATACAACATCTTTGCTATTTGTAGAGGCTAGATTATGAGGCTTGTAATATTAAATATGTTGGGCTGGGCTTAGAGGGTTTCATTAGTTTAGTAGACTAGTTTGGTTATTGTATGTAGGCTAGTTTATGGTTGGGCTTGAGTTTACTATTGGGTTTATGACTCAAGAGGCCCAATAGTAAACCCATTGGGGTGCCTATATAAACCCCTCTAGACCTCATCATTGGGGGTTGCTGATTACGACTTTGAGAGGAGCCTCAAGGTGTTTACGATCGTAATCGTAATCAAGAGAGAAAGAAGAGTGTTTACGATTTTCTATTTTGCACCCGACAAGTTTTCTTGTATGCAAAGTTTAAGTTTTTAACGTTTAATCATCGTATTCTTCGTGTTTCTTCTCTTCTCTATCTTGAATCAATCATAAACGAGGATTCCGCACTCGTTTGTGATTAAAATATCGTGATTAGTTGTTGATTCTGGACCTAAAATTGGTATCAGAGCCAAGAAACGAGTGTTTCGAGGTTCTCACGATATTGGATTCAAGTTTTTGCTGGAAAAAGTTTGAGTTTTTGAAGATTTGAAGGCTGTTTGAAGGTTTACGACTGGGCTCCTGCTGTTCTTGAGGTTTACGATAATTTTCTGGGTTTTCTTGAGTGTTTACGACCACTGTTCTTGAAGATCTTCATCGGAAACGTGTTTACGACTTCAAGACACGATTTTTATCAGTTTACGATCCAAAGTTTCGCGTTTACGACTTTTTCTTACCGGAATCGGGGTTTACGATTTTTCCAACCGGAATCACTGTTTACGATCTCTTGTGATCGGATTCAGCGTTTACGATTTTATGTTTCCGATCCAGCTGTTATCAATCGTAATCAGTGGTTTACGATCGGAAATTCTTCTTTTGCGGCAAAAAGTCATTATTTCGCACCTTCACGGAAACGGGCGTAACTTTTGACTTGTTTGGAGTTAGAGGCTCAAATTTGAACACGACGTTCGTGACACTGAGCCCCAGAATTACCCCCACTAACGTCCAAAGGAGCTCGTTTGGACCCCCAAATTCCACTCCGAAGGCCTCCGTTTTTCAGTTTTAAGGTTTTCTAACACTATTCTTTGAATAGTGATTTTGCCGCTTTTCCCGTTTTTGCTGATTATTCAAAATTTTCAGAAGCATAATAATGAGTTCAGTTGTTGAAGAAAAGAATATAGTTGAGGACAAAGATGATTTCACAGATGAAGTTGACAAAACTGAGATATGCCCCAATCCCACTTGTGCTCGTATAATTCCTGGACTTAGGCAAATTTATAAAAATTATTAGATAGAATTATTTGAGATAAAATGCGAGAGGAGTTCTTTTAAGGGTAGATGGTAAAAGAATGAGGAGAAGGTAAAAGCTCAGAAACTAGACATTGTGAAATATCAAAAACTTGCTACTGAGAAAACTCTATTGTATGACAATGCAAAGTTAGAAATAGCTGAGCTTAGGAAGCAGGTAGATGAGCTCACACATAAGAACAATGAGTTGCAAGTGAAACTAGATGTGAATCAAATGAGAAGCAAAAGAATGCTCGATGCTGGAAAGGAATTGTCACATGCTGTTGTGACTGGTCAAGTTGGGAAAGACACATCTGGGTTTGGGTCAGAGAAAACTGATAAATCTTTGGAACTACACCATTGACTCAAGAAGAAATTGATAATGAAGCAAACATGACTTATGGCGAAGGGAGAGTAAAGGATATATCAGACAATGATGCTGAGTGCCAGAAATATGATAGGTGTCACAACTCTAAGTCTGATGATGCTGGGTTAGAGTTGAAACCATACCCTAAAATTGAAACCCCATGCTACAAAGTAATTGACGAAGTCAAAAGGGAAAAGGTGATCTTGACGACACGGCCTGAGGGGAAGATCTTTATGACATCTGGATCAATGTTTGACCAAGAACCAGATGTAGGATATGAATTACCATCTTTCTCCTCCAAGTTATGTTTGGTAATTAAAGCACGTGGTTAGTGCTAAGATACTTATGTTTTATTCCGCTGTGTACCTTTAAACTGTTTTTATTATGAATGTTTGGACTTTATTCTGATTCGTTTAGTATTTGTAACTAATGGTTGTGGTCCTGGTTTGCTCGCACCCCAAACGGTATAAACTCCGCTAGTGGTCATTTGGGGGTGTGACAAGAAACAAGAGAACCAAAGCACTAAATGAGTATGAATCCTTTAAGTCACTCCTAAATGAGTCACTTATTAATTCATACAACATCTTTGCTATTTGTAGAGGCTAGATTATGAGGCTTGTAATATTAAATATGTTGGGCTGGGCTTAGAGGGTTTCATTAGTTTAGTAGACTAGTTTGGTTATTGTATGTAGGCTAGTTTATGGTTGGGCTTGAGTTTACTATTGGGTTTATGACTCAAGAGGCCCAATAGTAAACCCATTGGGGTGCCTATATAAACCCCTCTAGACCTCATCATTGGGGGTTGCTGATTACGACTTTGAGAGGAGCCTCAAGGTGTTTACGATCGTAATCGTAATCAAGAGAGAAAGAAGAGTGTTTACGATTTTCTATTTTGCACCCGACAAGTTTTCTTGTATGCAAAGTTTAAGTTTTTAACGTTTAATCATCGTATTCTTCGTGTTTCTTCTCTTCTCTATCTTGAATCAATCATAAACGAGGATTCCGCACTCGTTTGTGATTAAAATATCGTGATTAGTTGTTGATTCTGGACCTAAAATTGGTATCAGAGCCAAGAAACGAGTGTTTCGAGGTTCTCACGATATTGGATTCAAGTTTTTGCTGGAAAAAGTTTGAGTTTTTGAAGATTTGAAGGCTGTTTGAAGGTTTACGACTGGGCTCCTGCTGTTCTTGAGGTTTACGATAATTTTCTGGGTTTTCTTGAGTGTTTACGACCACTGTTCTTGAAGATCTTCATCGGAAACGTGTTTACGACTTCAAGACACGATTTTTATCAGTTTACGATCCAAAGTTTCGCGTTTACGACTTTTTCTTACCGGAATCGGGGTTTACGATTTTTCCAACCGGAATCACTGTTTACGATCTCTTGTGATCGGATTCAGCGTTTACGATTTTATGTTTCCGATCCAGCTGTTATCAATCGTAATCAGTGGTTTACGATCGGAAATTCTTCTTTTGCGGCAAAAAGTCATTATTTCGCACCTTCACGGAAACGGGCGTAACTTTTGACTTGTTTGGAGTTAGAGGCTCAAATTTGAACACGACGTTCGTGACACTGAGCCCCAGAATTACCCCCACTAACGTCCAAAGGAGCTCGTTTGGACCCCCAAATTCCACTCCGAAGGCCTCCGTTTTTCAGTTTTAAGGTTTTCTAACACTATTCTTTGAATAGTGATTTTGCCGCTTTTCCCGTTTTTGCTGATTATTCAAAATTTTCAGAAGCATAATAATGAGTTCAGTTGTTGAAGAAAAGAATATAGTTGAGGACAAAGATGATTTCACAGATGAAGTTGACAAAACTGAGATATGCCCCAATCCCACTTGTGCTCGTATAATTCCTGGACTTAGGCAAATTTATAAAAATTATTAGATAGAATTATTTGAGATAAAATGCGAGAGGAGTTCTTTTAAGGGTAGATGGTAAAAGAATGAGGAGAAGGTAAAAGCTCAGAAACTAGACATTGTGAAATATCAAAAACTTGCTACTGAGAAAACTCTATTGTATGACAATGCAAAGTTAGAAATAGCTGAGCTTAGGAAGCAGGTAGATGAGCTCACACATAAGAACAATGAGTTGCAAGTGAAACTAGATGTGAATCAAATGAGAAGCAAAAGAATGCTCGATGCTGGAAAGGAATTGTCACATGCTGTTGTGACTGGTCAAGTTGGGAAAGACACATCTGGGTTTGGGTCAGAGAAAACTGATAAATCTTTGGAACTACACCATTGACTCAAGAAGAAATTGATAATGAAGCAAACATGACTTATGGCGAAGGGAGAGTAAAGGATATATCAGACAATGATGCTGAGTGCCAGAAATATGATAGGTGTCACAACTCTAAGTCTGATGATGCTGGGTTAGAGTTGAAACCATACCCTAAAATTGAAACCCCATGCTACAAAGTAATTGACGAAGTCAAAAGGGAAAAGGTGATCTTGACGACACGGCCTGAGGGGAAGATCTTTATGACATCTGGATCAATGTTTGACCAAGAACCAGATGTAGGATATGAATTACCATCTTTCTCCTCCAAGTTATGTTTGGTAATTAAAGCACGTGGTTAGTGCTAAGATACTTATGTTTTATTCCGCTGTGTACCTTTAAACTATTTTATTATGAATGTTTGGACTTTATTCTGATTCGTTTAGTATTTGTAACTAATGGTTGTGGTCCTGGTTTGCTCGCACCCCAAACGGTATAAACTCCGCTAGTGGTCATTTGGGGGTGTGACAAGAAACAAGAGAACCAAAGCACTAAATGAGTATGAATCCTTTAAGTCACTCCTAAATGAGTCACTTATTAATTCATACAACATCTTTGCTATTTGTAGAGGCTAGATTATGAGGCTTGTAATATTAAATATGTTGGGCTGGGCTTAGAGGGTTTCATTAGTTTAGTAGACTAGTTTGGTTATTGTATGTAGGCTAGTTTATGGTTGGGCTTGAGTTTACTATTGGGTTTATGACTCAAGAGGCCCAATAGTAAACCCATTGGGGTGCCTATATAAACCCCTCTAGACCTCATCATTGGGGGTTGCTGATTACGACTTTGAGAGGAGCCTCAAGGTGTTTACGATCGTAATCGTAATCAAGAGAGAAAGAAGAGTGTTTACGATTTTCTATTTTGCACCCGACAAGTTTTCTTGTATGCAAAGTTTAAGTTTTTAACGTTTAATCATCGTATTCTTCGTGTTTCTTCTCTTCTCTATCTTGAATCAATCATAAACGAGGATTCCGCACTCGTTTGTGATTAAAATATCGTGATTAGTTGTTGATTCTGGACCTAAAATTGGTATCAGAGCCAAGAAACGAGTGTTTCGAGGTTCTCACGATATTGGATTCAAGTTTTTGCTGGAAAAAGTTTGAGTTTTTGAAGATTTGAAGGCTGTTTGAAGGTTTACGACTGGGCTCCTGCTGTTCTTGAGGTTTACGATAATTTTCTGGGTTTTCTTGAGTGTTTACGACCACTGTTCTTGAAGATCTTCATCGGAAACGTGTTTACGACTTCAAGACACGATTTTTATCAGTTTACGATCCAAAGTTTCGCGTTTACGACTTTTTCTTACCGGAATCGGGGTTTACGATTTTTCCAACCGGAATCACTGTTTACGATCTCTTGTGATCGGATTCAGCGTTTACGATTTTATGTTTCCGATCCAGCTGTTATCAATCGTAATCAGTGGTTTACGATCGGAAATTCTTCTTTTGCGGCAAAAAGTCATTATTTCGCACCTTCACGGAAACGGGCGTAACTTTTGACTTGTTTGGAGTTAGAGGCTCAAATTTGAACACGACGTTCGTGACACTGAGCCCCAGAATTACCCCCACTAACGTCCAAAGGAGCTCGTTTGGACCCCCAAATTCCACTCCGAAGGCCTCCGTTTTTCAGTTTTAAGGTTTTCTAACACTATTCTTTGAATAGTGATTTTGCCGCTTTTCCCGTTTTTGCTGATTATTCAAAATTTTCAGAAGCATAATAATGAGTTCAGTTGTTGAAGAAAAGAATATAGTTGAGGACAAAGATGATTTCACAGATGAAGTTGACAAAACTGAGATATGCCCCAATCCCACTTGTGCTCGTATAATTCCTGGACTTAGGCAAATTTATAAAAATTATTAGATAGAATTATTTGAGATAAAATGCGAGAGGAGTTCTTTTAAGGGTAGATGGTAAAAGAATGAGGAGAAGGTAAAAGCTCAGAAACTAGACATTGTGAAATATCAAAAACTTGCTACTGAGAAAACTCTATTGTATGACAATGCAAAGTTAGAAATAGCTGAGCTTAGGAAGCAGGTAGATGAGCTCACACATAAGAACAATGAGTTGCAAGTGAAACTAGATGTGAATCAAATGAGAAGCAAAAGAATGCTCGATGCTGGAAAGGAATTGTCACATGCTGTTGTGACTGGTCAAGTTGGGAAAGACACATCTGGGTTTGGGTCGGAGAAAACTGATAAATCTTTGGAACTACACCATTGACTCAAGAAGAAATTGATAATGAAGCAAACATGACTTATGGCGAAGGGAGAGTAAAGGATATATCAGACAATGATGCTGAGTGCCAGAAATATGATAGGTGTCACAACTCTAAGTCTGATGATGCTGGGTTAGAGTTGAAACCATACCCTAAAATTGAAACCCCATGCTACAAAGTAATTGACGAAGTCAAAAGGGAAAAGGTGATCTTGACGACACGGCCTGAGGGGAAGATCTTTATGACATCTGGATCAATGTTTGACCAAGAACCAGATGTAGGATATGAATTACCATCTTTCTCCTCCAAGTTCAAGGGAATAACCGATGGAGTAATAAGTGAACCTAAAGTTGAGAGGCCAAAGATGACCATCAAGCATCCGAGTATGAAACCAACAGCTGGAGTGAAGAATGAAAAACTCAAGGGAGTAGCTGTGTCTCCCATTCCTTCAGTTGGATCATGCAGTCGCCATTGTAACTGCAAGAATGGTGCTTCAACGTCAAAGAATCAAGGAAGCACAAAGACAGTAAAGACAGGTTCGACACACGCTTCGACAAACCAGCAGAAAGTCCAATCTGAAGCTGCAGTCAAAGCAAAGAAGCAGACACAAGGCAAACCAGCTCCATATCGGGCACCAAAGACAAATGGGTACACGTCTGACTTCTATCTAAAGAAGCAGACTTGCTTTAATTGTGGCATCGCTGGTCATATTGCTAAAAACTGTCTTTATCGCCACTATGAACCCTACTATCCGCAAAGTCAAAGGGCTTCATCTCAGGAGTCAGTTGAGTCTAAGTCCATGAAGGTGGAAAAACCTAAGGCAATGAAGACTGTTACTTCTAAGGTTAAACCCTCTGATCAACATTGGGGCGCTGCCAAAGCTGAAAGAAAATCTATAAATCAAAACAACAGCTTCCCAAGTTACAAAAATTTTAAAAAACAGGTGAAGAAACCAGTTTTAAAACAACCAAAGCTTGAAAACCCCAAGGTAACTAAAACTGTTTTAAA
Organism: Deinandra increscens subsp. villosa; assembly: GCA_039602395.1. Lineage (NCBI taxonomy): Eukaryota > Viridiplantae > Streptophyta > Magnoliopsida > Asterales > Asteraceae > Deinandra > Deinandra increscens. The sequence goes on from JBCNJP010000008.1 coordinate 7,020,017, forward strand.
AAATGATTCTAAAATGCATAAGGTTGAAATACCTAAAGTCACAACTCAAAAGGTGACTAAAACAAAAACTGTTTTGAAAAGTGAATCTAAAACGAAGAAGGTTGAAATACCTAAGGTCACAACTCCAAAGGTGACTAAAACAAATGTTAAATCACCTGGAACTTGGAAACCAAAGGCTAATGCAGCTACAACCGAATCATCCCAACTTCCTGATTTTTCAAAAGGAATGTTTTTAAAAGAAATGTCATTCATTGATTCCTCAGGAGTACCCAGAAAAAAATGGCCTGGGTACTATTAGCTAACTAATCTCTCACTCTGTGCAGGAACGATCAAGGAGGATTATCACTAACATTTTTATTACTAATTTGTTTGTTGATAAGTGATTGTTCCAGACACAGTTTAGGAGACGTATCTTCATGTCATGTCAAGTAATCTATAAATGGAAGGTATGTCTCATTGAGAGGTAAAAGGTCAAAATCAGCATGAAAGGTACTGTTCTTAACTTGGTTGTTTGAATGATGAGGCAACAAAGGGTCTTTTTAGTCAAACCTATTTCATTAAAGTTTCAATTAAGTTGTTGATTAATTATGTGTTTTACTTCAAATGCAATGAAGTGTGCATGTCATGAAACCCAATTTTATAAAATTTCAAATCAATACTTTGAAAGTCAGCATGGCCAGATATCTTCAAAATTTTGTGTTTTGTTTTTTTTAGTGTGTTTGTGTGTTTTATTTTTTATTTAAAATAAATAAATAAATAAAAAGAAACTGAAAAATGTTGTTCACAAGATTGTGACATTAAAAATCAAAAAGCAAGGGGAAGAAATGTAAAGATGAAGAAAAAGTTGACCCCTCAAAAATAGTGTGCTTTTCAATTTTTAATTGTTTGTGTCTTGTTTTTGAGAAGTTTAGGGGAAGTAAAATGAATGTCCGAGTTGGAGATGGCTGACACGCGTAAGGCGGAAGTGAAAGGCAAGCTCCACGGTGATATGCTCGGTAGGCTCGACCTAATCGTATGACCACCAATGTAAGTGCAATGAACTTAAAAGATATATATGTTTAGTTTCCCATCCCAGGTTGCATGGTTTAAAAGACTAAGTCCCGGCAAAAATGGGTTGAGAGTGGTAATTACCTAGTATTCACTCTCTCTCACGCCATGTCTCTACTGTCATGACTACACCACATAATAAAAAGAAAAGAAAAAGAAAAGAAAAAGAAATAAAAAAAAATTGAAAAAGAAAAGAAAATGAAAAATAATCACTCAGTTGGTCTTCTTTGCGTGCTTAGCGGCCGACTTGATCACCAACTGATGGTTAATGAAAATAAGTGGTAGTCATAGCCGTGGTGCATGGTTCCTCAAGTTGGGGGTTTGTGAATCCTCAATAAACTCTGAGGCTAGGTAGGTTTTGCTGTGTACGCTTGGGTGTGGGGACAATTAAACATGACGGTAATATTGTACTATATTAAGCATGACGCATTCGGTTGGGATTAAACGGGTTTGAGTTTAAAGCGGACAAACATACCGGCAATCACCTGGACTAGTTGAGTAACTGAAGCTAAAAAGGGTTCCTCAGTCAGATTCATACAGTTTGATCCCTTGTAAACTTTCTCATGTTTGATATTGTTAAGTATTTGTTTGCTTTTATCTTTCGTGTGTGAGTCGTTAAGTTCTTTTTGGACAGATCTTGCCAAATTTTTAGGGGAAGGAGTATGGGATAATAAGTATTATCCGAAGGGAACTCGAGGATGATACTTATTATCTAATGGAAAAGACTTCCTCCGTCAGATCTTGACAAATTTTTAGGGGAAGGAGAGGGGATAATAAGTATTATCCGAAGGGAACTCGAGGATGATACTTATTATCTAATGAAAAGACTTCCATAATACATAGTATCTGAAGGGAACTCGAAGATAATATGTATTATTTCAGGGGAAGTCCTTAGCTGAGGGGAAGTTATCAGCTAGGGGAAGTCTTTAGAGGTCTTTGGGTTCAGGGGAAGTTTTATAGAAAACCCGTAATCTATATTAGGGTTTTTGGTTAATATTATATTAATTTGAATCAACTAAACAGATGATAATTATCCTCTTACCCAAAGACCAGTCATCAAATGTCTGGTGGAGTATATTTTTTCAAATGTGTGTCAGACAGGTTGATGAGAGAAAGATGCTGCTGCTGCTCAAAGTTACAGAACCAGCCGGATAAGACTTCCATCTGGAAAATCAACTATTCAGGGGAAGTTGTTGGTGTCTTTACAAGTTTCCAAAAGCTTCAAAAGTTTTTCAAAGAAAATGCTCACAAGTTTAGGGGAAGCTGAAGATTTCCAGTCGATCTTTGATGAAGAAAATGATGCAGAGAGCAGTCAGAGATCATGAAGACCCAAGATCAATAACCAAGTTCTTCAAAGTTAGAGGTGTTCAAACTTTTTACCCTCTAATTTTTGAAGATTCAATACAGTTACCGAAGATTCAGCAAGAACCAATTCCTTCATGAGAAGCAAGTCAATGAGAATCCTCCATCTCATTAACTTGTTCATTTCAAGAAGTTCAAGCTGATGCTGATCAAGAGGAAGTCCCAAGTGCCCGTTATGAAACCCAATGAAGATTTCTGCGGAGAGAATCTTCATCAGCATCTTTGCCAGCCAGTCAATAAGAAGACTTTCAAAGATCGAAGACATTTAATATCACAAGCCTAGAGGAAGATTGTAGAGGCTAGATTATGAGGCTTGTAATATTAAATATGTTGGGTTGGGCTTAGAGGGTTTCATTAGTTTAGTAGACTAGTTTGGTTATTGTATGTAGGCTAGTTTATGGTTGGGCTTGAGTTTACTATTGGGTTTATGACTCAAGAGGCCCAATAGTAAACCCATTGGGATGCCTATATAAAACCCTCTAGACCTCCTCATTGGGGGTTGCTGATTACGATTTTGAGAGGAGCCTCAAGGTGTTTACGATCGTAATCGTAATCAAGAGAGAAAGAAGAGTGTTTACGATTTTCTATTTTGTACCCGACAAGTTTCTTGTGTGCAAAGTTTAAGTTTTTAACGTTTAATCATCGTATTCTTCGTGTTTCTTCTCTTCTCTATCTTGAATCAATCATAAACGAGGATTCCACACTCGTTTGTGATTAAAATATCGTGATTAGTTATTGATTCTGGACCTACACTATTATCATTAATAACCTAAGAAAATACAATGTTTCTAAGTCAAATGAGGAGACAAACATAAATTTCCTCAAAAGTCTCCCTCATGAATGGAGAATTCTAACCATGACTCTTTAATCTATCTTGGATTTGGAACAAAAAAAGTCTAAACGACCTCTTCTTCATCTTAGTTTCATAAGAATCTGAGATTATGGCTATTTCTAAATCAAATGTAGATCCCTTGGCTCTTTACTCTGAAAAGGGGAAAAGAATACAGTAGAACCTCTATAATTTAATACTCGATAAATTAATAACCTCGATAAAATTAATAATTTATCTGGTCCCAACTTGGGACCAGTACAAAATTGGATCCCAATCGATAAAATAATAAGATAATAATTTTTTTGAAACCCCAATGTAATTATATTGGTCCCAGCGAAACTATAAATTAATAATTACTAAAATATTCCAAAATTATAGGATTGTCTAGTAAAAAATGAATCTATAGTCACTTTTTTTTTGTGAACTTCAAATCTATATTGAGTTCATCTTTAAATCTCTCTATTGCACTTGAGAGTTAAGGCACGGTATTCTCGTATTGCAACAAAAAGTTGCAATGCTTCTTTCCGAGTGACAGGTTATAAAGGTACCGAATCATTAGCAACTTCATCATCAACTGGATTTCGAACAGTATCATTAGACATTTTATAGCGATCAATCTAGATCTATATACATTGAACTTGACAAGTTCATTAATGTGTGAATGTACATGGTAATTTTGAAGGTCCTTGTTTCTGTTTTTTTCAAATAGGTAAAGTGAATGGATATAAAAACTTTGAAGGTCGATACATTAATTTGAGAGTTCCTCATGAGTATAAGCCAACTCTTTAAATTAATAATTTATTAATTTATCGATAAATAATATCTCGCTAAATTAATAAAATATCTCGGTCCCAACATTATTAATTTATAGAGGTTTACTGTAATTAAACAAGAGCCATGCCACTCTAAAAGAAAAGACCAAAGTGAATCTAAAAGTGAATGTTCTGAATGTAAAACAGAACATGAATCACTAGAAAAATCACTTGCACTGCTGACCAGACAATTTGGAAGATTTAATAAAAGAAATCCCACCTGGTCAATCGAAAGAGTCTTCACAAAAGATGAAAACAAAAAAGACAAACCTCAGACTTTAGTAAGCCTGAGATAGAAAAATTAGAAATAAAATGCTTCAAAGATGGAATCTTGGGTCATTATGCATCAGAATGCAAAGGCCAAAATCTCAAAGACGCTGCCTACTACAAAAGGATATATGAGCAAGCCATGCAGAGAGAAAAGGCCTTAAGGGCTGAAGTGGAAAACTGGGACTCAGATTCATCTGATGAGGGAGGCTGCCATGCAAATTGATGTCTTATCGTGATCATATGTTCTATCTCTCCGACGTCTATGAACCTTATAATGAGGATCAAGTAAGTACCTCTCACACTGACCTAGTCTATCAATTCAACAACATGTCTGTAAATAATAACAATCTTCAAGAAAGTTTAGAACAAAACAAATTGCTAAGTGAAAACAAATTCAAAACTTTTGAGGAAGAAATGAACTCTCTCCTAGTTGCAGCAATTAAATGGAGAAAGAGAAATTGAATTGATAAAACTAAGCCAACTTGAGACTTAGAATCTGAGCAACGAAACAAAAATTGACCATTATGAGACTGAACGTACAAATTTATACCAAATGTTACACGTGGAAACCAAGAAAATAAAAGGTCTCATAGATTCTCATGACCAACTTGAGGAAATTACATATATCCCAAGAAATCATGGTCAAGTGATTGGGTATATACATGGAACTAGAAGTTCTAAGACTGTCTTTGTAAGAAGCAACAGTCAATCATATCCACAATCGGACAAAAATGTCAAAAGTAAAAATCCAGTCACTGAAGTCTCAATCAAACTTCCCATAGATCTTAATGACTCTAACTATTACATATCTGAGTTAACTAGCTCTTCAAGTCAAAACTTCGATAATTTTGGTGAGACCACCATATACAAACATTATATGTGTAGTGAAATAATTAAATTGGTTGGAAAACACTACAATTTGAAAAACATCAATACAATTAAAGCAATCACATCTCTGAACATTTCTTCTAACCCATGAAAATCAAAAGGAAGAAACAAATTGTTGAAAACTTAAGCAAATCAGCATCTAAAACAAAGCCCAAGAATAGATGGATTCCCAAAACCATCTAATATGTGTCATCTGATCTGGACCTTCATAGATGAACTACGAAAATTCCGTATTTTATCTGTGAAACTAAAAAATTCTCCTCAGAACCGAATCTTTGGTTGAGGGGGAGTCATAATTTTAAATAGAAACCTCTTCTATCAGCAATTGAGGGGGAGACTTTTTTTTAAATAAAAAAATTTATGGCAAAAATCTTCGTTCTTCACTATGAAATAAATTCATTTTTTACTCATCATAAATGAAACTCGAATTAAAGATAACTTGTAATTAACACGTGTCAATAGCAGTAACTCTTTTAAAAATTCAGATTTTTACTCAAAATTGACTTTTTCACCTGAAATGCGATGATGCCCATCAAATCACATTTAAAATGGTTTAGGCATATCAAGAAGTAAATCTCTCTGACTTAAGCATCACCAAAAGAAATAATAACAGCCTAAATAGGGAAGATGATGAGAAAAATAGTTAATACCCTCTCCTCCAAACCTGCACAATCGGCTTTGCCCTCACTGTTAATTCTCCTATCTACTATGAACTCCTGAGAGAATATTGGGTAAATGCCACATTTTATCCTTACACTCCAGGGAACCTCATCAAAACAAGAGTCAATGGTCTGGCCTTTCAGATCACTAAGGACTCCATCTGTTCCACCCTCAAACTTAAAGATACTAGTGGAGCCACTTACTACAACAGGACCCGAATCATTGAAACACTCATTGACATTGGGTATGTTAGACAGTTTGTGGATGAACATGCCAACAGACTTCACCTACCTCTCAATTGGCAGTACTTTTTTTCTCAAATTCAACTATGCTTCTCTCCAAGCACCGCCAATCACAAACTTGCATCCCATAACACTCAAATGGTCATGCATGCACTGATCCAGGGGCTTAACATGAATTTCTCTCACTACATAATACAGAACATGAATGCAAACTGCCATGTTCCCATAGAAGAGAGGATAATTTTCTATCTGAAATTTGTGATGAGAATAATCTATCAGGCTAAACAATGGGAAGGAATCCCCAGAGGTTATGCAATTCATCCTCTACCATCTCAGAGAGCCCTTGGAATAAATGGCTATCTCTTCAATGGTCTTCCTTTGGAAGAGATGGAAGATGAAGAGGACCTCAGAACCATCTCTCACAATCATGTCCCTCTTCAGCTTAAAGCAAGGGCTTATCCACCCATCCCTACCAGAATAATGAAGCCATGCAACTGTACTTCCCCTTATGGTCACTTAAATTTGTCTCACAAATAAACTAGAGTAGTCAAATGCAGTCTATGCATATGTAATTTTTTCTCTCTTTTTCTCTGTATAAAATCTAATTTTTGTGATCTTCGAAAAACTATTTAAAACAGAGTCAGTTTAGTCTTAAAAACTACAAAAAATATTGTGAAAACTTCGTAACTCTGAAGAATAACTTCTTTTCACAGATCAAGTTTGGAAATTCTGAAACGTATATGTAGACTCCTATTTTGTGCTAAAACTCATCCCACACACACTCACACACACACAAGGGTGGGGGGAGGAATTCTGAAACAGATCAGTTTTATCTCAAAGGAGAATGAAAATCCACTCCTCAAAGATATCCCAAAGGGGAAGATAAAATAACCAACTGCCTACTCATATCTCATAATATTTAATTGTGTTAATTCTTCATTAAGCTAGAACGGTAACTTTCAGTTACAACGAAATAGGGACTTAATCACCCAACGGTTATCCGTTTCACCTCCTAACTCAACCAATTAGTAAAAATAGCCGTTAAAACCCTAGTCTCTCTCACCACTACAAAACCCCTCTTCCTCTAAACACACACAAATATCCTTCACACCTTCAATCACCTCATAGGAAAACAATCACTCTTCAAACAGCAAAAATGGCATCATTCCAAGCTGGTACTCAAGCACCCATTTTCAGAAACTACAACATCGAGCAAAATAATGAACATGCCAACCTAAATCCTTCGGTCTACGCCGAAGATGTACAAATCATCATTGAAGCACTCAAATTTTCTTCAATCCTAACTGCCCTAATGTCGGAAACTAAGATATTGAAACAACTCTTGATGGACGTCTAGGCTACCATCACGGTCTTTTCAGTAGTAATACAAGGCAAGAAAATAGAGATACTCGAAGCCTTCGTACAAACTGACAACGGTCCCCCAACCAAGCTGAAATTTCAAGAAGAATTCTAAGAGAAGTTCTGGATCTTGAAGCACTAGAGAAACCAGAAACACCACACTTCAAGACAGAAATCCTAAAAGTTATCAATGAACTAAACAGAGGAACCAACTTCAGTACTGTCTCGGTGATAAGCATCAATTAATTAAAAAGAAAATGGAAACTGATGATCCACATACTCAACAATTTCCTGACTTCAAAAATAGGATCATCCGATCAGTCAAACGAATCAACTTACTCCATAATGACTGGATTGATTCTTAATAAAAAAAAATGGATTATAGAGTGATTCTATGGAAGAATCTGGTAAAAAAAGTTAAAACCAAGAGCAAGAAAAGAAAGAGAAACTCCACATTCTCTACTTCAGATTTCTTCCATTGCTGACTCACAAGAAAATCCAAGGGATATTAGCTAGATCAACTAAAGAAACCTACAAATCTGCTCCTCTGAAAATACTACACAAATTCGACTCAGGTAATTCTCAACCCTTCTTTTCTGTACCTTCCAGTATCTTATCTTACATTCCACCCACATCTCCAGTCATAATGAAATACAAAGAAGGACTGGAAAATCAACAACAAACCTCATCAAAATCAAACCAACAAACCAATATTCACAGCCTAAAGATGTCACATATCTCAGAATCCGTGAATCTCCACAAAGAAACACCAAACTCACCAACATCAACCTACTCAGCCCCTCTATTCCAAAATTTTAACCCGAACCAAGCATCCTCACCACCAGAAATATTCATTCCCAACATCGCCACCAAGCCCAGCCTGTTTGATGACTCAGAAAGTCATCAACATGCAATAACCAGTAGAGGCTCACTGAGTTAAGGACACTTGGAAACATACCTCAGGGATTGGTTCCCTGAGGACTCAACAAAGAGATCCCTCTAAAGAGAAATCTCCAAAACGCAGGAATCAGATTCCCCAAGGAAATGACAATGATTGTGGAAGACTTGAGTACACGAAACAAAGCTGGTCCCTCAGGCACAAACAGATCTCCTGCTTGATATTCCATCAGTCAAACAATAGGACATGTGTTGTCCTATGGTCAGTTAGCTAAAGAGAAATCATCTGTTGATTTGTATTTCAACTTACCCAACATTCTTCTCAAGTCTGATCTTCTGAAATTCTCTAACTCAATCAGAGGAAACATAGCTAAAATAAAGAAAGATAAGAACAAAAACTTTTTTGATCTTAGGAAAATTGAAGACACCAACTCTCAAAGGATCAAAGAAGCTGAGGAATCATTAACGCAAGAGATAGATCAACTGACAAAATTTAACAAAGAGTTAATTTCTTGGAGAGAAAACGTCAATGCAGTGTCTCTTCCCGTATCTGAAAAAATCAAGGAAGTCCTTCAAAAGAATCTTCTTCAAATTCCAGAAACGAAGAAAAGAAATTAAAGGCTAGAACCAAGATCTGATCGATAAAAAGAAAGCACTGAAAGAAAAAGGAGACATTCAACTGAAAGAAGTTAAAAACATACCGAGTTATATCCAGACCAACTTAATAAGTGTGACACCTCGTCCGAAAACCTAGGTCAAATCTCTTTACTTTGACTTTTTTAATGAAGTTTTAATGTGCATTAACTGATCTGATTAATGTTTAAACTGTTAATTACTGTGCCTAACTGTTAACTGCTGACGTAAATCTAATCCCATGTTTGTACTAGAAGCGTATACACGTAAATTTCAATAAGAAAAATAAATATAAAATGTATTTTAATATTTTATTCAGAACTAGAATCGTACGTTTATATAACCGATACGGCAAACTGATAAGCGATCGTATGTTTAAAACTATTCGGTTTGAAACGATCTGGACGGTCGAGCTTAAAACTGTCACGAACTGACAAGACTGAAAACGTTAACCGTAACACGTGGAAAAACTAAAAACTATATCTGATTTCTGAAAAGCTGATGTAACCGACTCGAATAATTGTTTTTACGAAATAAAAACATCACAAACCGAAATCGTTGTCAAGACTTAAGCCCAAACCTCAACCGTTAACCCCATTGGGCCCAACTAGGCCCAATAGGCCCAATGAGCCAAAATCAATGAAACCGAGCCCGAAACATTAACCCGTTGCATAATCTTGATAAAGCGATTGATCGTGGCGATCTGTAAACTCTACCGATACACAACGGGCCCGGGCCTCGAACCGGCGCCTCGTTTGGACCCGTACGGCCCAAAACCGGCAAAACCGACCCAATTTCATTTCTTTTAAATATTTAGGCCAATATAAAGCCCAAAACCCAATGGGTTTATTTTTATAATTTTGGTCCATCAACTTTACAATAGTTTTTATAAAAGTTGATTACCATTTATTATTTTCATAAAAATTAACCACCAACTTATATAATTTTTATACTTTGATTATTTAAAAAGTGATGATTTAAATCATCACCACCCTTCCCATATTTTATAAAGCTCCTACAATGCATATTCTATTTTTATAAAATATGACAAGATTTCTATAAAAGTCACCTACTTGTTGGTAGTTTTTATAAAAAGAATTAGGAAATTTTATTTATAAAATCAAATAATAATAAATTGTGAAGATTAATAAGCCACATCCCACTCCTCCTAACCACATTTTCCACCTACCCTCACTCTCTCTCACCTTTTTCTTGCTTTTCTGTCATGAAACAAGACCCAACACCCCTTTTCTTCTTTCCCTTTTTCTGCCACAAATATCTACAACCACCACCTTCACTTCTTTCTTTCCTTTTTTTTGAGAGCAACAACATACAAGGACCACCACCGCCACCTAGTCCCTCCTTGCTCTTCGTCGCGACAGTCAACACCACCACCGCCTCAAGCAACCACCACATTATCCTCTCTTCCTCTCAAAAACCGGCAGCCCCCGCCACCCTTCTTTCTCCTCCTGTTTTCTTTTTCCGGTGACCACCCAAGAGCACCACCGCCCTCCTCTCCTCTTTCTCTTTTCCCGGTTGCGACACACCACCCTCTCCTTTATCTCTCTCTTCTTCCGCCGGAAAACAACAACCACTGCTGCTGCTGCATCGCTGCTGAGCTGCTGTCGTGAGCTGCTGTTCACCGCCGTAAACCACTGCAGCCAACCCACCATCACATCCCCTGTGTACAGCCGTCACTCTTCCCCACCTTGCTCCGACTTCTGCCACCGAACCACCCACCTCTCTTCTCTCTTCCGGCCAAGCAACCCCAGCCACCACCATTGCTGTCGTGCCACTGCTACTACGGTGCACCACCGCCAAGCTGCTGCCCCTGCTGCTGCGAGAGCTGCTGCAGTCCCGTCGGAACTGCTGCGCCACTGCCGGAACCGCTGCTACTGTCACGCTGCTGCTGACTGATCGCCGGAACTGCTCCTGCTGCCATCGCTGTCCGCAACCGTGAACCACCACCCGAGCCACCACCTTCCGTCACTTAGCCGGTTTCACCCCCGTGAGTCCTTTAAACCGTAACACCCATCTTTTATACGTTTTAAACGTCCCAAACGATTCCCGAGTCTTGACAATCGATCATTTAAAACCTGAGTTTTCTAACGATCAAAAACACCAAACTGCGTTTTCCTTCTTTTATTTTCTTTAAACCTTAATGTTGTAAGGTTTGAAAATGTATTTATGTAATGTTTTAGTCCATGAAAATTAAGTTATATAACTTACTAATCCAATATGATCCTCTTTTATTGCCTAACATAAAAATACTAAGTTATGTGTTAAACCCATGGTTGATTTTACTAGTTTAATGGGTTAAAATGATCTTTTGGTTAGTTGTGATGTTTATGTATATTTTGCATGGATAGTCTTAACCTTAAACATGTATCCATAAGATATAACTTACTAGAGTGGTCAATTGTGATTTAATTGTTAATCATCGTGGTTATGAGTTAATATATGCTAATGATGAATTATCATGGACTAAATTAGGTGTTTAGTAACACATATGGACTTAGTTGGACATTTGGAAGTGTTACTAAACTTTTGGACAAATTAAATCATAGAACTTTAGCCATAGAAATTGTTATATAAAATAGTCACATCTTATAAAAATATAATTTCCAAAATACAAGACTTGAATGACTTCGTTAGATTTTATAAAAATAAAATGGATAAAAATATATATAAATATATCATTATATCAAAAATGGTAAATAAACATTCTTATAACACTTGACTTGAAAATTATAAGATCTTGTATTTTATACAAAAAGTGGAAAAGGTTTTATGTTGGGAATTTCTATAAAAAGTCTTTAATTTAGAACCCTAGCTTTATCTAATAAATAAAGTTACTTAAAAATGATTTTATAAAAATAAAATCAAAAGACTTATAGAAATTATGAAAAACATATTTTAAACATTTTTTATATTTTTTAAATAAATCAAAATAATCAAAACGTTTTAACCGGATCAAATGTTTTATTTTTAACGTTTGGAAATGAAACAAAATCTTTAAACGTTTAAAAGACTTTTTACGTCGTAACGAAACGTAAATAATTATTTTCAACAAATAATTATCCTTATGAATTTTATTTTGACAAGTTAGGATAATTATTTCAATAATAATTGTGAACCCTAGTTATATATAGTATAACTTAACGCGATTAATTATTCAATCGATCGAGCGAACTTAAAAATAATAATAAATATTATTATTTAAAATGATGTTTAATACTTGATTGAGCTGGCCTCCATGATACGTGATCACATGCTCATTACTTGTATTCAATTTACATAAATGCCTTCATACGTGAACATTAGCATTTACTGATTTTAAACTGATTAACTAATGGGTTTTCAAACGCTACAAACGGGATTATATGATGCATAATATCTTGTATATAGATAAATTAAATAAATTTCCTCATTTAAATGCCTTTTAAATTTAAAAATATCAAATTTGGTGCTTAATCGTTTAATATTTGAATTATATATTTTTTATTGGGGTTTCTATTAATATTCGAGAAATATATCATTTTCACATTAACTTTGGATTTTTAATTGTGTTTATTAGAATGTGATATTTATTGTTGGGTTTATTTGTTGAATTTTAGGTAATCGGTGCGTCCGTGGTGATTTTAGAAGAACAACGCAAAAAACGAGAGCGGAAACGGAGTCCGGATGCAAAAGTTATGGATAGAGGTGTACAAAAAAACCGATTTGCAAACCGAACTGGTATAAAAACCGAAACTGGTTCGGGATAAAAACCAGTTTTAAGAAAACCGATTCGGTTCGAGTATAAACTGGCGGTTCCCCGTCGATTTGGCATTCTCATTTAATGAACCGGTTCCAAACCGGGTTGTCTTTGAAACCGATTTGAAACCGATTTAGAACCGGCTTGAAACCGCTTTAGAACCCACGTCCTTTTCTAATTTCAATTAACCGTTAATCTATTAAATCCTAATAGCCGTAATTAGATGGATCTTAATTGAAATAGCCGTTGCATTTTAAAGGAGATTTCTCAATTAGCCTTAAGTGACAATGTCAACTTTTGATGGGATATTATAAATCAGAACTTCTTATTTATTTAGGTGTCCTTATATTGTTATGAACACCTTTGGTGTTGGTGCAAGTTTATGCACTAACGAACTCATTCAAGTACAAATAGATGTATTACATGTTTAGTTCTATTAATACTTGTAGCATTTGGTGTTCAAGTATTAGAATTTTAAGCTTTAGAATTATAGTAATGTACTTTTAGCCAACTTTTTCCTCTTAAATTAAGCCTTAAGTTTTGTTTAGTTGATTATTTGAGAGAGAAAAATAAAACGGTTTTTTTACAAACCGGTTTCAAACTGAACCGATTCAGTTCTATAGGTTTGGGGTTTTGTTGCTTCAAACCGGTTTGTAACCCAAACCGATTTTGGGTCAAACCGGTTCTGACCAAAGTTGACCAAACCGGTTTCGGTTTACAACCCGAACCGCTTTAAAAAAAACCCGGTTTTGTACACCTCTAGTTATGGATGAAAAAAAAAACAATAATAATAATAGCTAGATCAGCAGCCCAGCAGTTGAAGCCCAGTCTCGGCCCAGTGCAGCCCAGTCTTGCTGGCCCAAAACAGCAAGCCCAGCAGTAGCCCAGGCACCCAAGCTGTGAAAAGAAAAAATTCGCTGGAGGCAGGGATCGAACCCCTGACCTCCAGGTCAACCAGCGTGTCCCCAAGCCACCAGGCCAACTGTCCCTGATGTTTTGATTCTGGCTTAACAGTCTTTTATAATCTTCTCTGCCAGGCCCAGTTTCTAGCCCAGCAACCTGTGCGTGACCAGAACGCATCAGACCTCATTTTTTCGCTATTTAAGCTTTGGAGGCGCCGTTTTCTTCATTCTAACACCCCAAAAACCCTAGAAAATCACCATTAAAGATCTGGAATCATCAAGGAAGCTAGGAGGGTCAAGATTAGAGCTTTTGGATTGAAGATTTGATGATCTACACCTCTTCGGTTTCCATTTTCTTTTTGAGGCTTGTTTCTCCTTCCTTTTCTTTGTAAATCTCAGATTATAAACATGTTAAAGGTTGGATTTTTAGTTGTTTTTATGATGTTTAGTGGCTAGATCTCATATTGTCACTTGGATTTGATGAATTTGAGCATGATTTGACTTTATTGTTTGACTTTTCAATGTGATATGATGAAATAGCCTATTGATTCTGATTTAGACCTCTTGAATGATCATATATGCTTGATTAGCCTCTGTTAGATTCATATGATGTGGGAAATTTGATATAGATTGAAGAACTTCAACTAGTTATTTGATTTCTCATTGTTAAACTTTGACTTTTTTTTGAGTTTTAGCTTAATGCATGATCCGATGACCATCTACATGATTATATGAGTATGATTTGGGGCTGATTTTGTTTATATTTGTGTTTAAATTGAGTTGACCGATTCATTTAGCACATTAGGTGGTTGTTAGGCATTGTTTGACTAGTTAGAACACTTATGACCGTAAGGTTTTGGCTTTTCAATCCGTGTTTAGCATTGCCTAAATTCTTGGGGTTTCAAATCAGAATTAGTCACGTTTAGAACCCGCTTAGAGAGACCTTTCTAGTGTAGTTCCTTTCGTGTGTGTTTGGTTAGCTTTGACCGAAGCGACTAGACAATTAGGCGGTTTCATCTAGTTCACTACTTGGACGTTTATTTGGGATTGCCTTAGTATTTAAGATGTGTCTATAGTCTTATTTACCTTGGTTATCATCATTGGGGGTAGTTATCACATTGATTAGTCAGACTTGAGGTGACATTCAGGCTCAAAGGATTCTCATCCGGGTGGCATTCTTTCTCTTATTGTTATTCCGATTCGTGTGTTGTGTTTGCTTACTTAGTTGTTTATACCAGTTATATGTTTGTTTTCATCATTATTTTTAAATCAAAACCTTGTTAGACTAAATATTAGCAAAGTCCTTATATCGAGAGCCTGCTTTACGCGTCCTTGGATTGATACTCTTATTGATACTATATTGCATACGACGGGTACGCTTGCCCTAGTGTGTGGTTTGGTCACTCAGTATTTACCATTTAAAACTTGACCACATTTTTATATATCCAAATTTACACATCAAGTTTTTGGCGCCGTTGCCGGGGACGCGCAGATTTCGAGAAAGTTCGGAGCTAGTAGTTTAGTCATTTTACTTGCTTTCGTTACTTATTTATTTGCATGTTTCTAGTATGTTTGCTTATTTCTGTGTTTACCTACGTGTTAGTTAGTTTATTAGCTTAGTCTAGTTTCTTTATGTTCTGTTTCTGTTTTCTGTTTCGTTTTTCGTCTGTTTATGCGCATTCGTCGTCGGAGGAGTCCTTTTTCACCGTTGTCCGAGCCTGAGAGGGTTTTTCATAGACTTCGACGTTTGGAGGCATTAGTTGTTCCATATCCGATGGCACTTCTGCCGAGACGCACGCTCGCCGACTACGCTCGTCCCGACATCGCGGGGGCGCAGCCTAGTGTCATACGCCCACCCGTGGAAGCTAACAACTTCCAGATCCAGCCTCAGACCATTTCCATGATCTTAAATTCTGTTCAGTTCGATGGATTTCCGAACGATGACCCGATGGCTCATATTTCAAATTTCCTTGAGGTTTGCGACACGTTCAAACTCAATGGAGTCACATCGGAGGCCGTTAAGTTGAGACTTTTCCCATTTTCACTTCGCGGCGCAGCGAAGGCGTGGCTTCAGTCCCTCCCGCCTGGTTCTATTACTACTTGGGATTCTTTGACTCAGAAATTCGTTTCCAAGTACTTTCCTCCATCAAAAGCCGCGATGTTCCGAAACAAGATTTATTCGTTCGTGCAGGAGGACGCCGAGAGTTTGTATGAGGCATGGGAGAGGTTTAAGGAGTTGTTGAGGAAATGCCCATCCCATGGCATCGAGTTGCATCAGCAGGTGCAGATTTTCTATGGCGGTCTGAACGCCCTCACGCGCCCGACTGTTGACAGTTCCGCCGGTGGATCTCTGAGCAGCAAAACGCCAGAGGAGGCGCGTGATTTACTCGAGGAGCTTGCACTGAACGGCTACCAGTGGTCTACCACGCGTACGAGTAGACAGCCCCAGACGAGAGGGGTTCATCAGGTAGATCCCGTTACAGCTCTCTCAGCGCAGGTCGAGGCGCTTTCGCAGATGATGAAAGGGATGCAGACGAGTCAGAAGCAGATGAGCCAGCCACAGGAGACACAGCAGTATGTGAAATTTTGTCAGTTGTGTGCTGGTCCTCATGATATCACGAGATGTCCCATTGTTGGTAGCACTGAGCTACCAGAGCAGGTCGATTACATGGCTAGCCAGGCCCACCCACCGCCCAACCAGTATAACTATAATCAGGCTTGGAGACCAAACCAGAATTCGGGGTGGAGGCAGGAGCCGAGCAGTTCGAACCCACCGGGGTTCCAGCCACGACCACCACAGAGACAGCAGGGTGTTTACAACCCAGGGGGCAACAGACAGATCCCGGTTCAGACAGAGGATTCAGGTATGAAGAACCTGACCGACATGGTTTCTCAGTTGCTTCAGCAGAATCAGAAAGCAGCCCTTGACACTCAGAAGGTTACTCAGCAGAATGAGTTGCGTTTTTCGAGAAATGAGCAGGAGATGAGTAACATGGGCACTCATATGCAGAATCTTGAGAGACAGATGGGCCAGCTTGCCAAATCTATGTCAGAGCGCCAGCAGGGAGGTTTGCCAGGCAATACCGAGACAAATCCTCGCCAAACAGCTAAGGCGATTACCACTCGGAGTGGCAAGACCACTCAGGATCCAGTACCGCCAGCCACTGCTGAGCCGGTTATTGAGGAGAGAGATGTTGAGGTTGAGACTGATGTTCCTGGGCAGGTGCACCCTACTAGGCTACGCCCAGCAAGTACAGCACGCCCCAAGGAGCCCGCGAGAGTCTATACACCTCCTGTTCCATATCCCGCGCGTTTGAGACAGGATAGAGCTGAGGAGAACTACAGCAAATTTCTTGCTCTGTTTAAACAGCTTCACATTAATCTTCCGTTTGTCAAGGCATTAGCACAAATGCCTAAGTATGCCAGGTTTCTGAAGGATTTGTTGAGTAACAAAAAGAAACTTGAGGAGTTGTCGACAGTTACACTGAACGAGGAGTGTTCAGCAGTTCTCCAGAACAAGCTACCACAGAAGATGAAGGATCCCGGGAGTTTTACGATTCCATGTTTGATTGGTAGCTTGTCCGTCAGCAATGCTCTTGCTGATCTAGGTGCTAGTATAAACTTAATGCCATATTCTGTTTTTGCGAGACTAGACCTAGGTGAGCCGACACCCACGCGTATGAGCATTCAGCTTGCTGACCGTTCGGTCAAATATCCGAGGGGTATTATGGAGAACATGTTGGTTAAAGTTGATAAATTTGTGTTCCCAGTCGATTTTGTGATCCTCGACATGGATGAGGACGAGCACGTGCCTCTTATCTTAGGTCGCCCATTTCTAGCTACTGCACGTGCTTTGGTTGATGTTTTCAGCGGTACGCTTACTTTACGCGTCGAGGACGAGACGGTGACCTTTGACATTCGTGATTCGATGAGACGTCCTCAGAGTCAGGATGATACACTCTACTTTGTTGACACCATCACTCCACACGTGAGTGATCAGTTTGAGGACATCTGTGATTCAGGTGTTTCAGACACGCAGCTTTGGGGTGGAGTTGACCCGCAGCTTGGTGTGTATGCTGCTGCTGCATGTGAGGTTACTAGTGAGGAGACTAGTACATTAGATTTGAGCCCGGAGGTTTTTGAGATCATTGACACCATGAGGGCCAAATCTAGACCGTCTGTTGAGGATCCGCCGACATTAGAGCTTAAGGAGTTACCATCTCACTTGGAGTATGCATTTCTGGAGACGGATTCGAGACTTCCTGTGATCATTGCATCAGATCTGACGGTTGATGAGAAATCGAGATTGTTAGATGTGCTGCGAGAGCACAAACAGGCTATTGCGTGGAAGATTATGGATATTAAGGGGATTAGCCTTTCTTTCTGCACGCATAAGATTTTGATGGAGGATGAGTTTAAGCCTGTTGTGCAGAGGCAGAGACGACTGAACCCGAACATGCAGGATGTGGTGAAGAAAGAGGTTTTGAAGCTTTTAGATGCTGGTTTGATATATCCTATCTCTGATTCACCTTGGGTCAGTCCGGTTCAGGTTGTGCCCAAGAAAGGGGGCATGACAGTTGTAGTGAATGAGAGGAATGAGATGATTCCTACGCGCACGGTTACGGGGTGGAGGGTTTGCATTGACTATCGCAAACTCAACGATGCCACGAGGAAAGATCATTTTCCCCTACCGTTCATTGATCAGATGTTGGAGCGTTTAGCCGGTCACAGCTATTATTGTTTCCTTGATGGCTTTTCAGGTTATTTCCAGATCCCCATCGCACCGGAGGATCAGGAGAAAACCACATTTACATGTCCTTATGGCACATTCGCGTACCGACGCATGCCGTTTGGATTATGTAATGCTCCAGCGACATTCCAGCGCTGTATGGTCGCGATCTTTCACGATATGATCGAGGACTCCATGGAGGTTTTCATGGATGATTTTTCTGTTTTTGGGAGTTCCTTTGATCAGTGTTTGACGAGCTTATCGCGGATGTTAGCTCGATGCGAGGAGACGAACCTGGTGCTTAATTGGGAGAAGTATCATTTCATGGTTCGCGAGGGTATTGTGCTTGGGCACAAGATTTCACATGCTGGACTTGAGGTTGATCGAGCCAAAGTTGATACTATTTCCAAACTTCCGCCTCCTACTTCTGTTAGAGCGATTAGGAGTTTCTTAGGCCACGCAGGATTTTACCGCCGATTCATACGCGATTTTTCAAAAATCACCAGGCCGATGACACAGCTCCTAGAGAAGGATGCCCCATTTGTGTTTTCTGAGGAGTGTTTGACAGCGTTCAACTTGATTAAAGACAAGTTGGTGAACGCCCCGATTATGGTTGCACCTGATTGGTCGCAACCGTTTGAGTTGATGTGTGATGCGAGTGATTTCGCAGTGGGGGCAGTCTTGGGACAGAGGAGGGACAAACACTTCCATCCGATTTACTATGCGAGTCGAACTCTTAATGATGCACAGGAGAATTACACTACTACCGAGAAAGAGTTGCTTGCTGTTGTGTTTGCCTTCGACAAATTCAGATCATATCTTGTCCTGTCCAAGACCATTGTGTATACGGATCATTCGGCTATTAAGTATTTGTTCAGCAAACAGGATGCTAAGCCGAGACTCATTCGATGGATCCTGCTTTTGCAGGAATTTGATATTGAGATCCGTGAGAAGAAAGGAGCCGAGAATGTGGCGGCCGATCACCTCTCGCGTTTGGAGAACGCGGATGATGAGAAACTCGAGGGGATGCCCATAAATGACTATTTCCCCCATGAGTTACTCGATTATATACGCGTGAGAGATGATGATGAGAGTCCATGGTTTGCAGATTTTGCGAACTATTTGTCGAGTGGGATCATGAAGAAAGGATACGGGTTTCAGCAGAAGAAGAAGTTCTTTTCTGACTTGAAACATTACATTTCGGAGGATCCTTATCTTTATAGGATCGGTGCTGATTCTGTGATTAGGAGATGTGTGCATGGGCGTGAGGCACGCCAGATTTTGAGACATTGTCACGAGGGTCCGACTGGTGGACACTATGCAGCCCTCTTCACCGCGAAGAAGGTGTTCGAGTCGGGATTTTACTGGCCGACTATTTTCAGGGATGCGTTTGAGATGATCAACACATGTGACAATTGTCAGCGCGCAGGTAATTTGTCGCGGAGAGATGAGATGCCCCAATCTAAGATTCAGGTTTGCGAGATTTTCGATATTTGGGGTATCGACTTTATGGGTCCGTTTCCGCCATCTCGCGGGAACAAATACATTCTCGTTGCGGTTGATTATGTTTCGAAGTGGGTCGAGGCACAAGCCCTCCCCACTAATGATGCGAGAGTTGTTGTGAGGTTTTTGAGGAAACTGTTCGCGAGGTTTGGAGTGCCAAAGGCACTGATTAGCGATCGTGGCACCCACTTTTGCAACGCGCAGATGGAGAAGGCGTTGCAGCGTTACGGGGTTACACATAGACTAGCTACACCATATCACCCCCAGACGAGTGGGCAGGTTGAGGTCACGAATCGCGGAATTAAGAGAATTTTGGAGAAACGGTTGGTAAAAACCGTAAGGATTGGTCGGAGAAACTGGATGACGCATTATGGGCCTTCCGTACAGCCTACAAGACACCTACGGGTACTACACCGTTTAGGATGATTTATGGAAAGGCATGTCATTTACCAGTTGAGGTCGAGCATCGCGCGTATTGGGCCATGAAGGCCGTCAATCTAGATCTGGATGAGGCGACTAGAGGACGGTTCTTTCAGTTGCATGAGTTGGAGGAGCTGCGCGATCATGCGTATGAGAGTTCGGGTTTGTACAAAGAAATGACCAGGAGGATTCATGATAGTCACATCAAGAAGAAAGACTTCAAACCGGGAGATCGTGTGCTCATTTTTAATTCGAGATTAAAATTATTCCCGGGTAAGTTGAAGTCTAGATGGTCCGGTACCCACGTGGTGAAACATGTATTTCCTTATGGGACAGTTGAGATTGAGGGCGTTGATGGTAGCTCGTTTAAGGTTAACGGACATAGGTTGAAGCATTATCTTGCAGATCCGGTTAACGCGAGCGAGGAGGTTGTTACGCGATTGGAGGCCCCACCGCGTTGATCGCGGGGCCGAGTCTGGCTGACGACTCGTTAATAAATTCAGCGCTTCCGGGAGGCAACCCGAGTACTTGTTTACTTTATTTTGCTTGTTTCATGCTTTGTTTGAACTTTTAGTAGTTTAATTTCCTTTTAGTTAGTTTTCTTAAATTAGTTATATTTTATTTCTCCCTGTTCCGTTTTATGTTTTTGTTTTAAGTTTTGCAGGTTTCTTGGAAGCATGCCACTGTTGGAATTACATGAACATATCATTTTGGTATTGCTTCGTGGGGTTGGTAGGTAACTCACAGTTTGTGAACCGTCGGGTACTCAATCTCCATTCCCACGGTTTGCAAAGTGTGCTTTCATGATTTTATTCAGGTTTGGATGACACGAGACCGTCACTTCATAAATGACAATCAACGGTCTGTATCTGGGTTTTTCTTGGGCTTGTTGGCTTTTGGTCAAAGTGGATCGCTCACTTCATAATTGACAAACAAACAGTCTATTTTGATCAAATGTTACTTTTCTGTGGGTTAGTATTTGATGTTGGTTGGTGCTGCTGAGCAATTGGTTGCAAATTGGCATAGCAGGTCTTTTGATGCACACATTGCGAATCGTCTGGTACTCAATCTCCATTCCGGGCGGTTTGCATGTTTGTGTTGTAGGCTTGTTGACTTTTGGTTAAGTGCCGGCCGTTCACTTCATAATTCACAACAAACGGCCCGCATTTGATCAATCGTCCAAGAACTCAAAATTTCAAATATTTTTTTTTTTTAAAAGTGCCAAATTTTGCAATCCGATCGCTCTTGTTTCATTTTGGGTTTTGTTTTCTTCCAGATTCACCACGGAACCGCCAGCTACCTTGATTCACCGGTTTAGTTATTATCCGAGTTGTATTTTTCATTTTGCATTCATTTGTTGACACACAACTCGAGATATTTGTGCTCTATTGATTTATATTTGTGATTGATATGATTTGGTTGTGCTTGGATGATAGTTTGTTCTGGCGAGACGGTTCTGGCATGTTCGTCGAGAGCTGTTTCATGATGCATACTTTGATTGTGGAGGATTTTTGGCATTTGTGGATTCAGCTCTGGCACCTGTTCAGTCAAGAGCTGGTCTCGTTTCATTTTTCAGCATCCAGACACTGACACATGACAGTGATAGGGGAGTATTTCAGTTCCCTTTCCCCTTTATTTTGATGTGTTTTAGCGTACATTGGGGACAATGTACGAATTAAGTGTGGGGATGGGGGTAAATTGAACTGAAATTGCTTAAGATTGTGAAAAAATTTCAAATTTTCTTATCATATCCCCCTGTTTTTTGTTGAAATTGAGATTTTTGCCCGTCTTTTTGCACATTGAAGTGGGCCCGTTGATGTAATTCGTGACGTTTTGCTCGCCTATGTATACGATGCTTGTCTCTAGTCAAAACCTTTTCTTCGAGTATCTTGAAAAAGTATTTCCAAGCAAGTGTTTTTTTTCAAATAAAATCAATAAATGGGATGCTTTACTTAGTGAAATTATCGGATGGGGGATTGATAGCTTGCATCATATCGGTAGCCTTTATCCATCCGTTTCCGTGAGTTATTTGAGCCTAAATTGCATTATTTATTACATGATTGTTCTCACTTTCGTTTGGTTGAGTGTTATGCCATCATGCGCTTTCATTTTAGAACTTGTGTTGTTTATACGCGTTGAGATCATGGACCTAGAATTGGGCATAGAAATGATAGAGGCACTAGGACTAAACCCCTTTGATTTAGCCTTTTTCTTTGATTTTATCATTTTTCCTACCCTAAAACATTATCCCTTAGAAAACTCGTTGAGCCTTTTTCCTTCTCGTTTGATTTTCCCACTTTTTTGACCCATTTAGCCTTTTGGTTAGCCTTTATTTTGTTCTTAAACCTCTGTGTGAAGAATCCGGATTAGTTTTTGTGTATATATTTATATATTGGTTAGTTTCATCAAGTCATATTTAGTTAAAAAAAATAGTGATTAAATGTGATTCTCCTAGTACTCAATCTCCATTCTAGGAATTCATATGAGATTGCAAAAAAAAAAAAAAAAAAGAAAGAAAAAAAAAAGAAATAAAAGAAAAAAAATGGAAAAAAATGCAGAATATTCTAGCTCATTATTGGAGGTCATAGACCTAAGATAAAGCTGAAAAAATAGAGTTTTTCTTAGTTTTTGTGTTCGGGTCAAAATTACCCGACTTTGAGTTACTTTTGTAAATAGTTTTTTGTGTTAGTTTGTTTATTGACTTTTCCGGATTTCTAAACACTTCGCCACTTTCACATTCCTATTCCATACCCTAATCCCTAGCCTAACATTACAACCCTTAATAAAGTCCTCTTGATTTATGTCCGGTTTTATGTTATTTGGTGGAGATGCGATTTCGATACAAGCTTATGACAATGGGGTGCATGTTTGGCCTTGAGTGATCCGCTTAAATCGATGATCTTTTTAATCATCTATCCACATAATTTCACCGAGTTGAGTGATCATTGTGAGGGGTATGATGCATGTTTGATTGAACCTTGATGTGTGTTGAACTAGTAAGCATTTCCATGTTTTTACATAATCGTTATAATTGCTTGTTGGATTGTCAATCTTTTGAAAAGTGTAAATCTTGAGAATTGGTGATGCTTGTGGGCTTGAGTAGTTGCATTGGGTTGGGTGAGGCGTTGCGTTTTCGATTGGCTTGTAGAAGTGTTGCATAAGATTTTGCTTGAGGGCAAGCAAAGTTTAAGTGTGGGGATATTTGATGCATAATATCTTGTATATAGATAAATTAAATAAATTTCCTCATTTAAATGCCTTTTAAATTTAAAAATATCAAATTTGGTGCTTAATCGTTTAATATTTGAATTATATATTTTTTATTGGGGTTTCTATTAATATTCGAGAAATATATCATTTTCACATTAACTTTGGATTTTTAATTGTGTTTATTAGAATGTGATATTTATTGTTGGGTTTATTTGTTGAATTTTAGGTAATCGGTGCGTCCGTGGTGATTTTAGAAGAACAACGCAAAAAACGAGAGCGGAAACGGAGTCCGGATGCAAAAGTTATGGATGAAAAAAAACAATAATAATAATAGCTAGATCAGCAGCCCAGCAGTTGAAGCCCAGTCTTGCTGGCCCAAAACAGCAAGCCCAGCAGTAGCCCAGGCACCCAAGCTGTGAAAAGAAAAAATTCGCTGGAGGCAGGGATCGAACCCCTGACCTCCAGGTCAACCAGCGTGTCCCCAAGCCACCAGGCCAACTGTCCCTAATGTTTTGATTCTGGCTTAACAGTCTTTTATAATCTTCTCTGCCAGGCCCAGTTTCTAGCCCAGCAACCTGTGCGTGACCAGAACGCATCAGACCTCATTTTTTCGCTATTTAAGCTTTGGACGCGCCGTTTTCTTCATTCTAACACCCCAAAAACCCTAGAAAATCACCATTAAAGATCTGGAATCATCAAGGAAGCTAGGAGGGTCAAGATTAGAGCTTTTGGATTGAAGATTTGATGATCTACACCTCTTCGGTTTCCATTTTCTTTTTGAGGCTTGTTTCTCCTTCCTTTTCTTTGTAAATCTCAGATTATAAACATGTTAAAGGTTGGATTTTTAGTTGTTTTTATGATGTTTAGTGGCTAGATCTCATATTGTCACTTGGATTTGATGAATTTGAGCATGATTTGACTTTATTGTTTGACTTTTCAATGTGATATGATGAAATAGCCTATTGATTCTGATTTAGACCTCTTGAATGATCATATATGCTTGATTAGCCTCTGTTAGATTCATATGATGTGGGAAATTTGATATAGATTGAAGAACTTCAACTAGTTATTTGATTTCTCATTGTTAAACTTTGACTTTTTTTTGAGTTTTAGCTTAATGCATGATCCGATGACCATCTACATGATTATATGAGTATGATTTGGGGCTGATTTTGTTTATATTTGTGTTTAAATTGAGTTGACCGATTCATTTAGCACATTAGGTGGTTGTTAGGCATTGTTTGACTAGTTAGAACACTTATGACCGTAAGGTTTTGGCTTTTCAATCCGTGTTTAGCATTGCCTAAATTCTTGGGGTTTCAAATCAGAATTAGTCACGTTTAGAACCCGCTTAGAGAGACCTTTCTAGTGTAGTTCCTTTCGTGTGTGTTTGGTTAGCTTTGACCGAAGCGACTAGACAATTAGGCGGTTTCATCTAGTTCACTACTTGGACGTTTATTTGGGATTGCCTTAGTATTTAAGATGTGTCTATAGTCTTATTTACCTTGGTTATCATCATTGGGGGTAGTTATCACATTGATTAGTCAGACTTGAGGTGACATTCAGGCTCAAAGGATTCTCATCCGGGTGGCATTCTTTCTCTTATTGTTATTCCGATTCGTGTGTTGTGTTTGCTTACTTAGTTGTTTATACCAGTTATCTGTTTGTTTTCATCATTATTTTTAAATCAAAACCTTGTTAGACTAAATATTAGCAAAGTCCTTATATCGAGAGCCTGCTTTACGCGTCCTTGGATTGATACTCGGTACTTATTGATACTATATTGCATACGACGGGTACGCTTGCCCTAGTGTGTGGTTTGGTCACTCAGTATTTACCATTTAAAACTTGACCACATTTTTATATATCCAAATTTACACATCATTATACGTCAAGACTTGACCGGTATCATTTGGGTAACGTTAGTTACTCAAATGATTATGTGGACCCTTATGCATATTGTCTTATGTTTTATTAGGACTTTACTTGCTAGTTGCCACTCGGTAATCCATCATCATCACTGAAATCAAGTGAGTTTCACGACCCCCTTTCTTTACAACAGTTTTACACTTATGGAGAGAAATCATGAACTGATAAAATGCTTTTTACTTAATGTTATGGTTTACCTGTTAGCCGTATGACTACATGTTCCATTCTGTATCCTAAACAACTGGTACTTTATCGTTATCAACGTTAGTACAACTGAATCCCACTATTAATTGAATTCGATTAGTTCTGCTCGAAACGATAACTAGTGAATAGATCTATTTGGGTTGACAACCCTGCCCAGATTGGTAGCTCCAATCCTGACTTCGTACATTGTCAAGGGGTACACGTCAGTTATTCTACTCTGTTCGGTATTCTTGGGATAGAATGCCATGAGTGGGTAATCCGTTAGTATTCGAATTTGAGGTTCATGGGAGATCTTACACCCACAACAGTAAACCAAAGTAACATTTAAGTATACCGTAAACTGTTACCAACATACTGTAAACTGTTTTTACAAACTTACCATAGAATCATAAACTTTTAAACCTCACCAACTTTATGTTGACCTTTTAAACTCATGATTTCTCAGGTATCTAAGCTTATTATAGAAGACGTGCAAATGGGGCTTCATTATAACTTTCGACCCTGCTTTACCAGAGTCGTAGTCCCGACCTATCTTAAATAAACTGCTTTATGATTTCAATACCAAATTATGACTTTTATTCAAATGTAAGACAATATCATTTCACCACAACTTTCTGCTGCAACATGAATGGTATTATGTTTTAATGAAGTTTGAATTTAGTAGAAGTTGTTCTGTATATCTGCAACTATGATTCCGTCTCGCTCATACCCAAACCGTTGACTGGGGTGTGACAGATTGGTATCAGAGTCGTGGTTATAGCGAACTAGGTTAAACAAATAAACAAAAACCAAACCTGGACTATAACCCGCTCCGAAGCTACCGTTTGCACGCAAGACCAATTTCCTTATCCTATAGGTTATGTTAACTTATGTTTTATATGTTTGAGTTATATTATTACTACAACTGGTGCATTTATACCTTTTATTCTAGATAATGTTACCATGTTACCAACTACGTTCTCTTATGGAATATCATCACAATGATGACTACCGAAAAGGTCATCTACATATCTGATTCCTCTAGAAAAGACACATTCGTGCCTGAGTACACAGCTTCCCCTAAGGACCATGAGTTGTCTGGCCCGGAGTAGGACATTCTCACCGTCGGTACTGTCCGACAGTCCTTATTACCATCGAGTTTTCTGAAACCATTGTGCCCCCATCTCTCATATGACTCCTTGAACCACCCGATTCCCACTGTTGCCGCTGGCAGTGCGGCCATTGCTACTGGTGACATGACCACAATGTCACGAGCGAGCCTTTGGGGTGATCAACGATGAGATCACTAGACTCCCCACCTAGACCGATATGGGCCACTAGAGACCCGTCTAGCCGCCATGGAGCATCACCAGGCTGCCACACTGGGTGTTATAGAGTCACTGCATGCTCACATGAATGGAGTCAACATGGCCTACACCGATCTGCGGTTGGCCAACGAGTCCTTCCAGACGAGAGTCGCTTACCTGGAGGAATTCCCTGGGCGAGTATTCTATTACATGAACCTCATTGCTCAGATCACCACCACCTTAACTGTGCCCTCTGGACCACCACTCTAGATAGCTTGATTAAGAATCTAGACTTTTGATTCCTTCTTTTTGCAATGAAAAATATTTACATATTTTGTTGTGATGGGACTGCGAGCCTAGGACAAAGACTTATCATCTTTCGACTATCGTATATCCTATCAGTTCATATGATGGTAATGGAAACTAGTATTATGAATATGATTATGATTTTCATCGATGCCATTACTGTTGTTGTCATTATATCATGTTATTTATTCTTGTATGATTGATTGATTGTTCCCCTCTGCTTCATGTCTCTTGGTCGTGCCTGCGCGCGTCATGTTTTGGGTATCATGGATGTATGTCGTGGCAGTTATTCTCGCGCATGTAATAACCCCAGTCACACATAATCTAGACTTTCCTTTATGTTGAAATTAATAACTTAAAGCGAAATTATGCCGCCTAGACGTCGAGCCACCAGAAACGCTTCACCCTTACGCCCTTGAGCGTTGTTGTGGTCGATAAATCGATTGCCCAACGCATTGCTGAAACCGTCGCTACTACTGCAACCCAACCTCACGCGGACGATGGGGCGCGCGGTAAGAACGAATTAACCGAGGTTAGAAAACACCAGACTACAATTTCACCAAATTGTGTTCAATGTTTTAACCTTACATTGTAAGCCCTCGTGAATGTTCATAAAAGGACTTTATGAATTACAACCTACACATTTTAGAGGTTCCGTGAGCTGTTACCCCTGCCCGAAGGAGCGATTACACCGGTACAGCACCCCTATGCTCTAATGCAACCTACACCACACCCTCGATTGTGGTAATGTCTACTGTAACACCTACAAGGTTAAAAGACATGTAGCACGCGATTGTCCAAGTTGCATTTGCTACGGTTGCTGGGAAATTGGCCATTTCAAAGAAATGCTCGAAGGCGAAGAATCAAGATGCTAACCATGCTATAGGAAGAACTTTCGTTATCAACGCTGGAGACGCCCGTCGTGACCCCAACACGATGATGGATACGTTTCTGCTAAATAGCAATTATACCTCTGTTTTATTTGGTACATGTGTCGATAGAAGCCTTGTGTCTATCGATTTTAGTCAATTACTTGACATCACCCCTGTTGCCATAGACGCTAGGTTTGCAATAAAATTAGCGAATGGTGATTTGATATTGACCGGAGTCATCTACCCAGACTACCCGCTGACCATTCTTTCAGCATCGACTTAATGCCCATTGATCGATGAAGTTTCAATGTAGTCATTGGAATGGACTGGTTAGCAAGAACCATATAGAAATTGTGCGTCATGAGAAAATGGTTGGAGTGCCGTTAGCATATGGCAACACTCTAGACGTACAAGGCAAAAAGAGTGGAACCGAACTGGATATCCTATCTTATAGGAAGGCACATAAATTCCTCCACAAAGGGGAGCGATGCCATTCTAGCTCATGTCACTAAGAAGAAACCGGAAGAGAAGCGTATCGAAGACGTTCCTATTGTCTGCAAATACCTGAAAGTCTTTCCAGAAGACTTGCAAGGCTTACCCCTAGTACGACAAGTAGAGTTTCACATCGACCTAACACCCGGAGCCGCCCCGTTGTCAGGTCCCCTTACCGACTGGCACTGTCTGAAATGCAAGAGTTATCTAGCCATTTGCAAGAGTTGCTAGATAAGGAATTTATTCATCCAAGCCACTCCCCGTGGGGTGCTCCCGTGTTAGTCGTGAAAAAGAAAGATAAACATTCAGGATGTGTATCGAGTACCGAGAGCTGAACAAGCTAAATGTGAAGAACCGTTACCCGCTTCCAAGGATCGATGACCTATTTGATCAACTTCAAGGACCATGCTTCTATTCCAAGATCGATCTGAGGTTGGGGTACCACCAACTCCGAGTTAGAGATGAAGACGTCTCGAAGACAGCGTTTAGAACACGCTATGGTCATTACGAGTTCCTCGTTATGCCATTTGTTTTTACTAACGCACCGGTCGTATTCATGGATTTAATGAATCGCGTGTGCAAACAATACTTAGATAAATTTGTTATCGTGTTCATCGAAGATATTCTTATCTACTCGCGTAATAAGAAAAAACACGAAGAATATTTGAGACTAATCTTAGAACTGCTGAAGAAAGAAGAGCTTTATGTGAAATTCTCCAAATGTGACTTTTGGATTCGCGAAGTACACTTTCTGGGTCATGTGATCAACGACCATGACATTCACGTTGATCCGTCTAAGATTGAAACAATCAAAAGTTGGAGTACTTCCACGACCCCAACTAAGATTTGACAATTCTTAGGTCTCGCTGGCTACTACCGCCGATTCATAGAAAAAAAAATTTGATAGCCCAGCCATTCACCACCCTGACCCAGAAAGATAAGAAGTACATCCGGGATGACAAAACTGAAGCTGCTTTCCAATTGTTGAAGCAAAAACTTTGCGACGCCCCAATCCTATCCTTACCGGACGGAATCGACAATTTCGTCGTATACTGTGATGCCTCGCATCAAGGCTTGGGTTGCGTACTGATGCAGCGTGAGAAAGTCATCGCTTATGCCTCTCGAAAACTGAACATTCATGAGAAGAATTATACGACTCGTGACATAGAACTTAGAACCGTTGTCTTTGTCCTCAAAATCTGGAGGCACTACATCTATGGGACTCGGTGCATTATAAACACCGATCACAAGAGCCTCCAGCACATCCTTAACCAGAAAGAGCTAAACATGAGACAACGACGATGGTTGAACTGCTTAACGATTACGAATGTGAGATTCGTTATCACCCGGGCAAGGCTAACGTTGTAGCCGATGCTTTAAGCAGGAAAGAACATGCCAAACCGCATCGTGCTCGAGCATTAAGTATGACCATACGCTCGAATCTCACGTCACAAGTTCGTGATGCTCAAATCGAAGCTCTTAAGCCTAAGAACCTGAAGAATGAATGCATGCGTGGCATGGAGAAACAACTGCTTGAAAAGCCTGATGGAACCATGAACTTTATGGATTGGCTATGGGTACCTAGCTTTGGAGGCTTGAGAGAGCTAGTGTTCGATGAAGCCCATAAACCAAGATATTCCATCCACCCAGGATCGGACAAAATATATCACGATCTGCGAGATCAATTCTGGTAGCCTAACATGAAAGCCGAGGTAGCTACCTATGTCGGTAAATGCCTGACATGTTCAAAGATCAAAACCTTATAACATGTATTGTCTTGGAAAGACAATAATTAGGTCTAGTAAACTAGGAATGAAAGCTCCTTGTTTACATTGGAACTTTCGAGAATCAAGGAAGAATCTGATCGAAAGCTAATCGACCCGAACCATTCCGTAAGACAAATGGAGTCCCCGACACATTTCATTTTCTGACAAACTGAAAACTCAAGTATGAGCAAAGCTTAGGCTAATTATGTAAAGCAAATCACAATTGTGGGTGCACACATAATTGTAATTTGAACTGCATGAAAATCGTGGTAGAGCGAGCCTATTCATGAGAAATCCTGACTTGTCCAGAAACCTTCATATTCAAAACCTCGTCCATCCGTGTGTCAATCCTCATTCTTTTATCAGACTACTAAGATATATCTGCCGACAGTCGACGTAAACCCTTATCCTTTAAAGAGGGTGACCGCGTCATGTTAAAAGTCTCACCTTGGAAAGGTGTCATCAATTTCGGCAAACGAAGAAAGCTTAACCCTCGTTACATTGGTCCAATTGAAATCACTAAGACAATCAGACCAGTAGCTTACCGACTACGCCTTCCTGTATAGCTAAGCAGTTTGCATGATGTCTTTCACGTTATTAATCTTAAGAAATCCTTATCTCACGAAACGCTTATCGAAAATCAAGTTGACAAAATGCCTCACTTTATTGAGGAACCTGTCGAGATACTTGGCCGAAACCTTAAGATAACCGTAGCATAGTCGCATTCCCATTGTCAAAGTGCGATGGAACTCACAGCGAGGTCCAGAGTACACTTAGGAACGCGAGGCTCAAATGCGTCTGAAGTATCCTCGTCTTTTCGGAAACATCACAAACAACATATGATCAAGAACTGAATTTCGGGACGAAATTCTTCTAACTGGGGGAGAATGTGACACCTCGTTCGAAAACCTAGGTCAAACCTCTTTACTTTGACTTTTTTAATTAAGTTTTAATGTGCATTAACTGATCTGATTACTGTTTAAATTGCTAATTACTGTGCCTAACTGTTAACTGATGGCGTAAACCTAATCCCGTGTTTGTACTAGAAGCGTATACCCGTAAATTTCAATAACAAGAAAAATAAATATAAAATGTATTTTTATATTTTATCCGGAACTAGTGTCGTACGTTTATATAACCGACACGACAAACTGATAAGCGATCATATGTTTGAAACTATTCGGTTTTAAACGATCTGGACGGTCGAGCTTAAAACTGTCACGAACTGACAAGACTGAAAACGTTAACCGTAACACGTGGAAAAACTGAAAACTATATCTGATTTCTGAAAAGCTGATGTAACCGACTCGAACAATTGTTTTTGCGAAATAAAAACATCACAAACCGAAATCATTATCAAGACTTAAGCCTAAACCTCAACCGTTAACCCCATTGGGCCCAACTAGGCCCAATAGGCCCAATGAGCCAAAATCAATGAAACCGAGCCCGAAACCTTAACCCGTTGCATAATCTTGATAAACCGATTGATCGTGGAGATCTGTAAACTCTACCGATACACAACGGGCCCGGGCCTCGAACCGGCGCCTCGTTTGGACCCGTACGGCCCAAAACCGGCAAAACCGACCCAATTTCATTTCCTTTTAAATATTTAGGCCAATATAAAGCCCAAAACCCAATGGGTTTATTTTTATAATTTTGGCCCATCAACTTTATAATAATTTTTATAAAAGTTGATTACCACTTATTATATTTATAAAAATTAACCACCAACTTATATAATTTTTATACTTTGATTATTTAAAAAGTGATGATTTAAATCATCACCACCCTTCCCATATTTTATAAAGCTCCTACAATGCATATTCTATTTTTATAAAATATGACAAGATTTCTATAAAAGTGACCTACTTGTTGGTAGTTTTTATAAAAAGAATTAGGAAATTTTATTTATAAAATCAAATAATAATAAATTGTGAAGATTAATAAGCCACGTCCCACTCCTCCTAACCACATTTTCCACCTACCCTCACTCTCTCTCACCTTTTTCTTTCTTTTCTGTCGTAAAACAAGACCCAACACCTCTTCTTTCCCTTTTTCTGCCACAAACATCCACAACCACCACCTTCACTTCTTTCTTTCCTTTTTTTTAGAGCAGCAACATACAAGGACCACCACCGCCACCTTGTCCCTCCTTGCTCCTCTTCGCGACAATCAACACCACCACCGCCGCAAGCAACCACCACATTATCCTCTCTTCCTCTCAAAAACCGGCAGCCCCCGCCCCCCTTCTTTCTCCTCTCGTTTTCTTTTTCCGGTGACCACCCAAGAGCACCGCCGCCCTCCTCTCCTCTTTCTCTTTTCCCGGTTGCGACACACCACCCTCTCCTTTATCTCTCTCTTCTTCCGCCGGAAAACAACAACCACCGCTGTTGCTGCATCGCTGCTGAGCTGCTGCCGTGAGCTGTTGTTCACCGTTGTGAACCACCGCAGCCAACCCACCATCACAGCCCCTGTGTACAGTCGTCACTCCTCCCCACCTTGCTCCGACTACTGCCACCGAACCACTCACCTCTCTTCTCTCTTCCAGACAAGCAACCCCAGCCGCCACCATTGTTGCCGTGCCACTGCTACTGCGGTGCACCACCGCCAAGCTGCTGCCCCTGCTGCTGCGAGAGTTGCTGCAGTCCCGTCGGAACTGCTGCGCCACTGCCGGAACCGCTGCTACTGTCACGCTGCTGCTGACTGATCGCTGGAACTGCTCCTGCTGCCACCGCTGTCCGCAACCGTGAACCACCACCCGAGCCACCACCTTCCGTCACTTAGCCGGTTTCACCCTCGTGAGTCCTTTAAACCGTAACACCCATCTTTTATACATTTTTAACGTCCCAAACGATTCCCGAGTCTTAACAATCGATCATTTAAAACCCGAGTTTTCTAACGATCAAAAACACCGAACTACATTTTCCTTCTTTTATTTTCTTTAAACCTTAATGTTGTAAGGTTTGAAATGTATTTATGTAATGTTTTAGTCCATGAAAATTAAGTTATATAACTTACTAATCCAATATGATCCTCTTTTATTGCCTAACATAAAAATACTAGTTATGTGTTAAACCCATGGTTGATTTTACTAGTTTAATGGGTTAAAATGATCTTTTGGTTAGTTGTGATGTTTATGTATATCTTGCATGGATAGTCTTAACCTAAAACATGTATTAGTAAGATATAAATTATTAGAGTGGTCAATTGTGATTTAATTGTTAATCATCATGGTTATGAGTTAATATATGCTAATGATGAATTATCATGGACTAAATTAGGTGTTTAGTAACACATATGGACTTAGTTGGTGTGACAACCCTAACTTCCCAAGTTAACTCCGTTAACTTTCCCGTTAGTTCCGTTAGTTTCGTTAGCGAACCTGAGACCCGTTATTTGAATGATTTCGTACTTATTTATGTTTACTTGCTAATTGACTTTAGTAACTTGTTTCGTGAACTTATTTCGTGACCTTATGTGTTAGTTGTGAAAATTTGCATTTTTATGTGAAACCGGGCTTCGTGTGTAAATTTTGATTTTTATGTATAGATGTTAAATTTATGTAACCCGACTAAATCTTGCATGTTAAACAAGATAAAAACACTTAGGAAACATTTTTAATGTTTTCACTTTTCAAGTTTTAGTTAAAAACCCATTTAAAATGTGTTATGTGTTAAAGGTGTTTAAAATGGAAGTTGAGGGACCATTTGTGTAATTTCTCAAACTTTAAAATTCTGCCCTAAGACCCCATCTCCTCCTCACTCCACGCATTTTTCTCCTCTCCCCCTCCTTCTTACGGTTTCACCAACACACACACACACACACTTGCAAATCTTGTGGAATTAAGCATCAAGGAAGCTAGAAATCAAGTGTTCAAGCTCAATCAACCTTCAAGGAAGCTAGGGGAAGCCCCATTTCTGTCTCATCATCCCCATCCGTCCCTCTCATCTTCATTTTGTAAGCCCTAGATTCTAAAATCCGAAATTTGAAGGTTGCATGTGTTGTTTTTAGTGTTTATGTGTTAAATGGTGAGTTTATATGCTCGTGAATCATGTTTTAAGTGAAGATATGCTAAATGTGGATTTGGGGCAGATTTTACAATGGTTTTAGATCTGGAAATTGAGTGTTAGAAATTGCTATGAGTGTTCATTAGGATAGGTGGTGTTTGGACATGAGAATTGGGTGCAATGTGCTTGTATGCTAGCCTAATGTTAAGATTTTGCTATGATTTGGATATGAACATGTTTAGGACAGAATATGCATGTTAGAATGCTTATAATTATGTTAGTAGGTGTTAGATAACCAAATTGTGGCATAAAACTTGAAAACCAAAACTTTTGCAAACTTCAGTTTTTAGACAGATTCGGCCAGAATTTTTGGCCATTTTGCAGAGGTCATAACTCACTCAATTTTGCACGAAATCAGTTGATTCTTTTTCCCTAGTAAATTATTATGTCTTATCTTCGATTGGGCTACTCACACGCCTTCTAAAACATCCGTTTGGTCATCCAAAACACAGCTGCAAGTTAGGTGTGCAAAGCTGTCATTTTCTGTGAAAAGTGGACTTTTCAAATTTGTTGGACATGCTAATCTTGTTTTATTGACGAGTTTGCTATTTTTAAATGATCTATATATATTAAGAGTAGGATCTAGATATTTTGATGTTTAAATTCCAAATTTTGAATGAGTTATGCAAGTTCTCATTTCCTTTAACTAGTTTGCTAAATGTCAAAAAGTGTCAACTTCCGATGTGCATAACTTCTTCGTTTCTCAAGGTTTTTACTTGATTCTTTTTGCAACAAATCCTAATTTTTATGTAGTATATGTCTGTAAAAATTTAAGAAGTTAATTCCAAGTATTGTGGATTTTAGCTATGCCACTA
The DNA here is from genome assembly GCA_039602395.1 of Deinandra increscens subsp. villosa. NCBI lineage: Eukaryota > Viridiplantae > Streptophyta > Magnoliopsida > Asterales > Asteraceae > Deinandra > Deinandra increscens. The sequence continues at coordinate 7,055,277 of JBCNJP010000008.1, forward strand.
GTTAGGTGCTTGAAGTTTGACCATCTGTGTCAACTTTGACTTAAATTGCAATTTCTCAATTCTCTCCCAATTTGGGACTTGTATGTGCTTTGTGTGACTTGTATGATCGCATGAAACATGTTTAGGTGCTTATGTGCTAATTTCGTCCTAGTAACACCTTCTAATTTTATTAGGCCATATTTATCCGAATAGGTTGACTTTGACCAACCTGTTAAACCAAGTGCTGAGTACTAGTGCACCCTAAGGCGAGTTCACTTACTATTATTGTTATATCCGGTTTAGGATGATAACGCACAGATAGTTGCATCCGATTAAGGATGGCAACCCAACGGTAAAGGTATTTCTTTACTTGAGTAATTTTCCGACAAAATATCACATGTTGCACTGAATTGCTTTTAATACAAAAGTCCTTACTTTCGGGCCGTTAATATACATTAGCGAGGTAATATTGAGTAGTACTATTGGGGATTGACACCCCCGCTCAGCGGTGCACGTGATGCACCCTCCCGACTGGCGGTCGGACTAAGATCAATGTTAGCCTACCCACCGTGATCCGTAAAGACACGGGAAGGCAAGGTTCATATGTACCCCCTATCAAAACATTGTCAGCTTCGGTTACGAACAATTCAGGTGTACATAACTATAGGCTAGCTACCTACGATAAGGAATTTTACTAGTCTTATGATTATTGATTGTGTTTTACCTTTCTTTATTTATATACATTAGGTCTACATGTGACGTGTAGACCGCTTTAGTGAACTCACCAGCCTTGGCTAACACTTGATTGTTGATTTCTTTTTAGGTCGTTAGGTGGATCATGGACGGTACCTGAGGTGGCAGTACTCCCTATGGATACCTTTTGAAAAAAAAATCCGGAATTTTAAACATTTAAATCCATCGTTTTGTAAAACCATAACTATAAACTTTGATTATGCTTCCGCTAAAATATAAACTTGCTTTTGGTTTGTAATTTATGTTTTACGTTCCTCTGTAAACTTTGTTATGGTTTGGTTGTAACTGAAGTCTGGGATCCTGGTCTGGATCATACACCCACACGGTTATACTCCGTTAGTGGAAATTGGGGATGTGACAGTTGGACGTTTGGAAGTGTTACTAAACTTTTGGACAAATTAAATCATAGAACTTTAGCCAAAGAAATTGTTATATAAAATAGTCACATCTTATAAAAATATAATTTCTAAAATACAAGACTTGAATGACTTCGTTAGATTTTATAAAAATAAAATAGATAAAAATATATATAAATATATTTTTATATCAAAAAATGGTAAATAAACATTCTTATAACACTTGACTTGAAAAGTATAAGATCTTGTATTTTATACAAAGAGTGGAAAAGGTTTTATGTTGAGAATTTCTATAAAAAGTCTTTAATTTAAAACCCTAGCTTTATCTAATAAATAAAGTTATTTAAAAATGATTTTATAAAAATAAAATCAAAATACTTATAGAAATTATGAAAAACATATTTTAAACATTTTTTATTATTTTAAATAAATCAAAATAATCAAAACGTTTTAACCGGATCAAATGTTTTATTTTTAACGTTTGGAAATGAAACAAAATTTTTAAACGTTTTAAAGACGTTTTACGTCGTAACGAAACGTAAATAATTATTTTCAACAAATAATTATCCTTATGAATTTTAGAAACCCTAATTTGGGTTAAAATCATTATGGTTTGTTGTAGAAGCATATTCCTATGCTATGAGTGTCTCGTGTATTGTATCTATGTGAGCGTGTCTAAGTATGAGTTGTAGTAGAAATGTCTTAAGTGGCGTATCACATGGTCCGGCGGACCATGTGGTCCGGCGTACCAGTTTGGTACGCTGGATGGTTAGTCACTTAGTATAAATAGGTTAGTGTTAGAATGAGAGCTTAACACTTCTGAACGCTTCTGTCATTTCTACACTTTCTGTGTGTGTTTCTAGAGAGAGAAACTAGAGAGAGTTCATTGTAATCTCAAGTGATTCAATAACAAATCTCTTATTTACATCCGTGTTCATTACGTTTGATCAAAGCATGCAGTAGTAAGATCGTATCTCGTTTCTACAAGTGGTATCAGAGCTATTGGTTGCTCTACTGCTGTGTTTTTGATCGATTTTTGGAGTTTTAGAGAGAGAAAGCTTGGGTTTGGTAAGTTTTTCTTCAATTTCTTCCAATTCTGAGTGATTCCAAGGATAAAAATGATTTCTGTATGCTCCTGGAGTGTTTTCGCATCATACTGATTCAGTTTCTAGCTTCAATTGTCAAAATCTGTGAAAATCAGTAGATTTTTGCTTTTTCTACGACTGGTCCGCCCGACGAACAGACTGGTCCGCTAGGCAATATTCATCAAATTGGTCCGTGGCGGTTTTGGCGTATCACATCTGATCCGCTGGCTTATTTGGTCCGCCGTATCAAATTTGATCCGCTGAAGATATCTGGTCCGCATCTGATCCGCTAGTATAAATCTGATCCGCTAGTTCATCTGATCCGGAATCTGGTCCGCTAGTACAAATTTGATCCGCCGGATTGTTTTGATCCGGAACTGGTCCGTCGATTTGTTTTGGTACGCTGGCAGAATAGTGACCTTCACTAAAATTGACGTAACTTGCAAACCGTTTGGAGTTACGGAACCCAATACCAGCCAAAGCGTTCGTCTTTCGGAGATCTAGGACTTGTACCAGCCTACGGCCAGTACCGTCCAGTTTTGACCCAAATCCGCTTGGAAGACCTTCATTTTTGAGTTCGAAGTTTTTGAAGTATCATTTTCGGTGAAAAATGTCTGATTTTCAAGCGTTTGCGGCTATGCAAAGCACGGTACAAGCTATGCTCAATTTTGATAATGAAATAGGAACAAGTCAGAAATTTCCCAAGTTGTTAAAGTTGGAAGATTATCAAAATTGGAAGCAACGATTTTCTGCATACATTAGCACAAATGATATTGATTTATGGATTCCAATTCATAAGTTGTATGTACGTCCAACTACAGATGGCGAGTATAAAGAGATTCAAGATTTTGATAAGGATGAAAGAAAAAGTTATGAACTTGAACAAAAAGTTTATGGTTATCTTACCATGGCTTTACCTACCGAGTTGTTACATCAATTCAGTACTTGTAAGAAGGCTAAACAGTTATGGGATGCTTTATCTGCTCGATGTGAAGGCAATGATCAATATAAGAAGAGTAGACGAAAAGTTTTGAACAAGGAATTTGAGAATTTTCAACAATATGACAAAGAAAATATTTCTGCTCTTGTTTCAAGGTTTTCACATCTAATTAGTGAAATGAAAGTTGTCAAGATTGAATAGACCGAGGAAGAATTGAAAGAAAAATTAATGGAAGCATTACCAGAGAAATGGGAAAGTTATGTGTTGTTGATTACTCATGATAAAGACTATTCCACATTATCATTTCATGATTTAACCGGAAAGCTTCATGCTCGAGAAATGGAAATGATGAATTCAAACAAGTCCACTGCTCAATTACAAAATCTTGAATTATATCATGGACAAAATTCTGCAAGTATCAATGCAAAGGCAAAATCATTCAGTGTTAATTCATCAAATCCACCTCAAACTGCTTTTGTTGTTGGTCATGGTTCAGGAAATTCTGGAAATTCTTCAAGACGGTGTAACTTCACTGTTCCAAATCAGTCAAGTTCGACTTCATATTCAGCTAAAACACCGGATGAGCACTTGGCGTTAATCTCAGCTTTATTATCTTCATATTATGGGTTGCTGAATGGTGGTTTGACAACTTCTAATCTGATTGAAGAGGATTTCGATCAAATCGATCCTGATAATCTTGAGCAAATGGATATCAATTGGCAACTGGCAATGTTAGCTCAACGAGTTAAAAGATTCAAGAAAAAAACTGGATTTCAAAGTTTAAATCCAGATGGCAAAGTTGGCATTGATAAATCAAAGGCAAAATGCTTCAAATGTTCCAATTTTGGACATTTTGCTCGTGAGTGTTCAAAATCAACTGCTTCTTCATCAAAGTCTTCAACAGCCTTGGTATCTCAAGTTGATAAACAATATGATTGGGGGCAAACTTCTAATTCTCCAGTTGCTTTAACTGCCATTGCTCCTGCATCCAATGAAGGTTGTGATTGGGATGCTAATGTACTTGAAGCATTTGAAAAAGCACGAACATCAAATCAAGGCTATGATTGGGCTACTGATGACATTAATAATGAGTCTGCATGGACTGGTTTATCTGCGATGATTGCTCAAATTATTCATAGTGATAATGAAGTAGAGATAACTGATTCTGAATCTGATTCAAGTGAATCTGGAAATAGTGGTTATGAATCAGTTTGTGAATTCTGTTCTCAAAAGGACAAGAAGATTCAAGCTTTGATAAAAGAAAATGAGTTATTTGTTGATGAAAATAAAAGAAAGATAGAAGCTTTGACAACTGAAAAGCAAAACTTAGAAGTTTTAATTCAAGAATGTTCTTCTCAAAAAGAAAAGTTTTCAGATTTTCAAGCAGAGTTTGTTGAAAAAGAATCAAAATTTGAAAGTGTTAAACAAGTTTTGAACAGAAAGTTACAACGTTATCTAAAGAAAAGGATGATTTAGTCAAGGAAGTTGTGAAATGGAAGGCAGAAGCTGAGGATGCTGCCAATGATTTTCATAATTTGTTTGAAAAGTCCAAGATTAAACTTGATTTACTTACCAAGGCTTCTGATGATTCGATTGCTAAAATTAAAGCATATCAGCTTGATATGGGGAAGTTGGTAGATGAGAAGCGAGAACTGGCAAGGGTAAATAAGTTGCAAAATGCAAATCTGGATATTCAGAAAAGAAACGAAGATAAACTTGAGACAGAATTATTGGCCGGCCTAGATGAGTTGCGATTGCAAAAATATGAAACTAATAAAGTGGCAAAGAAGTTAATTGCAACAGAAAAGGAGTTGGCTGAAGCTCATCAACGAATTTCTGAATTAAAGATTGAAGTCATTGATTCAAAACGTGTTTTGAACAATGTTACTAATTCACAATCTTTTACAAGTTTCTTGGCAAAGGATGAGAATTTTGAAAGAATGTTCAACAAAACTGTGTCACCACCAGGAAGTCTCAAAGAAGGAGTTCATGATTTGAAAGACAAGGTTGAGACCGGTGATTATTCTGAGTTTGTTGGTTCCAAATCTATTGAAGAAAAGCAAGAAGACAAAGGCAAAAGTACTGAAGCTTCTGAAGCTCAAAAGGGTGTGTCTGGGTCTTCGTCTTCAAAAGCTGACATTGATGAAACAATTCCCCATGCTCCAAAAGATCTCAAGAAAGTTAAAGCTGAATTTTCTAGGTTGGCAAAGAATGGGCATAAGTCTACTGGAATGGGAGAAAAGGGTTCAGGAAAAGTGTTGGGTTGGGATTTGAAAGAAAAGCTGATAAAGGTGGTAGTTCACAATTTTCAAAACCACAACAACTGAAAAAAAATCAATGTGAAGCAGGTGCGAAAAGATGTCTTCAAAGCTGAGAAGGTTCAACCCGAGAGGTTCTACAAACTCAAGGGTTCGGAACAAATATTTTCTGATAAAGAATTCCCGCTTCATTGCGTGGATGCTCAGAAAATTGCTGAAGTATTTGTGAAGACTACTGATCCGAGGAACAAGAAGAATCAATCTACAAAATTTTCTTCTGGAGGATCAAATTCTACTCCAAAGAGCCCGACTTCTAAATGGGTTCATGATCATCGTTGTCAGGTATATGATAATTTTTATGATCATTTTGGAGATGAATATGTTTGTGAAGCTATGCAGGTTTCAAAGAAAAGAAACATACACAATCGTTTGTGTTACAATTGCCGACAAAAAGGGCATATGGCACAAAATTGTCATGTCACTGCTGCTTCAAGTTCAAGAAGAGAAAAGGTTCCATATGTTGGTAAACTGCCAAACCGCGATTCATTGATGAATATGGCAGAGTGTTTGATGAATCCCCACAACCTACATTTTTCAAAAGCCAAGGAAGATTTATTCCACGTTTTCAAAATGTTCCATATATAGGTTGTTCGTCACAATCAACTGTGACAGGTTCATCAGATACCGATTTACCAAAACAACAAATCTGGAAACCTAAGGTGGTTTCGAAAGGAAACCAAGATACTGGTCGACCAGAAGCGATCCGCTTCGGGTCATTTATAAACTGATATGTTTGACCAGTGTGCAGGTACTTCTAGAAGACCTATCGCTGATTGAAAAGTTGCTGATGGAGGAGTATTATGCTGCTTTAACTTAAATTACATGTGATATCAATTTCAAAACTGAAATTTTTCTGAAAACTAAACCTGAAAGGTATCCATGTCGAAAGGTCAATTTTCTTTCTTTTTACATTCCGTATGTAGTTTAGGGGGAGAAAATTGAAAAATCAAAAATAGCGTCTTTGTGTTTTTGTTTGTATTAAAATGAAAATCCAAAAATAGAGTTTTCATTTTAAGGGGGAGAAAAACAGAAACATTGAAAAATAGAAAAATACAAAAACACTGAAAAATGAGGAATTGATCTGACATAATTGGGAAATGATGGTACATTGGCTTACGTGTCTGGCTCATGGATAAAATAGATGAAAAAGCCATAAGATCATTGATTCGATGTGCTTGGTAGGCTCGGTATTTAATCAGAAAATATTCAAATGTGATAAACATTAAAATACTAATGCTTGACCTAGTGGACAACATCTTGATGCATATCCCATGATATATCAAGAAAAGATATGTGAAAAAGAAAATGAGAAGTCACTGTGTATACATGTGTTCATTTTGCAAAGATTTTTACTTGTTTGACTTTTTTATTTTGTCAAACGATCGGACTTTCTTTGCGTATCGAAAGATCGACCTGATTGTTGTTCGTTTGGCGTTCTGCTTTATTTTCTTTGGTGTTTCGTATAACTCATCGGACTTTCTCTGTGTGTACGGGAGTACCGACCTGATTGTTGTTGGGTTATACAACTTCAACTTGTTTTATTTTCTTATTTTGTTAAATCCGAGGCCTTATCTGCGTATCGAAAGATCGACCTTAAGGATGACGATTTAACGTTCTTATTTCTTTTTGCATGGAACACAGTTGACTAAATCATGAATACAATTATTATGTGATTAAATCACAAATGAAATCACAAAGTGTGATATAAAAAAAACATATCTGAGTATGTCTGATAGTGTGGGGTACACTGGTCAAAGCAAGTTTAATCAATATAATAACATATCCAGATGTTATGAGTATGATTTTGCCTGAGTTTAAAATGGACAAATTATACCAGTAATCGACATGACTTATGTGCTGAAGTAATTGAAATTAAAGTGTTGTTCAGCATGATATGTTCAATATGATCCCAAGTTGTGATCTTTCTCGCAAAAGACAAAAATAGTGTCTGATCTGTATTACATTTATGTTTCATATCTGAAAAGTTCGAAAAGATTTTAGGTGTGTTTTAGCATAAACTTAGAAAAATCAAAAAGATTTTAGGTGTGTTTTGATATAAAATTTCAAAAAGCCAAAAAGATTTTGTTTCTTATTTGTTTTCGACCGATTGACATGTGATACAAAATCAAAATTTTAAATCTATCTTGGATTCTCGAAGAGAAGTTTTGTGCCAAGATTAAATTAATTTTCAAAAGAAAAGGAAACCGTGTTTCTGTCTTCTGAAATTGCAGGTTATGGATATCATAGACTCAAGCATGGTGAGAAGGGGAGTTTGAAGTATTTTTCACAAATGGATCTTGAAGTTCAAAGTTGATTCAAGAGTGATCCAGCCATGCAAGTTCTATTTCTGACAAGATTTCAAGTCAAAGATCGGATGCAGCAATGTTGAAGATTGAAGACTGAAGTTTAGTTAGAAAATAGATACACTACACGTTAAGGGGGAGTCTGTAGAAGCATATTCCTATGCTATGAGTGTCTCGTGTATTGTATCTATGTGAGCGTGTCTGAGTATGAGTTGTAGTAGAAATGTCTTAAGTGGCGTATCACATGGTCCGGCGGACCATGTGGTCCGGCGTACCAGTTTGGTACGCTGGATGGTTAGTCACTTAGTATAAATAGGTTAGTGTTAGAATGAGAGCTTAACACTTCTGAACGCTTCTGTCATTTCTACACTTTTTGTGTGTGTTTCTAGAGAGAGAAACTAGAGAGAGTTCATTGTAATCTCAAGTGATTCAATAACAAATATCTTATTTACATCCGTGTTCATTACGTTTGATCAAAGCATGCAGTAGTAAGATCGTATCTCGTTTCTACATTTGTTAATATAATTATTTTAATAATAATTATATTTATATTAACTCAAAACCCTAATCTTTCATAACATAAGTTTAAATATTAAATTAACCTTTAATATTTACCTACTTGTGTTAAGTCACTTAACTTGTAATTATTTAATAAAATTATTTTGACAAGTTAGGATAATTATTTCGATAATAATTGTGAACCCTAGTTATATATAGTATAACTTAAGGCGATTAATTATTCAATCGATCTAGCGAACTTAAAAATAATAATAAATATTATTATTTAAAACGATGTTTAAAACTTGATTGAACTGGCCTCTATTATACGTGATCACATGCTCATTATTTGTATTCAATTTACATAAATGCCTTCATACGTGAACATTAGCATTTACTGATTTTAAACTGATTAACTAACGAGTTTTCAAACGCTACAAACGGGATTATACGTCAAGACTTGACCGGTATCATTTGGGTAAAGTTCGTTACTCAAATGATTATGTGGACCCTTATGCATATTGTCTTATGTTTTATTAGGACTTTACTTGCTAGTTGCCACTCGGTAATCCATCATCATTACTGAAATCAAGTGAGTTTCACGGGCCCTTTTCTTTACAATTGTTTTACACTTATGGGGGAGAAATCATGAACTAATAAAATGCTTTTTACTTAATGTTATGGTTTACCTGTTAGCCGTATGACTACATGTTCCATTCTGTATCCCAAACAACTGGTACTTTATCGTTATCAACGTTAGTACAACTGAATCCCACTATTAATTGAATTCGATTAGTTCTGCTCGAAACGATAACTAGTGAATAGATCTATTTGGGTTGACAACCCTGCCCAGATTGGTAGCTCCAATCCTGACTTCGTACATTGTCAAGGGGTACACGTCGGTTATTCTACTCTGTTCAGTATTCTTGGGATAGAATGCCATGAGTGGGTAATCCGTTAGTATTCGAATTTGAGGTTCATGGGAGATCTTACACCCACAACAGTAAACCAAAGTAACATTTAAGTATACCGTAAACTATTACCAACATACTGTAAAAACTGTTTTTACAAACTTACCATAGAATCATAAACTTTTGAACCTCACCAACTTTATGTTGACCTTTTAAACTCATGATTTCTCAGGTATCTAAGCTTATTATGGAAGACGTGCAAATGGGGCTTCATTGTAACTTTCGACCCTGCATTACCGGAGTCATAGTCCCGACCTATCTTAAATAAACTGCTTTATGATTTCAATACCAAATTATGGCTTTTATTCAAATGTAAGACAATATCATTTCACCACAACTTTCGCTGCAACATGAATGGTATTATGTTTTAATGAAGTTTGAATTTAGTATAAGTTGTTATGTATATCTGCGACTATGATTCCGTCTCGCTCACACCCAAACTGTTGACTGGGGTGTGACAATAAGAAATCAGCTGACTTGGACCAATTTAGAGATCAAGCACCCTTCCAAGAAGAAGAGGTAAAAGAACTTGAGAAAGAATGGGAACAGAAAAGGAGCAGGCAAAACCTCAAACAAAGAACAAAGATTGCTCTCACCCAACCACAGGCAAAGAAGGTCAAAAGCCAAGAAGAAGACACCTCAACGGTAGAGGAGAAAGAACATGCTTTAAAAAAAGAAAAAAGTCATAAGGATGCAAACCTTCAATCCCAACATCTGAAGATGTGCATCCTCCTTCTCCTCCTCCTCCTCCTCCTCCTCCTCAATTCTCCACCTCCAAGACACAATCGAATATTCCAACTTCCAACAAATCCACAACCACCAAAGCAACAAAACAACCTTCTCAAATTGAAAAGCAGAAACTCTGCATCAGCCTTTGAAGACGATTACACTGAGAAGCAGAATATGCAAAAAAGGATTTGGGAGGAAATGAGAGAATTACAAGAGAGATTGCTAAAAAAAGAATAAGACAAACCTCCAATGAGCCCTCTCTCTAAGAAAACATTATACAAAAGCTTCAAAAAAGATATAACTAAAGAAGATCCCATCTATACCATCCCCACAAAAAGAGTTTATCAAGATCAAGGCATTTCCTATGCCAAAACATCCATGGGTAGATCAATTCAACATCTATAGTGTCAAGGAAGTAGATGAGAGCATTAGAGAATTTACAGACAAAGATCTAGAAAAGATGAATCCTATTCAGTTAATCTCATTCCTGAGATACTTCTCAAACTCTGAATCAAAAGCTGAAAGGATCCGCACAGCCCTTCATCAAGGCATGGAAGCCGGAAAAAGAATCTTTAGAAGATAAGCAAAGATAGACATGCAGCTTGCTAAAGAAGTAGATCTACCTCAACTATACTTAACAAAACCAACTAAAGATCTACCTTCAGGAGTCTCCTGTAGAGGACCAGGAACAGTTGCTAAAAGGTCAAGTCTCTAGCATATGCTTTAAAGACCATAAAGAAGAAAGAAGATTCTTTAGAATCAATGAAAAACACAAATATATTGGCCAAGCTCTAAACTTTTTTTCTTTCTTCTGTATAACTACAAGAGCAATGATGAAGGTGCAAGAGAAAACATCAAGACAAAAATAACAACCCTACAAAGGGAACAAAATATTTTTCAAACTCTCCTTTAAGAATGCAACAAACCATTCAAGTTCAAAATAAACTCATTAATTGGTAGGGCTACCCTAGAAAAGGATATATAAACTGTATTTCTGCTTGATCAATGAAATGATCCTTGTCTCTTTCATTTATTTTCTTCAAATACTTAGGGGGAGATTGTTAGAACACTTCCATATGTAATAGAAATAGTCAAGTATTAGAGGAAAAGATAAGAAAAATCCCCAAAAAGAGAAAGGGGGTTGTTAGAACAATTCGGTGAAAGTGAATTCACCAACTTCTTATTTACTTCAGTTTGAGTGTAAGTAACCTCAGCGTCCTTCATGGCTGTCACAATCTTGATGAATCTCTGTAGTTGGGTCTCCATGTTTTCCCAAGGCACATAGTTGAATTCATTGAATTGTTCCTTGAGATTCTCCCTCCAAGATTCTTTCATGTCATCATTTCCTTCATATGAAAAAACAAGAGCATCCCAAAGTGTTTTCGTAGATTTATACTCTTTGATAGCTTCAGCTACCTCAAGGGATAAAGCCATGGTTAATGCAGCCAAAGCTGTCCTGTGGCGTTCCACCCTTTCCCAGTCATCTTTGGTCCAGTCTGACTTCTCTTAGGGTTGACCCACCTGACCAGCTGCAGGAGTTGTCTTAGGAACATAATCACCCACTTTAACCGAACGCATGATCTTAGGATCATTATAGTTGACATAATTCACAAACCGGTATTTCCAGCTCATGAAATCTTTCCCCGACATCAGAAGAGGGGGGTTTGGCGTTGGTTCCAATCTTCGCGTCCATTTCCAGAGTTGCACTGGACAAGTTTGACATATCGAATGCCATTGAAGAACAAATGATAAGTCGAACAGAGGTTTTTGGTCGGACAAGGGTTGGATCGGAAAGTATTTTTCGATCGAACAAGGGTTAATAAAAAGGTATGCTTATCGATCGGGCAGAAATTCGGCTCGATCTAAAAGTTTATGCTGATCGAAAAGTCACAAAGGGACTTTCCGATTGAAAAGGGGAAGTCCGGGTAGGATCGAAAAGTCACGAAATGGACTTTCCGATCGAACAAGGAGGGATAAGGAAGGATCGAAAAGTCACAAAAGGGACTTTCCTATCAAAAAAGGGAGTGACCGGGAACGGATCGAAAAGTCACGAGAGGGACTTTCCGATCGAAAAAGGGAGAGATCGGGAAGTACTCTTCGATCGAGAAGTCGATCGAAAAGTATCCAATGGGATCGAAAAGCTGAAATTTCGATCGAAATAAGGGTTAAAGCCACAAATCTCGATCGAAGGGGTTATAGAGCACTAGCAACTGACTTCTGTCTTGAGCGAACCTGCAAAAACACTTCCCGTTTCGTGCTAAAAGCTGAAAATCACCAAGAAAGCTCAAATCGTTAGCCACAAAAACTTGAATATGATACCGCGAGAGCCTCGAAACTTGCATTTCTTGGCTCTGATACCAATTGTAAGGATCTAAATAGCCCCTCACGCGATATCTAGTCTACTAAAGTATGGAAAACAAAAGAAAAACACAAACCGGTCTAAGAATGCTTGAAGAAGTTCAATTACCACACACCTAGTAAAAGTCGAAATTCTCACAGAGAATTTCGATATACACCTTAGCCAACACATGCAAAAACCAACCCTAAACTAGTAGATTACATATTCCTTATATAGTGGCAATCAACTTGCAAAACAAGTCACCACTATTTACAAAAATTCGGTCCATAGACCCTATACTCGACCAGACCTATTCAACCCAACACAAACCCATACAATTTAGCCAAATTACAATATAAACTAACCCACAAAAATATCTAATGTAAAAGCCTCATATTTTTTAAGGTCTCTACAAAGATATATAAGTATCATATATTTTTTAACTCTTCGTTATCCATCAAGGTTTCTTGTTCTTGCTACTTGATAATTGCAGTAGAGAGAAATAACTTGTATCTTTAATGAATCTTGAAATTGGGTTTACTAAATTTTATGGGTGTTGTGCACGTCAATCCAGTGAATGACGACGATAAAGATCTGTTAATCATGGAACATGTTTGAACCCATGGATAAAACAAACTCATAGATTTCATGTTTAACTATTTATATAGACAAGAAGGAATGGGTGTCTCTTGTTACAAAACAATGTTTCTAGGGTCCGAGAGATTAGAGTAGCATGGGTGGTGGATGATACATTTACGTTGAATGGGCAAACATATTTTCCACATGAGGGGACATATGGGATTGACTTAACATAAAAGCGAGATGTTCACTTCTAGGGACGTAATGTGTTAAAATAACAAATATTAGTGACATAAAATGTTAAAGGTTTAAAAGCCAAATGAAACATGATGGTTTGTCGAATCATATGACTGAAAACGAAAAAATCATCAAAATGGCCTAGTTGATCGCAAAAAAAAAAGGTCAAAACTACTGGACTTTAAAGGTAGGCTCTTAGTGTGCTATGTAAATAAGTAGATAACCCATGAGCTGGCCATCTGTCTTGGGAATCAAATAAGCAACAGTAGACCCGCTCTTAGCTTGCTATGTAGATAGCTAAGCAAACCCTGAGCCGTCCATTGCTTTGGAAATTAAAAAACAACCACAGACAAGTTTAGAGCCTGCAAGCAAGTGCGTAGCCTACTCCTGGTAATTAATTTTAGAAAAAAAATAATAATCAAATATGCCATATTGATTATTTTCTCATAAAAAAAAAATTTGGACAGCCCACTACAAGAAAAAATATGCTATTTGGACAGCCTAATACGCTGTGTATAGGCATATACACAGCATATTGAGCTCTAAAAAGTAATGATTGGGTTTTGAAAAGTACTTATATGCAGCGTATAGGCCTATACGACATATATACCAATCAAATCGTACGACCACCCTGAATTTTATGTCGGCAATGTTCAGAAAAGATAAATACGCAATATATTCAATTATACACAACGTATTCAATATCTTAAAATGGAAGGGGTGTCTAGGGGTATGCAGAAATAACCGAAATCCGAATAAACCGACAAACCGAATCGTATTCATATCCAAATAAACCAATCCGAATTGTGAATTTGGTTTACGGTTCGGTTTCCAACCGTATCCGAATTGTGAATTCGGTTTATGGTTCGGTTATGGTTTTGAGTTTCGTTTTTATTCGGTTATCCGTTTAAAACCAAATAAGATTTATATTTATTTATAAACCATATATATATATATATATATAGGTTTAGAGGTTTATATATATATATATATATATATATATATATATATATATATATATATATATATATACCATTTAACCATTGGTTTGTGGGTATTTAGTTTGTAGGTATTTCGGTTGTGGGTATTTACGTTGTAGGTATTTGGTTGTGGGTAATTTGGTTGTAGGTATTTGGTTGTGGGTACTTTTGTTGTAGGTATTTTGGTTATATATCGGATTATGGTTTTAACTCTATGGGATATGTTAAATATGTCTGTTGTTTGTTTGTTTTTTTTTGTTAGCAAAAATATACGCAAAATATGTTATTTGTTGAATACGATTTAAACGGTTTGAATACGATTTACTCGGTTCTCAACCGAAACCGAATCATATTGAATTTGGTTTATTCGATTCGGTTTGTAAGATTTTCAATACGGTTTGGTTTGGTTATGGTTATCATAAAAAAAAACTTCAAACTGAATAAACCGAATCGAATAAATCGAATAAACAGTTAACCGAACCAAAAACACCCGGCACCCCAAGTAGGACCAAAAAATAAACAAGAAAGGGTGAGTGTGTGTGATCTATATGGTCAATCCACAACCGCCCCCGATAGGGTCTCATCTCACGAAAGTCCAAACCTTTTATCCTCCCTCCCGGAACTAAAACCTACGATCGGCGCGTCAGAATCAAACTCTCCGGATCGGCGTCAGTTTCATAATCTCGGACTTTAGGTGATTTCATTACTCTTTCTTGTTCTTCATCTCTTAACCCCTTTCAATTTGCGTTTCCGTCTAGTGTTTCCGATTCACATTGCTTAGATCTTGTCTTGTTTTGTGTTATTTTACCAATTCATGTACTATCATGATTCCTTGACGTATAAACGTCGTCACCGCCTTTTGTTTTCCAACTGATTTTGTTTGCGGCTTAATGTTCTCGTTTTAGGGTTTTGTTCGTACTCATTTTCCGTTGTTAGTTCTCAAATTCATTTTGTGTTATTGGGTTGATTGAATGTTATGATCATAGTGAAAGAAGGATTTAGCCCTATTTTAACTATTCATTTCTACGTGTAATGTGATTCGATGATTTTAGGGTTTTGTTTATTCATAGTTTATTTTGTATTCTGTTTTTACAATTAGACCTTTTTTAGGTCCCAGAATAATTCAAGGTTTAGTATTGTTGATATGATAGACAACCTCACACTTATGAACAGATATTGGAACATGATATTTACCTTATTCAGCAGTTTATAAACTATGTTGCATTTTCATTCGGAGTTAAATTCGTAACTTTATGTTTATGTAGGATGTTTGAAAACAAGAAAACAGTTCGTCAGTTGAGGAATGAATAAAGTTATGTTACGCTTATCACTACTATGAGTTTGTGTATTATGTGTGGATATTTCCATGTAGTCTGTTACTATGACATATAAACTTCGTGTATAAATGCAAATAACAAAGTGATTCACTTGAGCAAGGATCTGGCTATGGCATTTTACATGAAGTTCCTATGATTTTAGTAGTCATTTTGTGGTTTTATGTATCATTTATAATTTGTTCTGTGGTGCATTTAATGGTTGAACTTCTATTCGTGGTTAAAAGTTAAATGGAATTACAGATTGACATGAAACACAGCCTAATCAATTACTTTTAGGGTAAAAATGGCTAGATAGTAAACAAATTTCGTAATTGTTTCATTTAGGTCTTTGATATTATTTCGGTGATATTTAACCACTCAAGTTTCGCATTTGTTTTATGGTTGCGTTTATTTTTTTTGTATTTTGCTTGTTGCCAAGTTATTGAAGAGATAAAATGTTACCATGTTATCGCCAAATCTGATAATTTTTCCATTTAGGCCACCCAAAATATTTTTGGTAACTAAAGTATGAGTGACCTAAATGGAACAGTTACGAACCCTAATCATGGTTAATACATGGTGACATTTTCCTTCTTTAAGCAACATGCAAAATACAGAAAATCACAAAAATTGAACAAATATAAAACTTGAGTTAGTAAAATGTCACCAAAAAAGTTGGAGCGACCTAAATGGTGTCATTATGAAACATGGTTGCTATTTGGAGACATTTTCTCCCCCAAAAGTTAGTGTGTTAAATATGATCACAAATATTATATTGTCACGATATTATTCTAATTGTTTTGAACATCAACTTAGGAGGGTTGTATACATTTCAATTTTAACCTGTTTGACCTATTTGACATTTTGGCCCCTTTTACTTTTAACTAAAGGTTTGATATTACCTATCTGACCTGCTAGAATTAAAAAAAATGAACCCAAAGTGGCCTTTTATAATAGGGGATCACAACGTCCAATAAGTAATCATTTTGCATTGGAAGTTTATTTTTGAATGATTGTGCTTACTTCTTCGTGTTTGGATTCTCAAATAGGTGTTAATTGCAGATAGAATGGCGTCAAAATTAAAGCAATTGCAATCAAAGGCAACCCTAGCTTCAGAGTTCTTGTCCAAGCATGGAACTACTTATTACAAACAATTGCTGGAGCAAAACAAACAATATATTCAAGAGCCGGCCACTGTTGAGAAATGCAATGAGTTGTCCAAACAGTTGTTTTACACTCGTCTTGCCAGGTAAACTATATGATAATCTGACTTTAATTTCTAGTTTAATGATATGTGATTTCTTTTTGTGAAAATTAGTGTAGCTTTTATTTTTAAACAAAATTTTCTCTTTTACTATTAGGTTTTGTGATAATCATGATATCCTAATAATTATATCACTAGGCTTTTAAGGAGTTTCTATCATCAAAATCCGCTGTTGAGATTTGTTGGTAAAAATGGGTGTGTTTGGAGGTTGAAGTGGGTAACATTTTAGGATGGGTTAAAACAGTTGGTACTGGTTAAGTTAGCAGGAGTGACTAGGAACCCATGTGTTTAAACACATTCAAATGACATCTGTTTGTAAAAACTGTGGACTGAGTTGGTTGGGTTACACATTAAAGCAGGTTTTGGTCAAAATATGTATCCTTTTAGGACGTGCTTAAACGGGATCGGCCAGGTCAAGTTAACTCACCAAACTTATAGTTTCATCGAATGATTAATATATTGAATGGGATTAGTTGATC
This sequence comes from Deinandra increscens subsp. villosa, assembly GCA_039602395.1. Classification (NCBI taxonomy): domain Eukaryota; kingdom Viridiplantae; phylum Streptophyta; class Magnoliopsida; order Asterales; family Asteraceae; genus Deinandra; species Deinandra increscens. Next base: position 7,072,402 of record JBCNJP010000008.1, read on the forward strand.
ACTAAAAGGGTGAACCCAGTCCTTGACTTAGCTTGCCCTTTGCGCAAGCTCTGGGTAGGGGCTGGATCGTTTTGCGACCTGATGTTACACTTGAGTAATGAGCTACTTGTGTTGATTAAGGCAATTTGGGGCTTAATTTACGTTGGGGCTTGGTTGACTTTGTAAACTATTCAAATTCAGCTGACGAGATCTTACTTAGTTGATCCATTTTCATTAAAATATAACCTAGATTAGCGTGATTTCACCTCAAGCCTTGCCGTCTTTAGACATTTAATGCTTTTGATTTCATCGACTTCAGCCTTCAGGTATTTGCTTTCTGGTCTAGTGGTCTTTAATATGTTCTTTTTCCTTTTAAACTGAACACATCAATGCTGTCACTTCTTGAGGGGGGTGTTTTGATGTGCTTTTTTAAAGCAATTAATATTCAATAATGGACATTAAATCAAAATTATGAAAAAATCAGCTGTAGAAAATAGTGTTTGGATGTGTTATGTGTTGTTTGTGGTTGAAATATTGAAATTTTTGCGTGTTTGACAAATATGATATTTTAAAGAGCTAATAGATTAATATATATATATATTTGAATTGAATGGAAAGTCACCATCCTTCTAATCTACTTCTAATTCCACTCCACAGACTTAAACCCTCAATCCATAGGGGAGGGGACACCATTTATCACACTAATATACCATTTGGTTAAAGAGATGATAGATCAAAGGGATAATGCATGTGGATTCCACCCTTATATTCATCTCTTTTCATAATTTTGTTTATATCAAATTCGCCCTTAATCATACCTAGTGACGAAATGCTTTTAGTTTTTTTTAAAAAGAAATAAAAAAGTTCATTTGTTTTTTTTTTGGACGGCAGAGAAAAAAAAAGTTCATTTGTATTAATGATTAATCTATCAAAACGGAATGATTGGTGGTGAAAAACTAAATGTTATTTTCCCCGGATTTGGTATAAATAAAACTATACATACCTGTGTGGCCTATGATATAGTTTCAAACTTTCAATATATAGGCAGCCTTATTCTTGGGTTGCCTTACATAGTTACCGTAAAATAATTAAAAAGAACATTATTCAGAATAAAAGGACATTTTGTTAAAATGAGAGCACAGCCGACTCAAAACTAGGTTTGAAAAGGGGGTAAATAGGTAATTGATTTACCTTGGATAATCAAATTTTTAGTGCAGCTCGCATAAAACTGATTATCTGCTAATTGCCTTTTGAAATAAGATGTTGGAATAAGCATCTGTTTATCTACTGAAATTGATTATCTAGCTTATTGCCTTTTGAAATAAGCTGTTTGGAATAAGCAGCTTTTTAAACAGCTCATTAGATAAGTGGCGCCTAGAAGTAAAATCCCAAACACCCTCTGTCAGCTTAAAGATTCTGAAAACAATTCCAAACACGTCCTTAATATTCAAATAATTAGAAGCAGACTGCCTATTGGTGGTATAAAACACTAGCAGTTACTTATTGTTTATAAACCACCTAATTTATCTATGGTTTTTGAAGTCTTCCTAGCCGCAATGAATCGTTCTGGAAGGAACTCAATCACGCAAAGGATTTATGGAAAAATAGAAAAGAATTGCATGTTGAGCAAGTCGGAATTGCAACTTTATTTGGGCTCGAATGCTTCGCATGGTTTTGTGCCGGTGAAATCATTGGAAGGGGTTTCACATTCACTGGTTACTATGTCTGAATTTGCAGCCATCTGGGTTCATAAAAGTTCTTGAAAGCAAGATTGTAAGGTTCTTTATATGAAGATAACCCAGGTAGCAGATTTCTATAATGCTGTCATTATTTGAAATTTTAGAGCTGAGCAAAACAGTTGAAAGTTGGAGCAATAATCTGCATTTTGGAATACTTGATCACATAACATGTGCAATGACCTGTTAGTTTTATATGCTTTGATTGTTTTTGCTTTGCTTGTTGGTTTCGTATGATTCCAAGGATGCTAACAGTTGTGTTTTGTTGCAAGTTGACCCTTTTAGCTCGACACATCATTAGTTACAACTGAAACTGTTTTGCACATTTACGGTTGCAACCGAAATTGCAACCGATAATCATCACCTATCATTCAGCCATTCCTTTGAAGGTTAACACCCTTAAACTAAAAACTGATAACCTGGTTAGAGGTGCAGAAAAAACCGATGAAAGGACCAGTTTTGATCCACTTATGGAACCAGTTAATGAGGAACTGGTTGGGAACCATCGTGGCCAATGCGATTGGGGAAACATAACTGTTTTTAACCATTTTCACTCTGGATATTAATATAAACGAGGAATCAACCGCGCGTTGCAGCGGTTGTGTATTCGAATTTTTCAGACGTACAGAGAATTTAACACCCGTTGTAATACATAACAAAATTGGGTGGTTGTATATGTACATATGACATCAACAACATCCGATAATATTGTTTACAAAACATTTAACAGTTGGGTTTGGGCGGTGCTGTTTAAACCGGTGGTGGGGCGTCATGTGATGAAAGGCCCTGAAACAAACAATAGTAAAACATGTAAGTTATTTTCTTGGTTAGGTTGTAGATTTGGAAAGAGACTAAGTAAAATTCGAACCTGTATTACGTAGGAAGAGGCCTCTTGACACCGGTTGTTGTGGTTTGTCGGTGTGATTGTCTTGCTGGAACTGGGGTTCGTGGGGGTAGAGAGACGGTTGGACTACTGGGCTCTTCTCCAGAGGGCTGTTGTGTTGTTGTTGAGCTTGGTGTGCCACCTATATGTTTGGCTCGATTGATGTGAAAGGTTGTTAGTCCGAGCTTTGTGTATAATTGAACCTTCAGGTGAAAACGGAAAACCTTTCCTTTTGTTTCTATTATTGCTACAGGTAAGGTCTTAGGATCAGCGGTGGTTTTTGCAGTTATCAAGGCACAACAGGGGGAGCTAAGTATTATTTGGCCGGCGTCGTCACAGATCGTTACATTAGCAGAGCCTGTAAAATCTGCTATGACGGTTGTGATATGGTACCTGAAGAAAGTAAAGGCTAAGGAAACTATTGTACATGAATTGTTTGTCATTGGGTAAAGAAAGCAGTACATGTATTTGCATGTTATAATCATCCAGTGCGCGGGACATGTCCAGAAACCATCCAGCCAGTAGGCCGCTAGGCTGCAAGTTGCGATAACGGTTCCTGTGTTGTGAAATCCGAAATAGAAGCGTCGTAAATTAGTGTACGGCCCTGATCGAACGTAAGAGTAATAGATAAGAATTGTGAAAATATATACAGATGTTTCTATGTTAGGAATGCATTCTTTAAAAGACGTAACAAAAGTACTGTATTGTAATTTTGCTTTGTATAAAAATAGCAGGAGGTTTCTATTTTTTACTTACGGCAGCAGGCTCTCTATCAAATTTAAGGATTTCGGCTATTTTTTTTTCTCAGTAGACCGATTAACTGCCTTTATAACGGTAATTAAAAAAGCATAACCGATAAAAGTGGTTTTAAAAAACGGTTAATAATAACCGGTGAAACTGGTTCGCATGTTATTTTAACTGGTTAAAACGGGTAAAGAAACTCTATTTTTAAAAATATATATTTCAATAGATTAACCTACGACCAGGTTATTTTAACCGGTTGCTAAGTTAGAAACCTCAAACTGATTTGGAACCTAAGGTTTCTATCGTATCATAACCAGGCTATACTGTACCGGTTAAAAATGGGTTCGGTTACATTTACCGGTTTATTCTGTGCACCTTATATAGCACTGGTAGAGGTGCACAAATAAGTTAGTGATCGATTGACCGTTTTATAACGGTAATTCAGAAATGATAACTGGTAAAAGTGGTTTTAAAAAAATTATAAAAACCAATATAAAAACACTATTTTTGAAAACATTTTTTTAACTGGTTAAAACCAATATAAAAACACTATTTTAAAAAAAATATGTTTTCAGTAGATTAACTTTTTTTTTCCAGTAGATTAATTTAAACCGGTTTGGGACCTAATGTTTATACCGTTTCATAAACGGTTTATACTATTTAAAAACGCGTTCGGTTAGCCTAACCGGTTTGTAATAAATTAAAGACAAAAACGAATTAAAAAAAAACATATGATGATAATCTATTAATAGAAGAAAAAAAAGAAAGGAAAAAAGGTAGAAGGATGATAATTCAAAAATCATAACCGGTAAAAGTGGTTTTAAAAAAAACGGTTAACAATAACCGGTGAAACCAAAACCAGTAAATAAACACTATTTTAAAAAATATATATTTATTTCAATAGATTGACCTATAACTGGGTTATTTTAACCGACTAACAGGTTAGTAAGTTGGAAACCTCAAACCGGTTTGAAACCTAAGGTTTCAACCGTTTCGTAACCGGTTTGTACTGTATCGGTTGTAAACGGTGTTCGGTTAGGTTAACCGATTTGTAATAAATTAATGATTAAAACGAATTTGAGAAAAAAGTCCATATGATGATAATCTATTAGTAGTAGAAAAAATAGAAAGGATGATAATCTATTAATAGAAGAAAAAAGAAAAAGGAAAGAAAGAAGGAAAAAAAAAAGAAATGTTGAGGCCTGGATTCGAACTTGGAAATGTTAGTTTCAAATACAAGAAGCTTTACCGACTGACCTGGAATGGCTCTTCGTAACTATTTTTCTAACTTTGAATATATATAAAAAATGTTTTAGTTATAGGTCAATAAAAGTCAGCCCAAGTTGTCTAATGTATTAATATGGTAATAGGTATTAGTTTGATTCCAACTAACAATTGGTCGGGTTTGGGATTGGTTTGAGTAATTTCAACCTCATACTCAGGCTATAAAAGTTTGTTATAATACTTGGTCTAAAACTCTTCAGGTATATTTTGAGTATCTATTCGTCGGGTAACAAGCATAGCCCCCGGATTTGGGTTCACCCATCGAGTATGTATCACTTATCTCATAATATGTATGATGTAGTTTTAGAAGCGAACAAATGACTCAAGAACAATATGGTTTCAATGTCTCGAAATGAAACTCAAGTTTATGAATAGACGTTTTCTTATTCCCTATTTATAAGATTCAGAGATAAACCAAAAGACTAACTAATCCTAAAAATCTTCAAAAGATTAGGAAACCAAATATTTTAGATTTAATTAAAGATAACTAAATTAAATAAACATATAAACCCCCAAAAATATAAGATACTCTTCAAATATTCATGGGTCGAGTACGGTTTAGGATACTCCTGCATCATACTCCCTGTCTTTAAAAAAAACTTATCCTTGAGTTTTGCTTCCAGACTTAAAAACCACCGGGATCAAACGGAACCTCCTTGCGTCCCTTGCTCCATGCCGCCATGACCTACGATTGGACTTTATCTTCACAAGTTGTCTCGATTAGCTTCAAGCAATCACCATCCGGTTTAGCAGGACCTTGGTCTATTGGATTGTCGTGTCCTCCCGCCTCCTTTCCCTTCTTCCCCTCTTCAAAAAAGACTTAACCTCGAGTCCTGAGAATGTCGAAGTGATCGATGCCATCCTCATCGAAATCTTGTAATTTAATCACAAAATTTTGAAAAAGCAAGTATTATGGATACCCCAAAAATTCAAACAGGACCCTAAACTTTATGGATACCCCAAAAAACAACGAAGTGGACGATCCCAAACTTTACGAGATTGCATGCAAAATAATCGACCAAGTTAGCCTTGAATAAATCATTTAATTGTAACCCCAAATTTTGAAAATCCATGTTTAGTGGAATTCTTAAAATTTTGAATCAAACATATTTATTCATATGCCGCATAAATAAACTCTTCAATTTTGAAAAACCCAAATATAGTTGAATTCTCAAAACTTCAAACCGGATTGCAACTCGTGCACCACCAAGACGTACGGGATTAAGGAAATCATGTTTTCTATTTCTTAGATTAAATCTTCATACCTTAATGTTCTCTTTCACGGAACTGGTGTTAACAAAATTGTCATTAGATAGCATAGTTGTGTTAGTCTCATCATCGTGTGTGCTCCCCAAACCTTGAAACTCCAAGGATCATCACGTTTCTCTTTCACTTGCTCGTCAGCTAGACTAGTGACCAAACCAAGTAATTTTTGGATAGCCACACACTCTTTCGCGTCGGGTATAATCCCGTCTTTATCGTATATAGGCCCGTCATCTAATAAAGAATATTGACTACCTTCGTCTTCATAGATTGGTTCAAGGAACCGAGGGTGGGGATGACTGAAATGATGCTCCTCTTCCTTGTTCACATCGTCCGAGAAGATTTTTCCCAATTCGGATTCCTTAACGCACATCACCCGTTGCAACTCAAGATCACAAACTCGTCGGAGTCGTTTGATCTCTTGTTGCAATCAAGATCGCGGACTCGTCTCCAGAGTCTTTTGATCTTAAGATCCCGTGGGTTGGGATCAACTCCACCGCTGCCTTTGTCGGCGGCTCTGCAAGTTGAAGGTTGATCTTCTCCACGAGCACGTGAAGTGAAAACACTCTCGTCGTTGTCTCTGTCGGCGACTCTATGAGCAATCAAGTATTCTCCTCCACGTAGAGCCATTTGAGAACCAAAGGCTCTGATACTAGGTGCGAGCAAGAACCGGGATGGACCCTGTAAACCCGGTAAACCCGACAGACCCAACCCTGTGTGGACCCTTTTTTTAATATACGGGTCGGGTTGCGGGTTTTGAAAATAGTGTTAATCGTGTAAGGGTCGAGTACGGGTCGAGTACGGGTTTTAACGGCTAAGACCCATTTCGTACGATTTGATATATGAATCGTGAAGGTCACATTCACTGGGATAAAATAAAATAAAATAACTAAAAAGTATGTAAACAAAAAACATGTCGCACATATACGCAAAAGTAAAAAACTTTTAGGATTGGATATGCATTTAAATTAAAAATATTTAATTTTGAAATATATAATCTAAATATTTATGAAACATAATTATCCGTAATTTTGAAAATATATGGTTGGGATTGGATTGGAAGACATTTAAAATTTAAAATATATTCATACTAATTACTAATTTTGAGTTTTAACATCTATAATTTAGTTATTTATGAAACACAGATTTTTCAATTGACGAAAAGTGAGTTACTATCACAAATTCATAATTGTAAGTTTCTAACGGATTCTTTATTTTTTTGTGGTTCAAGTATTCAAGTTTCATACTCGTATTCAATTTGATTTAAATCACTAATTTGGCACATTCTATTCTACCTCCAACTTTGTTATATTGCATGTGGATTACTTGATCTTAGACTCTTAAAGTGTATGAACTTGTAGTTACTTAACGGGTATGGGTCAAGACCCGCATACCCTTAAACCCTGCGAGTCTAGACTCGGCTAAAACCTGTAAATAAAAGTACGGGTACAGGTTAACTTTATTGACTTAAACGGGTACGGGTTTGGTACGGGTCGGGTACAGGTATGACGGTTAAAACCCGTTTGCACACCCCTTTCTGATACCAAGTGATGCAGTTTTAGATGCGAACAAATGGCTCAAGAACAATATGGTTTCAATATCTCGAAATTGAACTCGAAGTTCACGAACAAAAGCTCAATATTCAAATAAATCAATTCCCCTTAAAAATTGATCTCAATTCCCTATTTATAAAATCTAGAGATGAACCAAAAAACTAACTAATTCTAAAAGTCTTCAAAAGATTAGGAAACCATATATCTCAAAATTTAATAAAGATAACTAAATTAAATAAACAAATAAAGCCAAAAAAATATAAGATAATCTTCAAATGTCACGATCGGGTACGATTTAAAATGCTCTTGCAGAATATAATTAAAAAAATAAAGAAGTAAAACCATAATATATATACACCTAATATATATATATATATATATATATATATATATATATATATATATATATAGGGTTAGGTTCAAATGAGAACTTTTTATTTTGAGAACTTTTGAGAACTAAATCTCAACCACAAATTTCAGGGGGACCACTACAATTCATGGGAGGGGGGATACATATAAATAAACTTGTGGCTCAAATTAGTTCTTTTTAGTTCTCAAATCAAATTGGTTCTCAAATGAATCTCTCCCTATATATATATATATATATATATATATATATATATATATATATATATAGGGGAAGGATCCTGCGAAAACATCATTTTTTGTGAGAACTGCGTAAACAAATCTTAAAACCTACATAACTTTTTCATACGTTAATATTTTTTTTAAAAATATTTGCACCAAAAGTCTTAAAATTATATTATCTTTAATCCTATAAAAGTTTTAAAAAACTTAACGCTTTTTTTATTTTTTTTAAATATTTTTTTGTGTGGTGCACATGTGCATCACAAAAAAAACTCATACTTTTAGTATGAGTTAATATATTTTTTTTCTTAGTCGCATCATATGTCATATATTTTCATCATTTTTTTGCGTTTTTATTGAATGATGCACATGTGCATCATACTAAAAAAAACGCTCATACATGTGATATACATTAATAGTTTAAAAAGAAATTGCACCCTAAATCTTATAGTTGTGTTATCTTTAGATTTAAAGAAAAAAATAACATTTTATAACTTTTTTTAATTATATGATGCACATGTGCATCACACGGGAAAAAAAACGTTCAGTTTTTTTTTTTAATATTTTGCTCCAGATTTAAAGATAACGTAATTCTAAGACTTTTGGCACAAATTTTATGAAAAATCGTTAACGTATGAAAAAGTTACGTGAGTTTTAATATGTGTTTTCGCAGTTTTCATAAAAAGATGTGTTTTCGCAGGATCCTAACCCTATATATATATATATATATATATATATATATATATATATATATATATATATATATATATATTGTTGATACATAATGTGGTAACATGCTGGATCAGACAAACACTTGGAAGAATTCAAGAAAACAAGGAAAACCTAGACTAGGCGAACCCTGTCCGAACTTGGGCGAACTGCAGTTTGGACAGTCGGGGTTCTTATATATAGTTGATAGGTTTGTAATTTTTGTAACGTTTTTGCTAGTGTGTGAACCTAAAGGTGTTCTCTCTGAGTCTTGTAACCTCTGATATTGTGTGAAATACAAGATTGAGTTATTTACCTTTACGTTTGATTACTTTGTTTACACAATTGATATGTGTTGATCACGATTCACGCGCTGCACACTCTTTCAAGTGGTATCAGAGCTATCTGGTGATTGATCAGCTCGATATTCATCTTTTGTGTCGATAAACAAATTGTTTTGGTGTTTTCTTTGTGTTTTTCATTTAAAAAACGTTCGTTTTTCAAACTTCTGATCATTTCTACACACTATACACTTCAAAATGTTCATATTCGTGTCCAGCGGTTTCGGTTGAGTCGATTTTTGCTCGAAAACGTCATTTTCTGAGAGTTCGTACGTCTGCCAAATAACTGTCATCCGAAACTAGAGTTCGCCTCAGTAACCACTTCGAACCTGAGTTCGCCTGAGTCCGTGTTCAGTTTGATTGAAAAGTTCTAGTTCGTTTCTGTTCGGATAGAGTTCGGCTCCTGTTCGGTTAAACGAAGTCGTGTTCGGATAGAGTTCGGGACTAGTTCGGATACTGTTCATAGGTTGAGTTCAGAAGGTGTTCGTTTGTTTTGAGTTTGGACAAAGTTCGGGTTAGGTTTGGAAAAACTGCAGTTCGCATCTGGTTCGGTTGCTGTTCGCCTGACTTTCTGAGTTCACATCTGGTTCGGATATAGTTTGGATAACTGCTCTGAGTTCGTATACAGTTCGAATAAACATTGTTTTCAAGAAATTCAAAATGTCGGATTTTTATGCATCTGTCGCGATTCAATCACAAATGCAGGCATTGTTGAACTATGACAATGAAAATGGGGCAAGTCAAAAGGTTCCCAAATTGTTCAAACTTGAAGACTATCATAACTGGAAGAAAATGTTTGAAGCCTATGTCAGGACTACGTATTATGATCTATGGATTGTAATGGATGCACCGTATCTCTATCCGGTTGACAACAATAATGTACCTATTTTGCTAAGGAACCTAGATGTGCTACAAAAGGCAAATTACACGAGAGAACATAAAGCTTATGGAATTCTTACACAAGCTTTACCAAAGGAACTACTACATCAATTTAAAATGTGCAAACATTCTCATGATTTGCGGACTGCTCTCAAAGAAAGATGTGAGGTATATTATCAGTATAAGAAGAGTAAAAAGAAGGTTTTGAAGAAGGAGTTTGATAATTTCAAACACTTTGATGGAGAGGGTGTGCCTGAGTTGATTTCAAGATATTGTCATCTTCTGTCTGAAATGGATACCGTTCAAATAAAAAAGGACGATGATGAATTAAAACAAAAATTACTCGAAGGACTTCCATCAAAGTGGGAACCTTATGTTTTAATGCTTACAAATGACAAGGAATACTCAACATTGACTTTTGTGAAGTTGTTGGGAAAATTGCAAGCTAGAGATTTAGAGATGAAGAATGTTAACAATACACCTGCTGAGGTTCAAAATCTTGATGTTTACTATGGTTCAAATGCTGCAACTATATCAGGTATATCTAGGAAACCTACAAGTTCAGCTCCGATAACTGCTTTTGTGGCTGGAAATGTTTCTGGAAATATGTCAAATTCGGAGAATATGTCAAATTCAGAAAGTTATGAATCAAGCTATGGATCTTCAGGATGTAATGTCTCAATACCAACAAGCAATATGGTGAATGCTAGCAAGATGGCTATGTCTGTTACAACAACGTAAGATTATATGGCTTTGGTATCTGCATTGATTTCATCATACTATGGAGTCATAACGAAAAAAGTGAGTAATGCTGAATTGACTGAAGAAGACTATAATCAAGTCGACCCGGATGATTTGGAGCTTATGGATATTAATTGGCAATTTGCAATGCTAGCTCGACGGGTGAAGAGATTTCTTAAGAAAACTGGCCGAAAAGATCTCAATTCGGGTGGTCGTATCGGTTTTGATAAATCAAAAGTGAGGTGTTATAACTGCTCGAATTTTAGCCATTTCGCAATAGAATGTTCTCAGCCCTAAATATACTTCAAAGACAAATGACTATGGAAAAGGCAATGTCAAAAATTCAGGGAGTTCTTCTAACTCAAACCTTAAATCTGATAATACGAAAGCTTTAGTGTCTCAAGAAGACAAAACTTATAATTGGGGTAATCAATTTGCTGATTCATCTGCCTTGATTGTGAAACATGTGCAGGACGAAGATGCTATGACTGAATCTACCATGGAAGGAGATGAAGCAAATGATATCACTGAATCAGTCGACGATGTTCAAAAGTTGCCGAAAGAAAAGTTTGCTTTTATGATAAACAACATACATGAGCATGATGATTATGATGAGATCTTGCTTTTAAAGAAGGAGTTAAAAGTTCTGACAAAAGAAAAGGAGATTTTGATGAAAGAATGTGAAACTGCAAAAGCTGAAGCGCAAGACACTACAGACGACTTTGAAGCTCTATTGCAAAGGAGTTATCCACTTCAGCAGAAATATGAGAAAGCACACAAGTCTGCTTTGGATGCAAGTGATAAAATTATTGCATTACAAGAAGAAATTGTCTGACGAGAACAACAGTCTCAAGCTAGAGAATGGAGAATTGAAAAGAAATAATCTTAAGGAATCTGTTGTTGCGTTGATGGCTGATACTTCGAAGGTATCTTCTTCCACTCATTGTGATAATTGTGATTCATTTGCTAAGGTCAAAGGTGATCTCTTAAATGAGAAAACCAAGTTGCTTGATCAGCTTTCTGTGACCAAGGCTGATATGGAAATTTACAAAACTAGATGGGAGGGTACCACGAAGGAACTATTGTCTGTTCATGAGCAATTGTGCATAAAAAAGTATGAGTTTACTAAGCAATCAGAGATGCTCGTGACAGCACAAAAGGAATTGGCGAATCATCAAAAGATTGTTTCTGACTTAAAAATTGAAAATTTTGAATTGACAAACAAGATTGAAATATTTAAAATTCCATTGTCGTTCAAAAATTTTCTTTACAATGATGAAAAGAAAAATGAGCCGAAAAATCTTCGCCAAGTTCCTGCACCAGTGGTCATTACAAATAGTCCACCTAGTGTTGAAATCGATGACAAATGTGATTATACTTCCTATAAAAAGGATGTATCTGTTTCATCACATTTAAACACCACTGATAAGCACTCAAAGGAAAAATTTTCTCTCGATCTGGAAGTAGATGATCTTATTTACACTGTGTCTGACTTAGACAAAGTTGATGATTTGATTTCTGACACTGAAACTAAGGTGTTAAAAACTGTTTCAAACAAAAGCACTCACTCACTCAGGATGAGCTTATTTCTAAATATAAGTTTGGGGAAATCAAATATGAACTTCAAAAGATGAGTGCTTATGAGCAGAAAACAATTGCTCGAAACAAATCAGTCGGTGGAAAGTTACCCAAGAAAGGTGGTGTTGGTTTTGAAGTCGACACTGGATCTAAACCAGTTAAAAATTTTGACAAGGGTTCCACTTCAAAACCATCACAGGGTCAATCTGAAAAATTAGATGTCAAGAACAAATCTGTTGTTTTTGATAGGTCTGAAAATTGGACCACTTGTCGCTTAAAGGGTTCAGATAAGATGTACAGCAATAAGGATTTCCCGTTGGACATGGTTAATCCAAATCTGATTGATAAGATTTTTACGGGTGGTTATGGTCCTAAGTATGATCTAAATGCTCCTAGTGTGCCAATTAGGAGGGGAAATGGAAAAGTTATAATTCCAAGTGGCACACTAGATTCAGATCAATCGGAAAAGTTTGATCATAATTCTGATTCAGGGTTGGTAAATAGAATACAAAAATCTGTGAAGAAATCACCAACTATTTTCCAACCACCAAAATCAAAGATTCAGAAACAAATTTTTCATGAGCATGTCAAACCAAATTTCACAAAACCGAATTCCTCTTTTAAGAAATCTTAATTTTATCATGATGATGGTTTTTATGACAATTTTGGATATGGCCCGAATCAACCAGTTTATGGGAGGGGTCCAAGATGGTTTGATGATGGATTCAGAAATTATGTTGGTCCATCAGGCTATGGTGGTAGGAGGGGTAGGTTTCAGAATTTCGATGATCGATACTATGCTGGAAATCCACAATTTTTTGATGGATATTTTTATGGTGATAATTTTCCAGATAGTGTGAATGGTTATGACTCATAGTTTTATGATGACTTCAGTGATCATCGTGTTTCTAAACAAAAATTTTCAAAATCAAAGAAACAAAAACCTGTCATTGAAACCATTATGGATGACGACACAGTTGAAGAGATTGTCATTGACAAACGCAAATGTTTTAAGTGCAAAAACCGTGTTCATTCATATAAAGTTTGTCCTTTTAGGAAGAACAAATCTGAAAATTCTGGTTTTGTATCAGATGGATACACTTCTGATAAACCAATATCTACTGACTCGAAAAAACATGTCAAAATCCTAAGGGATTCATTGATAACACTTTGAAAACACATGTGTCTGAAAAACATGATAAAACATCTGAGGGTAAACATGTAAAAGTAAAATCAATTTTGAAAACTTCTGATGGGTCAACAAGTCAGCAGAGTGACAAGTGGAAACCAATAGGTAGTTCCACTACTGGAACCGATTTTGTTGAGTGCAAAAACCGTGGTCATTCATATAAAGTTTGTCCTTTTAGGAAGAACAAATCTGAAAATTCTGGTTTTGTATCAGATGGATACACTTCTGATAAACCAATATCTACTGACTCGAAAAAACATGTCAAAATCCTAAGGGATTCATTGATAACAATTTGAAAACACATGTGTCTGAAAAACTTGAGAAAACATCTGAGGGTAAACATGTAAAAGTAAAATCAATTTTGAAAACTACTGATGGGTCAACAAGTCAGCAGAGTGACAAGTGGAAACCAATAGGTAGTTCCACTGCTGGAACCGATTTTGTTGAAGATGAAGGTCGACCCAAAGCTTCAAGCTTGGGTTCTTCCCGACCTAATTAATTTGTTTCTGTGTGCAGGGTGCTTCACGACAACCCGTGAACAATTTATGGGTTGTTGATAGTGGGGCGTCCAGGCACATGACGGGTGATATTTCTCTGCTTCACGATGTTAAACCATTTAACGGAGGAAATTTCACCTTTGCCGGAAACAAAGGCGGTACAGTAACGGGGATTGGCAAGCTAAGCAATGGTGCTGTTACTTTTGTCCGAGTGGAATATGTTCAAGAACTTGAATACAATCTTCTCAGCGTCTCCCAGATATAGGATAAGCAGTATACAATAGCTTTCACAGGGAGTGAATGTTTGATTCTGAAGCCAGGATACAAGATTCCTGATGATTGCATTATCATGAGAGCACCTCGTTTGTCCAATTTGTATGTTGTAGACATGAATTCAGCAAAGGCTAATGTTGTGGGTCAATGTTTCCTGTCAAAGGCATCCGAGAGAGAATCTATTTTGTGGCATCGACGTATGGGTCATATTCACTACCGAAAGATGAACGAGTTGGTGAGGAAGAATCTTGTCGAAGGGGTTCCAAAACATCAATTCACATTTAATGATGTCTGCGTCAGCTGCAAGAAAGGGAAACAGAAAAGAAAATGTCATCCATTGAAAAAGTACCATTCAATTGATGTCCCTTTGGAATTACTTCACATGGACTTATTTGGTCCTGTGAATCGCAAAAGCATTTCCGGACATTGGTACTGTCTAGTTGTAACTGATGAATTTTCTAGATTTTCGTGGGTAGATTTTCTTGTCACAAAGGATGAAACATCAAGAGTCCTTATCAACTTAATTAATACACTTGAATCATTTTACAAGTTGAAGGTTCGGAGGATTCGGAGTGACAACAACACGGAGTTTCAAAAACCATGCCATGAGTGTGTTTTGTTTGGAAAAAGTAATAGTACATGAATTTAGTACTCTATACACACCTCAGCAGAATGGCACTGCGGAGAGGGAAAATAGAACAATTATTGAGACAGCACGAACAATGTTGACCGATGCACAACTTCCAGTGAATTTCTGGACAACAGCAGTCAACACGGCGTGTTATGTGCTGAACCGAGTGCTTACGGTAAAACGGCTTGGAAAGACTTGTTACGAGTTACTCAAGAACCATAAGCTAAATCTCAATTACTTGGAACCTTTTGGGTTTCCCTGCACTGTGTTAAAGTCCGCAGATAAATTTGATGACAAAGTATTCGAAGGATTATTTGTCGGTTACTCGAATCAGAAGAAACAAGTGTTCAACAAACAGACTGGTGCAGTGGAAGAACATTTGCATGTTGATTTCCAATCTTGCTCGTTGCCACCCAAAGGTGTTGGACCGGATTGGATGGTTGATTACAAGAATATCTTTGAATCAATGCATGATACATCTGATGATCATCTTACTCGTGTGTATATCAATTTGCAAGATGATGCTCCGGTCATGCATATTGAGACTCCGTCTACTCCGGATGTGCCTGTCACTGATGATTATGTGACTGAAACAACTATCGACTCTACAATTGCTGATGATATTCTGTCTTCTGATGATGATCGTGAATTTCACGAAGTTGTTTCCGGTCAGGTTGAGATTCCTGTTCAACAAGTCGAACCACAAAATGAAGCTACTACGAGTGTTACTGGTAAGGTTGAGGTGGATAATGTCAAACCTGTTATACAATCTGACACCAATTCATCTGATAATGTGGTATTGGAGGAAGATCATGTTCCTAATTTAGAACAAATGATCTTTGTTCCTACTCATCAGACATTCCGGATAAACACCTATCACCCACAAGACAATATAATTAGTGATTTAGATTAGATGATGGAGTGAGAACTCGAAGACAGATTGAGAGTAGTGCTCTACTAGCGATCAGGGAATCTGGTATACAGGATGAAGTCTTTCATTCATGCTTCTTATCTCAGATTGAGCCAACAGACATAAAGAAAGCTTTACAAGATGGTTCATGGATAGAAGCGATGCAAGAAGAGTTATTACAATTACAGAAGCTCGGGGTATGGCATTTAGTTGATTTTCCAGAAGGAAGCAAAGAGCCATGCGGTACCCGATGGGTATATAAATGTAAAAGGGATGACCAAGGATTTATTGTATGCAACAAGGCTCATTTGGTTGTTCAAGGTTTTTCTCAGGAAGAGGGAATAGACTTTAATGAAGGTGTACGCACCGGTTTCCAGAATCGAAGCGATACATATTTTCTTGGCATATGCGACACATCGTGGTTTCAAAGTCTACCAAATGGACATAAAGAGTGTACTTCTGTACGGAAAAGTCAAAGAGAAAGTCTACGTCAAACAACCTCTGGGATTCTACGATCCTGATTATCCGGAGAAGGTTTATAAGCTGGACAAAGCTTTATACGGTCTACATCAAGCTCCTCGAGCTTGGTACAAGACCTTGTCCACTTATCTACTGGAGAATGGGTTTAAGCGTGGGTTGGTGGATTGTATTCTTTTCTGTAAGAAAACGGGAGGAGAATTGCTTTTGGTACAAATCTATGTCGATGATATCATATTTGGAAGCTCAAATGAACAACTCTCGAAGGATTTTGAGAAGTTGATGCAAACGAGGTTTGAGATGAGTTCCATGGGCGAGATGTCATTCTTCTTAGGATTGCAAGCAAATCAGTCTACGAAGGGTATTTTTATCCATCAGACGAAATACGTGCATGATGTGCTAAACCGTTTCAAGATTGATGACGTTCGTGTACCAGGGTCTTCAATTCAGCTGTCACATGGTCTCTGTCCAGATGAAGATGGTGAAGATATTGATGCCACTCTTTATCGTGCGATGATAGGGTCGTTAATGTATTTAACAGCTAGCAGACCTGACATTATGTTTGTTGTTTGTTTGTGTGCAAGGTACCAAGCATCTCCAAGGATTTCACATTTAAATGCAGTGAAGCAAATTATAGCTTATCTGAAGGGTAACACAGATCTCGGGATCTGGTATCCTCATGATGATAAGTTTGACCTTTCAGCCTACTCGAATTCTGACTACGGCTGATGTAAGATTAATTTCAAATCCACAACCGCGGGGTGTCAATTTCAAATGTATGTGGCTACATCCACTGCAGAAGCTGAGTATGTTGCGGCTACAAGCTGCTGTTCTTAGGTTTTGTGGATTTAGCAACAAATGAGAGACTACGGTTTACAGTTTCTTACTACTCCCATACATATAGATAATTCTGCTACTATCTACATTACTAAAAATCTCGTACAACACTAAAAAACGAAGCATATTGAGATTAGATATCACTTTATTCGTGATCGCTTCGAGAAAAACCTGATTGATTTGCAAAAAATACACACAGATTTCCAACGAGCGGACCTTTTTACTAAGGCTTTTGATAAAAACCGCTTCAAATTTCTTTTGCAAATCAATGGCATACAATAATTACCTGCTAAGTAATTGTCGGTTGATCAATTTTGCTTTTGGTTTATTATTTCTTTTTTTTTGTTTCTTTCTTTTCTTATTACAAAAATCCAAAAATAGAGTTTTGTATTCTGGGGGAGAAAATCAGAAAAAGCATAAAAAAATTGAAAAGTCAAAAATGAGAAATTAATCCGACCTAGCGAGAAATGATATTACATGAGCATATGATATCAACCATGAATAAAGTAGGAATAAAGGTTGTAGGTGCTTGTATGGTTAGTTGAATGCGTTAAGGCGAATCTGATATATGCGCTAGTATGATATCAACTTAAATTCTAGCTTGGTAGTTGTGATGTTACACCATAAAGGATGCTGTGTGATTTTGGCAATAAAAATGAAAATAACAAAAACAGAATAAATGAGATGTTCTAGTGTATGCATAATTTGATTTTGCAAAGATTTAAACTTGTTTGATTTTCTTTATTTTGTCAAACGATTGGACTTTCTTTGCGTATCGAAAGATTGACCTGATCGTTGTTCGTTTGACATTCTGCTTTATTTTCATTGGTGTTACGTATAATCCATCGGACTTTCTTTGCGTGTACGTGAGTACCGACCTGATTGTTGTTGGATTATACAACTTCTGCTTTATTTTCTATTTCTTGTTTTCCTAAACAATCGGACTTTCTCTGCATGCTCACAAGACCGGCCTGATTGTTGTTTGTTTAGGGTTCTGCTTTATTTTTGCATGAAACACCATGAACGGTAAATCTCTGTGGAAAATCAAAATTCTGTGAAAAATACAAAAATAGAATAAGTCAGATCGCCAGTATTCTGGATTGTGTGGGCTTTCATACTTTCTATGCATGATAAATCATACCTGTTAACATATCATAAAGCTATAAAAATTGATCTGTCTAAACCGAAACAAACTGAAAAGTTGTATTCTCTGCCTACTTGGCTTGCGTGCTGATTAATTCTGAAACTGAAATGTGTCTGATGCATAATGACTGATATGATCTCGTGTCTGGACCTTTCTCGTAAAAAGATTTAACTTATATGAATTTCAAGTTTGTTTGGTTTATTGCTTATTGGAAAAATCCAAAAAGATTTTAGGAGTGTTTTAGCATAATCTTGTGAAAAATTAAAAAGATTTTTGGTGTGTTTGAAAATTTTATAAAAATCAAAAAGATTTTAATTCTATCTTATTTTCGATCAATCGATGATGAAAAGTATCAACTTTATGCCAAAAACAACCAAACATTCTTGGAAATCATGAGACTCATCAATGAATTGTTCAAATATTTATTTCAAATTGGTAAAATTTAAATTCTTTGTGATAAAATTGAAAATTCTTCAAACATCAAGGTTAAATTTGAAAATTTTGGAAACTTGCCAAACTGCATGTTCGGACAACCGAACTAGAGTTCGGATGGTCCGAAGCTAAGTTCGGACACAGTTTAGATTGATCCGAAAGATGAGTTTGGAAAAGTTCGGAAGTGTTCGTTCAGCCGAACTTATGTTCGAACGAGCCGAACTGGGCACCTATAAATGGGTGAAGCGAACATTCGGATTTATTTACTGTTTCAAAATTGTCCACACTATAGCCGAACTCTGCCCAAATTTTCAATTTCTCAAATCGTTGTTTTAACAAGATTTGTGACCTGATTCTGGTAGGTTATGAAATTCCGAGTACCATGGTGTGTCTAGTTGTCGTTTTAAGTTGTTTAAACTGGTAAAATCTTTTCAAAACAGTCTTGGTGTTTCTCAGATCATAGATCTAATAATTAACCCATTTAAAGACAATTTTAGGACTTAAAACTTGTTTCTATGGATTTGTTGTCAAAAACCACACATAGGGTTTGAATTTCTTGGTATAATTCGGTCTAGATCGAAAGTTAGAGAGATTAAACCTCTCGGTTGCATGAATAGCAGAACGTGATGTTCATCAGCCGAACTGGAGTTCGGACTCAGCCGAACCTGAGTTCGGACGTTGAATAAATCCAGTTCGGATGTTGACCAAAGTCAACGATTGACCATTGATCAAGTCATGTTCGAATCAGGTTCGGTCAAAATGTTCAGTTCGGATCGAGTTCGGATAAGTATATCTGGTTCGGATCCAGTTCGCCTAAAATTGATTTTTGAACAAAAAGTCGATCATTTACGCGAATGATAAATAACTGATAATTTGGTTAACATTTTTGATAATCACATTGAATTTAATGAACGTTTCATTTTTGTGTTTTCAGAAATGGCGGTTGATTTAAAAGTCGGCGACTAACAAAACGTTCGTGCAAATCTGGGCGTTACAAGAACAAAGATATCCAAGTTTGGAGGATCTGGAATATTCAATTTTTTGAGACGATCAAGAATTCACCATGCCATTACACACGAGTGTGATGTGTATCGTGATATATTAACCGAATTCTAGACCACTGCAAGATGCCTAACAGATGGAACAATCCGATTATCTGCAACTGTTCAAAATTAAACTGTTGAATTTACTGAAGCGGATATCAGAAGGGTGTTAAAGTTTATTGATGATACAACAAATGTTCCATTAGAGTTTGATCCAACTGATAATGTTGCATTATTGAAGAGAATTTGGAATGCTGATGATCCGAGTCGAGAATGGATTTACAAGTCAGAGTTTTCTGTTCTGAGTCGAGAATGGATTTACAAGTCAGAGTTTTATGTTGCACCAGCTAGGGGTGCACCTCATCATAGTGAAGGAAGTTCATCTGAAGAACATCATTATAGTTGGGTTGAAGAGAGAAACCGACAACAACAACAAGCAAAGGTTAAGAGACCAAGACAACAAACACAGACACCACAAGTTGTACAGGAACCTGTAGTTTCAGAACCGGTTGTTACTGAATCTACAGCACCAGCTGTCACACAACCAGCTATCACTGAACCTTTATTTCAGTTCCCGAAGTCCAAGCGACTGTCACAGTGATTGAGACACCAGCAGTTAATACCCTGATAGATGAAGAAGAATCTGATGATGATGAGTTTACTGATTTGGGAGCTAACTCTGAAGATGTTTCTGATACAAACAATATGTTTGTGTACATCAAGGTCAATTCCAAGAATGTGAAAGTGAAGAAGGGTAGCGAAGAACATTTCACGTACCGAACAAGTTTGAACAAAAGCAACGATCGATACAAGGATCGTGTGTATGATGATAAAGCCCCATCTGATTCCAATGAAGATTACAACCCTGAGGCTGATGTTAGTCATGGCAAAGGTAAGCAGCCGATAACTTCTACGTCTTCATTGACTCCATCAAAAAAGAGGAAGTCAGTTGCTACTGGTGGACGAGGCAAGAAGCATAAAGGTCAAAAGTTTGTATTGAAACGCCATTCCGGTGTATCTTCATCTGATAGTCCTGATATGTCTTTACCCGAGATGACTGCAACTACAACAACAACAATTTCTACAGCACAAGGTGATATTCTTCAAGGGTTGAGTCAGTCAGGGTTTCTGAAAGATTTTCTGAGTTCAACAAGATCTACAACAACTAGCACAGCACCTTCAACAAGTGCTGGTGCTCAATATGTACAACAACCAATGGGTACACCTACAAGTCCTATATTATCAATAGCTACAACTTCAACCACATCGTCAACAGATGTTCTTTTTAATCTTGCTCAAGGTTCAGTGTCTTTTTTTTCAAGCCGAGCTACTTAACAGTGCTTTGCTTGATCACCAATTACAAATTGACGACTTAAAAGTGTAGAGACCGTAATTTTTTAAGGCTTTTGCATTAGATATTCTTGTGGGTTGTTTATAAATGTATTTGGGTTAATTTGTGTGGGTTTAGATTAGCAAATGGGTCCGGTCGATTATAGGTCATGTGGGCCGAATTTTGTGACTTGTTTAGCAAGTCTAGGTATCCACTATATATAAGGAATAGCTAGTCTACTTTTTTAGGGTTGCTTCTTTGTGTGTTTTGGACTAAGGGTGTATCGAAATTCTCTTGAAGAATTTCGGCTTTCATAAGGTGATTGGCAATCGAACTTGTTCAAGTATTCTTCAACTGGTTTGTGTTTCTAATCATCGGATTCCGCACGGTAATTAGTAGACTTGATATCGCGTGAGGAGAGATTTCGATCCTTACAATTGGTATCACAGCCAAGAAACGCAAGTTTCGAGGCTCTCGCGATATCAGATTCGTGTTTTGGTAAACTAACGATTTGAGTTTTCTGGTGTTTTTCAGCTTATAGCAGTGTTCGGAAGTATTTTTGCATGTTCATATTCAAGACAGAAGATTTCTTCGTGTTTCGATCGTGATATTTTGACTTTACGACCCTGTTCAAGGCTTTTTGATCGACCCCTTGATCGAAAAGCACACCCAGTCGCATATTTTCGATCGAGAAAGTCCCCTTTGAGACTTTTCGATCCGCCTTCATTCGATCGGAAAGTCCCCCTGAGACTTTTCGACCAGCCTTCACTCAATCAGACTGTCCCCTTTGTGACTTTTCGATCAGCCCATTTCGATCGGAAAGTCCCCCTGAGACTTTTCGATCAGCCTTCATCCGATCGGAAAGTCCCCCTGTGACTTTTCGATCAGCTTCTCTTTTCGGTCAGAAAGTCCCCTCTGAGACTTTTTGATCCGCTCACTCTTTTCGATCAAGAACTCTGCTTTTCGACTGACCCCCTGTCCGATCGAAAAGTACTTTTCGACCCAACCACTTTCCGATTGAAAACCTATTTTTTGACTCTCAACTTGTTTTTCAATGGCATTCGACATGTCAAATCTGTCCAGTGCAACTCTAGAGATGGACGCAAAGATCGGAACCAATGTCAGACCTCCTCGTCTAATGTCTGGGAAAGATTTCATGAGCTAGAAATACCGGTTTGTGAATTATGTGAACTATAATGATCCCAAGATCATGCAATCCGTTGAGGTGGGAGACTATGTTCCGAAGACAACTCCAGCAGCTGGTTAGGAACCTCAACCCAAACTAAAGTCAGAATGGACTGAGGAAGAATGGGAAAAGGTAGAACGTGATAGAAAGGCCCTGGCTGCTTTGACCATGGCTTTATCCCCAGAGGTAGCTGAAGCCTTCAAGGAGTACAAATCCGCCAAGACACTTTGGAATGCTCTTGTTGCTGCATATGAAGGAAATGACGACATGAAAGAATCTCGAAGGGAAAACCTAAGGGAACAATTCAATGAATTTAATTATGTAGCTGGTGAAAACATTGAGACCCAGCTTTAGCGGTTCATCAAAATTGTGACAGGAATGAAAAATGTTGGGGTCACCTACACACGGGTGGAGGTAAACAAGAAGCTGGTGAACTCACTTCCACCAAATTGGGATAGTATAATTGAGTTGATAGAGAAGACGATGGAAATGACTACTTCACCATAGAGTGAGCTCATGTCAACCATTAGAGCTTACGAAGAGAAGAAGCAGAAGAGGGCCAGAAAGTTAGGCAATGGAGCTTTGATGAACCAAGTCAATCAAGCTTTCATCTCAAAACCAGCTGCAGTTCCAAGCAACTCACTCTCTAATCAGACAGGATTTATTTCTCAAGCCACTAGGTCTAACTCATCTGGAACATCCAACCTTATTTCGTTAGATATAAATAATCTAACCAGAGACCCGAGTTTTGCTCTCGGTGTATGTATCATGAGTTGCTATCAGGCACTCGTTGCAGGTTCTCTTTTACCCATTGACTTAACTCCAGATGATGTCAATCAAGTCAACCCAGAAGACCTGGAGCACATGGACATTTCTTATCAGATGGGAATGTCAGCTTTAAGAGCTAAGTAGTTTATGGCCAAGACGGGGAAGAAGGATTGGAATGGAGGAAAAGGGATAAAGCTCAGCTTCAACAAGGCGAACCCGTGGTGCTACAACTGCAATGAGTATGGACACTATGCTAGAGAGTGCACCAAGCCAAAGGTTGAAAGAGATTTCAGAACTGATGATAGGAATGAAGGTATAAGAAAGGAGACTGGGAAGAATGATAGGGCACTGGTGGTTAAGCACACACCAGGATACGATTGGACTACTCAAGTGGAAGATTTGAGTCTGACACTTGATCATGTGGCCCTCCTTGCAGCAGAAGGAGCAGAAAAGGAAGTTGCTGAAGTCTGTCACCATGCTTTCATGGAAGACATCACTCCAGGCTCTCAAGCCAGCACAAGCAGTCATGAGGTATGCTCAAATTCTAAATGTCAATATGTGTTTAATGAATGTAAAGACTGGGAACGTAAGTTCACCAATGAAACCCTAAATCATGAGTCAACTGCTAGAGATCTTAGGGAATATAAAAGTCAGAGTAGGATATTTAGAGAAAAACTGGAAGCTGCTAAGTTAGACATTAAAAATCTTCAATCTCAGGTGAGTGATAAAAGTGCATATCTTAGAATTGCTGACTCTAAGGTTGAAAGTCTAACCAAGGAAGTAGAGAAGCTTAAAGCCAAATTAGGAACCTCACAAAACAAAATTGAACGAAATGACAAGATTATGTCTGAAATGTTGAAAGCTAGTTCTCTGTTTTACAATACTAATGTTAGAATGCGGCATGTTAAAGGGAACTCAGGTTTAGGTTTTGGTGCTGATGATAACAATGAAAAATCCATGCACTCTGTCCCAATGCCTTTAATGCATGAAATGATTCCTGATCATGAAATCTCTAAGACCACTTTAGAAGTTAAGGCCGAAATTGATAGAAAACTTGCTTCTTGTCCCATTAAGATATTTGCTCCTGTTTCTAACATTACTAACAATTCTACTTGTTGTGCAGATAAAGGTAATAAAGAAGCAGGGGAAGTGAATAGCAAGGAGGTTCCTAAGAGTTCAAAGAAGTCTAATTATGATGATTTTTATAAAAACTTTGATTTTGAGAAACTTGAATCTTCTGTTAAGTCTGAGTCAAAAACTTCCTAGTCTGAGTTGTGTGATAAAACTTCTGATTGTGGTGTGTTTAATTTTGGTAAATGTGATGCAAAACCTGTGAAATCTTTAAGAACTGTTAAGATTTTAAGAAGGGGTAAGGGACTACAAGTTGCTGGTCCTAAACCCACAAGTGATGATTTGTCTGGTGTGAAACTTTCAGAAAATAAGAATAATAATGGTGACCAAAATGTGCAGAAAGTGCGGGATTTATACCTCATGATTTTGTCCGGTACCCAGAAGTCAATTCTGCATATGACCAGTTTCAGCCGATACAACGGGAGTACATTTTAACTACAAAGCCACACGGTAAAACCCATTAGATCCACAAAAATTGTTCAAAACCAACCTGGATATCCACTGGGCGTAACCAACAACAGGCTCCGACGTATCCAAAGAAACAGTCTTGCCATGTGTGTGGTAGACCAGGACACGTGGCAAGAAACTGTTTACACCGACCATTTGAACCCTTCTATCCCAAAAGGGTTCATCAGAAACCAATTCCAAAGGACCAAATATAAAATGACCTGACTCCAAGGCCTGGTCCTTCAAAATCCAAGGTGCAGAAACCGGCACCTCAGGGACACAGAGTAAATCAGAAACCCAAATTTCCTAAGCAACAGCCAATGAATTTTTTTAAAGAAAGCAAAGTGTTTTAGAAATCAGTAAAAGTAGTCAATCTTCTTAATCCAGTTTGGATACCAAAATCTGTTGAATCCTTAAAATCTGTTTCACCTTCAAACCAGGCTTCTAAACCACCCATCCATCCAAAACCAGTTGGTCCATCTAAATCAACTGGTTGGAGGAAGGATGACAGGTGGAACATTCCAAAGGTGGTAAACCTGTCTTTCAAGCCCACTGGGGTGTATAAAAAACACTCTAACCATTTCCAAGAGGTAAATTTTCAAAATAAAAATAAAAATCCAACGAAAAGGCCTCAGGAGCTTGGGAAAGAAAATCGATGTCCCAAAAAGGTCATCACAAAGGACATTCTCAGTCCAGCCAAAACTGACCCACCTTCACCCAGACCCATTAAGGCCTGGGTACCCAAAACTAACTGATCTCCTTTGAATGCAGGAACAGCCAAGGAGTACTATTAACAACCTTTGGTATGTTGACAGTGGTTGTTCCCGGCATATGACGGGTGACATATCTCTACTACAAGATATGGAGCAATTTGATGGACGATATGTATCGTTCGCTGGAGGAGTTAGAGGATATATCAGTCAGAAAGGAACAGTCAGAAACAGATGTCTCAGCTTCCATGACGTTAACTATGTAGAGCAATTGAAATACAGTCTGTTTAGTGTTTCACAAATCTATGACATGGAGTATCCAATGCTTTTCAATAACAAGGAATGTCTAATTCTCAAACCTGGATACTCCATCCCTGACGATTGGGTGTTAATGCGAACACCAAGATACGGCAACTCCTATGTGCTCAACATGCAGAAACCCCCCACAACTGAGGTGGCATGTCTCCTCTCCAAAACAGCTGAGAACCATGCTCAGTTGTGGCACCGACGTTTGGGGCACATGAATATGAAGAATTTGAATCGGCTTGCAAGAGGAGGACTTGTCAAAGACCTTCCTATCAAAGAATTCGTGCTCAAGGAAAAATGTGTGGCATGTGCTAAGGGGAAGCAGCACAAACGCCCACACAAGCCAAAGGTGTTCAACCAAATTTCCTCAGTACTGGAGCTGCTTCACATGGACCTCTTTGGTCTAGTCAGTATGTTAAGCCTTAACCGATGTGCATTTTGCTTAGTTATTACTGATGATTTTTCTCGTTTCACGTGGGTGTTCTTTTTGCCAAGGAAAAGTGACGTTGCAAGAATATTGATCGCATTCCTCAAGATTATTGAAAACAAGTTGAACCTGAAAGTGAAGTCCATCAGGAGTGGCAACGGGACGGAATTCAAGAATAGTATGATTGATGAATTCTGGGCAGAGAAAGGAATTGAACATCAGTATAGTGCCCCGTACACCCCACAGCAGAATGGCGTGGCAGAATGACGCAATCGAACACTAATTGAAGCTGCTCGTACAATGTTATGTGATTCTAAGCTGCCTACCATGTTTTGGGCAGAGGCAGTTAACACAGCTTGTTATGTCCAAAATAGGGTTCTCATCAATAAGTGACACTAGAAGACCCCTTACGAATTGATCTACCATGACAAACCCAAAATTGGGCATCTTCGGGCTTTTGGATGTCTTTGCACTGTTTTAGTAAATACCGATTTACCAAAATTTGCTGCTAAATCTGATGAGTGTTATTTTATAGGTTACTTTGCCAGTTAAGCCTACAGGGTGTTCAACAAAACAACCAGTATTGTAATGGAGTCTACCAATGTGGATTGGCTAGAAGAAAATCCCTTAGATGGTGGAGTGGGTCCCGCGCAAGCTTTTGACTACAATCAATTCTTTCTTCCGTTTGGATTGGACCCGGTCATAGCTGAAGAACTTTTTGATGACACAATCTCAGGACCATCAATAACTCATTC
>JBCNJP010000008.1:7099671-7128914 GCA_039602395.1 Deinandra increscens subsp. villosa
ATTAAAAAATCTCCGGTCACTGCCCCCCGACGCAAATACAACACCAGTACATGAATCTGTTGATGCTGATATTGATAATGTGGCAGAAAACAACCTCTGCACAGACACTGTTCAATCTCAGGTTGCTGAAGCAGAGGGAGATGCTGAAACAAATGCAGAACCAGACCAAACAAATCTACCTCCAGAAATCTCCGTTCAAGCCATTGCTGAAACAAGGATCCACAAATATCACCCCTTGGACAATGTCATAGGTCCTTTAGCTTCAGGGATGATCACAAGAAGTCAATCAGGGGACATCAATCACTGCATGTATTCTTACTTTATCTCTCAAATTGAGCCCTCAAACATTACAATGGCTTTAACAGATCCTAGCTGGGTAGAAGCCATGCATGAAGAGCTGAATCAATTCTCAAGGCTTCAGGTATGGAGGTTGGTGGAGAGGCCTGCTGACAAAAAGGTCATCACAACTCGATGGCTTTACAAAAATAAAAAGGATGACAATGGTATTATTTTACCATTGTCAGAAAAAAGGCCAGATTGGTGGTTCAAGGGCATAAGCAGGTCCAAGGTATTGATTATGACGAAGTTTACGCGCCCATTGCTCGGTTAGAGGCAATAAGAGTCTTTTTGGCATATGCATCCTACATGAATTTCACTGTCTACCAATTGGACGTGAAAACTGCATTTCTCTATGCTGATATGGATGAAGATGTGTATGCTACTCAACCTCCTGGATTCATCGATGAAGAACACCCTTACCATGTGTACAAGCTAGACAAAGCATTGTATGGATTACACCAGGCCCCTCGGTCGTGGTACAAAACATTGACTGATCATCTTCTATCACACGGGTACACAAGGGGAATAGTGGATCAGACACTATTCAGAAAAGAGGTTGAACATGACATAATCATGGTGCAGGTTTATGTGGACGACATCATCTTCGGGTCCACAAATGAGGATTTGTGTAAAGAGTTTGAAAAGGTGTTGCGGACAAAATTTGAGATGAGTCAAATGGGCGAAATGGAATTCTTCTTTGCCTTACAAGTGAAGCAGAGTGACAGCGGGATTCTTATTCACCAAGCCAAATATGTCACAGAGATTCTGGAAAAATACAAGATGGCAGATTCAAATCCTGTCTCCACACTATGGCGGCCAGGCCTGCACTTACCAAAGATCCAGATAGTCAACCGGTGAGCGAGCACATGTACCGGTCTATGATCGGGTCACTGATGTATTTGACAGCCAGCCGCCCAGACATCATGCTTGCAGTGTGCCAATGCGCACGATATCAGGCTAATCCTAAAGTCTCTCATTTATTTGCAGTTAAACGTATTTTTAAAGATTTGAAGAGTAGGTCACAGCTGGGCCTCTGGTACCCTAAAGAGTTAGGATTTAATCTGTATGCCTTTACTGACAGTGATTATGGTGGCAATGAGCTTGACAGGAAATCTATATCTGTTGCAGCTCAATTCTTAGGAGACAGGTTGGTGGCATGGCAATGCAAGAAGCAGCACACGGTGTCACAATCGACAACCAAAGCAGAATATGTGGCTGCATCTGCATGATGTTCATAGGTGGTGTGGTTGCAGCATCAGTTGGGAGATTACGGTTTGAATTTCTTTGACACTCCCATTTACTGTGATAATAATGTTGTGTTACAAATTGTTAAAAACCCTGTGCAACACTCTAAACCCAAGCACATTGACATTAAAACGCACTTCATTCGGGACTGCTACGAACGCAGGCTCATTCACTTAGAACGGGTGGAGTCGGATGATAATGTGGCGGACATGTTCACCAAACCCTCCCCAGTGCTAATTTTGAAATGCGTCTCAAAGGTCTCCGGATGATAGCCTTTAATGAGTAGTCTGACAACTTCTATCTGATCGTTAATTATTATTAAAAAAATATAAAAAAAATCAAAAAAATCAAAAACAAAATAAATAAATAAATAAATAAATAAACAAGAAATAGTGTTTTTTTGTTGTGCAGTCTGTCCTCTGAAAAAAATCTAAAAGCAAGGGGAAGATATAAAATAAACATCTTGATGTTTCCCCCAGTTTTTCTGTGCTTTTAAAATTTTTTTCTGGGTTTGTTTGACCAGGTAAGGAAGTGATATAAATTTCCAGGTGTTTGTTGACTGACACGTGTAAGGTGGATGTGAAAAGCTGTGATTCATGGCTGATATGCTTGGTAGGCTCTGCTGTCAATCAATCAAAAGGTATGGTTCATCATAACACTTGAAGATAACGTATGATGCTTGATAGGAAGCACACACTTAGGTTAGTACAATTTCTATTTGACTGTGTACCAGGAATCCTGAGACACACGCCCGGTTCTGAGTTTTGATGTCATGCTCAAAAAGTCCCATTCCCTCTGCTTTGCGTGAGCAATGACCTGGGAATGTTGTACGTGTGTCAGGACTCCTCTGTTCTGCGATAGCGGAGACCTGGAACCCCCCCTGATCCATGTACATCTAAGATCACATTGTATATACATAAATAACCCAAAAGATGCCAATGTGCATAATCAAAAGAGACCCTCAAGAGTCCAAAACCCTCAGCCTTTGTCACTGATGAGAGCATTATCAAAAATATTTCAAAACTTCAGTTGACTTGTATATTATCCCAAAAATCTCCGTGATCTATTCTTTCTCTTCTCAACCAAGTCTGGAGCATGGCGTCAGGATTAAGGAAAGGTGTCATGAAAAATATTGTACGGAAACCAGGTGTACTTGATAGAATGTACAAATTATACCTAGGACTTATTTGTGTGACCTGGATAGATATTCATATTTAATAAACCCTAAAATATAAATTATGTGATGAAACTGCCTGATTAAGCGAAAGCGGCACAAGTTTAAAGATGGACCAAAATACCGGTAATTGCCTGAACACGCGAAGTAACTGAAGCTGAAAAGGGTTCCTCAGTCATAAACTATCTGGTATGATCCCTTATATTCCTTCTCACTCAAAACTCAGGTTGTTAAGTTTTTTTTTTATTATTTTTAATTTTTTATCTACTCTAATTTTTATTTTAATTGTCTCGTTATTTTTCTCTAAGTTGTCAGACGTGAAACTCTCGGGCTTGAGTTTAGGGGAAGTGTTATGAAATGAACGGGTTTAAACCGGTCAAATTGGAGGTTTTTACATAAAAATATATGTGTTTTGTTAAGAATTTGGAACAAGGGGACATTATCTAAACTTGAGGGGGTGTTATGAATTATTTTTTTAAATATTCAAACAAAAAGGAGAGGACCAATCGGTCCCCCCCCCCCCACTTTCCGATCTCACTCTCTCTCTCTCTCCTCCATTCTCTCCACTAAACCCTACCACCCTCACCACCATCATCGCAGTCCACCACCGCCATTCACCACCGTCGCTCACCACAACTGTCACTGTCTCACCTTCGCGACCTTATCACCACCTCCCACGGTCGAAATCCAACACCGAAACACCCCCTCTCCTTCTCATAGTCGCCGCCGCTGCCCCCTGCCATTCGCCACCGTCCGCCACCGGCTCCACCATCCGACACCACCTGTGTGGTCGGAATCCTTCACTAAACACTAGTCCGGTGTTAATTTTGAGCCATGGCACCCCGATTGAAGCGCATCGCTAGACCCGCAAAGGAGAAACCCGAGTATGTTCGATTTTCTTGTGATTATTGGTTGGGACGGGTGAAAAGTTGTGATTGCAGGGGTTTGGGATTGAATTTAAGTGTTAAAACACTCGAAAATTGGATGTTTGATTGAGTTGCAGGTCTAGAATGGAGAAGACAAGGCTTTTTCATCGAACCAAGGGCTTTTCAATCAGGCTGAGAAGCTTTTCGATCGTCCCCCAGTGCTTTTCGATCAAGGGTTACCGATAACCTGTCCCTTCTCGGTCGATAAACTGAGCTTTCCGATCGAAAGCTATGCTTTTCGATCGGAGCTTAGGCTTTTCGATCGGGACTTATACTTTTCGACCAGTGCTCTCGGTAACCAACAGCTTTCCGGTCGGAAGGAGGCTTTTCGATCAAAAACCTAGTTTTCGATCGGAAAGGTACCAGATGACATGTTTCAAATGTTTTTCTTCTATTTCTAAGCCGTAATGCTGCTCGTTTTTCGATAAAATTCTTATGGCTAATGAATTTCTATCTGTTTTAGATTTTATCTTTGTCTGTGAGTGCAGGGACTTAAAGTTTATCAAGGATCACAATACAATTGCTTACTTACTGGATCCACCTGCTGAGTATAAAGAGAAGTAGAAGTCCATGATTGAAGGATTGAAGAGATGTTGTCTACACTATGCTCTCACTACAAATCATGTTATCTGCAAGAGGATGCAACAGGAATTCTGGAAGACTGCTTTTGTTTCTGATGATGGAAAGCAGATTATTGCAAAGATTCAGGGCACATCTGTGGTACTGACTGAAGAAAACTTTAGACAAGCCCTAAGATTGAAGGATGATACTGCTGATCCTATGGCATTGGATAAAGAAGTGGTTACCCAGTGTTTGAAAGAGATGGGATATCAGACAGTGTCACCACCCACTATGAAGGCGCTTATTCTACCCTATTGGAGGATGCTGGCTCACTACTTGCAAAAATGCATCATTGCTAAGAAGAGCTCTACCGACCAGCTAAACCAGGTGCACACTCATGCAATGGTGTCACTGGTTAGAGGTGTTAGATTCAACTGGTGCAGATTGATCTTTGAAGATATCAAAGCGGTAGTGACAAGGGACAAGAAGTTTGCTGCAGTCCCAAGGTTTATACAACTGGCTCTGGATTCCAGATATCCAAATTTGAGGAAGTTAAATGATACACATGACACTAAGCCTATGGGGATTAAGGTCTTTCCAATGATAAACCTTAAGAGGAAGTTAAATGATAAAGTCCCGTTTGGCGACAAGTTTGGAGAGTTTGCTGAGTTAGTGAGAGAGGATGTCCCTATTCAAAGAAATGTTGTTGTTGAAGAAGAACATGATGTGCCTGCCTCTCAGAAGCCTGTAACTGAACTTTTCGATAGTACTGATTGGGAAGATTTTGATTTAGAAGATGTGCAGATTGGAGCATTGCATTTTGATGAAAGTGACAACATCAACTATAATTCGTACCTTGATGATATTGACGTTGAGGAAGTAGAGACAGAGACTGTTGAGATTCCATTGTCAAGAAAACGGAAAGCCACAGAGGATCCTCCCCTCGGTGCTTCTATTACAGACGATTTGACTGAAAAGGTGAAGGTTGCCACACAACACCTTACTGAAGCTCTAAACGACCCAAGAAGGAAATGATTGGACCCACGAGTGCCTCCATCTACCAGCACAAGTGCCGGTCAATCATCATCTTCACAACCCACAGCCCAAGACAAAGGGAAAGCTGTTGAGACAGCTGAATTCAGATAGGAAAAGGAGCTTAGAGCATAAATTGCTGAATTAAAAGCCCAGAATGCAGCCCAGAGTGAGATAATTGGGGATCTGATTGATATTCAAAAAGTGCATAATAGGGAACTGGAAAATCAGAAAAAGATCAATAGAAAATTCACAAGACAATTCAGAGAGCTGCACAAGTTGATTAGATAACTTAATTCAAGCAAGTCAAACCCAAAGAAAGATGATAAGGGAGATCCGAGAAATAAAGAAGGCAGTTCAGGAGCAAGTGGTTCCTCACAATCACCGGTTTTTGACTTTGAAGCTGATATCCCTGATGCATCCGGTCCTGTGATGCCTGAAGGTACTGATGAAGACAAGGATACAAGGGATAGAGATTACATGAATGTACCTGCTTCTGAGTTTGATGGAAGTTGGGATACACAGACTTTTGCTCATCCTCCTGAGAGGTACCTGATTCAGCTAGGTGAGCATTATCATGATAAAAGAGGAATTACTTCAGAAGTTAAGTCCTGGATATTCGATGGAGAAAAGAATGTGTTTGTTGTTCGAAGGAAAGGTCAGTATCCGCTGGAGTACTACAAATGCTGGACTCAATTCTACTCCTGGACGATGTGGATATGACGATGCTTTGTAAGGCACCATTCTTCAACCCTTCAAGAAATGACTATGCTGAGCACTTTTACAAGAAGTTGAAGAATGATGTGCTTAGTAAATTCAAGAGATTTGAAGATTTCCCGCACCAGAATTCATACACAAAGAAATACAGAGGTGTGTTTAAACTGGATGGAAAGAAGAATTTCTCTAACACGTTGTATCCACCAACGGAGAAAACTAAAACCATTCCTCTGCCGATTAAGCATCTTGAAGGATGTTTAGATGACTTCCGGACTTGGGCTTACAGTGATTATACTGGAGAATCAAAATAATTTGCAAGTCGAAGACAATGAGTGTAATGGAAGTTCATGATCTGTTAAGGTTTTATAAGAAGGACATACTGGTGCTATACAAGTATCAAATTGAGAGCTCTCCAGACACTGAAGAATACGCCAAGTGCTATACTCGAGCACTGGCAACAACTGTTGAAAAGGAGATGTGGTATGATCCATCTACTGTGCAGATGTCCAAGAAGTTCAGAATGTGAAAGCTATCTAATGCTAAAGCCTAGGGGAAGATTGTAGAGACCGTAATTTTGTAAGGCTTTTGCATTAGATATTCTTGTGGGTTGTTTATAAATGTAATTGGGTTAATTTTTGTGGGTTTAGATTAGCAAAGGGGTCCGGTCAATTATAGGTCATGTGGGCCGCATTTTGTGACTTGTTTAGCAAGTGTAGATATCCACTATATAAGGAATAGCTAGTTTACTTGTTTAGGGTTGCTTCTTTGTGTGTTTTGGACTAAGGGTGTATCGAAATTCTCTTGAAGAATTTCGGCTTTCATAAGGTGATTGGCAATCGAACTTGTTCAAGTATTCTTCAACTGGTTCGTGTTTCTTTAGTGTTTTTTATATATTCGTTATTGGTTATTTTGATTATTCTTGATCATCTCTAATCACCGGATTCCGCACGGTGATTAGTAGACTTGATATCGCGTGAGGAGAGATTTCAATCCTTACAAAAAGCTAAGAATGATGAGCAATTGAAGGTGATTGAGGTGTTAAAGCGAAAAGATGAAGAGAAAAGTCAACTGATTGCAGAATTGAGAACAAGAGATGAAGAAATGAGAGTAAGAAATGAATCTTAAGGAAAGTTGATAACTACATTTCAAAGAGATTATATGCAATTAAAAAGTGTGGAATCGGCTAAAGCACTGGAGATCACATGTCTGAAAACAACCAGTATGAACCAGAATGCTCTACTAGCACAGATGAATGAGCAAATAAAATTCTTGATGGAGAATTTTAAAGCTCAGGGGGAGATAGGTTCTGGTTCTGTGTGCAAAGATGATTTTCTGAAGTATTTGAATGGTGAACCTGAGAATAACGACCTAGAAGGAAATGTTGGTGGAGGTTCAGGCCCAACCGGAAACAATGGTTCGGGTGCTAGGACTTCTACATCTCAGGGGAGTCTGATTCCAGGAATGCTATGCCGATTACCTCAATCCCGTCGAATCAAGCTACAAAGAGTATTCTAGAGATCAAAAGGATGTTAAAAGAAGGTGAGTTCGTTTGTGAACTTAATCCAGAACAACTTCAAACAGTTTTTGATTTGAACGACGAGGAGATGAGGAGAACTTCTGAAGCTACACCTGTAATATACGAGTCATCTGAACCAGAGTCTGAAGAGGATATTTGGTAAGAGGAGATTGAGGTTGAAGATATAGCCGAAGAGGAATATCCAGATCTGTACTCTAATTTCAACAACGAAAATAATCAGACTGGTGATGAGTTTGAGGTATTTCATAAAGAGAAAGGTGTTGAAGCTAAGGAGAAGTTAAAACAGAAAGAAGCTGAAAAACCTGAAGACAAGGAGGTGAAGGAACATAATCAACGTTGGGTGTTTAATGAATACATGAAGACATTTCATGCAAATTACGTTCCTCCTCCAAAACCGATCAAGCAAAGAAGGCATGTAAGATTCAAGGGTCATGTGTCAGATGAAATTATCAGTTGGATGTATGCTGAAAGTCTGAAGTGCTATGGGATAAAACGTCAACATGGTATTCAATACTTCAAATATGAAAAAGACTTCAGTACTTTACCGGTTTGGGATGTTCGGGAGCTTACACGAAAACCTTTATGCAACTATGGTAATGACTGGAGGGGTTTCTACTTCAAGAATCAAGTTGAGAAAGAATGTAATCAGGGATTTCAATATCTGAAGCCTCAAAGACCAAAGAGGCGTGAACATCTGACCAAGATACATAAGAGAACATGGAGAAAGCTGATAGTACTTATCTTCAATAAAAAGCCTAAAGTGATGAAGAAGATTCCGTTGATGAAGATGTAATTGGATTTCATTCAGAACTTGAAGTGGTGGTATTATCATGAGAATACTGATGAAGCTGTGATAGTGCTGGAGAATGAAAATAGAGTTATGAAGGTTTTTGACCCGATGTGGCTGATCAACTTGTCGAAGGCTGATATTGATGAGTTGTATCATAATCAGATCTTGTTTCATCCTGACTACATGGATCAAGCTTTACAGTTTCAGAGGGTGATTCGGATATGCTTTGCATTTGATATATATGCCGGGCATAATTACCAGAAGACATGGACTAGGATGGAGGCTGAAGTTAGCATCCTAAAAAGAATTAACATGGGCTATCATTTTTCCAAAATTCTTGACCTGTCAGTTTCAATTCAATAGTCAAAACAAATAATGACAATTTAACTCCACCAATACAATAAACATTTCCAATTAAAAGTCAAACTGGATGGAAGTGCAGGAGCCACAAAATTGTTTATGACTCTAAGGGCATGAAATTTGCTCTAAAGAGCCACTAAATTGTTAAAAACCATAAAGATTTGTGCATAAAGTGCAGGATCCAGTACTATAAAGATTTAACTTCATCAGTACTTCAGAGAAACAACTATACTGGAGGATGGGGACTGTGAATTGTTTGGAAATCTGCTATAAAGTTTGCCTTCAGATTTTACTGTTTGAACTTTGCTAAGGAAAGTTTTCAACCACTAGAGAAGCAAAAGAGAAACAAATTAGAGTGTTCCATAAAGTTTGCCTTCAAATTTCACAAGTACTATTGTCAAGTAATGATATGTTGCATAAAACTATTAACTTGATTAATCCACGGAAAAATATCATTATCTCTTTGTTCAAAATTTAGAGTGTAATATTCATTTATGTATTCATTTATGTTTGTTGATTGGTTTTTGGGTTTCAAGATGTTTGTTAGTCAATGTTCCTTACAGAAAGGACTTTCAGTTTTAGTTGAAATATTTAAATTTGCATCTATATAATTATTATTATTATTATGTAGAAAATTTTATGTTGTACCCCTTTTTAAATAATCATAGGTCTACATTCACTTAAAGATGTTTTAACTAATGTGGGTGTTATTATTATGTATACTTTTTTCAAGTTGAAATTCTTGAATTGTAACGATTTATTAGATTTATTACTTTTTTTTATCGTTTTAAACTTTCAAATGCAACATTTTATAAAGAATACATATTCTTATTGATTATACATGCAACATTTTATTTCTTTTATTTTATCTTGATATAATAAATTAAAGATGCTTGACGTATTTTTTTAAATATACAGCTGTGTATCGCACGTTTTCAAAAGACTTGTATGTAATAATGAATATGATACACAAATGTCGTATAACTATTATTTTATTAATTATACTACACATATGTAGCATTTTTCATTAGTACTACATATGTGTAGTACTAAAAAATCACGAAACTTTGTTTTTTAGAATTAAAGATAACATTATTATAAGTTCTTTACTGTAATATTTTTTTTTAATATTAACCTATAAAGGAGTTATAAAGGTTTTAGTATTGTTTTTTAACATGCAGAGTGGTTTTTACAGATCATCCTCCTATAAAATGTTTTGACCATTTATTTTAATAATATACATGACTGAAAAGTAAAACGGAAATGGAGGTAACTATTTAACTAGAATAATACCGATATAAAAAACATTTGTAAATATAAAGAAAAAATATAAAAAGATCATGCAACGATATATACAAAAACTAGGTTAGTAACCCGTGAATACACGGACTAAATTTAGATTCATAATATTAAATAAACACAAAAAAATGATTAAAATATTTAAAAATTATGATTGACGTAAGATCCTTATAAAAAAGCTAAATGTTAATTTAATAAATTAAAAAAATTATTATAATTGACAAACTGTTGATTAATTTTTTTAAGAAGACTCAAATTATTGAGTATTTTTTATTAAATCTATATTAATTTTATCATTTTTTAAAAATAAATTTTAATTTGAACAAAATTGGTAATTAGTCTTAATTGGTGATTTACTAAATTTATAATTAATTGTGAGTTCGACATGTGACAGCGGTGATGTGAACCTTCAAAAATAAAGACATATGACATCCATTTTATTGTTTTATTAGCATTAAGATAATAGAAAAAATTTAAAAAAATGATATGTAAACACGATGGTATAAAACTATAACGAAATAAACCTAAAGAAAAATTAAAAAACAAAAAGAACATTTTTTATAACTTGCTACATGACGCCCAACTAGTAGACGACCAGGTAGCCAAATAGAAGAAGAGTATTATTCATGAAAGTTTTATTTCGTGTAGTAAGAAATTGAGAATTTAATATGTCAAATGTTTTAGTTCGATAAATAACTTTTTTTTTTGAATGGCGGTTAATATTAAGAAACTAGCAAGAAGGTAGACTAAACATTACAAAGAAAAATTAAAGTTACACCAACTCGACCACTCGAGAGAAGCTAATTTTCCTCTAGTCTTGACCCAAGTGAAGGACCAACACTTGATGTCACCGATAATTTCATCCAACCGTTTAGTCCGATTGTTGAAATGTTTCTCGTTCCGAGACTTCCAAATGACCCAAAGCGTGGTTACAAAGATGCAATGAAGGATGCAGTTTAACCTTTTGGAGTTGCTCCACGAGTTGTGCATCAAGAGAATGTCACGAACCGAAGAAGGTATGTCCTGGGGGACCTTACACCATTGGAAAATAAGGTTCCAAATAAATGTCACCCAAGTGCACCGAAGGAGAAGATGATCCGAAGATTACTGGGATAGAGTTGCACCTGTCACAAGAAGGATTCAAAACAATACCGCGGTAAGATAAATCAACCTTGGAAGGAATTTTGTCCAATCCCGCACGCCACGTGAAAGCGTTCACTTTAAGAGGTAACCAATTGGACCACGGAAAAACAAAGGAAGAGGAACCAAGGAGGATATCTTCTATCTCTTTACGCACACCTTTTACCGAGAAATCACCACGATCACCCACATCCCACCCCCAAAAATCATCGAATTAGAACAGGAAAGGTGGCAAATGGAAGCTTCGCAAGCAAGAAGCAAAGAATGAGCAAGAGAAGGCAACTGAGAGCCTATCCAAGCCCAACGAAAAACTCTTGAATTGGCTAAAGGCATACGAGCACTAACAGTGCAATTTTTTTCAAATTCAAGCAAAAAGAGCATGGGATAAAGGTCTTTAAGGAGGCCCAATCCGGTCCAATTGTCCGTCCAAAAACGAACCGAAGTACCCGAGCCCGGCCAACAACGGATTTTTTTCTCGGCATCCACTCCCAATGTTTTAAGATCGGAGCAAGCTTTGATGATATTTTTCCACAGCCCAATAATGGAACGCTTGCAAGGAAAAGAGTTCCAATTATGATTGGAGTGATGGATCGCTTTGATGACCTTCACCCAAAGTTTGGAGCTATCGGATTTGAACTTGAAGAGCCATTTCGTGAGAAGCCCGAGATTCATAGTTTGAAGAGAACCAAACCCCATGCCCCCTTTTTTCTTGGAAGCGCACATCACAATCCAAGAGACCCAAGATATTTTTTTCTCACCACCCCAACAAAATTTTCGACGGAGAGATTCCATGGATCTCAAAGAAATCAAGGGGGCACGAAAAAGCGAAAGGTAATAAATCGGGACTGAGCCAAGCACCGATTTAATGAGGGTGGAACGACCCCCAAAAGAGAGATTCTTCTCTTTCCAAGAAGATAACCGTTTATTGATTTTGTCAATGACCTTATTCCAATTGGAAATGCGGCTCATGTTCAAGCCAATTGGGAGACCCAAGTGAATGAAAGGAATGCACCCCGATTGGCAATGGATGGATGTGGCCAAGAAGTTAAGGCGAAGACCATCAATACCCATTCCATAAAGCTTACTTTTATGAAGATTTATAGTCAACCCGGAGGAGAGATTAAACCAATTAAGCACACATGCTAGGTTGGAAAGCGATGAGGAGGAGGTATCGCTTAGGAATATTACATCATCGGCAAAAAATAAGTGGGAGATGTTGGGGCCGTTATTAGGAAGTTGAATGCCTTTAATAAGGCCCAAACCCTTAGCTTTAACCAAGAGAACATGTAAGGCTTCCATCACTATTATGAAAAGGAAAGGCGAAAGTGGGTCACCTTGCCGGAGCCCCCGAGAGAAGGAGAACTCCTTCGATGGGGAGCCGTTAATAAGGACCGAAGATCTACCGGAGGCCAAGCAACCACGAATCCAAACACACCACCGATCCGGGAAACCCATAATACCCAATAAGTGAAATAGAAAGTCCCAATTGACCGAATCAAAAGCTTTAGCGAAATCGATTTTAAAGAAGCAAGCCTCACCCTTCAAGTGTTTTAGCCAAGCAAATATTTCATTAAGGATAGAGTGAATTATTTATTTTGAAAAAGTTCTTAAAGTTAGTTTTGGTTCATAAATGCCATCTCTTAATAAAAGACATTTTTAATCATTCATTATAACTTGTACTTTTTTTTAACGGTCAACAAACATTGAATTGCCTAGGTACTCCGTACGGGGTGACCCAATGGCAAAAGGCCACCACAGCTGGCCTAACCCAGTCGCACGAAGCCCTTAAGCGCACCAAGTTATCTCCAGTTCCGGGGAAAACCCATCCACCCGAAGGCCCACTGGTGGCAAAACCCGGACGCTCTCAGGATCGAAATGGAGATCACAAAGATCCCAGTCTTCCTTCATTAAGCCACCATGCCCCCTCCAAAGTGATAATAGTGGGATTCAAACTTGAGTCTCAAGTAGAGAACTCAAGTCTCCTACCACTACACCATAACACCATAACTTGTACTTGACTACTTGTTTAGTTCTGAACCACAAACCTTACTAACTTATGTACCTGGCCTTCATAGTTAATGCAAACTTGATTAGGCAAATATTTATAAAATTAAGTAGCGTAAACGTTGGATAAACAATATGTGAACCGTTTGGCTATAAAATTTGTTTATATTGGTTTGTTTAATAATGGAAAGGACATGATTAAAAAATTTCATTTCTTTGTTTGTGTTCGTGAATATGGTATTTGTGAGTAGTCGATAAGGTATTTATTTATGTTTGTAAGTTTATATTTGTTTATGTTCTTTTGTTTTTTTTCATTTAGATATTTTTTATATTCTTATATTTTTAATATTTAGTTTTTCACATAACATTTAAACTAGAAACCCTCTCGTTTGAAGGTTGTATCTTGTTATAAAAGATATATTTAAACTAGTATCTTGCTTACATTTAACATTTAAAAGTTAGATCTTTGTGATACTCTTTTAAGATAATTATATTTATGATTATTAATTCTAACAATTTTTTTGAGATAACTATGTTTACGAGTTTTGTCAAGTGCTTAATTATATATATAGGTGTAAGGTAATTATTGGGATTAAGAATATTGATTTTTATTTTTTAAAATAATGTATGTTCATTTGCGTTTGTGAACAAGTTCGACCCTTTAATGAACGGACATGGACAAGGATTTCCGTTCCTTATGTGTTCGTGAAGGCGTCCAATGCTAAACAAACAACATGAACAAGGCTTCGTTCCCAGGGGCGACCGCCCTCGCAGTTTTTCAGCCAGGCAAGCACTGTTATTCGCGATTTTATGTAAAAATAATATATGTATTGAGTATCGCCTCCTAAAATGTATTGAGTATCCCTCCTAAAATGTATTGAGTATCCCCTCGGTAGAATTTTTTAGCCCTGCCCCCTTGGGGTTTTCTTTTAAGATTCGCCATTGTTCGTTCCATTCTATTATGTTCGTTTACAGCCTTAAATTTAACAAAAATTTGGTGTATTAAAGGGTTGTATCATATTTGCATTAAACGTGTTATTGGTTTATGATTTTAGCATGGGGAATATTAGTGTAGCTTTAGAAGTATATTTAACTATATTTTGTTGTTCGCGCGTCATGAAAGAATAGGATAACGCGAGTACACAAAACATTTGTAATGCTAGAGCATAATGTAAAAAACACACATACAAAAAGACTTCGTTTTGTTCGGATATGTTCATTTATAGCCTTACATTTAACAAAAGGTTGGTGTAGTAAAGGGTTGTATCATATTTGCAGAAAACGTGTTATTGGTTGACGATTTTAGCATGGGAAATGTTAGTGTAGATTTAGAAGTATATTTAACTAGATTTTATTGCTCGCACGTTGACGTGAATACATAAAACATTTGTATTGCTAGAGCGCAATGTAAAGAAACGCAAATACAAAAAGACTACGCAATTACATTAAATAAAAAAATGAAAATAATGAAGAAAAAAAGGATACGTAAACACAACAGTGTGAAATTAGAGCTATTGTAGCATACAAAAAATGTTAAATAAGACAAAATATTACTCAAAGAAAAAAAATTATACGCCAAACGCTCCAAGGACCGAACCTAAGACACGATTCTACCAATACATCGCCTTTATGTCGCATTTACACACATTTATCTATGAAGAAAACACTTAGGCTATCCGTAGTGGATGGAGCCCCTTGTGGGCGTTATGCGCCATGTTGCGGCCACGTCAGCATGAGGGGCTCCATACCAAAAGTGGTGTAGTGGGGCTCCATGTATAACCCCCTATCAATCATTACCTAATTATTTATTTAATCATTTTTTATATAATTTAATATTAAATATATTAATAACTAAAATTAAAAAAAAACAAGACATAAAAACTAGAAGATTTTTTAAAAAAAAAAACAAACTTACAACATTCTTAAAAAAAACAAATATGAAAATTAAAAAAAAACAA
The DNA here is from genome assembly GCA_039602395.1 of Deinandra increscens subsp. villosa. Taxonomy (NCBI): domain Eukaryota; kingdom Viridiplantae; phylum Streptophyta; class Magnoliopsida; order Asterales; family Asteraceae; genus Deinandra; species Deinandra increscens. Next base: position 7,114,754 of record JBCNJP010000008.1, read on the forward strand.
ACATAAAAAAAACAAATCTAGATTCTTAAAAAAAACATCTAAAGGCCATATTCTTTCATGATATCCGCTCGAATTTGCAACGTGAAGCTTCGAGCGGGTTCTTCATCGGGGAGCGGTTGCATGAGCCTCTCCAACGCTTTTTCTTTTTTCCGAGCGTTAACGGCATTGATTTGTTCTCTCTTAAGTGTCAAAAAATCATCAAAACGTTCGCGCATTTCTTCATGGCGGACGGAGTAGTCGGAGGATGGTGCTTGACTTGCCGATGAGGACGCCGCTCGTTTCGCCTTCGCCTTTGCCTTTGCCTTGTCCCTACCCGACGGCCTAGGCCGCTCGATTTCGACATCCTCGTCGTAATCGTTCAAATCAAATGCCCGAGCGTCGGACATGTTAGGGGAGTCGGCGGCGGCGGCGGCGGAAGACGACGTTTTTGATTTTTTACTTAGTCGTCTTGTCGGCTTTGTGAAGTCCGATTGATTCAACCACTTTGGTGCATCTCGAACCACTTGCCAAGCCTTGAGGTTGTTAAACGCCGGCGCGTTTGCTCGATACTCCGCCATTTCCGCTATGATGATGTCTTGATCGTCCGCACCGCTCGGTCGACTACTTTTAATCCGACCGTATACATTGGAAAAGGCTTTCATCCGCTTGTTCATCTCCGTCCATTTTCCCGAGAACGAATCGTTAGCTCGGTACGGCTGCCTTTTCATCTCGGCGAAAAACTTTCGACGAATCTCCGACCAAAAACTCACAAGGTCTTTACTATTACCTACGTTTAAAAAATAATAATTAATAATTTGAATTTTGTAAATTTTTTAATTTGAATGTAATATAAAATAATAATTTGAATGTTTTAAAAAATAAAAAATATTAATTAAAAAGTGTATTATTTACCGTGGATCGGATCCTTCAACGTGTCAAGCCACGATCGAGCTAGTGCCACCACTCCTCCTCCTCGGTCCAATGTTGCACCACTTTTCGTTGTCTCGGTTCGGTGGTGTCTTTTTTCTTGTGAGATCGCCGTTTTCTCGGTCCGACCGGCGCCTCCTCCTCTTGCGTCTCCGGAACCACCTCGGGTTCGTCCGGAGAAACCGCGATGGGTTCTTGTGAAGAGGGACGAGAATGTGGGGTAGGAGATAGAAAAGGTTGGTACGGTGAATAACCTTGGCTCGATTGAAACGGAGCGAAGTTTTGTTGCGAGTAGGTGTTGAAGCCAAAGTTTTGGTATGGGAAAGGTGGGAAGGCTTGTGGCGGGGGGCGTCATGTTCGCAACATACACGAACAAACCATCGTTGCGCGGTTGTTGCTCGGGCTCGTTTGTTCGACGCGGGGCTTGGAAGGGCGAGTTTGAGGAAGATCCGCCACGAGGAAACATTTTGATTGTTGTAGGTATGAGGAAATTTATAAAAAGTGAGAGATGAGTGGAAGAGTGTGTATAAAAAATTGGATGAGAGGTAGTATTTATAGTGTTTAAATTAGGTTAAAAAAATTTTAAAAAAAAAAGGAAATGACCGTTGACAACGGTCGGATTTTTTAAACCTCCCCACCTACACGGCGCCATTAACATGGCGCTCCTCACGAATTTGGCTAAGATGGCGCCCCGGGAGGTGTGTGTGGGCGCTATGTGGGGTGCTATGGGCTCCATGGCGCCTCCATGGAGCCCCACTACGGATGGCCTTAAGAAAAAAAAAACTTAAGATGTCACATGACATCCATCTAATAAAGCTAAATGACCCAATAAAAATCAAATATTATTCACCTACTAAAAAAATGTTTATGTTTATTTATAATAGGTATGAGTTCTATTAATGTATCCATTGAATAATTTTCCAATTGTTCACCATATAATTCATGATAATTGCTACACTTTAAGTTCATTCGAAATAAGAAATCTACCTCCCACAATGTCAATTCCTCGCAAGTCACATTGTGGCACCTGACGGGCGTGTAAATGGGCTTGCCACATAGTCTTGAGGCATGCCTCTTGTACATGGTGAAGATTTGTGAATCATAATATCAAAGTTGTTAGACTGTATGGGTCACATATTGCATATAAAATCAAGTGTTAGACTGTATGGGTCACAGTGCATATAAAATCGATTCCAATATATCTTTAGGGGGTGTTTGTTTTGTGGAATTCGTTGGAATTTGAATTGGAATTAGAATTAGAATTAGAATTCAAAGGAATTGGAATTTGAAGGAATTGGAATTTGAAGGAATTGGAATTTGAAGGAATTGGAATCTAAAGGAATTGGATTTAAAATTAAAATTCAATAAAAACCACGAGTGGGCCCGTCTCACAGACTGGTCCGACCGGACCCGACCCGACCCCAGACCGACCGCACCCGACCCGACCCCAAACCGACCAGACCCGACACGCGGACCAACCGAACCTGACCCCCAAACCGTTCGACCCCGACCCTCGGACCGGACCGACAGGACCCAAAACCCGGACCGACCGAACCCGACCGAACCCGACCCGACCCCCAGACCCGACTCGACACCCCCGACCAACCGGACCGAACCCGAGTGTCAGGTCCGGACCGGTCCAAGGGTCGAGTCTGGTCCTGGGGGTCGAGTCGGGTCCAGTCGATCCCATGTTCGGGTCTGGTCCGGTCCGGTCAAGGGGTCGGGTCTGGGGTTCAGATCCAGTCGGTCGGGTTCGACCGCTCGGGCTACGTCTGTCCAGGGGGCCGGTCCGGCCCGGGGGTCGGGTCCGGTCGGTCCAGGGGTCCGGTCCGGGGTTCGGGTCCGGTCGGTCGGATCCGGGGTTCGGGGTCCGGTCGATCTGGTCCAGTGGTCGGTTCTGGTCCGGGGGTCGGGTGGGGTCCGGTCGGTCCGGTCCGGTGGTTGGGTCCGGTCCGGGGGTTGGGTTCCGGTCTGGGGGTCGGTCCGGTCCGGCGGTCGGGTTGTGTCCGGTCGGGGGTCTGGTCCGGGGTTCGGGTCCAGGGGTTGGGTGGGGTCTGGTCGGTCTGGTCCGGTGGTCGGATCCGGTCCGGGGTTCGAGTCCAGTCCGGCGGTTGGGTGGGGGTCCTATCGGTCCGGTCCGGTGGTCGGGTCCGATCCGGGGGTCGTGTCCGGTCCGGGGGTCGAGTCTAGTCTGGGGGTTGGGTTCGGTCCGAGGGTCGAGTCGGAGGTCCAGTGGGTTGGGTCCGGGGATGGGGTGGGTCGGGTCTGGGGGTCCGGTCCTGTTAGTCCGGTTTGGGGGTCGGGTCAGTTGGTCCGGGTGTCGGGTCCACCCGGGTCGGTCCACGAGTCTCGTCCAATCGGGTAGTTGTCATCGATGTGGAAGGAATGTGAAATCCTTTATTATTATGAAGTAATGTGAAATCTTTTGAATGAAGGAATTTGATGGAATTTAATGAAATTTCAATTCCAATTCCTTTATTAACCAACCACATTAAATGTGGAATTAAAATTCCAATCCAATTGAATTCTATGAACCAAACACACTATGGAATGAAATTCCAATTCCAATTCTAATGAAATCCCACGAATTCCATCATACCAAACCACCCCCTTAGAGTTTGTTACTTGCGGTACTACTCTAAGCATGAATGGTATGAGGATAGAGGTTAGAGCTTGGAGACCTTGAGGTCTCAAGTTCAAACCTGACTCAAGGGGGTTTTTCTCAAGTGGTGAGTTTCCTCCTTATGGTGTTCCTGGGTGAGCCAAGCATGGAGTGTCAAAATCAGTATGGACGGTTGCAATCCCGTCTCAGGAAGGCTCACTCGAGTATTGGAGATTTGGGGAGTAGTTCCAAACGCCGTTAAAAAAAAAACTACTCTAAGCATGTTTACTACTTTTGTTTCACAACGTATTATGTAAATTTCAGTTAGGGTTCCTACTTTAAGCGTTTTTACAGTGAGAGAAGTGTTGGAACTTGAGATTAGAGATGGCAATGAAACCCGAACCCGATGAAAATACCCCAAACCTGATACAGATGGGACAGGTATGGGGTTGGTTAATCGGGTATGAGATTAGTTTTAAATTTTTTTCAGGGACATAAGATTTGGTGATATACCCTTTTATCAACCTAGTTACCCATTAATATATACTCGTTTACCGGATTATACACCCCACATGATTTTCTTTGTTATATATATAGGGGAGGGTTCCCCTACATAATCATGTTTTGCCTAAGTTCCGTGCGGAAGGGGGCATTTCTAGGAAATGTCCAGATTTCTCCCCCATATGTATTTTTGGTAGTTATTCATTTCCCCAAAGTTTTAAACGGCCATAACGTTTTCATATGTCGTTATTATTCAAAAAAAAAATTCACCATAATTCTATTCGTGATTTTATCTTTAATTCGAGACTAGGTTTGCTCGATTTGAAGAAAAAAAAATTGACGTTTTTACGGGGTTTTTCCAGGTTTTTTTTTTCTTTTTTTAGGTAGTACTAGCTGCGATTTAGGGTCCTACAAATTTTCAGACTTTAACTCGAAGCCTAGACATCTTTTTTTTTTAACATTTTTTAAAAAACATTGACATTTTCTTTTATATGTTTTCCAGCACAGCAGCACATAACACAAAAACAACTAGCACAGACACAAACACAACAACAAAGAACCAGCACAGACCCAAACACACCAGCACAGAACCAACACAAAACAAAAAAAAAACACCAGCACAAACCAACATAGAAGTATACCAGCATAAAAACTCACCAACACGGTGTATAAATTTTTTAAAAAAAAAAGTTATCTAGGCTTCGAATTAAGGTCTGAAAATTAACAGGGTTCTAAATCGCTAGTAGCACATCCTAAAAAAACAGATCTGAACATTGTAAAAAACGTTAAAAAAATATTTTTCTCCAAATCGAGCAAACTTAGGCTGTGTTTGACGCACTAGCTGAAAATCTAGCTGATAAAAAATAACGTTTGTTAAAAACTAGCTGATAAACTAGCTGGAAAATATAAAATGACATAAAAGTACATGTCATAAATGTAAATACAGGTATTTATTTATAAGTTAGGGAATGGTAAAACTGGAAATATTATTAAAGCTAGTTGAAAAGCTAGTTAAAACGCTACTGCAACTAGCTTTTCAAAAGCTAGCTTTTTGGCGTTACCAAACGAAACTTTTAAAAAAAGATAGCTTTTCAAAAAAAAGCCATGTTTGGTACGTCAAAAAGCTAGCTTATGGCACACCAAACACAGCCCTAGTCTCGAATTAATGATAAAAACGCACCTAGAATTATGGTTTTTTTATTTTTAGAAAATAGTGTCGTATGAAAAAGTTATGGCCGTTTTAAAATTGGGGGGGGGGGGGGGGGCTTGAAGAACTGTTGTTATCCTCATTTTACCCTTCCAGTCTTTAAGTTTAATTTTACCCTCTCCCCTCATCTCTTCCAATCTTATCCATCCATCCAATTGATCTAGTGGCCCATATCTGTCCGCACGAAACTTAGGGAAAATACCAATCCGCATTTGATCCTCCACCTATATATATATATATATATATATATCACACACACACACACACACAAACTCTTTGTGAATGAATTGTGTAGTCATTGCTGTTGTGATTTTCCCTTGGCTGGATTTCTTGGATCATTTAGGCTAATGTCCTTTGTTAGATTACCACAAGGCATATATTTGCTACTTCATGGCCATTAGGAAGTGACTTACGTCTCATATCATCCAGACTCTCCAACCTTGGTTTTGGGGAGGATATGACGTATATGTTTGTAACATGAAGGGAGATACTACACGTGCCTCCTGGATTGCTCATTGACCTTCACAGGACTAATATATTCATAACAGACATATGTATTTGAAATGAAGACCTTTACATGAGTCATTGGCTACGACTCAATAACAACCATTTGTTATTGATGTATTTTAGTTCATTTTTGAAGGTAAGTAACTAGACTCTTAGATGGCGTGTTGCAGATAGATTGGCGTGTTGTTGTATATAGTGTCATGACTATCTGAACTTGTTCCCTGTTTCTTTTGGTTGATCAGTCTTAGGGTAATCTGCGACCCTTTGGATAATGTAACATAATAGTGCACTTTATAAAGCAGACTCTTTAGTTGTAACTACATGCCTTGATTTGCATTAACTTTCTGTTATGTTATTGTTTGTGTATTAATTAATTCATCTGTTGCTTCCGTGAGATTTGATACAGACAGTTGATCCCACATCTCCCCCGCACCTGGCAGGGTGCGGCGGGTGTGTGACACACTCCCATCTTTGCATTCTTAATAGGAGACCTTAATCTTTTCCACAAATCAACCCATGGCGGCGAAAAAAAAAACTCATCCACGCCATCATTCTCACTACTTGATGGAGCATGTGGATAACACATGAATTGATTCACGAGAACAAGATGAGAACGACAACGCAACTAGTTGGGGGAAATCAAGCCTCTTTCACATCTTTGGACAAGAAGCAGGGCAAGACATGGAATAGATTGAGAGAGTTGGTGCAATTTTTTTCGTTTCAATTGTAATTTTTCTTTTTGTGGTGTTTTCTAAAGTTCTTTGTAGTGTTCTTTTCTAGCTTCTACTAGCTCTTCTATTAAAATTTTCTCTGCTTTTAAAAAAAAAGTCCATTTTCTAATGGTAAATTTGGATCACTGACGGGGACAATACCCACCCACCCGATCATCTCTAATCCCCATCAGAAGGAAACTCACCATAGGTGAGAAAACCTTATGGCCCAACCTGGACCCCCATTTATTTTTTGTCACAGGTGGGACTTAAACCCAAGACCTCCCACTTTTAATGTCTTGGGTACCTCACCTTATCCAATTGAGCTAGGGATCATTGGTAAAAAAAAAAAAGTCCCTTGATCTTCAAGTTAAGTTAGGGTATTAATTTGGAATTAAATACAACTCTTTATTTTATTTTTCAACGGCAACCAAACAATTTTATTCCAACCACCAGAAAAATACACACCACCTATCTAGCTAGCAACTAAACATTACATTTATTCACCAATTTCAAATCTAGCTCTCGTACACCATAGATTTAGAATCCCCCCGTTACAAATCTGTATCCCCTTTGCACCATTTCCCAAAATCCATATCCACATTCATAGGGACATCTCCAATTCTCTCATCCAAACCAAAAACTTTGATCTGCTAATCTTTTTCGTTACACGTCATTTTCGCATTCCGCTTTCATTCAATCTGGACATGCTTACTATATCTAATAACAAGTTGTGGAATAATTCACTTAGTTATCTTTCGGATCCTTAAATGACCTTTGCGGGTCCAAGCCAAAAACATTTTCAGGTTCATTTCACGGTCAATCCATTTCGCATGCCAAATTTAATCATACACAAGTTCATTACACATCATAACCATCATCATACAATTGAAATCATGTCCATTGGTTTTCAAGGTCTACATTATCTGAAAGACAGGTTGTTACACAAAAAACAATATAAATGAAAATAAATACGACTTACACATTGAATTGAACTGGTATGTTAATAAATGTTTTAGCTACTTTTGTAATAATGTGATAGTTGAAGGACTGTTATTGTAAATGCTAACTAACTCATCAGTATCGTTATAAACTGGTGGTTAGTTGTTGAATGAATTACGCAACAGCTGAGATCTTTTCCCTCTCTACATTTCTTCTCTCAAATTGTTGCTATCAATTGGTATCAGAACTTCCGAATCCTCGGAGCTCCGGTGACCGTTTCCGGCGATTGCAATTCCGACGAGTGTAGGTGATTACAGCGAGATGACGACGATCAAGGAATTAGAGAAGACACTGAAAGATCACGAGAAGAATTTCTTCCGATTGGAATCGAATACTCAAGAATCGATGGCCGATTTGCAATCGAATTTGGAGCAAGTGCAATCGGATCTTAAACAGAACATGGAGGCAAGCATGGAACAATTAATGGAGAAAATGAAGGTTCAACAGGAACAGATGTTTGAGAAATGGCAGAGCACGTAGAACAACAACAATGACGGACTTCGAATTGTCAATAATGGAGGAGGTCCTAAGCAAAGATTTACACGGTATGGCAGAGTTGATTTTCCAAAATTCGATGGCACTGATGTGGAAGGGTGGATGTATAAATGCGAGCATTTTTTTGTTATGGATAACACACCTGAGAATATGAAGCTGAGGGTAGCTGTAGTCAATTTAGAGGGCAGTGCCCTACAATGGCATCAGGCGCATGTTAGATTGCATGGGGGAATTCTTGATAAGATTTCTTGGTCAGATTACATCCGATCAGCAATAGCTCGATTTGCAGATAACGATTTGGAAGATGCAATGGAAGAGTTGAAAGCATTACATCAAACAGAATCCTTGAAGTCTTATTGTGAGGCCTTTGATTTGTTATTAAACAAAGTCAACATTACCGAAGAATATGCTGTGAGCTTGTTTGTGGGAGGCCTTAAACCAGAAATTAAATGCACTACGTCAAAAAGTGGCTTTGGCCACGGTTTTTTTGATATCGCATAGCCACTGTTTTGTAAAAAAACGTGGCCAAAGTAAGAAATTCTCGTTTTAGCCACATATATTTTGTACCCGTGGCCAAATATATAGCCTTTGGACCCTTTTAGCCACGTATTTTTTTTGTTTATGTGACAACAACAATCAGTTGCAGTGGCTTTAGCCACTGTTTTACAAAAACATGTGGCACTTATTTGTCACACTTAAAAAAGAGTGGCGAAATGCACCAAACGGCGACGGAATTTTTATGATTTTTTATTCGTGTGACCAAAAAGGAATGTATGGCCACGCTTAAATAATGTTGTGTGGCGAAAGAGTAGATTTTATTACTTAGTAAATTAAAAGAAAACAAAACTATTAAGTATATATTATGTGTGGCTAAATGTGAGCAATGGCCACGCTTTTTACTTAGTTATGTGGCTAAAAGCTAGTACATATGGCCACTGTTATTAGGTTGTGTGACTAAATATTAGATGACTAATGTTAGGACCGATTTTCACTACGAGAATCTCGATCTTGAGCAAGAACACGTTCGGATTCGAAAACTCAAAACAAATGAAGAAGATGATGATGATGAATCATGAATAATCATAAACAAGAAAGATGAAGAACATATCGAATGATTTCATATAACCGAATGATTAGTTTTAAGAAATCATGAAGAACACTTTCTCTCTCTAGAATCCATGACTCACTCTCTCTCTAGAATGGAAATCTCACGCTCTACAAGAAATTCATAATCTCCCCATTCGGAGACTCCTTTACTTGTAATGGGCACCCTCACTATATATAGTGAGGGTGACTAATGACAGAAAAACATGACAAATGAACGAAATTACAAGTAAAGCAAATAAACATAAATTGATAATTAAATCAAAGCTGATTAAATTAATCCGAAGCTTGACTCGCTCGAACCGATCTTCCGTTGACTTTTACGTTAACCGTTGACCCGAACGGTTGACTTTTCCAGAAAACGGTCTTCGGTCCAATCTCGCAAGCCTCGATCATCACAACCCGCGTCTCTGAATCAATTCACATGGATTCTTCAGTCGAATGCTTCGGTAAACAGATTTGATGGCGTCAGTCACATGGATTTTTGTTCCAACAATTCCCCCTTGACTGATGCTTTCAAATCTGTTCAACTGCTGAAGAACCGCTCTGTCGTACATCTTCAATGAGAAACTGATAAACCGGAGACAATCTGATGTAGAGATTCCCCCTCTGAATAAGCTTATTCTGTTCTCGTTGCTCCAGTCGAGAGCCAAGTGTTCCGCTCACTCGGTTCACACGGTCGGGTACAATACTGAGAAAATGCTACATCTCGGAGTCAAAACCACAACAAACTGAATCAGATAAACCAACCAAACACTGAAAATGCTCTAACTCCGGATAATCGACCCGATATCCAAATTCATAATAATTCCTCCTATTTCTCTAAATCTCTCCAAAAACATCAAGTCGGAAGCGTAAAAATGAGATGCGGAGAGTCGAACCGTCGCGATCGGTTGCCTAGAGAAACCGGATAAAAAAATCTTGAAATCGGACAATCTAGCGAAAAACCGGAAGCCGGATGCTGACAGATGTGAATAATCCGTGTGACTGAGGTTGGATGCGAAAATAAAATAAACTGTTAAATTTCTTCAAGAAACGGTCATCCGAGAGATTTAACCGGATAAATTCCAATATTTAACTGAGATTCCAGTTAATCCGGTTAGTTGACATCGGCACTTCGTCAGCTAAACAACTTAGAGTGAGATATAACGAAAAAGTTTGCATGCTTAACCGAAAAACGAAACTATCCCGTCAGTGATCGTTAGCTAACGTGGTCTGAAGTCACCAAAAACTTGAACCCAATTAAAATAGAATAAATCCGCGACCAATAAAATATTTTCTGAAATTGCGTTGCTGCGTCGTCTCGTAAGTCTCGTTGAGAAACTAATAAGAAAATACCCGCATTTGACGAGAATGCAAAATATTTAATTAGTCTTAAAAATTCTCTAAAAAAAATCCATAATCCCAAAAAAAAATCTGACCAATCAGATTGCACCATTTAAAACTAATCAACGGCAGCAAATAAAGCGATCCAAGGGCTGAAAACGGCTGATCCGTGTGAGAGCTCTTTTGGCCAATAGGATGCCGACAAACATAAAGGAGCCAACGGCTCTTTGTCCAGCTAGGTGGCCCACGTTGACCCTTTTCCTCCAATGAGGAGGCAACAGCGCAAGCAGCATGAATGATTCTCTAAACCTGCTGGGCCCACCATCATCAACTTTCCTCCAATAAAAAATCGACAACCAAAAAGAGAATGTAGGTCAGCCGACAGAGGAGAGAGGATGGAATTTCTGACCAGCCACTAAACGTCAGCCACGTCACCTATCACCCTCTCAAACCTGCGAAACCCTAATCTTGACCGGAGGAACCAACCGGAAAATCGAGGTTCACCGGAATAACGTATTTCAGCCATATCTCCCATAATACATGACCAAAATTGACGAATTTGATGTCGTTGAACTCGTATTTTCATGCTCTACAAGTCTAAACGTTCAAAACTCTCTGAAATAACCTCGAACGAAGACCCAAAAACCCAAGTCGTTAGGTTTGAACGATCTGCCTACCAGGTCGTTAAGACCAAGACCAAGTCGTTAAGACTTAAGGTCAGATCGTTAAGAACATAGGCTGATCGTTAACCCAGATCGTTAAGTACAGCAACCCGATCGTTAACCCAGATTGTTAAAAGCCTGATCGTTTAGACAATCTTCAAACGAGTCCAGATCGTTTAGAGCATCTTCAAGCTGAGTCCAGATCGTTAAGACAATCTTCATATCTTCAAGGAAAAACCCAGAAAAATTGAAGAACACTTAAACACCCAGATGCGATTCTGATGGATAAAAAACAGGTGGTAACCAGCGATTGAAGACATAGAGATGATCGAAATACCACTTTGAATCAATTGTGGCCATCAACGAACTCAAAACAGCAACATAATCTCGAATCTATGCCCTAAAATCTAGAAATACCTGAAGAACACCTTAGAACATGCACTACAGTGTGTTTTTCAGATCTGCTCAAAATGGTTGAGATTCAGACGAAACGGATGTTTCCAATGGATCCGGAACGCGTTTTCCACTAAGAATCATGCTTCGTTTCATCCAAGTCCATCAACAATAACACCAAAAACGCAGAATCAAAGCTCCAAAGTCTTCAAAAACCCTAAAAACGTGAAGAACTCCACAGTTACGTTTTTTTCAGCTCTGATCATCAAGTTCTCCACAGATTTGAAGAAGTAGAACATGAAATAACATCTAGATGAACTCCCAAACATGAAACAATCATCCATATCATCAGAATCCATCCAGAATCATCAAAAAATGAAGAAAAAAATATAAAAAAGTCTCTAAAAAATGAGTTTTCTCATCTTCACCATTCAAGCTCAAAATCACAGATTCGAGTGACCAGATTCACGGTGAGATGAATCTGATCGGTACCCGCTCTGATACCATTTGTTAGGACCGATTTTCACTACGAGAATCTCGATCTTGAGCAAGAACACGTTCAGATTCGAAAACTCAAAACAAATGAAGAAGATGATGATGATGAATCATGAATAATCATAAACAAGAAAGATGAAGAACATATCGAATGATTTCATATAACCGAATGATTAGTTTTAAGAAATCATGAAGAACACTTTCTCTCTCTAGAATCCATGACTCACTCTCTCTCTAGAATGGAAATCTCACGCTCTACAAGAAATTCATAATCTCCCCATTCGGAGACTCCTTTACTTGTAATGAGCACCCTCACTATATATAGTGAGGGTGACTAACGACAGAAAAACATGACAAATGAACGAAATTACAAGTAAAGACAAATAAACATAAATTGATAATTAAATCAAAGCTGATTAAATTAATCCGAAGCTTGACTCGCTCGAACCGATCTTCCGTTGACTTTTACGTTAACCGTTGACCCGAACGGTTGACTTTTTCAGAAAACGGTCTTCGGTCCAATCTCGCAAGCCTCGATCATCACAACCCGCGTCTCTGAATCAATTCACATGGATTCTTCAGTCGAATGCTTCGGTAAACAGATTTGATGGCGTCAGTCACATGGATTTTTGTTCCAACAACTAATGGTCACGGTAGGTTGTGAGTGACAAAAATCTATTACCTATGGCCACATATATTAACCGTGACTAAATGGTAGGTTGTGAGTGACAACAATCTATTTTATGGTCACGGTAATATTAAACGCGTGGCGAAAAAGAGAAGATTTGTGTTTATATGTTTATCATTTTTTATTATCTTGTGATATGGCCACTCATATTAAACATTGGTTGCGTGACAAATTATGACAAATGGTCACGGTATATTAATTTTAGGTGGCTAAAAGAAGACAAACAGTCGACGGCGCTTGTAATCATGATTATTTCATTTACTTATCTCTGTATCAGTTTTCATCATCATCTCCACCTTGCCCCTTTTCTCCCAATCTCTCTCTCTCTGTTTTTCGTCCATCATCGCCGGAAAAAAATGTGGAATTGGTGTCATCCGTATGTGGAAAACGGTAAGTTATCATCTTCACCACTGAAGTTCGATTGAAATTTTCGTCTCAGATTTGGTAATTTTTTCTTATGCAGGGAAAGATTGCGCTCTGTATCTCCTGGGAGCAGATTTTAAGTTATTGTGGAAACCATGGAGACGAGGAGTCTCTAATGGTTCATACAAATGCTTTACTGAGAGCAGATTTTAAGTTATTATATAATTTTATAACAATCAGCAGTAAGGGCCTATATGAGGTTTGCATGCCCTGTTTGTTGCAACCCTAAACTTGAACAAGGTAGTTGATCTCACTACCCTCCTTTCTTTCTTTTACTCATTCCTTGATTAATTTATAATGTGCTTGATAAATTATGATTTATTATTGTTATTAATAATAGATCTAACTTTAGTTGCAACATTGGGTGGTACCAATCACTCAAATGGCCCGGATAACGATGTTGGATTGTGGAAGGGGAACGATGTAGGAGATGTAGCAAAAGAGATGCTTCTTCACCATGTGAGAAGCAAAGAGGGATTTGTCTTCAGCCGCTTCTTTTCCCTTTAAGTTAGTAGTTTTAAAGTTGTAATTTTATAGATCAATGTATTAATGGAATCATACCCCCTTTGGATTATGTGTATGTAATTGTGTTTGTTAAAGCAACCATGTGAGAAAGCAAAGAGGGATTTGTCTTCAGCCGCTTCTTTTCCCTTTTATGTAATGAATTGATTTTTAATTTAATATAATGTATTTTCATCCGTTTCTGTTCATCTTCTCTCAATCCGGATGAAATCTTCTCCCTAAGGTTATAGTCTTCTACATATATATATTAGGTTGTGTGACTAAATATTAGTGTATAGAGAATTGTATTCAACCAGAATGATTTTAATTCACTAGATAATGGGTTTAAATACATGGGAATATCCAATAGACTACGAACAGAAATAACAACTATAGTATATATAGTTCATCCTAAAGAACTCTAGTTTATCCGGTTCATCCCGAAGAACTGTAGTTCATCCTGTTCTATTACTGAATAATTACTCTTGATCCTGAAGAACTCTAGTTCATCCGGTTCTATTCTTCGTGTTCTTCCTGAGGAATTATAGTTCATATGGTTCTGTTAGTTCATACGGTTTTGTTCTTGTTCCAATTTATTGAAGAATTAAAATCTAGCCAGTTTATAAATCCTGTCATCCA
>JBCNJP010000008.1:7129414-7157926 GCA_039602395.1 Deinandra increscens subsp. villosa
ATGTCCAATCAAGATGTTCAGACCGAAGTCTTTAAGGGAAGCATATTCTTTGGCTAAACAGCAGGATATTTCCAATACAACTCTATTCAGTCATGGTCCTAAGAGGTATAATTCATTTCAGTCAAACTCTTTAGTTGATAAAAATTCTGCTGTTAGTAATAAACTGGGAGGGCCTGTAAATGCTAATAAGTTGCCACTGTTGCCTAATCCTACTAAAACCACTAAAAGACTGACATCTAAAGAAGTTGAGGAAAAAAGGTCAAAAGGGGAATGTTTTTGGTGCAGTGAAAAATACACCCCTGGTCATAAGTGTAAGAATAGGCAACTATTTGTGATTGAGTTGGTGGATGATGATGAAGAAGATGTGAGGGCAGTGGAGGGTGATGCTTATGAACCTCACATTTCTATTCATGCTTTAACTGGACTTCACTCTTATTCCACCATGAGAATATTAGGATCCATTGGTACAAGAACACTTCACATTTTGGTGGATTCTGGCTCCACTCACAACTTCATCAATGAAGAGTTGGCTATCAAAATGCAGTGTAGCACAGTGACAGTAAAGTCAATGAAAGTCACTGTGGCTAATGGTAGTCAACTAAGTTGTACCAAAATGTGCAAAAATTTTAAGTGGATGATGCAGGGTATGTGGTTTGCTGTTGATGTGTTGTTGCTACCACTTGAAAATTATGATATGGTGCTCGGAGTTCAATGGTTATCACCTGTAGGTGATATTAATTGGAATTTTGGTAAGATGACTATGGAATTCAATGTCAGTGGGGTGCATTGTGTTTTGAAAGGTATAGAGAATAATGGGGTCAGTTTGTGTTCTAAGGAGAAAATGTCACATTTGTTAGAATACTCTGGGCAGGTGGTGCAATCACAAATATTTGCTTTACAGTTGTTACCTAGGGGGAATGACTCCTTGCCTAATGCTAAGGTTTCTGCTCCATCAGAGGCCATGGACTTAGGGTCTTTGTTAAAACAATATGCTGGTGTATTTGAGGTTCCCACTACTTTACCTCCTTCAAGGAGCTGTGATCATAAAATTGTATTGAAGGAAGGCACCCAACCAATCAATTTGAAGCCTTATAGATATCAGGCACTACAGAAGGATGTCATTGAGAAGATGACCAGGGAATTGCTTGACACATGAGTGATAAGAAACAGTAGCAGTTCATTTGCTGCTCCAGTAGTGTTGGTTAAAAAGAAGGATGGAAGTTGGAGAATGTGTGTGGATTACAGGAGATTAAATGAAGCCACAGTTAAGAACAAATTTCCTATTCCACTTATTGATGAACTGTTGGAAGAATTACAAGGGCTGCAGTGTTCTCTAAGTTGGATCTCAGGTCAGGCTATCATCAAATTAGGATGCATGAGCCTGACATTTATAAAACAGCCTTTAAGACTCATGAGGGCTTGTTTGAATTCCTTGTTATGCCTTTTGGTCTCACAAATGCCCCAGCAACATTCCAAGCTTTAATGAATCAAACATTCCAAAATTTTCTAAGGAAGTTTGTTTTGGTGTTTTTTGATGATATATTGGTTTATAGCAAAACAATGCAGGAGCACTTAGATCATTTGCAGAAAGTATTAGAGACACTAAAGAAGCATCAATTGTATGCTAAGGAGTCTAAATGTACTTTTGGTGGGTCCAAGGTGGAGTATTTGGGTCATATAATATCTAAGGCAGGGGTGGCTACTGATCCACTTAAGATTGAATCTATTATGAATTGGCCTACTCCACTAAATGTTAAACAACTAAGGGGCTTCCTTGGCTTAGCAGGGTATTACAGAAGATTTATCAAATCTTTTGGGGTCATTGCTAAACCTCTTACAGAGTTATTAAAGAAGGATAGTTTCCAATGGTCTACTCATTCTCAGGCAGCTTTTGATCAGTTAAAGATAGCCTTAAGTTCAGCCCCTGTACTAGCACTGCCAGATTTAACTCAACCTTTTGTTTTAGAGACTGATGCTTCAGCTAAGGGTATTGGAGCTGTTTTGATGCAATCACATCACCCTTTAGCTTTTATCAGTAAAACATTATGTCCTAGGCAGCAGGTTTTATCGGTATATGAGAAGGAACTTTTAGCCATACTATTGGCAATCAAACAGTGGCACTATTATCTAATCTCTGGCCGTTTATCATCAAAACAGATCAAAAGAGTTTGAAACATTTGTTGGATCAGAAGATTACGACCCCATTACAACATTCTTGGTTAGTCAAGCTTATGGGTTTTGATTTTGAAATCCAATATAAGAAGGGCAGTGAGAATGTGGCTGCTGATGCTCTATCTAGGGTCCATTGTTCTACATTATTTGCTACCACTTTATCTACATTTGACCCTTTATTGTTGGCAAAAATTAAAGATAGTTGGGCAGGGGATAAAAATTGCCATGATATTCTTTTAAAGTTGCAGCAAGGGGTGATGGTCCCCAATTACACATGGGATCATGACTTACTCAAACATAAGGGTAAGTTGGTGGTGGGGCATCATAATCAACTAAGGTCTGAGATAGTTTTGTTGGTTCACAACTCTGCTATTGGGGGGCATTCGGGCATGCATGCCACTTATCATAGACTCAAGGGTATGTTTTACTGGAAGGGTCAGTTGAAGGATGTTAAATATGCTATTCGGATCTGTCACATATGTCAGCAAGCAAAAAATGAGACAGTGGCATATCCCGGGTTACTTCACCCTTTACCCATTCCAGGGTATGTTTTTTCTGACATTAGTATGGACTTCATTACTGGGTTACCTAAATCTGAGGGCCGGGATGTCATTTTTGTGGTGGTAGATAGACTGACAAAGTATGGGCATTTTATGGCTTTAACTCATCCAATTACTGCTGCTCATGTGGCTATAGTTTTCCTGGATGGGGTCTTTAAGTTGCATGGTTGGCCAACTACCATTGTGAGTGATAGAGATCCTATCTTTCTCAGCAAATTTTGGCAGGAATTTAGCAGTCTTCAAGGCATCACCACTGCTTTATCCACTGCTTATCACCCTCAGTCGGATGGTCAATCTGAAGTGGTAAACAGGTGTTTGGAGATGTATTTACGGTGTATGACTTTGGGAAGACCATCTACTTGGCATAAGTGGTTGTCTTTGGCTGAATATTGGTACAATACCAATTACCACACTGCTCTTAAAACCACACATTTCCAAGCATTGTATGGATATCCACCACCTATCCATGTTCCCTATGTTCATAGAGATTATACTGTAGCAGCAATTGATGATATGTTCACTGCCTGAGAACAAACTTTGCAGTTGTTGAAGGATTCCTTGTATAAAGCTCAGAATCGTATGGTACAGCAGGCCAATAAACACAGAACTGAGAGGACTTTTGAGGTGGGTACTTGGGTTTATTTGAAGTTGCATGCTTATACCCAGAACTCTCTGAGAACACTGAAGGATAATAAGTTGGGTCCTAAGTTTTTTGGTCCTTTTTTGGTTGTTGAGAAGTTTGGTTCGAGTGCCTATCGCTTAGATTTACCACCTGAGGCAGCTATACATCCCACATTCCATGTTTCTCTGCTTAAACAAGCTCAGGGTCCCCCTCAGACTGTTATTCCACTGCCTACAGCTCCTAAGCGATCTCTGCAACCTGCTGCAATTTTGGATACAAGAATGATTCGTCGCAGAAATCATGCTGCTGCTCAGGTTCTTGTGCATTGGAAAGGGAGAGCTGTAACAGATGCCACTTGGGAGTTTAAAGACGAGTTCCAGTTGAGATTTCCTGATTTTTCTTTTACTTGAACATTCTTGAGGACAAGAATGCTGTTATGAGAGGGGTATTGATATGTTAATAAATGTTTTAGCTACTTTTGTAATAATGTGATAGTTGAAGGACTGTTATTGTAAATGCTAACTAACTCATCAGTATCGTTATAAACTGGTGGTTAGTTGTTGAATGAATTACGCAACAGTTGAGATCTCTTCCCTCTCTACATTTCTTCTCTCAAATTGTTGCTATCAAGACTAAGGTAATTGACAGTCCAAAGTCTTCCTTACACACTTCTAGTTTTTTCCAAATAGGTGTAATTGAAAATTTTATTTATCAAAACGGGTGATTTGAAAAATATTTACCAAAATGGGTATTTCTCAGAAAGATAATTTTCTCACTCCAACTTTTATTGGTTAAGAGTTTTATATTCTAAAAAGAGTTTCTAAAAAGGTAAAAAATACTTTGTTAAAAACTCCACTTCCATCAAAGTCGCACAATACCAACTTAAGCTAGAGTTTTAGGGTTTTGATCGGTTATTAACAGGAATCCTTGCAATCTAATGATTCTAAATCACTTCTATTATGTATGGTTTAAAAAGTTGGACCCAAATGATAAGAAAAAAAAAGTTTCTAACAAATCAAAAATATAATTTTAACAAAATCATATGATGGAAATAGGTTACCTCTACCATGAATATACTGAACACAAAAAAAAAAAAAAAAAAAAAAATTGCTTTTAGTTATAATATACTGAACACAAAAAAAATATGTATGTTAATTTCAAGACATTTTTATATTATTTTTTATACTTCAATGACTGAACTAAATATCGACACCAGAGCCACTTACCCAACCTTTTGTTATTTTATACATCAAAGTTTGGTAAGGCTTGTGGTTCAAAATTGACCAGGTTAGTAGGTTACCCTATTAAATTGGCACGTCACATTATTGACATAACTACTGAAAACTTTTGTTTATTTTAGTGGAAAAGTAGGTGAGTAATTTTATTTTCTGTGCATTATTTATATTTATACCTTAAAAAATACATACGTGATTCATTTTCTCTGTTTATTTGTAATTTAAAAAATACAACTATGTTTCGAAAACTAGATTTCCATTTATTATTTTTCAGTTTACTTTTAGTTGGACATAGATGACCTCATATACAAAACACAACTTGTGTTTTTGTTTTTTTAACTTTATAATTTTTTTAGTCTTTTTTGTCTTTATTTTTTTAGTTTTTTTTAATTCTTAATACGAGCATAACAAGTTTAGCGAAAGTGTTGGTGGTTTAATACGTATAGTCGTGTAACATATATTTTTTCTTTTAATATCTTATTTTTAGTCTCAACGAATTTATCACACGAGTTGATTATACAATATGTATAATCATCTAACATGTCTTTTAGGTATTAGACTCAATAGTTTAAAAGTTTTAGTTGTTACACAATCTTTTGTATTTCTTTTGTTTATGTTTCGAATTAAATTTCATTGAAAACGAAGTTGTATGTAATAATTATAAGTTACGAAAGAATAAACGTATAAGCCGTCAATGCTACTTCAAGGTTTCATTCTTTTACCCTTTTTATCCTAGACTTATATGATATCTTATAAAATTCCGGCTTTGTAATGTGCTTATTTTAAAGTGACTGGATTCGTAACATTTTTTCTTTATCTATATTTCATATTTAAAACAAATACACAACAAGTTTATATACCAAAGAGTTTTTAGCCTAGTGATATTTTTTTGCTGCATAAGATTCTAAAATTTCAAGTACACAAGGCTCAAACCCCGTAACCAAAAAAAATACCGTTAAAAAGGAAAAAACAAGTTTATA
The DNA here is from genome assembly GCA_039602395.1 of Deinandra increscens subsp. villosa. NCBI lineage: Eukaryota > Viridiplantae > Streptophyta > Magnoliopsida > Asterales > Asteraceae > Deinandra > Deinandra increscens. The sequence goes on from JBCNJP010000008.1 coordinate 7,134,984, forward strand.
CGATTCTTTATACATATTTTACCATGTCAATTCACCGTTATCATCCACCACCAACTCTGAACAATTAGAGATAATAAATTTCCATTTTGTCGTAATAAATAATAACCAACAAGGTACTCGCTTCCCATTTGCCCATAAATATATTTCTTTCTTCTTCACAAATTTCACCTAAAAACACACACACACACCATGGCACCAGAAAAGCAAACTGAACCCAAAGGCTTACTACAAAGTCATGAATTATACAAGGTCTGTTCATCACTCCCATCAATCCATCTTATATTGGCTTCAAATCTCACCCCTTCTATCTTGTTGATATTTCTATGCAGTACATCCTGGAAACTAATGTCTATCCTCGCGAGCCGAAGCCGTTGAAGGACCTTCGAGCTCTCACCGCTTCACATCCATGGTGATCTTCATGTTTTTTTAACAGAAAACAACACTACTAAAAAACTGTGAAAATTTTCCATAGTAAAAACAATCTGTCAGAAATTTTGACAAACTTAGCGAAAAAAAGCAAAACGCTAAAGAATTCTTGATTTGCAGGGCTGTCATGGGTACCGCACCAGATGCAGGCCAGATGATTGGGATCTTGTTGAAGCTCATCGGAGCTAAAAAAGCAATAGAGGTCGGGGTTTTTACGGGTTACTCGCTGCTTTTAACCGCGTTAACAATTCCAGATGATGGCAAGGTTTGTGATTTTGATAATTATGGTAAACTAGTGGGGATAACTTGGCACATAAAACTGTTGCGTTATATAACAAAAAGACACGTAAGGACAAAAACACTTCAACCAACAACTATGTTACACTAATTTACCTAAAAAAAATCTTTGTGTTACACTATTTTACCAACAAAAAAAAAGAAAAAAAAATCGTCTCTAAAATGGCAAAATGGTTCAAATGACAAAATGGTAAATAAACCCAACTTTGTCAAACGTACATAGGTAAATAATTTTTGTGCAGGGCGATTTATATAATTTTAACATTACTGCAGATTGTAGCGATCGATATGGATCGGGAAGCATATGAGATCGGTCATCCGGTTATAAAGAAGGCTGGGGTTGAGCATAAGATTGACTTTATCGAATCGCAGGCTCTACCGGCTCTCGATAAACTGCTAGAAAATGTAAGTTTTCAACGGTTAGTTACAAAAATGATAAATCCAGTAAAAAAAATACAAACCTAGTATAAAAAATGAATCCATGACACTATTTTGGTGTTGGATTGGTGTTTTTACACTTGTTAGACAAAATAATGTTTTTATAGGACCTCACCCCTAGTATTTAGAGTCGGATCTACAATCTATTTTCGCAGTGACAATGTAGTGGGTTTGGATTGATTCGTTTTTTTTTTCAAGTTGCCATAATTTCTTAAATAATTTTTTTTAGCGTGACAACGAAGGGAGTTTCGACTTTGCTTTTGTTGATGCGGATAAGATAAATTATATCAACTACCACGAGCGAATAATGAAACTATTGAAGGTGAATGGGATCGTGGTGTATGACAACACACTCTGGTTTGGATCAGTGGCACAACCCGAGCCATTGGTTCTTGATGAATTCAAAGAGGGGAGAGTGAGCACTATAAAGTTCAACAAATCACTTGCAGCTGATCCTCGTATCGAAATCTCTATGGTTCCCTTAGGTGATGGTCTCACCATTTGTAAACGTCTCTACTAAAATTTGAGATGTCGCTTCAATGTTATTGTTTAAAGTATTAAGTTTTAATTGGTGAAATAAAAGTTTTATGTTGTGTGTTAGATATAATTTTTGCTATGATTTCATGAGCATTTTAGAAATTATGTAGTTGTTTGTCAATCTATGATGTTTAGATATTAACTATTTTTAGTAACAATTTTGGGGTTTTGTGTTAAATCATTCTCATAAAGAGTCCTAGCCAATATATACTCATTTTTTTAGATTCATAAATAGTTTCTAGTCCAATGATACACTACCACATGTATATTTTTATTTTCACATCATCATTTCTTTTTTATTTAAAAAAATAAAATATTTAATTAAAATTAAATAATTAAATATAAATTATAAATATTAAAAATTAAATAATAGATTTCACAATTAAATAATAAATATATATTAAAAAAATAATAAATATTATAAAATTAGTCGTTATATATATATATATATATATATATATATATATATATATATATATTATATATATATACTAGTAATGTACCCGCGCGTTGCAGCGACGACAGTTCATAGGGCGTTATTCGTCATTTGTTCGCTTGTTTATGGGGGCGCGACAATTTACATCGCGGTATTCGTTTTTTAGCGTGATGCGCTACGATGTCAACTTATAATGCGGTATATGCGCATTCATTGGTGACAACAACGTCTTGTACTTGTTTTTTGTTAGTTTATCAATAATCTCGTCATATATTTTTCATCATAAGTCTGTTAGTGTTCTAATTTATATAATCTATTTAACTTTTCTACCCTTGTAGAACTCAGATAAATAACAACAAACACCTGAATTTATATATATATTGGTCACAAACATAGTAATTTAAAACCAAAAGAGTTTTAAGATAGAATTCATCAACATTGTTTTTAGATATCATTAATAACATAGTAGTTTTAAAATAAAAATCCGGGTGTCAATGAATTCCATCGTGAGGATGTCAATATGCGTCGTACGCCATGCAAATTTCGATGACCTCATCACCAAAGTTTGCCCACCACTCTTCATTAGACATAGAAGCAGGTGTCACCTCAATTTCCTCTAACGGATGAGCCACTGAAAAACAACATTAAGGGTTTATATTGGTTTTATCACAACAATGAATGTTATAAATTCAGTTAAGGTAGATATAACAAACTACAATTTTAAATGATAAATTGATACCTGGAATATCGTAGATCTCGTCCATGTATAGCGACATTCTAATTAATGTAGGAAAAAGAAACAAACATGTCAGTATCACTATTTTGTAATGAATGAATATTAACTTAAGACACATAACAATCTAGTAATCTATTAACTTACACATGTAGTTCAAAACACGCAACGTCGACTAAATATTTGGGGAAAGAAGTGTCTCGTTGTATGCTGCTCCTTGCAGCATATTAAAGTACTCGGGAGGATAGAAGTAAAAGACCTTATTCATACTAAAGTCTAACACATAAGCATCATCACAATTCGTCATAAGGAGCCATTTGTCTTCATTCGCGACACACATAACATAGAATTCCTCAGGAAATGTAATGGGCATTGCCTTACATAGTGAAACCACCAAAGACCACTCATCACCCATCATCTTCCATACGTCAAAGGAATAATCATATTCATGCAACCCATGTACAACAAATAGTCGAATGTCGTTATGGACATTAACAATGTGTATCTTATAATCACCATTGTAGCTAAACTTTGGTACGGATATATTCATAAATTGTTCAGAATTTACGTCAAATCGTAGAACCGTTTGAAGATACGACCTCCAACTGTCGCTAACCAAGAAAAAGAGAGTGTCTCCGCATAATGTCGCACATGACAAACCAAATCTGCGAGAATGATACTCCATTTCCACAAAAAAGGGTATCTCTCTCCAGGAATCCAACGACATCGAGTAAACATAAGAAACAAATTTTTCTTGACAACGTGTTACATGTAAAAGCCTATAATCCTGAGAAGAGTTGGAATAAAACCCTAATATATCGCCACCAGGATCATAAAAAGACATGGTTTTGTTTTTTGACAACTTTTTGTAGACAATTGTAAGAGGATTCCACAGCACGATCTCACGTGTATCTACAACACAAACACAAAGCAACCCATCTAAGACGCCTAAAACCTTCAAATCCCATGGTTGAATTCTGAACGGAAGGTGAACAGGGGGCATCAGAATCCAACATCGACCCTCCGAAACCTAACGTTTGAAAGAAATTATCTCGGCATAAAGTGGCTAAAATTTTTAGTTCATGAGATTTGGAGATGTGAGCCCTAACAAAAGCTTCTGTTGAAATGATTGTGCACCAGTCCCTACACACAAGCTTACATTGACAAGCAAATTTTGCTGGAAGTCTTGATACCACCTCCAATATAAAGAGTAGTAATGGAATTTCTGCCATGATATACCTAATTTGGACCATGAAAGTTTAAAAAAAAAATTATAAACAGGTTTAGTGGAACCATTTACAACTATCATCTTATATCTTGCATTATATTGCCATAAAAACAAGTTGCATCATGCGTTCTAAACATCCATGTCATGTATTGTTGTATTTAAATATTTATGGATTCTATCGTTTATAATGTACAACCCGATTGATCTCACAGGTCTATAATATAGTTAATAATAATCATTTCGGACATGGAACATAAAAAAGAGGTGAGTTCAATCAAAGTGTGGGCGCTGAAGTAATAATAATCATTTAGGACGTGCAACGTAAAAAACAAGTTCATTGATTCTGTGTAGAAAAGATGTGTAGAACCAAAAATGTTTGACTTACTTATATATATCATTTTCTTTAGAACCAAAAAAGGGGTCATCGGATCATGTTCAGAACATAGATGGAGATGGAGGTGCTATAGGAGACTTTGAACTACTAAAATGAGGCAAATCAAACAAATTAGCATTTACTTCGTACCATAACAAATTACCATTCAATTCGTACCAAACGATAATTCACATTCTTTGTAATTGAACACAAGCTATATGAACCTGTATAACAACGGTTTATGTAAAGCCATATAAAGTATATAATACAAGAAAAACACCACATGACATTTTTGGCATCTAGCTGCTTTTAGTAAAGCAACTAACACTTACCTCGTAGGTTGATGATGCCTAATAAACCTATCTATCAAGATTCATGTTTGGGGACAATGCCTAATTGAACACAAGCTATATGAACCTCGTAGGTTGATGATGCCTAATAAACCTATAAACATTTATTGACAATGCCTAATTGGTACCTGGATTAACGAACTAAAAAGTCAAAGCTGCATGCGAAGAAAATGAGAGAATTGACCAAGATGGTTGTTCATTTTATGTTTTCACAGTTAAACCACAGAGAGTTGACGAATTCACCCTGATTTTTTTTTATTTTTCCAAAGTTTAGGTAAAACCAAAATGGGTCGAACGGGCCAAAAACTATCCATAATGTAATGAAAAGCTAACAACAAATCCAATCAAATTACTTAAAAAGTTTAAGATTAGTATTTGAGTTTATAACTGATCATTACCCATCCCCTTCATTTAATACGTACTGAATAGACAACAAGAATCTGTATGTTTGATGTAGACCTACCATTAAAGCTATCATAGCGGCCATAATATCGATTCTAAATCTTTATAAAAGATTTTCAACTGCAAAATATCTCATTTACAAATGGATGGTTAATTCCTTTCTAAGGATCCAACTTTATAGTGATTTCAGGCCCCAGGCTTTCAAACTGTTGCAGGTGAGTACATGATTCTTAAAAGTATGCTCCTCTAATACCTACAACAATCACAGCTTAAATATCCCAAATCTGCAGATCTGCGCAGAATTATAGTGTAAATTCTTAAAATCCATGGCAAAAACACATCAAATGGGAGAAACTGGAAGGAGAAAGAAATAAGAACAAGAAAGACGCAAACCTGGGTAGCTTGAGGAGCCCTTCTTTCTCAGCCGAAGGAAGCTCTCTGTCCAACACAATCATTTAGGATTTCAGCATACAAACATGAATAGGAAGACGAATTTAACAAACAAATTAAACCTCGTTAGGGCTCAGTAACACGAAATCAAAAACGAATTTGAATTTGAATTTAAGAATTTCTTTCTTTCTGGCTCCTAAACTCAAGATTGGTGGCAAAAGATAAGCAAAAAATACCATGAATATGAACATACCTTGAATATGAAAACATATAAAGTTGGATCTGAAAACAAAAAATCAAAGCAAAATGATTAAACCCTAACTAAAAACCCATGTCAATTTTTAGAAATTACCAAGCGATTGACTCCTCTCTTCGTTTGCTTCAACACACCTTCATTACAGCTTCAACACAACCTTAGAATTTGGTGGCTGATAGAAGAAAAGGAAAGTAAAAGCAAGAGTGGCGGTCGGAGCGAAGCCAGATGTAGAGATTTGAAAGTAAAAAATGAAGAGAGAGTATATCTAAACCAAAGAGAAGGGAGACGGATTCAAATTTCAAATTTTCTGTAGAGAAGGACGATTCTTTCTCTAGATGGGTGTCTGGCTGCCTGGTTTTTCATATTGCAGTTTGAATTAGCTGCCTGGTTTTTCATATTGCAGTTTGAATTAGGGCAAAATAAAGACAGTGATGGTCTTTATGAATGAGGCTTATGGAAGACAGCAATGGTCAATATGAATCAAGCGTCTGTGAAAAAGGTAAGGTGAGAAAGAAGCCTGTAAGCCTACCAAAAATAGGGTAAAGTCTGTAACCCTTCACACGCCTGAAGTGCTTGTACCCCAACCCAGATTAGGGATCCGATTCTAACTTTAAGAGATTTGGGCTTTAGGTACTTGTACATGTAGCCTTAAAGATTGTACCTCTTAATTTTCACTTGTACCTTATGCATAAATAAATTGTACATCTTAATTTTCAACCACTTGGATAGAATATGCATAATAAGATAGTATATATATATATATATATATATAGGGGAGAGATATAATGAAAAAATCTCTCTGAGTTTGGAAAGTCGTGAAAACCAAGCTAAACAATTTGTTTTTTGTTCCGATTTTTGTTATGGTGACTCTTTAAGTTAAAAAAAACCCTTTATGCAAAAAAGTTAAAAAAACGTGAAATTGCTTGAGCGTGAGGATCTTCTACTTAGTCGTATAGAAATCAATGTAATATGAGTAGAGTCACAAAGAGTAAATACAAACAGACTTTGTATTGACCACTGAGAACCACATAGTACACTTAGAAAGTATATCACCCGGAAAGACCCAATTCTATACAAGACAAACATATTTATAGGCTGAAATCACGACTGGCCGAACCTCAGGTTCGGCCAAGCTTCGGCGGCTCCGAACCTGGAGTTCGGCCAAGGTTCGGCCAGACCTAAACTTGCACGTTCCGTCTTGTTCTCGATACTTCACATGACGATCAGGAACCATGTACCAACAAACTCCCCCTCGGCATGTGCAGTATCATCTCCTCTTAATAAAACTTGTATCTTGTATCTTCAATCAAACTCTTCCTCGATCTAGACGAAGAATTCAATCTTGAATACTTGATATTGCAACGTGTATAGCCTCTTTATCAACAACCTTCAGAAGACTTGAAGTTGTGATGTTCTCTTCCACTTAGAAACCTGCCAACATAAATAATCCTGGCGCAAAACGTCTCTTCGAGACTCCAAGATATCTTGATTTTGAAAATGATTTCGTAATTCGTGTTGATCAATCGAAAACAAATCAGAAACAAAATCTTTTTGACTTTTAGAAACTTTATATCAAAACACACCTAAAATCTTTTTGGTATTTTCTGATAAGAAAGTAAATGCCATACAGAATCAGACACGATTTTTGTCTTTTGTGAGAAAGATCACGACTTGGGATCATATTGGTCATAACATGCTGAACTACACTTCAATTTGGATTATTGTAGCACATAAGCCATGCCGATTGCAGATATACTTTGTCCAACTTTAAACTCTGGCACAATCATACTCATAACATCTGGATATGTTAATGTATTTATTAGATTTGCATTGACTAGTGTACCCCATACTATCAGACATACTCAGACATGCTTTGCTTATCACATTTTGTGACTTCATTTGTGATATTAATCACATAAAGATTGTAACCATGATATAGTCAACTGTGTTCCATGCAAAAAGAAATAAGAACGTTAAATCGTCTACCTTAAGGTCGATCTTTCGATACGCAGATAAGGCCTCGGATTTAACAAAATAAGAAAATAAAACAAGTTGAAATTGTATAACTCAACAACAATCAGGTCGGTACTCCCGTACACGCAGAGAAAGTCCGATGAGTTATACGAAACACCAAAGAAAATAAAACAGAACGTCAAACGAACAACAATCAGGTCGGTCTTTCGACACGCAGAGAAAGTCCGATCGTTTGACAAAATAAAGAAAATCAAACAAGTTTAAATCTTTGCAAAATGAACACATGTATACACAGTGACTTCTCATTTTATTTTTCACATATCTTTTTCTTGATATATCATGAGATATGCATCAAGATGTTGTCCACTAGGTCAAGCATCAGATTTAGTGTATATCACATTTGTATACTTTCTGATTTGCCGAGCCTACCTTACACATCGATCAAATGGTCTTATGGCTTCTTCATCTATTTTATCCATAAGTCAGACAATGTCAGCCAATGTACCATCATTTCCCAAACATGTCAGATACAATTTCTCATTTTTCAATGTTTTTGGCTTATTCAAATTTCTCCCCCTAAAAATGACAATTCTATTTATAGATTTTCATTTTTACGATTTGAAAAACAAACACTATTTTTGTATTTTTGCAAAAACAAACTCCCCCTCAGAATGAAACGGAGTGAAAAACCAAGAAAAATTGATCAACCAACACGAATACTTGCAGTTTAAGTCTTTTTTGAAAACACAATTAATTTTGAAAGTCAGATTAATTAGAACAGATATTTCACAATCAGCAATTATCCAATCACTGAAAGGTCTTCTTGAAACACCTGTTGACACCAAATAAATCATTAGTCGCTCTGGGATCGACCCGATGTAACATCGTCGGGTCGCCCGGTGTCTTCCACAAAATCTTTGTTGGCCTTGGAAACAACTTTTGGTTTCCAAATTTGTAAAATTTTCAATTTTTGATCAGAACCTGACTCAGACTCAACCGACGTACTTGGTTTAGACCAAGACAATTTACGATTTGAGTTTATCTTTGGAGACCATGGTTCATCAAAAATTTGACCTTTGTTATCCACATATTTGGCAGTTTTGTGGATATATGCAGTCGTCGGACAATCAGCAGCTAGATGTCTTGGTTGACGACATACATAACAAAGTCTTTCTCGAAACACATTTGAAAATGATTTTGATTTTGAAAAACCCGATGAATGCTCAGAATCAAAATTGTCAAAGAAATCATCAGAGGAATCATACCTAGGAGATGGACTCCTTGAAGATGACGATCTTCCAGAATAGTAAGTGAATTCCTTCTGAGATGATGATTTCTTTGCATTCTTTTCTTTAGGAGCCTTAGCAACTTTCACCAGTTTCTTTGTTTGAATCAATTCTTCCTTCACAACAAACCCCACACCTTTGTGTTTGGAGCCTGAAACCTTTGAAGTACTTGAGGAAGAACCCGAAGCTTCTCTCGCCTTAGCTTCACTAGTAAATTTGGCTTTGATATCCTTCAGCCTGTTCTTCTTAACCAAAACTTTTTCTTCTTCAGTTGCAGATGAAGAACTTGACACAACCTTATCAAAAACCTTCTCATTCTCCAACAAAACAGACTCTGACACAAATTTTGGAGCTTCACCCAAAGGCTTTTCCTTATTTTTGGACTTAGATTTATTCTTCTTGGGTGGAGTAGCAAACTTGGAATAATCATGCAATTCATCTTTTGGATCAATTTGAGCAGCAGTAACTTCAGTTAAATCCACTGGTTGAGGAACCAAGTGAACATCAGCCTTATGAGAACTATCTGAACTCTGATCCTGCTTGTATAAGAAATTTAGCATTGTTGGTGATAAATTGCAATTCTTCACTTGCCGCGTCAACTCCAAAATCTCCAGTTTTAAATCATTGATCTTTTGTTGAGCGTCAAAAACTTCTTTCTATGACTTGATGAATTTTGCATTGAGATCATCATATTCATAAGTTTGTAGCTTTCGGATCTCACATTCAGCAAATAATTCTTCAAGAACACTTTCTCTCTTTTTCTTGTAAATCTCAACATCCTTTGTCAAAACTTCATTTTTATCACGATAGAGAGTATTCTCATCTTGAAGCATAGAAATTTTGTTCTGAAGCTTTTCAACGGTAACAGCAGTTGTAGCAATAAGAGCAGTTGCTTCTTCATACTTTTTCTGAACCGGATAACTTTTCTCAAACAGATTCTCAAAATCTTGAGCTGCATCTAAAGCTTCAGCCTTTGCTTTCTCACATTCTTCAGCCAATATTGCTTTCTCTTTTAAAACATCTTCATGAACATGAACCAACTCATAATACTTCGTTTGAAAATCTTCCAATTCTTGCTTTAACACCACTATTTCTTCAGTCGATATTTGACGACTTTGTTCAAAACTCTCAATCTCCTTGAGTAATCTTTTACACTCAGAACATTCAACCGCTTCAACTTTTGAACTCTCAGGAATTTTAGGTAATTCTTCTTGAACCATGGAGACACTTGAATAAGAATCAGAATCAGTTAAAATGCTATCATCATCAATATGACGAACAGTCAAAGCAATTGCAGGTTTAGACTGATTCTTTTTAACTTCAGTATCTGCATTCCAAGCAAACTCACTTGAATGTGGAAACGTATTGGTCCAATCATGAACAAGATTAGCAGACTTCAGCTCAACCTTCTCAGCTTTAGTTGATGGATGATAAACTAAATGTGCATGTTGACCAGTCTTCAATTTATGGTCTGCAGAACTTGGACATTCTCGAGCAAAGTGACCATAATTTGCACACTTGTAACATTTTACCTTAGATTTATCCAAACCAATCTTACCCTCCTGATTCAATCTCTTCTTCCCAGTTCTGTTGAAAAATTTCTTCGTTCGTCGAACCAGCATTGCATACTGCCAATTTAGATCCATTTCCTCCAAATGATCATAATCAATCTGATCATAATCTTCATTTGCTAACTCAGCATTACTCACAGCACCCGTGATAACACCAAAATACGAAGATACCAAAGCAGACATTAATGCATTATAATCATCAACAGTTTGAGCAGATAATGCATTAGGAGTCGAAGAACTCGGAATTGAAACAGTACAACCAGCAGATGAACAACTTGAAGATTCAGATTTACCTGCCAGAAAAGCTGTTGGGGGTGCAGAATTAAGAATATTCGATTTCCCAGCATTCATTGTAGAATCATTTTCACCATGATACACTGCAGGATTCTGAATTTGTGTAGGAATAGACTTGTTTACCATCAATTCCATATCCCTAGCCTGAATTCTTTGAACTAAATCATTGAAAGACAATCCTTGAAAATCCTTGTCATGAGTAATCATCATAACATAATTCTCCCATTTTTCAGGTAGAGCTTCCAAAATCTTCTCTTTCATATCAGCTTCGTCTTTAGTAAGATTCACCAAGCGCATTTCACTCATCAGATGAGCAAATCTTGCAATCAGATTGGGAATCGTTTCATTCTGATAATATTTGAAACTATCAAACTCTTTCTTCAAAACCTTTTGTCGACTTTTCTTGTACTGGTCATTGCCTTCACATCTTTTCTCTAAAGCATCCCATAGACTTTTCGATGTGTAATTACCAGCAAATTGATGAAGTAACTCTTTAGGCAAAGCCATCGTTAAAGTACCATAAGCCTTTTTCTCTGCTTGATAAGCTTTCTTTTGCTCAGATGTCATTTTTCTTTGAAGAACAGGTTCACCGGTTTCATCTTTAGGATAAACATATTGTTCAGTAAATGATAACCACATATCAATGTCATTCGTGTCAACATATGCTTCGAACCGTTTAACCCAACTATGATAATCTTCCAACTTTAGCAATTTGGGAACTTTCTGACTTGTTCCAATTTCATTATCATAGTTCATCATCGTTTGCATAGTCGCTTGAACTGAGTTTTGAATAGCCGCGAATGCTTGAAAATCGGACATTTTCGAAACACAGGTTACTGTTCACTCCGAACCTCGTCCGAACTTAATATACCCTCCGAACGTTCTCCGAACTTGATCCGAACTCAGAAATACAGTCCGAACTATCTCCGAACTCTCACCTATCCTTGTTAACTCCGAAATCCTCCGAACCTAGTCCGAACTCTCACCGAACGTGATATATAGTCCGAAAGCTCTCCGAACGAGCTCCGAACTTTCATCGAACTACGAAACAGACTCCGATCCTTCACCGAACTCCTCCGAACGTACTCCGAACCTGGTGTTCGGAGCGATTATGCCGAGCGTACTCCGAACCTGAAGTTCGGAGCGGTTACACCGAACGTGGAGTTCGGCCGAACGCAAAATTTCGGAAAAATTTGGAAAAACTCACTGAAATCGACACCTCTCGAGCTGTAAACACTCAATCAACTGAAAACGAACAAACAGAGACATATTGGACGTAAATCATGATGATTTGTACGAGAATTTTGAGAAATGAAGATAAGAAACAAGTTTTGAAGGTCAAAAACGTGAATTTGAACTCGATAACTCGAAAAACACTAATCTCCGACTAGTAGAGTAAACCTATAGCTCTGATACCACTTGAAATTGCTTGAGCGTGAGGATCTTCTACTTAGTCGTATAGAAATCAATGTAATATGAGTAGAGACACAAAGAGTAAATACAAACAGACTTTGTATTGACCACTGAGAACCACAGAGTACACTTAGAAAGTATATCACCCGGAAAGACCCAATTCTATACAAGACAAACATATTTATAGGCTGAAATCACGACTGGCCGAACCTCAGGTTCGGCCAAGCTTCGGCGGCTCCGAACCTGGAGTTCGGCCAAGGTTCGGCCAGACCTAAACTTGCACGTTCCGTCTTGTTCTCGATACTTCACATGACGATCAGGAACCATGTACCAACAAAACGCCTAGTAAAATTTTCTTAAAAATATATTTTATAACCGATGTTACATATGTAACAGTACCGATGTTACATATGTAACAGTACCCTGTTACATATGTAACATCGGTTATAAAATAATTTTAAAAAAAAAATTTTACTAGGCGTTTTTTTTTATTTTTTGCATAAAGGGGGTTTTTTAACTTAGAGAGTCACCATAAAAAAGATCGGAACAAAAACCGAAATTTTTAGCTTGGTTTTCATGATTTTCCAAACTCGAAGAGGTTTTCATTTTATCCTTTCTCTCTCTCTCTGTTATATATATATATATATATATAGGGTTAGAATTCTGCGAAAACACATTTTTTTTTATGAAAACACGAAAACAAATATTAAAACCTACATAACTTTTTGATACGTTAATGTTTTTTTATAAAATTCACACCAAAATTCTTAGAATTATGTTATCTTTAATTCTGAAAAAAAAAATTAGAAAAGAAATAACATTTCGTATTTTTTTCCGTGTGATGCACATGTGTATCATTATCATTAGTACTGCACAAAGACGAATTATCATGCGAAAAAAACACTCCTTATGTAAAAAACTTATAAAAAACACAAAAAAAATTATGATATTAATGATAATGCTACATAGTGCAAATGCGCAACATAGTATTAAATTTTTTTTATAAAATTTTGTTTTTTCTTTAGATCTAAAGATAACAGAAATATAAGATATATGGTGTGACTTATAAAAAAAATATATTAATGTATGCTAAAGGTATGAGTTTTTTTTTGTGCTGCACATGTGCATCACAAAAAAAAAAAAAAAACGAAACGTTAATTTTTTTTTTTCTTGAATTGAAGGTAACATAATTCTAAGACTTTTGGTGCATATTTAAAAAAAATACATATTAACGTATGAAGAAGTTATAGATGTCTTAATATGTGTTTTCGCGTTTTCGCAATATATATGTGTTTACGCATGATCCTAACTCTATAATATATATATATATATATATATATATATATATATATATTATATAACGACTATATTTTTCCAACAACTATATTTCTATAATGTCTATAAATAACCCAATAAGTATCAACTTTTGAGATTCATTACATCACAATTCGCTTCACAACCATGTCAACGATACACTCGAACAATTCCAGTATATGATTTCAACACCTCCAGAGGATGTCTTGGAAAATTATGCACTAAGGGTTGAACCTCCTGTTTTGGTTGAACCTACTATTCTGGTTCAACCTCCCCCACAACTTGTTTAACCTCTTATTTAGCTTGAACCATCTGTTCCCGGTCAACCTCCGGTTCCTGTCAACCTCCTTCTTAAACCCCAATGTGGATGACCTTTGAGAGAATGAAGCCTTCTGGAATTGAGCATTCGATTACTGGTTGCCCGAAAACTCACTGGAAAAGCCACTTGAAGACTTATATGAACTGGACGATCAAGTCCAACTTGGTGAAGAAGAACCGGTGAATAAAAAACGACTGAAGGATGAATACGTGCCATATATAAAGAACATTATACACATTTCCTTTCATCCTAACCCTAGCACACAACACACACTTTCGCCATTTCACTCTCTCTTCTCCCTCCCCATTTATGGACCTCTCTCTCTACTACCTCTCTACATTTCGCTCGTGATCAAGAACTTAACGTGGATCAAAGCTCTCTAGGATCATCAAGGAACAATATCATCATCTTTTCCCTTTCATTTTTGGTTTTCCTTCAAGAACAAGTAAGTTTTATGAACTTTCTTTCATAATGATCTTATTAGATCATTTATCCATGTCTATTTCATTATCCTAGCACTCCCTTAACAAGTCCTGAACTCTATGATGATCCATGGTGATAAAAAGTTAAGAAAACCTTAATCTTTGTTAATCTTGTTTAGTTAACCAACTAGTTTTGCCATGAGAACATAGATCCACGTTTTTTGATGTTTTATGTCATAGATCATGTTAGAATTGTTATGTTGCATGAGCACTAAGAGCCATGGCCTTAGAATAGCTAGTCATAGTTTAAACCATGTTTAAAGTTCCATTATCATGCTAGATTTTGAACGAAATCTCAAATTCCTAATTTGACATATCCAAAACCATAGGAACTATTTTTGTCATGTTTGAAACAACTTTTGTGAAGGCAAGTTTGCTAGAAATGGGTTTAGAACCCCTAAAACCGCAAAATAAAGTGTTAAAACCTGAAAACCGACACCTCCGAACGAGCCTAAATTTTGGACAGCCCCTTAGAACCTCCAAAAGTAAACTTTGGCATAAAAAATTGAGTTAAAACCTTGCTATATTGATCCCTCTAGAAAAGTACTAAACGTAGGAAAAATTTGGCTAAAAAACGAGTATTTAACGGACTCGAAAACTCTAATTTTGTAAAGATATATAAAATATTGTCAAACATGATTAAGAACACTTTCGTGGGCCTATAATGAATTAGGATATGTTTACAAAATGTTTTGATAACTTATCATGTCATAAAACGAGTCGCAGGGACAAAACTGTCAAAACCGGACGCGTACCGACAAAACTGACGACTTAGGATTTTAAATACTTGAACTTGTATTTTCAAAGATCATTTGATGAGAATAAATGTGTTTCTATTTGTACAACTAATATTTTCTAAAAATGTTGGTAAATAACGCGTATTGGTGAATAGCGATAAAACCACGTATTACAAGTTTTTTATAGTTACAGTTTTTGTGAACCTATTTGAGCCCATAACTTAAAGTAATATTTAATGGATTAAATATGGCCATAATCATTTATATAACATAGGAAACCCTTATATATTTTGATAATATATAAATACTTATTTTCCGGAATGTTATCATAATTTTAATTATTTATTGTTAATAAATAGTTCATTAAATCAATCGATTATCAACTGAACTACCGGGTCATCATGACGTCAAGATTTGACCACCTAATTGGGAGTGAACTAATTTTTAATCCAATCCATTATACTTGATTTAGGACTGCTAGGTTTATCTATACTTGTTTTGTAAACAATGAAACAAATGAAACTTATTATTAATTTTTGCTACAAAACATGAAATGAAATGTTTTTCGACTCCTTAAATGGCTCTAGTTGTTTAACCATCCATAGGTCGTTTCGTGTAACCTTGACTGTGATTCCATCTTGGTCACACCCGACACAGATTTTACACGGTGTGACATCACATTGATCGGATAGTGAGTTACTTTGATATGCTTGAGAAACTTGAGTTTCCCATTGTTTTGGTCAAAAATTCACAAAGGAATTTTGTATTCCAAACTTAGAATGTGAGGTAGTGTGCTTGTCAATATGCTCGAAATGTAAAACTGAACACAAGGATGTAACGAGGGAAAAATCCAGGATTCTTCGAGTTGCCTCTAGGAATCCTAGCAAAAAAACCTCGGGAGCCGGCCTGAAGAGCCCGCTACCACACAATTTTATTGATAGGAAACTGAAAATTACAAGTGTTTTGGAGGTTTGATCGATCAGGCTAAGTGTTACAGAGATCGTATGCTATCAGAGCTAAAGCGTGAATGAGTTGTGTGTTCCTATTGATCGAGTCCTCGTTTATATAACAAACTAACAACTAACTAACTATCCGGGATTCTCGGGATCTTCTTTCCCCACTTCTCTTGACCGTTGAAGGAGGTGCGACCCACTTTTCCACGTGCCAGTTAGTTAAGACCGAGTCTTCAGGAGGCGGTTAAGCTCTATAACGTTCCTGAAAACAAATAAAACACATGGCAAAAATAAAGTTTAGTCGATAATAAATATTCAGGATACCTGACTGGACGGGATTCCCAAACCGTAGCGAGATTCCTGGTCTTATGTAGCTTTTCTGTGAGCATCCTGAAATCGACCCTTAACAATTGCCCCCGAATCTCGGCTGCCTGTGGATAAGATTTACAGCTGGCGAGATTCGCTTAACCCAGAAGTTCACGCCGTTATTACGGTAAAAGCAGTTAGATGTGACGTTTTTTACGGCGTCCGATTGATGGGATAACCATCATTACTTTTCTTTAAATACAAGATTCCGAGATCATAACTTCACCATCTTCTCCTAAAAAAACCCTTTCGAGCTTCTTCGACGTTTCAGGTCAGTTTCTTCTCTTCTTCTCCAGCTTCTTTTCGTTTTACTTTATTCCGGTCATGGCGAAGAAGAACACTCGTTCTGCCACTCCTTCCTCATCGTTGAACATCGAGGACTTCATTGATCAGGGGATTCTTCCCTAAAATGAAGAAGAAACCTGCAATTTCTCCGATGGCGACATCCGCCAGTTGAAGGAGTCTGGTCTTTTTCCGCCGTCGGCCGTCATTCGGAGTTTCGATTCCCGGCTGAAGGCCGATTGCATGTCCAAAACCTAGGTTTGTTTTCTCTACTATCCTTTCCTTCTTGGAATGTCCTATCCCTTTCTGGCCATCGTAAACGAATTCTTCAAAATCACAGCCTTTCCTACTCCAAACAATGCCGATGGTATGGAGGATTCTTTTCTCTCTTGATAACTTGAACAATTCCTGAAAATGCGTGAGCATCGGATCGTCTACTCGATCTAGCTATCCGGACATCGAAACGTAAATAACCGATTGTTTTATTGATCAAAACGAACAATTACAACCAGTGTAAACACAGAGAATTGACACAGAGATTACACACTCAGAAACACACACTTAAGATTTGCTCACACGCTCAGCACCACAAAACACGAAGACCAAACTACTATATATACCCGATCGGCCGAACTCCCACCGAACCCCAGGTTCGGCCGGTCCGAACTTCAGGTTCGGACCAGGTTCGGCCAACCCTATATTGGCTTGAACTTGGTCTTCGTTCGATACTTCACACGACGCACATTTCATGTATCAACAAACTCCCCCTCGTCGTGTGCAGTATCTCTTCTCTTTTCTTCTCAACATCATCAAATATGTATCTTCAATCAAGCTCCCCCTCAAGTAAAGAATCCGTTTATCCAATGAAATAAATCTTCGAACAAAACCCTCCTCAACTCAATCGTAGCTTGATCTTGAATACGTGATGATATCTAGTATATCTCTGGTCTTAATCAACAGCTTCAGAAGACTTGAAGTTGTGATAGCTTGCACGACAGCATCCTGCATTATCACTTAAATAATCTTGGCGCAAAACGTCTCTTCGAGACTCCAAGATATGATTTTGAAAATGATTTGTATCACGTGTTGATCAGATCTAAAAAAAAAACAGAAACAAAATCTTTTTGGCTTTTTGAAACTTTATATTAAAACACACCTAAAATCTTTTTGTACTTTTCTTGATATGAAATGAAATTGCAATACAGAATCAGACACTATTTTTGGTATGAGAAAGATCACTATATGGGATCATATTGATCATAACGCACTGAACTACACTTCAATTTCAACTAATTGAAGCACACAAGTCATGTCGATTGCTGGTATAATTTGTCCATCTTAAGCTCAGACAGAATCATACTCATAACATCTGGATATGTTAAGGTATTGATTAGATTTGCTTTGACCAGTGTACCCCACACTATCAGACATATTCAGATATTCTCTGTTTTTCTTTCTTTTTCTTTTGTATGATTGCATTTGTGAACTTTCACATTGCATAATATTTTTTATGATATAGTCAACTGTGTTCCATGCAAAAAGAAATAAGAACGTTAAATCGTCTACCTTAAGGTCGATCTTTCGATACGCAGATAAGGCCTCGGATTTAACAAAATAAGAAAAATAAAACAAGTTGAATTTGTATAACTCAACAACAATCAGGTCGGTACTCCCGTACACGCAGAGAAAGTCCGATGAGTTATACGAAACACCAAAGAAAATAAAGCAGAACGTCAAACGAACAACGATCAGGTCGGTCTTTCGACACGCAGAGAAAGTCCGATCGTTTGACAAAATAAAGAAAATCAAACAAGTTTAAATCTTTGCAAAATGAACACATGTGTACACAGTGACTTCTCATTACTATTGTCACACTTATTTTTCTTTTTGTGTCATGAAATACGCATCAAGATGTTATCCACATGGTCAAGCATTAGTATTTAGTGTATATCACATCTGAATACTTTCTGATTTGTCGAGCCTACCAAGCACATCAAACAATGATCTTATGGCCCTATCATCTACTTTATCCATGAGTCAGATACGTATGCCAATGTACCATCATTTCCCAATGATCAATTTCTCACAATTTTTATATTGTGCATGTATTCACCTTCCTTCATTATATATTTTGCATGTACCTTCTCCACAATTTTTATATTGTGCATGTATTCACCTTCCTTCATTATATATTTTGCATGTATTCACCTTCTCCCCATACCATGCATTTTCTCAATTACTCCCCCTTACTTACAATTCTCCCCCTTAAAATGAAAACTCTATTTATGGATTTTCATTTTACACAAAAATAAGACTCTATTTTTGGCTTTTTGAGAAAAAACGTAAGTAAAGAAAATTGATCAATCAACACGGATATGTTCCAGATTTTAGAATTCAGAAAATTTGCATATGAGAAAAATTTGTCATTAAATTTAAATTAAGCAGAATACTCCACCAACAACAACTTTTCAATCGTCGATAGGTCTTCTAGAAGTACCTGCACACTGGACAACCTGATTAGTGCACAAATGACCCGAAGTGAATCGCTTCTGGTCGACCAGTGTCCTGATTTTGCTTTGAAACCACCTTAGGTTTCCATTCCTGTTGTTTTGGTAATTCAGTTTTCGATGAAACAGTCACAGGTGACTGTGATGATGAACCTACATTTTGATCCTTTGAAAACTTTGGAACAAAACGTTTTTGTTTTTGAAAGAATGTAGGTTCAAATTCATCAAAAACTCTGCCTTTTTCATCAAAGAACTTTTTGTTAGCAGATTTACCAAAAACTGATTTCTTATGAAATCTTTGTGATGAATCAGCAGGTGAGGGACAATCTTTTGCCATATGCCCTGGGCGACGGCAAATATAACAAATTCTTGTCGTTTTATCCCATCTTTGATGTACCTGCGAAGAACACACATCAATATCTCTAACATGATCAGAATGAGAATCATATACCTGATGACGATGATCATGCACCCATTTAGAAGTTGGGCTACGAGATTGAGAGCTTTCAGAAGAAATATCAGCTTTCACAAATACTTCAGAAATTTTCCGAGCATCCACGCAGTGAAGAGGAAATTCCTTGTCAGAAAATAACTGTTCAGAACCTTTGAGCTTATAAAACCTTTCAGGTTGAACTTTGTCTGCTTTGAACACATCCTTCTTCATTTGCTTCCTTTTAAGCTTCTTTAGATTTGATGATTCAGATGCTGGACCCTTCTCAACTTGAACATGCTTTTCTTGAAATCCCAAACCAACTTGTTTACCAGAAATCTTCTCCTCAGAATTTGAACTCTGGTGTCCATTCTTAGCCAACCTGGTGAATTCAGCTTTCACATCAGTGATTTTCTTCTGATCATAAAAAATGGTCTCATCAATTTCAGGTTGAGACTGAATCTTGTCACTTGATGTAGCCGATTTCTCATTATCAGTAGAAAATGAACCCGAAACAAACTTTGGTGCTGGAGAAATCTCAGATTTCAAGACCTTTTCCTTGTTCTTCTTGCTTTTCTTCTTCTTCACAATCTTTGTTTCTTCAGATGTCGAAGATGAAATCTTTGAATAATCAAAATCATCAACCTTTTCGTTCACTTCTTTAAAAGATTCCTTGATATGAGCCGGGGGTGATGCAGTTTTATCAAACATCCTTTCAAAATTTGCATCATTTGCTAAGAAGCTTGTGAAAACTTGTGAATTGGAAACATTGTTGAGCAATCTTTTAGCATCAAGAACTTGAATTTTGAGATCAGAAATTTGCTGTTGAGCTTCTGCAAATTCCTTTTCTTTTGCAATCAAGCGCTTGGCAACTTTATGAGTTTCAAACTTTTGCAAGCGAAGATTGTCAAGTCCTTCATGTAACTCCTTCTTCAGTTTATTCTCATTTCGCTTCTGAATCTCTAGATTTGCAGTGGTCTTGCTTGTGTTACTAGTAGATGGTTGAGTAAAACCAGGCTTTGGTGATATAGGAACAACAGACTTATTTGCATGTGCCTGATGACAATCTTTAGCAAAATGTCCAAGTTGTGAACATTTATAACACTTTAATTTGGACTTGTCAAAACCCAACTTATCACCAGAAATATTCCTTCCATGCTTTTTAAAGAATCTTTTAGATCTTTGACACAACATAGCATATTGCCAAGATACATCCAATTCGGTTAGTTGATCATCATCAAGAGCCTCAAGATCTTCACTGGTTAACTTTGCATCAGCAACATTTTTTAGAATCAATCCAAAGGATGATGAAATCAATGCAGAAATCATTTTGGCACAATCATCGGTTGATTCTGCTGAAAAAGCATTTTGACTTGAAAAATTTGGAATTGTAAAATTGCAACCTCTTGAAGAATTCTTATCAGAATTTCCTGAAGCTCCAGCTATAAAAGCAACACTTGGTGCTGAATTTAAATTTGGTTTAGCTTTAGCATTCATGCTTGCTGAATTTTCACCATGATACAATTCCGGATTCTGTAAAGTAACACTTGACTTTTTGTTGTTTAACATTTCCATTTCCCGAGCATGAAGTTTTCCAGTAAGCTCGTGAAATGTTAAAGAAGGATAATCCTTGTCATGAGTGAGTAGCAAAACATAATTTTCCCACTTTTCAGGTAAAGCTTCCATGATCTTTTCCTTTAAATCAGCATCAGATTTTTCTATTCCAACAACCTTCAATTCACTAATCAAATGTGAAAATCTTGAAACTAGAGCAGTAATGTTTTCATTGTCATAATTTTGAAAATTATCAAATTCTTTGTTCAAGACTTTCTTTCGACTCTTCTTATAATCAGCATTTCCTTCACATCTTGCGGATAAGGCATCCCACAATTGCTTAGATTTCTTGCAAGTACTAAATTGATGAAGCAATTCAGTAGGTAAAGCCATAGTGAGATATCCATAAACTTTCTTTTCAAGCTCATAACTTTTTCTTTCATCACCATCGAAATCTTGAATTTCTTTAAGATCTCCATCTTCCATTGGTCGTTCATACAACTTTCGAATTGGAATCCATAGATCAATGTCATTCGTGCTAATATAAGCAGAAAATCGTTTCTTCCAATTTTGGTAATCTTCAAGCTTTAACAATTTGGGAACTTTCTGACTTGTTCCAATTTCATTGTCAAAATTTAACATGGTTTGCATCGCGCTTTGCATTGCAGCAAAAGCTTGAAAATCCGACATCGTTGAAAATTTGAAAAAATTCTGCCCTCCGAACTTGCTCCGAACCTACTCCGAACTTAGTCCGATCCTGAATCAAACTCCGAACGAGCTCCGAACCTTGTCCGAATCAATTACCAGCTCTGTACTTCCACCTAAGTAGCTCCGAACCTTCACCGAACGTACTCCGAACCTATGAAAACTCCGATCTACCTCCGAACCTCAAATCTCACCGAACCTAGATCGATACACCACCGAACTCTCGCCGAACACTCTCCGAGTCACCTCCGAACCTCAAGTTCGGAGCGGTTACTCCGAGCTTGCCCAGTAACCTCCGAACCTCGAAGACATTTTTCGAAAACTCGTCAAAACGGACTGATTTTGATGAAACTCGATATGATGAATCAGAAAAACCAATAGGAAATGGTTTAGAAACAATTTTGACACAAAACACACGTAAAAAAAAATAGAAAACACGTAATGAAACTCGAGAAAACTTCAAAAACGTTCAAACGTCCAAGAATAGCAACCACAGATCAGTAGAGTGAACCAGAAAGCTCTGATACCACTTGAAAATGCGTGAGCATCGGATCGTCTACTCGATCTAGCTATCCGGACATCGAAACGTAAATAACCGATTGTTTTATTGATCAAAACGAACAATTACAACCAGTGTAAATACAGAGAATTGACACAGAGATTACACACTCAGAAACACACACTTAAGATTTGCTCACACGCTCAGCACCACAAAACACAAAGACCAAACTACTATATATACCCGATCGGCCGAACTCCCACCGAACCCCAGGTTCGGCCGGTCCGAACTTCAGGTTCGGACCAGGTTCGGCCAACCCTATATTGGCTTGAACTTGGTCTTCGTTCGATACTTCACACGACGCACATTTCATGTATCAACAATTCCCGTA
>JBCNJP010000008.1:7158426-7209426 GCA_039602395.1 Deinandra increscens subsp. villosa
AGAAGCTGTTGCATTTTAAACCTTTCAAAAACGTGAAAACAATTCGGGAACATTGAAAGAAAAGAACGTGGTCAAACAATCGAAGGAAAGCAAGCAGAACGATCAATGCACGTTTTGCGGAAGGAATGGTCACAGACGGGAAGGTTGTTTTAAAATAGTTGGTTACCCGGATTGGTGGCCCGGAAAGAAAGATGAGAAGACAAATCCTAAAGCGGCCTGTGTTGACACCGAAACTAGTCCCATACCCGGCTTGAGTGGCGAACAATATCAAGCTTTTGTGAAGTTTTTTTCGAATTCGGCTAATGATATTGAAACAAAACATGAGG
Source organism: Deinandra increscens subsp. villosa (assembly GCA_039602395.1). Taxonomy (NCBI): domain Eukaryota; kingdom Viridiplantae; phylum Streptophyta; class Magnoliopsida; order Asterales; family Asteraceae; genus Deinandra; species Deinandra increscens. The sequence continues at coordinate 7,158,753 of JBCNJP010000008.1, forward strand.
CTAACATGGCAGGTAACAAAGGTGATGTTTGGGTTGTAGACTCAGGATGCACTGGGTATATAACTCACCAAGCAAACCTTCTTAAAAATAAGCAAGGAACCTCAAATGAGGCTCCTGTGGTTATACCAAATGGGCATGCCATTCCCGTGGAAGGAAAGGGTGATTTTGTGCTTCCAGGGGGAGCCAAAATAAATGGGGTTCTTTACGTTCCGAACATTAAATACAACCTCCTTTCTGTTAGCAGATTAAGCAAAGATCTTCAATGTGCTATAACATTCTTCCCTAATTTCTTTGTCATACAGGCGTTACGAACGAGGAGCTTGATTGGAGCGGGTAGATGCCAAGGGGGGTTGTACCTTATGGACATGTTCAAAGAAAGCGGGAAAGCCATGTTGACTACAGTGGATACGTGGCACAAAAGATTGGGATATGCCTCAAAGGATAAGCTTTCCAAAGTCAGTTTGTTTAAAAGTAATTCCAATAAACTTAGTAATGTTTTTTGTGATTCGTGTGTTAAGGCTAAGCATAGTCGAACTCCTTTTCCTATAAGTTTTATTAAGACAAATGATTGTTTTGAACTAATTCATTGTGATATTTGGGGAGGCTATCGAATTCCGTCTTACACACGAGCACATTTTTTTTCTCACTATTGTTGACGATTATAGTAGGTCTGTGTTGGTTTTTCTAATAAAACACAAAAGCGACGCCAGCCAATGTCTGATGAATTTTCACAAGTTCGTTGAAGTTCAATTTGGAAAGTCAATAAAAAGGGTTAGATGTAACAATGGTGGAGAATTTACATCTAATTCCATGATTGTTTTTTATGAAAAGAAAGGAATTTTATTAGAAACCACCTGCCCTCACACCCCTCAACAAAATGGGGTTGTTGAAAGAAAACACAGGCACCTGCTTGAAACTGCACGTGCCTTGCGTTTTGAGGCAAATATTCCAAAAGGATTTTGGGGAGAGTGTATTTTAACCGCTACGTACATTATAAATCGTCTCCCTTCGAAGGTAATTAAAAACAAAACACCTTACAAGTTAATTTGGAATCAAGAACCCGAATATGAGCATCTAAGAGTCTTTGGGTGCTTAGCTTATTTCAAAAACACCAACACCAAGGGAGACAAATTTGAAGAGAAAGGTAAACCTGGGTTTTTTTTGGGATATCCGCAGGGAACGAAAGGGTACAAAATTTATGATGTTGAAAGTAAAAAAATCATTGTGAGTCGGGATGTGGTATTTCTTGAAAAAGTGTTCCCTTTCAAGAATGTCACAGAGAACTTGGATTGTAATGAAGATGGGCCGATTAAAATCAACATTGGGTCTCAACCAGTTTTTTCAAGCCCAACTCAATCATTTGAAGAGGACCAAAGTGAAACAGCCTCTAAGGAAGATAATCTGGCCCAACCAGAGAATGAAGAGCTTACGAATGATGAACCAGATTTGCTTACTAATGATGGACCAGATTTGAATTTGGATCCGGAAAATGAAGAGGACCCCAGAGTTGTCAATAACGAGCATGAACCAAGAAGCAGAAGTGTCACACCCCCAAAAAATCCACGCGCGGAATACCACCACAGGGAGCGTGACAAACCAGGATCGCCGTCCATTAGTTACACCAAACGACCAATAATTAATAAAAAGGTTTTATATTCATTAAAATATAATTACAGAGTTTTACAAATGCGGAAGCGTAAACACAATTAAAATATTTATGTAAAACATCATCACCCAATGTGACGTGACTTGTTCAAAGACACTAAAAGTGTTTCAAAGTCTCATGCATGCGTACACGTGATACTCTAACATCCGCAACCTGAGAAATAACATGCTAAAAAGTGTCAACACAAAGGTTGGTGAGTTCACAGGTTTATCAGTTCAGAAATAGTTCAAGTTAATGTAGATTGACTGTTCAACAACAGTCCCAGTTCAGTGTAAAACAAGTGTTCACCGACAGTTACAGTTTAAGTTCAAGGTTGACTGTTCAACAACAATTCAAGTTCAGTTTAAATTCCAGATAATATATCAATAGCTAGCTAGGCTATTTTCAAGAAATCAGTGCATGTTTGACTAGGTAAACTAGCTATCCAGTTACTAAAGCTCGACAAGTTCAATTGTGCCTCGTTAAGACTAAGAAGTATATAACACCCGTTCGATATCCAATCGAGTCAGCGCGAATGACCCGGGTGGGGCTTGTCAGACCCAGTAGATCTACCAAATAAGTTCCCGCTGATGTCACATTGACAGTAACTCTACAAGTGAGGACTTTATCATAAGTGTGCCACTATCATTCAGGTGATATAATTATCTAACAGTTCAAGTGTTTGTATGTAAATCTCCCCCAACAGGACTAAAATAGGTAAAAAGGGGCCGTGAAACTCACCTTCGGGTGCACAACAATTCCCGACAAATAACAACAGGAAGTGGCAAATAGCAGCCTCGTATCTAACAAACACCTATCGAGCATAGATGTATAAGTGTGTGTTCGACTAGGAATGACTAAATCTAAATCAATGGCGCAAAGGCGAATGATCGCAAATTCCAGAACATGTTGAGAATGGCACGTTGCCAAATCCGAGCGATTACCAAAACAACATGAATATATAATATTTAATTATTTACTAATATTATATATTTTCCAAATCCAGAGTTCAAACGATATATATATATATATATATATATATATATATATAATATATATATATATATACATATAAAATCAAACGTGCAAAACAATTCTAAATACACAATATCGATAATGAGTTCACAATATATACTAGACTACGTAATATAGATTATTAATAATTGTCTAAAAATCATAACTTTTAGAATAATTATATACCAAAATCATTTCAATTATATTTTAGTACTAAAAGACAACTTTTAAGAGTTTTATAAACCAAATTACGGTTTACGGGTTTTTAAACATTCCAAAGATCGCTTTGATACAATTTCAAGTTCACCAAATGCACAAAATCATAAAAGAGTAGAAATCGAAAAATATAGAGGTCACCGGTTTCAAACCCGTGAACTCTAGTTCCCAACGCGAAAACCCAACCAATGGGACAAGTCCCCAACTATTAGCATATTTGAAAGAAAATGAAAAATCAAGTTCTAGAAAATAAATAAAAGAAACGCAGGTTGTGGGGGTCGAACCCACGACCCACCACATGCGAACACAAGGAACTACCACTGTGACAGTTTGGGATTTTTGATCTAACTCCCGCTTGAAATATATATGACTAGTATGCCCCAGCATCATCTTCTACCCTTAAAACCTAATCTCGCCGGAAAAACGTTCCGGTCGCCGAAAAACACGGAAAACAGAAACGAGTGTATGAAATGGAACGACAATTCTCTCGTTTTACCTCAAGTAGGAGATGCAAGGCGATGATGAGTTTTTGATACCGAAAACGTCCCGAATGTGAATCCGACAATTCTCTCGTTTTAAACTCGGTCACTTCCCAATCGATCGTCAATGTCCCTGGATGCCAAAAGGGGGCTCGATGGTGCTAGAATGGTGGGGAAACAGTGGCGGTTGGGTGACAGAAGTGAAGATCGGGGGTGGATTGGTGGTGTCGGCCGAATTTTATTCTCCGTTTCGGTTGGTGTTCTTGTGATACTGTAGGGATGGATGATGATTGATTGTAGCTTGTAGTATGAGAACGATTGCTAGCCTTCCTAACTGATGATTAAATTGTGTTATGAGTGGTACAGAAATGGTTCGATCGAACTTAATGAAACTGTGACGAAAGCAAATGGGGTCGACGAACGTTTCAAGTATTCTTTAAAAATCAAGGTTTGTGTTTTGACAGAAGTAGTCCCTCACCGAATTTCACTATGAACAATTGAGGTTTTAGAAATGGCAAGATCACTCCCTAAGTTTAGTTAAACAGAAATTGAATTTCAGAAATGACAGGGTTAGTCCCTCCTAGTTTACAAACCTTTATTAAATTCTAAGGGGGTAACAGAGATAACTTGAATGACGACTAAACGTGCATATGTCAAAGCATATTTAACGTGCGACGCTTATAATTTATAAACCTTCTTATGTTCACCTAAATCACGAATACCAATTAATAAATATATATATTTTAAGTTCACATATAATCATAGATTTCAATTCATTCTTATACGTTTAAACTCGCATAAAATCATAAAAGTTTACGTATAACTACGTGACATGTTGTCACATAAAATCACGAATAAATTACGTGAATATATACGTACATATCACATAAATTCATCGCTTTAATTGTCACATATAATGACAAAACGTTCACATAAAATTACAACATATGATTTACATAAAATCATAGAATACAAACGTCTAGACTTTAAGTGCATTCTCGTATGGTGATGGTTATACAAAAACCTAATTTGCTAATGTCAACAAAGTCAACACATAAATGTTCACACAACATTTATTACAATTTAAGTTCAGTTAAAATCAGAAAGGGACCTGAAAAGACGAATTGTCACAGTATCCCCTTGTTGAAGGATCTAACTTCAATGACTGGTACCGTCACTGAGGATTGTCCTTAGAGTTGAACGGAGGACCGATGTCCTTGAACATCATTGGCCGACCGAGCTAGCTGCTGATGCCTCTGAGCAAGAGAAAGCGTTCTACAACGCAGAGTACAGCAGATACGATGAGGTTGCTTGTATGATGATCTCGAGTATGACTCCCGATCTTCAGAAGCAATACGAATTTCATACACCTTGTGATATGATCAAAGAGCTGAAAAATATGTATGAAAAACAAGCTGGTGTCGAATTGTTCGACCTAGTTGTGGAACTCCACGACTTGAAGCTTGAAACTGGTAAATCGGTCAGTAGTCATGTGCTCAAGATGAAGAGCTACTTTGACAAATTGGAATCGCTCAATTATGGGTATAATCGTGCTGTTGCAGTTGGCATGATCCTCAAATCGCTTACGAAGGATTTTGAGGGTTTTGTGCGCAACTATAACATGCATAGTATGACTAAGACTATACCTGAGCTTCATGCTATGCTTGTCGAGTATGAAAAAACGATTCCTAAAAAGGCAACTGAAACACCCCAAGTTCTTATGATCAAAGGGGGTAAGATCCAAAAGGCTAAACGACCGAAAAAGGGGAAGGGCAAGATTGATGGCAAGGGTAAAGGCAAGGCTGTTGCCCATATCCCTAAAGCCAAGCAAACCCCTCTGACCCCTAAAGAGCATCAGGCTAAGGACCAGATCTGTCACCATTGTGGTGAAGTCGGACACTGGAAGAGGAACTGTCCTACCTACCTAGCTGAGTTGATGAAGAAGAGAAAGAATACTAGTGGGACTAGTACTTCAGGTATCTTCACAATTGAATTATTTTCCTTTTCTAAGAGTGATTCATGGGTGTATGACACCGGCTGTGGAACTCACATCTGTAATTCGTTACAGGGTCTTAGAAAGAGGAGGAAACTGAAGCCTGGAGCTTTGCAGCTGTTCGTTGGAAATGGTTTGCCAGCAGCTGTGGAAGCTATAGGAGAATTTCATTTAATTCTGCCTTCTGGGTTATCCATTGTATTAGACAATTGTCATTATGCACCTTCTATCACTAGAGGTGTTATTTCAGTTTCTTTGTTGAAAAACCAAGGATACATTAATGTTTTTAATGATATCGGTATTTCAGTTTCTAAAAATAATGTTCATTATTTTGATGCTATTCCTTGTGATGGCATTTATGAAATTGATATGCGTGGTTGTGTTTCAAATAATTCAATGTTCACAGTTAGCAAACGAGCCAAAACTAGTTTGGACTCTACCTATCTATGGCACTGTCGTCTTGCCCATGTTGGCAAAAACCGCATTGAAAGACTTCAACGTGAAGGGATCTTACAATCAAATGATGAATCATTTGATCAATGCGTTTCCTGTATCTCAGGAAAGATGACTAGAAAACCCTTTCCGAACAAGCCGCAAAGGGCCAAAGAGCTACTTGGACTCATCCATACTGATGTATGTGGCCCATTTAGACATGTGTCAAGAAAAGGTGCTAGCTACTTCGTAACTTTCACGGATGATTTCAGCCGTTATGGTTATGTTTACTTGCTTAAACATAAACATGAGGTATTTGAAACATTCAAAGAGTTTAAGAACGAAGTTGAAAATCAACTCGGTAAGACCATCAAGATCCTTCGATCGGATCGTGGTGGAGAATACTTAAGCCAAGAGTTTAAGGATTATCTTAAAGCGTGTGGAATTGTCCAACAGCTTACTCCTCCTTATACTCCTCAGCATAATGGAGTGTCTGAGAGGAGGAATCGAACCTTACTAGAGATGGTGAGGTCGATGATGAACCTTACAACTCTCCCATTATCATTTTGGGATTTTGCTCTAGAAACCGTTGTACGCGTTCTAAATATGGTTCCAACCAAGAAGGTTGAAAAGACACCATATCAATTATGGCATGGAGAAGTCCCTGTGTTGTCTTACTTACGAGTCTGGGGATGTGAGGCACTTGTGAAGCGTGATACGCCTGACAAATTACAACCCAGGACTATTAAGTGCATCTTCGTGGGATACCCAAAGGAAACAATGGGTTACTACTTCTATAATTCTTCAGAAAACACTGTTCGTGTTGCTCGATATGCTGAATTCTTTGAAAAGAATTTTATAGCTCAAGAGAACAGTGGGAGAATTATAGAACTACTAGAAGATGTGTCACCTTCTGAAACAACTAGCAATCATCAACTTGGGGGGGGGGGGGGAAATGTTCAAAGAGATGAACCTCAAGTCGATGATGTTGCGATTCCACTTCGTAGATCCGAAAGGGTCGTACGTAATCCGGATAGATGGATTGGTCTAGTCGAATCCGAGGATAACGTATCAGGAGATCTCAATGAGCCTCCGAACTTCAAAGCTGCATTATCAGATCCAGAATCTGACAAATGGCTTGAAGCTGCGAATGTGGAAATGAAATCCATGCAAGATAACCACGTTTGGACCCTGGTTGATCTTCCTCCCAACGCAAGAACCGTTGGGAGTAAATGGCTCTTCAAGAAGAAGACCGACATGGATGGAAATGTACACACCTATAAAGCTCGTCTCGTGGCGAAAGGTTATACTCAACGTTTTGGCGTTGACTATGATGAGACCTTTTCACCAGTAGCAGACATTAGAGCTATTAGGATTCTCTTAGCCATAGCAGCGTACTATGACTTTGAGATATGGCAAATGGATGTTAAGACTGCCTTCTTAAATGGTTACTTGGATGAAGAAGTCTATATGGATCAACCTGAAGGGTTCATTGATCCAAAACATCCCAACCAAGTATGCAAGCTTCAAAGGTCCATTTATGGACTAAAGCAAGCATCGAGGAGTTGGAATAAACGGCTTGATGAAGAAATCAAAAGGTTTGGTTTCGTTCAGAATCCCGATGAGCCATGTGTATATCGCAAAGCTAGTGGGAGTAATGTTACTTTCCTTGTCTTATATGTAGATGACATATTGATAATAGGAAAACACATTCCAATGTTGCAAGATGTAAAATCCCATCTTGGAAAGTGTTTTGCTATGAAAGACTTGGGAGAAGCAGCATTCATTCTTGGAATCAAGATCTATAGAGATAGAACTAAGCGGTTGATTGGACTAAGTCAAAGTGCTTATATTGATAAGATCTTGAAGCGATTCAAGATGGAGAGTTCCAAGCGTGGTAATGTACCAATGCAGGAAGGACTTGGTCTGTCGGTCAAACAAGGTGCTTCTACACCTGATGAGGTGAAGCGTATGCAAAGAGTCCCTTATGCTTCGGCTGTAGGCTCTATAATGTATGCGGTGAGATGCACTAGACCTGATATAGCGTTCGCGCAGAATATCGTTAGCCGTTATCAACAGAATCCAGGTGAAAGTCACTGGACTGCTGTTAAGACCATTCTCAAGTACCTACGGGCTACTAGAGATTTGTTTTTGATATATGGGGGAAATCCAGATCAAGAGCTCAAAGTGACCGGATACTGTGATGCTGGATTTCAGACTGATAGAGATGACACGAAGTCTCAGTCTGGGTACGTCTTCATTATGAATGGAGGCGCTGTGGATTGGAAAAGCAAGAAACAAACCACAGTTGCTATGTCTGCAACAGAGTCTGAGTACATTGCTGCTTCGGAAGCTGCAATGGAGGCTGTCTGGATAAGGAAGTTTATTAGTGGGCTAGACATTGTCCCCACAAGTAACTTGCCTATTGACATGTACTGCGATAACTCGGGTGCATTAGTCATCGCCAAAGAACCCGGAGTTCAGAAGGGCGCCAGACACTATGCCAGGAGATATCACTATGTTCGTGAGCAGATCGAACTAGGTGAAATCAAATTACTCAAAGTTCACACAGATAGTAACTTAGCTGATCCTTTCACGAAAGCTTTGTCGAGGCCGAAGCTTGAAAGGCATGCCGAGGGCATGGGACTTAAATTGGCTGGTTAAATCATGTATGTCTGATGTTCGGTATTTGGATAAAGGACGTTAAGCAATTTCTGTTTATATAATGAAATAAAGTATTTGATATGTTTGATTTCATTTAATGGTTAAGTTGTGTCCTATATTTGCATGTTTAATCCTTGAGTACTTGTCAAGTATTCTAAATTGTCCATTGTCGATTAACTATATGGGAATATAGTTAAACTAAGACAAAATCTGAGTGATTGGTTAGGATGGTCCCACCAAACTCACATGGTATTCATTGGATGCATACTGGACTGACCTACTAACGAATTATCACTTTATGGATCGTCGTCATTGAGTGAAATTCGTAAATGGTTGCTTTATTTATCCTTAGACTTGAGATACAAGCAGGTCATGCATGTATGGATTGCACCTACTTGATATAGGTCTAACTATCCTGAATAAGGTAGTACAAAAGGGCTATTTTCAGTAAGTGTAGTGAAGTATGTGACTTGACACGTGTAGTCAAGAGGATTTGTTCCTTCAGCTTTGTGCTGAAGCAGATACCACTGGGCCCCTCATTGGACTAATTAAGATGTTTGCATGGCCGTGCCCAAATGAAATCTAGAGATGTCTCGATTTGCAATTTGGTAATCTTAAGTTAGTTGCGAGAATGAGAAACAGAATCGTTAAAGTATGGAATGACTTTGATCCGTATCCATATTTAACACGGTATCGGTAACAAAGGGATAGTAAATGACTGTACCATTTAAATACACTTTGAGAAACTGTACTTAAATATTTCTGGGAGCATTGGCGTGTTGCTAGACGCTAACCAATGTTATTACCTTTTCTATTGCAAGCTCAAGTGGGAGCTGTAGGGATATGATCATGTAATAGTAAAAGTATGTCCGGATATTATTTAAGCCTACGGGGTCACACGTCTCGACACCAAATGTATTGATATTAATTAATGGTTAATTAATGTTTATCACGAACATTTAACGAGGTTTCGTTAAAAACTGACAGTTAATTGTTAACAGAGGGGTGTTAGTTGTAATTAGAGAGAATTGTAATTGGATTACAATTGAGAAAAGGTTGTGGATAAGGCCTCTAGGCCGATTTCGCTAGGGCTCTTATGCCTATCCCTTTTGCTTGTTTATCAAGTATTCTAATCCTACAAATAGACCCTCTGGGTTTAAGGATTAGTTGCTGCTTTATGAGATAAAGAAAACTCTAATTCTCTCTCTACTCTCTCTAAATTTCGGCAACAAGAAAACCCAAGGGGGTTGCGATTTCTTGTGTGGTTCGACCAAGCCTACATCAAGAGGAGTTCGTGATCGGTTGCTAGCACATAGCATTGGTGTGTCGTGTGTGCGATCGTAGAGGGATTTATATCAAATCCTCCAAGAGATCAAGTCTTGCCGAGCTAAAAAGGTACACGTTCTAATACCGGTTAGTAGATTAATTCATAGGATTCTTTCCGCTGCGTACTCGTGTTTTGATAAAAGTTATATAACCCAACAACTTATTATAAATTTTTGCTACAAAACCTGAAATGAAATATTTTTCGACTCCTTAAATGGCTCTAGTTGTTTAACCATCCATAGGTCGTTTCGTGTAACCTTGACTGTGATTCCATCTTGGTCACACCCGACACAGATTTTACACGGTGTGACATCACATTGATCGAATAGTGAGTTACTTTGATATGCTTGAGAAACTTGAGTTCCCCATACACCCAGTTACTGCTCTGAATATGATTCTGACATCCCTACCAAGCGTATATGAAGCATTCGCAAAGGGATACATTAAAAGCAGATTTGATGGGTCGATACCAGCTCTGAGAGAGATGCTCATTGCTAAGGAACAGAAGCTCAAGCCAGCTGGTAAATCTATAACTGAGAACCCTAATCGAGGCACGAAGAAAGTCCGAATCTTTGACGATGATGCTTGCTATATCTGCGGCAAGCTGGGCAACCTGCTATGCTCGTGAAAGTTCCCAGACTAATTAGATTAGATCCCTCACAAATTTTTTATAAGGTATTATTCGTTTTAGCATTTTCCTATCTTGAAATCACCTGGTGTGGAGACACTAACAAAATGTGTCTTCATATTTTTGATTTGCAGGATGTGGAATTCAGCTATGATGAGGAGAAAAATGAAGACTAAGGTGACTTGAGAAGTCGGCTGAAGCTGAAGATATAAAGTAGTTTATTTCTTCATTAAAACAATTATGTTTTATTTTAGAGACATCGTTTTTTTATACCTTTTGTTTGCAAATATATACTTTATGGTTGAGATCTTATTATTTCTGCTATTTAATAATTGTTTCATACAAAAGGCAAATCTATGAGATAGATATCCTCTCAATGCCGACTAAGTTGTCTTTTATGCGCGAATGAGATTTCAAGTATTGAAATTGGTCAGCCTAAACAATGTTAGCACATTAGAGATTTCTTGAGAACCCCTTTTCAAACGAAAAACAGAGTAAGTGTGCAAACATAGTTGAACATGACCAACTGAGTAACGAGATTGATTGAAAACCAGATTCGTTAACACATGCATGAAGATGCAGCAAGTCAAGGACAATAATGTAAGACTTAATTGCATTTCTTCAAGAGACGACAAAGAATAGTAGAATCTTGAAAATTAAGTAGAAAACATGATCGATTGAATGTGATACATATTGATGAGATCGGGACATATGTCTCGGTTAAAATGCTAAACTAATCATTAGATGAATCTTCTTAAAACTGAAATGATGTTTTAGTAAAGAAGGATTTGACTTGCTATACTCAAGTTAATGATAAAAGTATATAAGCAACTCTAGGGTTCATACTCACCATTCCATAAGATTAGATTGAATCTTAGAAGAGCATGTAATTCCAATAGTAAAATTGTAGATATCTTGGTAGATGATAGTCTTACGATTAAAGATAGAGGATCCTTTAAAGGAATGTTGGACATGGAATATGAACAAAATAGATAAAAGTCACATACTTGGACAAGATATGAGACAAGTAATCATGAATTTTTCTTTTAACAGTTCAATAACCTTCTAAACAAATTACTATACTTAGCGAAGTATAAATAAACAATTCTTAAGAGTAAGGATTGTAGAGAATGATGTAAGGCAAGTGGGAGTTCAGCAACAGATTTGAATAAAGAATAGATGAGAACATAAAAGAGGCCTTTTATGATGCATCAAGAGCTTAGACTAGATAATAGACAAACTGCCGTGATTGATTAAGGATATGATACATACTTAATAATCACATATGGGTGGACTTTAAGATGAGATCTAAAACAAACACATGAGCGAGTAAATAATGGAAGGATGTTATTATGAGATATCAAGATCAAGAAAACATTATGAACTTGGAAAGGGTGATCTTACAGAAGATCAGTAAGAATAGTATATCATGAATGGATCCAATTGAGGAAGAGTCCACAACTGAATAAAGCAAGAGAAAGAATAGAGTGACCTCTATGAACCCTCTTGTATGACCATATACCAGGATAGATATTCAAATATTAGGACGTCTAGGCAAATTCAGATCGTTGAGTTAATCTCAAGAATGAGGTTTTAGAGAGTACATAAAGTCACGGGAATAGTCCCTTGAAGTTTTCGTCGGTAAAACACTTAATATGAGATGAGATTCTCAGGATAAGTAGAAGTTGGAAATCATTAATTGATCAAGAGCTCATGCATGACTCTATTACTGAAGGTTATCAGTATAATTACTGAAGGCAAAATAACAATGGATGAAGTAGTTCATCTACATACATCACTATCACAAGACAATACCAAGTGTATGGTATACAAATCAAGACCACATGTGACAATGTTGTATGTCAAATGTTATATGAAATCACATGTATCTAAAGAAGTTAATCTGATAAGAATGTCTTGATACAGCGAAACAAGGACATCTTAGGCAACGTAAGGACTGGATCTTGCTAAAGATACAACCTGCATGAAAGGGTGCGATCACACAAGTTGCCAAAGACAGTCAAAAATTAGTATCCGGTGTTTTTGAACAGAGCGACCACATACACAAGTTCATCTAGAATCAATGGTTGATTGTTATATGGACAGTTGGTATATATTCAACATTTTGTACGTTTTAGAAATCCATGTATATTGTATTCTAAAATTCTGCAGTCGGTTAAAATTCTTGGGAATGAGTTTCGAGAAAGACTGCTGTGATTTATAATCGTTCATGAGATGAAAGCTCAAAGGATTGGAGTTTATAGTTCACATATACTCATTAGAGGAATGGTATTGGACGTAACTCGCTTCAAAACTAACTTCATGGATCAAATCAAAAGTAGTTTTAAAAATGGTATGATCGTCACATCACCAGACCTGAGAAGAATATAGAGACTAATATTAGTGGAGGATCGTTCTTTGATCTTATCTAACACTGGATCTCAATAGGCCAATAATAAGGATACTTGATTGGGAACCGATCCGAAACTAAGTGGGAGTTGTATATTGTCAAAGGGATTCTGTACTTTTCGAAATGAGAAGATGAACATTTGGGCGCCTTCGTAGGATCAAACTGGCAAAAAGTGTGGCCACACTCAAACTAAGTGGTAGTTTGTCATCCAATTTGAATCTGATACAAAAAACTAATGGTTGAACAAAATATGAGAATGATTACAAATCCATGTCTCATGTCAACTGATGTTCTAAATAGAAAGGAAGGATGATAAGGTTACCACGGCTTAACTCCACAAAAGCAATAAAACGCTTGAAGAGTTTGGAGAATAGTTGACGAGAGAAATCACGTCATAGGAATTTCGCTACCTTAGGACAGTTAGAGTTACTGCCGCCGCCATAAATAGAATTGTCAATTCGGTTGGCAACCAACTTTCAATCATACTTATCATTTTGCCTTGCTCATGGCACTTCTTTCCTTCCTAGACAGCTCAGCTAGGACCTTTGCTTGAACGTTAGGATTACCGGACCTTGGAAATCACAATCTTAATGGGCCTATACCAGAGAATCTTGCTGACTTGGCTCAACTACAATGCCTAGTTCTTTCTCATAATAATCTATCCAGGTCGATTCCTTCCAAGTAATCTTTGTCTTTTTCTCAGGTTAATATACCTGATCTGAGCGTAGCTCAATATCGTGGAGTTTTTGATCTGTCTTACAATAGGTTGTGTGGGACCATACTTGGGGAACTGTGTGGTCGTGGTAGATCTTTTGATAAGCAATAACATGCTTTCTGGATCAATTCCAAGATCACTCTCTCGCCTGACAAATCTTACAACGTTGGATTTATCTGGGAATTTGCTTACTGGTCTCATTCCTCGAGAGATACAGATAAGTGTCCACCTCTACGAATGTTGAGATCTTTATCGATAATCGTCTAAGCGGGAGTTTGTTGGATTTTGATATGTCCGACTATAGATTACACAACGTAACCATAAAGGTACAATCCAAGGGTTACACTCTGGACGACGAACACGTTATAGTATTTAAATATTGTATATATTTAAATATTACCAATCACAAAACAAAAATTAGACGAATCATTATTTATCGAAATAATGATTATGATTATTTTTTTAGAGAAACAATTAAAAGGACAAATAAATCGGTGAACGTTTAAGATGTAAAAGGGGATAAAATTGTTAAAGCTGTTAACAATTTAGTCAGGAAATATTATTACGTCAAAAGATATTTTGACTAAAATAATATTAATACGTTATTTTAATAACGTAAACGAGATGATAATTTATAGAGATAAATTAAATACAGATAAAGTAAATATTATTAAAGACGTTAATAATAATTATCCGGAAAAACGTTTTAGATAATTAAGTTTACTAAAACGTAGAGATTGATTTTTATATATATAAGATATATTGGGTTTGTTTCAAACATTTAAATCTTAGTTGGTATTAACTGTATTAATAGTTAATATCAGGTTAAATCCTAAACCCTAAACACACTGAAAAACCCTAAAAGCTAAAACCCGAAATCTCTCCCTCTCTTTCCCTCTGTGTCCGCCGGCCACCACCGCCGATGCCACCACTGCCGCTCGCCGGCTGCCGACTACCCTGTCCTCCGGCCGCACACCTTCGGACCGCCGCCATCACCCGGTGCCGCGCTGCAGCCACACCGTCGGACAACCGTCCAATGCCACTCGCCACCGCCGCCGGTCTCCACTCGTTGACTTGGTTTCCCTCGGGTGTGGACCAGTTTAGGTTGTCCCGTATTTCGATATCCGGTCATTCTCGGTCATCGTGGCGAGAAACAGGTTTTAGTCGTTCAAGCAGTTGGACGGGCGATCATTGAGATCCGTTTGTCGCATTCAGGGTGTCTCATCTCGGTATCGTCAAGGTCAATCTCTAAACAACCTATGTTTGTGTTTTATATATTTATCAATTATCTGTAATTGGATCACTAGTGTGGAATACCTGAAATTCGTTTATAAAAGTTTTGAACTTTATCACTTCCGCAATTGATTATCTGACATAATCGTTTTCTGATAAATAAATATAAAATACGATTTTACATTAATTCGATAACTTTAATTTTGTCCTAAACGAGCCCTAGATTCCCATCATGGTTACCGTAATTTATGGTCGGATTCCCTTGTTTGCGATCAGGTTTCCTTGGTTTACGGTGACCCTCGTTTGCAGTCGGATTCCCTGGTTTGCGGTTAGTTTCCGTGGTTTGCGGTTGGATTCTCGTTTACGGTCGGATTCTTGTTTGCGGTTGGGTTCTCGTTTGTAGTCGTGAAACTGTTTCCGGTTGTACTTGTGTTTTCTGTCTTACTAGTGTTTGCAATCGAAAAGTGGTTTACGGTAACACTTTGGGTTTGCGGTCGGATAAAAGGTTTACGGTCATGAACCTTTTTACAGTTGTGTTCCAGGTTTTCGATCCTTGAAAGTCATTTCAGTCAGAATATTAACTTAAGTAATAATCAATGTTTTCATTAAATTAACCATCATTGTATCAGAAGTTAGATTCGCTAACTAGAAAACCACTCGTCCACCTAAACTACTTTCGGGTGATGACTTTTAGGACTAGAAGTATAGAATATGCAAGTCACAAAATGTGGGGGTCTATCATCAAAGGCCCTTATCTTCTAATGCTTGTAGAAACGGGAAAAGAACCAACTCGTAAGACAGAAGAATATGAAGATGATGAGTGGGAAAAAGTGGAAACACATGAAAAGGATTTTGATGTGTTAACTATGGCTTTAGCACCCGACATTGCTCAAGCTTTCAAGAAATTCACTGATGCCAAAAGCTTGTGGAATGCTTTGATCAAGGCATATGAAGGAAATGAAGGCATGAAGGATAGCCGAAAGGAGATGTTAAGACATAATTTTAATTTGTTTAATCATGTGTTGGGAGAGACATTGGAAGGGCAGATTCAGATGTTTGTTTCCTTAATGACTAAAATGAGAACTGTAGACATACAACTGCTACAGAGTGAAGTTAACAAAAAGTTGCTGAATGGTCTACCCAAGAGTTAGGATATGAATTTTGCATTGATCACTTAGACAACTATGTCATCAGAAGTTACTTTAACTGAGTTAATCTTAACACTACGTGCTTGTGAAATTGATGATAAACAGAGGGCCATGAACCATGCTAGTACCATGGGTACCACTATAAATGTAAATCAAGCATTTATAACTCAACTAGTTCAAGGTAGCTCTCAGTAGACTGCACAAGTCAGTATGGGACCCCCAAACATAGCTCAGTCCACACCAATCGATTCCTCCAAAAAGATAAACGACCCTAACTTTGCTCTAGGAGCAGGATTTATGTACAACTACAATGCCTTGATGGCTGGTAATTTGATTCCTCTGGATCTCATGTTTGATGAATGAGATCAGATCAACCATGAATATGTGGAGATGTTAGATATCTCATGGAAAATCGCCATGGCTGTGTTTAATGCAAAGAAGTTTACCAAGAAGACTGGAAAGAACTATTGGCAGAATCCAGAAAAAATAAAAATGAGATTTGATAAATCAAAACTGAGGCACTATAATTGTGATGAGTTTGGTTATTTTGCACGAGAATGCAAGAAACCAAAGGTTGACAAAACTGAGGGATCGTCAAGCATCAGTAACAAAAATGACAAGACAGGTGGAAGAAAGGCATTGGTGGTCCAAAAATCAGGAGGATATTACTAGACAGATCAAATGAAGGAGCTTAACCTCAGTTATGCCCATCTGGTTAAAATTGTTAATGAGAAAGAAGATGAAGAAATTGAAGAATCTGGAATGCATGATTTTATGGCGGATTTTCGGTTTGAGACCTCACTCTCCTCACATGTATGCTTAAATCCCAAATGCTTAAAACGAATTGAAAACTATGAGTTAAGTTATGAAATGATGAAACGTGATTTAAGGGATATTAAATGCACCAACACTTCACTTAAACATAATCTAAAAAAACATGAAAAGATAAATGCTCAAAAAGAGGACATTAAGAAATACCATGAATTAGCCACTCAAAAGTCAGTTCTTTATGATTGCTCTAAGGTAGAATTGACCGAATTAAAGAAAAACTTGGATAATCTTCAACATAAGTATGATGAACTGCTTGTTAAATTTGACACCAATTAACTTCGATACAAAAATTTGTTAGACATTGGTAAAGCATTGTCCTGTGCTGTTGTTACTGACCAATTTGATAAAGATATATCGGGGTTTGGGACGGGGAAATCTGAGGTTGGACATACTAAAATTCCTCCCCTGGTTCCTCGGCATGTGGTTGGACTGCTTCTCAATGAAAAAGTAGATAAGACTGAGTTTGATTACAGTGAGGCTGCACCCCCATTTATAGTGACCTAGTGGAGAAGTCACTGACTCAGGAAGAACTAGAATAGTCTTTGACTCATGGATTAGGGGCAAAAAGTCCCTTAATAGTTATCGCTTCCTGGACCACGGATTCCAAGGTAAGTTCAGGTTCTAATGTTAGCTCTACTAACGAATCTGTTTCCTGTGCAGATATAGTGACTGTTGAGGATGTTTCTAAGGATGATTCTAAATGCACATATGTTGAAAATTGTCATAAGTCTAGTGTTGATCCTTCTTAAACTAATTTGAATTCTGAGTCAGTGTCTAATTCTAAATGTGTGGTGGATGATAAACCATTTGTGTTGGGTTTGAAAACATTAAATGGTTTGCATGCTAGTGTGATTGATATGTCGAATGTGAATGCTAAAAATGTTAAAGCTGAACGAGACTATAGGCCCAAAGAGTTCGTACCTTATCCTACAGTGGTATCCACTTTTGACCGGTTAGATAAATCTCAAACTGATCAGTACTTCTTATGCTCTCAACGTGAAAGCAAGAAGTGCAACATTCATAAATATGCAGATAAACTGAATTAGGCATCGTCTTATCCAAGACGATCTTTTCAAAGCAATGGTTTTTATGGCTCAAAGAAACTTAACTGTTTTAATTATGGAAAACCTGGACATTTTGCTGCTACTAGTGTGCATAAGCCGTACAAACCATATCACCCTCAAAACCAAAAGGGTAGTGTGCAAGTGAATGAACCACAAAAAGCTACAATAAGTCAAAATCAGAAGGTTTCCTTTCAGGGGGAGTCAAACTCTAAGCCTATGAAAACTCATGTCCCTAAGACTATGAAGAGTACTAACCCTAAAGCAAAGCTATCTGAAGAAAGGTGGAATGTGACCAAACCAAAAAATCACACATTCACCCAAAGAGGGGTTTACAACAAGCATGCTCAATTTGCAAAAAAAAAAAAAAAACAAAATTTTCAAAAGGTGGTGAAATCAGAACCACAGAAAGTTGAGAAGGTAAAGGTTCCAAAACAAAATAAACATCAAGTAAAACCTACTTCTGTATGGAAACCTAATAGCAAAACTGCAACACCTAATATTAAAGAAATAAAAAATGGCATGTGCTTGCATGAAGTTTTGTATGTTGATATGTATGGTATACCCAGACGTGCAATGGCCTAGGTATCCTTCTCTAACTGCGCTCTCGTATCGTGTAGGAATAATCAAGGACGACCTTCATTAAACTTCTTTTGGTGAGTGTGAATGTTCCTAGCACATGTGAGGAGACATCACTCCAATTCATGACATGAAAATTTTCTGTGGAGGGTATGTTTCCTTGAAAGGTCAAAGGAAAAATCAGCAAGGTACTGTTTTACATTGGTTGTTTGAAAGTATGAAGACATCAGGTATGTCAATGTGTGAAATTAAAACACATGGATAAACTTTGACGGTTAGCTTGGCCAACTTTGTGTAAACTTACTTTTAGTTTGGTTGTGTGTCAGTGTTGGTGCTAGGCTTAAACTTAAAAAAAGGATTATTCTTATGTGCTACCCTCTGAGATGGTAACTTGGATGACACACCAATAAGAGAAATTTAAACAAAAATAGAATTACTAAAAAATAAAAAAAAGCAAGGGAATAGTTTATATATAATAATATATTATTGGCTTTCGCATTTGTACTTGTGTTTGTCTTGTTTTGTTGATAAGGTAAGGGAAATGAGAAAAAATTTTGTTCTAGTGATGGCTGTCACACGTAAGGCTAAAGTGAAGGACATGATCCATAGTGACGTGTTTGGTAGACTCTGTTTCTGAGTCACAAAAGGTATGTGTCACACACTTGAAGATAACGTATGTCATTTGATAGGAAACACACACTTAGGTTAGTGCATGTTCTATTTGACATCGTATATATGCTTGAAGTACTTTAAAATATACATATTTTCCATACAAATATCCCCTGCGTATTGGGTAAAATCTAACTAACTATCACAAGAAAATAGTGTTTTTATTTTCTTTGTAGTTTTTCAGGTTTGATTGAGCCAAAATCACTAAAGGAGCAGAAAGTGAAGAAAAACTAATCAAAATGAGCAAATTGGTGATTTCTAGAGTTCAACTCGCCCCGTGCCCGTCTCCAACTTAGCCCAGACATCCTTTAAGACAGACACGCCCCTGTTCCACTGAAGCCTCTGCATGGCACGACCCCATGTTAACTAACATAGAAGATGGCGATTTCCGGGCTGACATGGCACGCCCCGTGCCACTGATCAACACGCCCCGTGCCAAACTTGAAATCTGCCTTTAAAAGGACGCCTTTGCAGATTCCAACTTGCTCATGAGCACTTGCTCACCTCTCCTACTTATTTTTACCATCTTTTGTTTCTGAGCCATTTATTTTAGTGTTCTTGTGTCTTCTCGTCAAGATTGTAAGAACTTCAACTCTTGGTGATAATGAATAGTTATTTGTCTATGAATATTTCATTATCTCTTAAGAAAATCTTTAGGCTACATTTTTAGCCAAATTCTTACACTCGTTTGGGAATAAACGTATCTTTCGTGGGTTAGTATACTTTTTTTTGTAAACTTGCTTTGAGGTGAACTAATGAGTTTATAAAAAATCCTTTTTATTGAAAATTTATTACTAATTTTCAGAACCAAATGTGCTCTATGTATCATAGACCATTTGAGGATAACGCATGATCCTTTGGGTGACTAGCGCCCAATACTACATGATACGTTCGGGGTCCTTATGTCTATGTAAGAAAACCCGACTGACCACACAAGTGCGGGCTGACAGTAACCGGTGGGGAATGGGGGTTGGTAATATTTTGTCACATCACGAAAGCCGAGATGGTACGTGTTTGTGACTTGGCTCTAGATATGTTGGACGTGCATGCGCGAGAGTGGTGCACAGAAGAAACGGACCTCAGTCCCTTAAAAATATCATTTTAATAATAAAATAATCTGGCACCCAAGGTTGTTCCCCTGTTGGTTCATGACGGCGTGTCAAATGCGGTGTACTAGCCTAAGAAGGGGTCCCGCAACTAAGTGAAATTAGTTTCACTATATTTTTTTTGCCAACAACACAATTTCCCGAGGTTCGTACTCCTCGCAGACGATCACCCCGAAGAGTAGTGATACTAGATTAGAGGCTGAGAGGCGGTCTAGTTACCTGTTATCGAATAATCTTACGGGAATGGTATAATTTATGGGTTACCAACATCACCACTGATAAGTCTCCCAAATGATATTATCTGCGACCTAGTCGACCAAGACATGACTTTTATAATATTATATATATATATATATATATATATATATATATAGATATATTATTACTATTTTATTTTTATATATCTTTACTAACATCTTCACATGAAGAATGGTCAGGATAGACGTCAACAACGGTGAAGTATCAAGAGCCCTCGTTTTCCTTTGTGTCTTTGAGCGATCCCGATTCAACTTCCGGCTACTATATTGATCCAAGATGGTTGCACTTGCCCATGAATGTGGTGTAATAGTATTACACGTCAAGCCTTATGGCGTCGTTGCCCGGGAAACAACGAGGATTTTTTAAAAAAATCTGAGTTGATGGTCTAATCTTTGTAACTATGTATATATGTATCAGGTGGCTGCTCACCCCGATTCTATTGGGGCATGGGTTCGATTGCTTATTCTCCCTAGGTGCACGCTGGGGGTTTTTAACCCTAAAACGCGCCAAGAGGCTCGCTCTGGGAACCGCAAAGCACTGCAATGTCGTTCCATCATGGCTTCCCTATCTACCTGGGGGGGAGAGGCGGGTATTGACCAGCTGATTGATAACATCCTTGACACCCCCGTTGGTGGGCCAGGGAGGCCTTCTGATACTGTCTCTGAAAAGTCGGCTGCGGAGGGGTCCAACATAAACCGCTGCATCCGAAAAATTGCGGACGGTCACTTTACTGCCGCAGTTAAAGTCCTCTCTTCGTCTGGGGTTGCTCCCTTTGGGCCTGCCACCACTCAGGCTTTGGAGGAGAAGCACCCGGTGTTACCACCCCCCTCCTTGTCGTCCGTGCCCCTTACTGAGCCCCCGCTTGTGGCTACTACCGAAGCTGTTTTGGCTTGCATCAAATCGTTTCCCAAGGGGACTTCGTGCGGAAGGGACGGGCTGCGGGCCCAACATCTTCTGGACAGCCTCTGCGGGGAAGGGTCTGCTATCGCTAACGACCTCCTTGGGGCTATTGCCTTGGTAGTCAACTTGTGGTTAGGGGGGAGGTGCCCCCTCGGCTTGGCCGAGTTTGTGGCGTCGGCCCCTCTCACACCTCTGCTTAAACCTGATAATGGGATCCGGCCCATCGCTGTCGGCACCATCTGGCGGCGGCTGGTCTCTAAAATTGCTATGAAAGGGGTCGGGAAGGATATGGCTAATTATCTCGGGGATTTTCAGTTCGGGGTTGGGGTGCCTGGGGGAGCTGAGGCTATCCTGCATGCGGTCAACCGTTTGGTCGCAGGGAAACATGATGACAGCTCGCTGGCTTTGCTCACGGTTGACTTCTCCAACGCGTTTAACGTAGTGGATAGGTCGGCCTTACTTCGGGAAGTGCGCTTACGGTGCCCGTCTATATCTCCATGGGTCGACTTTCTTTATGGTCAGCCTGCGCGGTTATACCTGGGAGGGGATCATATCTGGGCCACTACTGGGGTGCAACAGGGAGACCCTTTGGGGCCCCTCCTGTTTGCCCTTGTTCTTCACCCCCTTGCGCACCAGATTCGTGAAAATTGCTGCCTCCTCCTTCACGCGTGGTACCTTGACGATGGCACTCTCATTGGGGATTCCGAGGAAGTTGCCAAAGCTTTGCAGATTATTTCGGAGACCGGCCCCTCCCTGGGTTTGCAACTCAATATCAAGAAGACGGAGCTGTTCTGGCCGTCTTGCGATGGGAGGAAGAATCGGCCGGGTCTCTTCCCCTCGGGCATCAGTAGGCCGGCTCTAGGGGTGAAGCTCCTTGGTGGGGCCGTCAGTAGGGATGGTGGGTTTATTGAGGGGTTAGCGTCCAAGAGGGCCTCTAACGCTGCCGCTCTAATGCACCTCCTTCCCAAGATTCGGGACCCACAATGCGAACTCCTCCTGCTTCGCTCTTGTATGGGTGTCGCCAAACTCTTTTTCGGCCTGCGGACCTGTCCCCCCGCCCACATGCAAAGGGCGGCCTCCTGTTTTGATCAGACCCTACGTGAGACAGTTGAAAACATTGTGGTCTGCGGAGGGGCTTATTTTGGGGACCTTCAGTGGCGGCTCGTTTCCCTGCCTATCCGGCACGGAGGGCTCGGGGTTTCTTCGGCTATGGAGGCCTCATCGTATGCGTTTGTTGCGTCCAGGGCCCAATCTTGGGGGCTGCAGGACCATATCTTGCGAGAGAGCGGGGTCTGTGGCATGGACTTGGATTATAATTTCGCTCTGGATGCTCTGCGTGACATCGTACCGGGTTTTGATCTTAGCGGTTTCTCTGACAAGGACACCGCCCCCCCAAAACCCCAACATGTTTTGGCGAATGCCCTTTTCAGTAAAATCGTGCTGGATATGGAGACTCGGTTTAATATGAATGCCAGGCAAAAAGCGGTGTGGAGCTGTCTTCGTCAACCACATGCCCAAGATTTCCTCCATGCTCTCCCCATTGAGGGGCTCGGACAACGCATGTCGCCGGTCGAATACCGATCTATCCTCAAGTACCGGCTTATGATACCCCTCTTTCCCGCGGACGAGAAGTGCCCTGTTTGCCGCAAGGCGTGTTTGGATTCGTTCGGGGAGCACGCGGTGCATTGTAAGGATCTCCCCGGTTTCAAGTACCGTCATGACTGGGTCCGGGATGTGCTATTTGACATCTTCAGAAAGGCCGGGATTTTAGCCAAGAAGGAAGCCCCTGTCAATTTCTTAACTGACCCAAAAGAGGGGCGGTCGACCCTTAGACCGGCTGACATCCTGGTGTTTGGGTGGTCAAGGGGGAAGCACGCTTGTATCGACCTGACCGGGGTTTCTCCCCTTGCGGGCTTTGGCTCTGGAGTTTTCACGGCAGGACAGGCTGCTGCCAAAGCGGCTGCGGGTAAGGTGGACAAACACGAGAAGGCGTGTCTCGAGAATCAACATGTGTTTGTCCCCTTTGCGTTTGACACGTTTGGGCACCTCGCATCTGAGGCCGCGGACACGCTTGGGCGGATCCAGAAGGTTATGCATGGTCATATAGCGACTCCTAGAGCTAAGAAACTTGTTTTTATCCGCTTAGGTTTTGCTATTCAAAAGGGGCTTGCGGCGCAGCTTGTTGCCCGTTTGCCCCGTATGTCGGACTGAGTTGTAACCTTTATTTTGGTTGTTTATATGTATCATAATTTTCTTTCTTACTTATTTTCTTAAAATATTTTAGTAACCACTTGGTTTCTTCTAAATTTCTAAAACTTTCATTTTTTTTTGTATAGGATGTACATCAGCACTAGGTAGTGTTCTGATCACTCATCACTTAGACTGATTTTCCTTTAGAGAGTCTGCTTTAAAATTTCAAATCCTCCGCCCTGCACCCACCCCTCGAGTATATGCTTCAACAGGAATCACACAAGGGTAGATTATAAACCTCTATTAAAATGACCGCCCATAACCCAGCAGATAAAGTACATTACATAGCATTACATAGTCCGTTTTAGGGATTGGTGACTTACCCATTTTGTTTATACATTGGAAAAATCCGTTTTGTTATTTATATACTAGGAAAGGGGCAAAAGATGTTTCAATAACTCTCACTTTTTACATTTCTTCCTAGCTGCTTCTGTATTATAATATTCCGGTTACTACTGATTCTTGTTTGTTTTTTTTATTTCAGGTAGTGTATGAAAATACAACCACAAGACGTATTGGAGCCACTCCCTGAACCAGAACAATTTCTACACAGCAGACTCCGATCCCATTCTAAGACTGCTACTGAAGTCATAAACAAGCCTATCCCAATGGCTAACGAGCGGACCGTTATTGACTACCTAAGGCCCAACGCAGTCAACTTTGGTGCAACCATTGCCCCTCATGGTGTCGAAGCTAACAACTTCGAGATTCGACCCCAGTTGGTGCAGATGATCTAGAACTCTGGAACTTTTCACGGTTTTCCCGATGAAGACCCTCACTCACACATCACAAACTTCCTCGAATTTTGTGAGAAATTCAAGTCAAACAGAGCCTCGAATGACGTCGTTCGACTTCGCCTATTTCCTTTCTCACTCAAGGACCGTGCGAAAACATGGCTGAACACTCTTCCTAATGGTTCCATCACCACTTGGGAAGAGCTCGTTCAGAAGTTTCTCTACAAGTACTTCCCACCTGCCAAGACAGCCAAGCTCCTGACATATATCAACTCTTATACTCAAGAAGACGAAGAATCGTTATATGACACTTGGGAACGCTTCAAGGAATTCTTGAGGAAATAATCTCATCATGGTCTCGTGAGTTGGCAACAAATTTCTATCTTCTATAATGGTTTGCATGCGCAAACCCGCCAAATCCTTGACTCCAACTCTGGTGGAATTATAGGGAATGGAAGTCCTGAGGAAGTCTTCTCTAAAATTAAAGACATTGCTCAAACTAGCTTTCAGTGGCACACTTATCGCAATGCCAAGGCAAAGGGTCTAGGTATGCACTCTCTTTACGAAGCTATTCTCTCAAAGCCCAAATTGAGGCCTTGACCTTAAAATTCAAGAAGTTAGAGACCTGCAAATTTGCAGACATTGCCCCGCAGTGTGAAGGGTGTGGAGGCCCACATGAAAACTGGAGTTGTATGGTGCAAACTTCATGCAAAACCAACCCTGCTAGCAGGGAGCATATGGCAACAATTCTGGGTGGAGGAACAATCAGAACTCTAGGTGGAGAAGCAACGGGAACAGTCAGCAACCAGCTAACAATAAAAAATTCTCGCAGCAGCCGCAGAAAAACAAAAAATTACCAAGGAAGCAGTTCGTCTAACGGACTTGCTCGCCTTAAAGAATCTATATCCCGGATGTTCGGAGAAGCTGAGAGGAAGATGGAGGAGAAGTTCGGAAGCAATGATG
The DNA here is from genome assembly GCA_039602395.1 of Deinandra increscens subsp. villosa. Classification (NCBI taxonomy): domain Eukaryota; kingdom Viridiplantae; phylum Streptophyta; class Magnoliopsida; order Asterales; family Asteraceae; genus Deinandra; species Deinandra increscens. Next base: position 7,184,007 of record JBCNJP010000008.1, read on the forward strand.
CTGAACTTCGAAACCAATAAGCCTCTATTAAAATGCTCGAAAAGTAGCTTGGTCAGATAGCCAAGACGGTAGGCGAAAGAGCCCCAGGTTCTCTCCCTAGCAACATTGAGACCTACCCCAAAGCGATGGTCAACACTATTACACTCCGTAGCCAAAGGGTTGGCCCCGAAGAAGCTGCTTCGAGTTCAGTAACACCAACCCCACCTCTTTAAAAACTAACTTAAGCATGTATCCCTGTAGCTGTTGAAGAAACCATGAAGGACCCGAAGGTTCCCCATCCAAGCAGTCTAAACAAAGCCAAGAACGAGGAACAGTTCAGTAAGTTCGTGAACCTTCTAAAACAGTTGCATATTAACTTGCCTTCAGTGGAAGTTCTTTCTCAGATGCCAAAATACACAAAATTCATGAAAGACTTCCTGACCAACAAGCGTAAGATCATTAAACTCAACTCCGTTAGCCTAGGGGTAGAATGTTCTGCCATTCTGTCCAGCACGATTCCCTGAAAGAAACTGGATCGTGGTAGTTTCACACTACCATGTGTAGTTGGGGACATTGTGGTTTCAAATGCACTTGCTGATCCGGGGGCTAGCATAAACCTTATGCTGTCCTCCATGTTCAACAAATTTATTCTTGGTAAACCCACACCTACCAGGATGAGCATCCAACTGGTTGACCGGTCAGTGAAGTATCCTTCAGGGATTGCTAAGAACCTCCTGGTTCAGATAGGAGAGTTCGTTTACCCTGCCGACTTCGTTGTCTTGGACATGGAAGAACACAAGGAGGTACCCCTTATCCTCAGACGACCATTCCTGGAAACAACACAAGCAGTGGTAGACATGAGCAGCGGCACATTAATGATCAAATTCGCCAACCAGGAAGCAACCTTCGACGTGGGTAGGAAAGTGGATGGTACTTTACAAGTGTGGAGAACATCGAGTTAGGTCTAGACTTTGCATATCAAAGATTGGAGGAAGCCTCTCCCCCATTATCACTCTTCTAGACCAGGACTGCGGGTGTAGCCAGCAGACGCGTATACTAAATGTGGTGCGCCATGGCGGCTTACAATGGATGTCTAAGGTAAAAAAGCGAAAGAACAGGACGAACTTGAAAGAACAAAACTTCAGGACGGCCAGAATTCCGCCCCTTCCTTTTCTTTTCATTTTTAGTTTGGATACTTATCGTATTTTAGAGTAGTTTAGTTTTATTTTTTAGTATTAGTAGTTTAGTTTTGTTACTAGAACTGGAGATCGAGGTTCGCCTAGTGTAACTCTGAGACCTCAGACCAGCAAAGAGTATTCTTGCTGAGACTCGGGTATATTTCCCTGATCTCCAGGACAAGTATTTTATGGTTTAATCTAGTCTTGTAGGTACTTATTAAGGAAGACGAGCGAGGAGGAGTAGGAAGAAGTCAGCAATTTCAGCCAAGCCATGCAGATTCAGAAGCACTCCGCGTGTCTAAAGGAAGCAGTCGGTGACGCATCTCTTTCCCTTAAGTTATTTAATTCACATTATTGCTTTCTTTTTTCAATCAATAAAGCACATTGAGGGCAATGTGTAATTTAAGTGTAGGGACGGGATTGTCAATCTTAGCTGGAAATACACAACACTAAAACTTTTGTCTTATCCATAATTTTTTTTTCGAAATAAGCTAAATTTTGTCTTCTGAAAAACCAATAAAGACTTGTTCATGAACCACAATCGCGTGAATAAAAACTATGTTTTCCAAACAGAAAAGATTCAAAATCCATTTGCATTATTGTCAGGACCGATTTCACGTCAAGAATCTCGATCGTGAGCAAGAAGAAGATTAGATGTGGAGACGTGATGATGAGAATCTAGGATAAAACACAAATATGATGATAAAGTCTAATGATTTCATTAAACCGAATGATTACATGAACAAGAAATCACAACAATACATCATAACCCTGATGAATCTTCCATGGTCATCTTGGGTTGAGCTCAAACCCAAGATGAGACTCTCAAGGTAAGGGATAGCCCAAATCTCTCAACTTTTCATTATCTACTAAATGAAGCTATCCCTCCCTTTATATAGAGAGCCCATGTGCCTCTGTAGCCCACTAACTAACAAGACACATTAAATGAGCAAATTTACAAATAAAAATAAAATAAAAAAATATTAATTAAATCAAAGTTGATTTAATTAATATTAAATCTTCAATCTTCACAACCCGCGTCTCTGAATCACTTCACGATGGATTCTTCAGTTCAAATGCTTCGGTACACAGATTTGATAGCGTCAGTCACATAGATTTTAGTTCCAACATATTCCCCTTGACTGACGCTGTCAAATCTGTTCAAACTGGTGAAGAATCGCTCTGTCATACATCTTCAACGAATAACTGATAAACCCGAGACAATCTGTCATAGAAATTCCCCCTCTGAATAAGCTTCTTCTGTTCTCGTATCTCTAGTTATGAGCCAAGTGTTCCGCTCACTCGGTTCACACGGCCGGGTACAATACTAAGAAAATGCCTAATTTCAGAGTCAAAACCGCAACAAACCGAATCAGATAAACTAATCAATCACTGAAAATGCTCCAACTTCAGATAATCTACCCGATAATCCAAATCCATAATAATTCCCCCTGTTTCTCTAAATCTCTCCAAAAACATCCAATGGAAGTGTAAAATCAGATGCAGAGAGTCGAACCGTTCCGCTTGGCTGCCTAGAGAAACCGGATAGAAAATATTGAAATTGGATATTATTGTGAAAAACCGGAAGCCGTATGCTGACAGTTATGAATGATCCATGAATAAATCTTGTGTTCCGTGTTATTGGGTTGGATGCAAAAATAAAGTTCGATTCACGTGACGGGTGAAAAACATCACGAAAAACGTCACTTACATCGAGAAAATGTGCCAAATTGGAGAAAAACTGAGATCTTGAGCATAAACTAATCATAACCGTAGTCTTCGTAATTTTGGGTTCTAAAAAACGAGCTCGGAAAAATATTCCATGAATTTTTCTGAGATAAACGGTGCAATCTAGAAAAATCTAAGAAAAACCATCAATTTTGTTCAAGTAACGGCTCTCCTAGGGATTTAATCAAAAAAATTCTAATATTTAACTGAGATTCCAGTTAATCCGGTTAGCTGACATTCGCACTACATTAGCTAAAAATAAATCGTGAAACATAATGAGAAAAGCTGCATAATTAACCAGATATTAAAGCTAACCCATCAATGGTCGATAGCTAACGTACGCGTGATGCCAATAAACGAGAACCCTAATAAATAAATAGAATAAATACTTGACCAATAAAAATTTCGCTAGTCGCGTTATCTCCGTTTGTCTCGTAAAAGACTGATAAGAAAACCCCCGCAATTAACGAAAAATACTGAAATAATTAATTAGTGGAATTAAATCCCTCAAGAAAACCATAATCCATGTGTTTTCACTACGTCAAAATTCACCTTTGGCCACGAAAAAAAACCGTGACCAAAGATGTTTGGTCACGTTTTTTTTCCATTCCAATCGACACCAAAGGTCCCGTCACCTTATGTACCCTACGACCATGTTACAATATTAGTGGCTGAAGCCACCTAGAAGCGTGACTAAAGGGTACCAATATTTGTTGTTGTAATCAAACAATTCTTCCGAATTACATGGCCAAAGGGTCCCAACGGCCACATGTGTTTGTTTAACGTGACCTTTGGTAATATATGGTCACGTATATTTGTGTTTTAGCCACATATGTTATAAAAAAACGTGGCCAAATGAGTTGCTGAAATTATAATTTTTGTCCCAATACGCGTGGCCAAAGGGTGGCAACCGCCACGTTAAAATATGAATAGCGTGGCCTTTGGTATTATATGGTCACGTATATTTGTGTTTTAGCCACATATGATATGAAAAAACATGGCCAAATGGGTTGCTGAAATCATACATTTTGTCCCAATACGCGTGGCCAAAGGGTGGCAACAGCCACATTAAAATATAAAAAACGTGGCATTTGGTATTATATGGTCACGTATATTTGTGTTTTAGTTACATATATTTGAAAAACAAAAGTGGCCAAAGGGTAGTTGAAATCAGATATATTGTCCCAATACGCGTGGCCAAATGGTGGCAAAGGTCACGTTAAAATATAAACAATGTGGCCTTTGGTATTATATGGTCACGTATATTTGTGTTTTAGCCACATATATTTGGAAAAAAAAGTGGCCAAAGGGTAGTTGAAATCATACATTTTGTCCCAATACGCGTGGCCAAAGGGTGGCAACGACCACGTTAAAATACAAAAAGCGTCGCCTTTGGTATTATATGGTCACGTATATTTGTGTTTTAGCCACATATTTTGGAAAAAAAAGTGGCCAAAGGGTATTTGAAATCAGATATTTTGTCCCAATACGCGTGGCCAAAGGATGGCAACGGCCACCTTAAAATATAATAATTGTGGCCTTTAGTATTTTATGGTCACGTATATTTGTGTTTTAGCCGCCACATATATTTGTAAAAAAAAGTGGCCAAAGGGTAGTTGAAATCAGATATTTTGTCCTAATACGCGTGGCCAAAGGATGGCAATGGCCACGATAAAATATAAAAAGTGTGGCCTTTGGTATTATATGGTCACGTATATTGGTGTTTTAGCAACATATATTTGAGAAGAAGAAAAAGTGACCAAAAGGTTGTTGAAATCAGATGGGTCCTTGCTATACGCGTGGCCAATTTAGAAGCTATTACAAATTATTAATTATAAATCAAATAAAAATTCAATTACAAGTCAAATACAAATGAAATACAAATAAAAAATTAAAGAAAATTACACTGCATACAAGCATTATTCTCAATTGAATTTTCAATCCGGGAACCAACAACACTACCACGTGGTCTTCATCTTCAACTGTCCAGATTTGAGTTTAATTAGGACCATTTTTTCTTGTATTCCTTCCTATACCAAAACATATAATTGATAATTAGGTTATGGAAATTGATCATAATATATATAGCAATTTTGAAATACTTACCACCATGATAGATATGGACCGAGGAGTGTCATTTTATTGCAAGTAGTATGGGTCATCAGGTACTACAATTCAATTGATTTCCAGATGAACATTAGATATCCAGATGAACTTAAAACATCCGGATGAACATCACATTAAGTTCTGGATCAACTTCAAAGTTAGTTGAACTTTATTTGGTACACATCTCACCATTTGTTCCAACAATCCCTAGCTAGCCCAAGTGTTTGAGGTACCAAATAACATTTAAAATGGGACTACATGATATTACCAAACAGATTACTGTGAAACTATAAAACGGAATGAAACTTGACTGGAAAATATTTACCTTTTTCTTTTCTACCGCTTTAGACGAGGTTGATCGACCACCGATTTCACGCCCTACAGTTCAATTAATTACTTTATGTAAATGAGCAATCAAACCGATAATGAGTTTTACAAATACTAACCGTTGTGTGTATGTCAGCATGATTAGTGCTGTGGCTAGATCCAACAAAAATGTCCTTAGAATTTACTTAGAATAATGTTTTTGAATTGGTAAAAAGTGAGACCAGAATAATGACGTGGACCTATCATGAAAGTATTTATTATGTTTTTTTTATTCAACATAAGTTGTTCCAGTTTTATTCATACAGATTATGTATATACTCTATTTTTTTCATATTAACATACATTTTCAATGAATCATAGCAGAGCTCCATTTAACTTATAACTTTGTTCTTACATGAAGTATATATTTTATGTACCAGGAACTTGCATCTATTTGTGTTCTTCGGGAACAAGAGTTCATCCGGACTGTGTTCTTCATGAACAAGAGTGTATGTTATTATAAGGTACTTGAGAATAGTATGATTAACGTGTGATGTAAAGAATCTACCTCTGTAGATTCCGGAGCATTAAGTTGTTGTGGTAATGGTGTTCTAAGTGCAAATAGATGAGCTATAAGTAGATCAAGTTTTTTATCCGATTCTTCAATCTTCAGGAAGAGGGCCTTAACTTGTTCATTTTTTCATCCCTAAGAAGTCTCTCCTCTTTAAGTTCGAACTCAAGTTTTTCCAATTGACCATCAGTGTTGTTGGATCGATCCTTGAATTTTGTATAATTAACAGAATGTAGTTAGATGCTTTTTAACAAAGTACATAAATAGGAAAGCATGCATACCTTACACATCATGTCTTCAGTGGATATAAACAAACAGTTCACCATTTCTAGCAAAGTAGCAGATGCATGACATCAACATTCTTCTATTCTTCTACAGGGGATTTAAACTACAATTTCTTTATTTTGTACCCCTCTAACATGAACCTACAAAAAGTGTTGGAAACATTCCTATATATGTCCTCTACGATCATTTCCTAGCTAGTAATGACCAGAGTAACATAAATTAGTTCTTAGTTATTAATATATCACATAAAGACCCTGTTGATTAATTATTTGATATGTTATACACAAATTAAAGACATCTAAAGGGAAGAGTGGAACACATGATGTCTTCAGTGGATATAAACAAACAATTCACCATTTCTAGCAGTGTACATAAAGAAGAAAGGAGGTTCACCAGTAACATGAATCTACAAACAAGTGCATATGCTTGACCTCAACATTCCTAGCATAAAAATAACTAATTTAGCATTCTTCCACAGTCATTTAAGAAGGTAAATAACTAATTTAGCATAAAATGAATGGGTTGAAATGAATGGAGAGGATTTCTACAATATATACCCCTTCCTAATTAATTCTGTATGAAACGAAATTTTATCGATCTGTAACTGTAACTGTACACAAATACAGGGATCCCAAGTTAAACGTGTATCAATAATAAGCAAAACAAACAATTTTATGAAAACAGATTGTAATTAATGAAAATAAAACGGAATAACTTGACAATTACCGTTTTCTGGACTGATTGGTCTCCCAAATCACATGGAATTTCTGGAGAGTCGCTAGCATTGTCTGTTGAAGCTATTCGTTGTTGAAGCTCCATGGAAGATGTGAATGATATGGATGAGAAAGAAGACCTATTTATTCGCTGGAGGCGTTTAACTGGAAATTTCCTGATAAAGTGAGAGGGAAAAGTATATGATGAATCGATAATAAGTAAATTTAGTTCGAAATTTTGGGTGTAATTTGAACTAATGGTGGGAAATTCAAATATTTTGGTGAAATTTTTTTAATTAAAAGGGGGGGGGGGGATTGTTCAAACTGATAATAAAACCCAAAATTAATATAAACAATATGTATATTAAACATAATTAAACCTAAAATTAAACATAAACATAATTAATAAATTAATTAAATGTCTCCACGTGGCTCTTCCAGCGGGTTCTTCTTTAAGATGAACTTCATCATCCAGTTCGTAAAAGTCTTCAAGTCACTCTTCTTGTGGGTTTGCAGGTTCTTCTTCAAGATGAGCTTCATCCTCTTGAGGTGTTGAAATAATGAGATTGTGAAATTGTACGAGTACATCAATTATGGTTGACATAACTGTGACCGTTTAAGCAAATCTGGACGACGATCGGAGTTAAAAGCCCTAACAAAATTATGTTTTAATATTAATTTTATTATTTTCTTTTAGATATAATAAACAAGATTTTAATAACATGTGCTTTGTGGCCGTGATAACGCAACTACAAAAAGCGGTGACATTACTAAAACACAACTCAAAAATGAAAATGATAAATTACTATGCAATTCAGAACAAAAATAAGAAAAGACCACCATGTTGCGAATTTCTCATGTATAATAGTTTTCTTTCAAAAAATATTAAACGACGTCCAATTAGGATGGTGATGAGCAATTAGGACCAACCAGACTAATGAGGACTAAATACTGACAATTAGCATTATTTAGGATACTTTAGTGAAGACCAGTTATGGTTAATTAATATGGTCAATGAATACGAATTAGGACCAATTCAATGAGAAGGCCGATTATGCTCATAGGACCGATAAGGACGGAGCATGAAGGAAGTGACTAATGAGGATCGATGATCAAGTATGACCAATTAGGACTAACTGAGGCCAATTAGTTTGAATGAGGACCAATGATACCAATAAGGGTAAATCAGGATTAGTGATGGTCGATTAAGACCAATTAGGTTCAATTAGGGTCAATGAGGACCCATTAGGACCAATAATGGTCGAATATGCTCGATTAATGAGGATCGATGATCAAGTATGACCAATTAGGACTAATTGGGGCCAATTAGTTTGAATGAGGACCAATGATACCAATAAGGGTAAATCAGGGTTAGTGATGGTCGATTAAGACCAATTAGGTTCAATTAGGGTCAATGAGGACCAATTAGGACCAATGATGGTCGAATATGCTCGATTAGGACCAATAAGGATGAATTATGACTTATTAGGGCCAGTTAGGACCGATGAGGGCCAATTAGACAGAATAAGTACCAATATGGCTCAATTCGGGTTAATGAGGAGCAATTTGCACAGTTTGGACCAATAAGAACCAATTAGTGTCAGTTAGCATCAATAAGGACCAACTAGACTCATCGAGGACCATTTACTTGAAGTACAACAAATTTGAGTCAATTAGGCCTAATTGACCCCAATTGATTATAATTTGTCCTAAATGAGCCTAATTGGTTGTAATTGACCGTAAGTGATCTTCATTGAACCTAACTGAGCCAAATAGACTATAATTGACCTTCATTGGCCCTAATTCATCCTACCTTAGTGTTCACTGGCCCTCATTGGTACTCATTTGTCATAAATGACCATGATTGACCTTAATTCAGTCTACTGGTAATTGGCCCTCAATTGGCCTAATAGACCCTAATTGGTCATATTTGGTCCTCATAAGGCATCATTGAGCAAAATCGACCCTCGTTAGTTATAACTGGTCTTCATTATTGACCCTAATTGGTCCTCATTGACCCAAATTGACCCCAATTTACCCTAATTGGGTCTCGTGGATTCGTTGGTCCTAATTGGTCCTACTTTATCTTCATTTGTCCTCATCGGTCCTAATTGACCCTAATTGATGTGGATTCAATTAAAATAAATTAATAATATTATTCTAAACCAAATTAAATTATCAAAAACTTCCCCCATATCAATTTCAATCACTATTGGCAAACTCCAATAACTTCCCCTGTTTCAATTCTTAGGGTTCATTGTGATCCAGAAGAACTGCCGTTAGTATAAAACTGCATTTTCGAAATACAGTTACCCTCTATTTTCTCTCCAGGTTTCGAATTGGCGATTTAAACCTAAACCTTACTCTCTAAATTCTCACAAATGGCACCCAAATTGAATCGAAAGGATGAATCAAAGCCTACTCAACTATTCTTCGCCGAACACAATGTTGTAGCGTACTTCGAGAAGTCTGATAAGTCAAAGCTATTTGATGAAATGAACGATTTCCTCGAGAAATCCAACACTCAATTTGCTTTAACTGTGAATCCTGTAATATGCAAACAGAGAATTGCTGAATTTTGGGACTCGGCCAAAAAATATGTTAATAGCAACGGGGTTGGTAAAATTGACTCTAGAGTCAATGGGAATGAGATTAGTTTGATTGAAGAAATGATCCGGAAGCATCTGAAATTCAATGATGCAGGAGGTGATCCTAATTACAAGTCTGAATTGTACTTGAAGACGTACGAAGCAATTGGGTATGGGGGTCACTTAACTTGTGGGACCATAAAAAAGGGACAACTACCCTATGTTTAGCGATATCTTGCTCATACCATTCTCCATTGCCTATCTCACAAGAAAACTGCATGGGATGAACTTGCTGCACCTCAATCATCCGTTTTTCATGGATTGGTAAATGGGCTCAACTTTAACTTTTCAAAAATGATATTTGATGGAATGCTAGAAATTCTAAAACCTAACAGGATCTTTTACATGTACCCAAGATTCATCCAACACATTCTCAATTGTGAATTTCCAAATCTGCAAATCTCTGATCAACATCTTGAACTAAAATCTTTTACAAGTAAAACATTTTCTAACATGCAAGTGAACAAAACTGTTTTTCTTAGTAAAGACACATCACACCCTATTCCTAAGGCCAGGACTACTCCTGAGCAAACTGCTCCTGGTGACAACGTTGTTACACCAACAAGTTTTAAGCCCACACCAGACCGACCATCCTCTTCCACTGATATACAAATTCCCACCAAAAGGAAGAGGATGTCCACATCAAAAAACACACCCAAAAATACCACACGCACTCCACAATCACCCAAAAGGAAGAGGACTAGGTCTCCTTTACGTAGACCCTCCACAAGACTACCTCAGAATGAGGGTGATATATCACCTAGGCCACATGAAGTAGAATCCCCAACCCTTATTGCAGGGAATATACTGCTGGACTTGGTTCAATCACCCAACCCACATTCTACTGATAAGGTGACTTGCAGTAGTGATGAAGCAAGTCAAGTGGAAAGGGATGACACTACTCATGAAGTCCCACTGGACCCTGAGGACAGTGCCAACATCATTAAGACCCAATCCACGGCAACTGTTTCTGTCAGGGAACCTATTCAGGTTCCTTTGATTGACAACAGGAATCCCAGGTGCCAAGAAACCATGGGTGCTGAGCATGAACAAGGTCGGCTTGTTTGCTCTTCTTTGCTTAAAGATACTGGCAACACACCAGTTGAGAGCAGCATGACACATACTGAATTGACGGTTCGATGTACAAAACTTGAAAATGAATTGGCAGCTCTCCGTGCAATTGTGAGAGCTCAAGGAGAAGAATTGAACGGTTGAAGGCAGGACAATCTGTGAAAGCCACTGATAGGTAAGGTTGTCAACCATACATTGAAATGAAATTTACATGTCAAACTAGATTTAATTCAAAATAGGATCTTGCACAGGGTGTCTTCCTCAGATGTTAATGAAGTTGAACAAGTTGATCCGGTTGAACAACTCCATCCGGAGGAAGAAGGCCATGTTGATCCGGTTGAACAAGTTGATCCGGTTGAACAACTTCATCCAGAGGAAGAAGGCCATGTTGATCTGGTTGAACAACTTCATTGGGTTGAACTAGTTGATCCGGTTGAACAACTTCATCCGGTGCAAGTGACTGCTGATAATCAGATTATCACAAGTGTGATGAGTGATCTGCAAACCACAAATGTTGAGATAGCTCCTAAAGCTCTATCTTTCATGAGAAAAATGATGATTAGGAATACTCTTAACTGCACTGGGTTAAGGAGTGCTCCATCTCCCCCCCATCATTCCACTTTTAAAGCCTAGTGATCCATCTTTGCCCATCATTCCTCTTTTAAACCCTTGTGCTCCCCCTGATACTCCTGAAACAGAAAAGGTTGTTGAAGCTGATGATGAAGAAGACGGAGTCAAAGACCAGGTGTTTGCACCTGTTAAAGAGATAAAGCCTGTTGAGCCAAAGACTGAACCTACTAATGAGAATGATTTTTCTGCTGAAGCAATCAGATTCAGGAAAGGAAAAATGGTGATGCCCCAGTAGCAATCAGATTCCGACAAGGTGTTTGCAGCCGTTGAGAAGACAAAGCCTCCAATATTCATTCATGATCAACACGTATCTCTCCTAGAAGATGAGGTAAACATGATAAAACAGGCATCTGCAGATGCTGAGAAAGCCAAACAAATAAAAAGGGAAGGAGACATGGCCTTGGCATTCAAACTACAAGGAGACATGCTGCGTTATTCAAATGATAAAGTAATAATGGGTCTGATAAAGGAAATCAAGAGAAGGTCTATTGATGAGAAATGGCAACGATGGACTCTGACAAGGAGACAAGAAAAAGAAGAATGACCACAGAATCTGACAAGGAGATCAAAGCTGAACAAGAAAAGATCAGAATGGCAAAAAACCCTCAGAATGCCAAACTCCTTTGGAAGTTCAGAGATATTATCATAGCCAGGGGATGGGCAACTCTTGAACAAGCAAATTTAATGACTGCTAATCAGTTATGCGATATGATGTCCATGGTTGTTCAAGAGAATGGTGAATTAAAACTGAAGGAAAAGATAGATGTTGATGAAAGCTAGGAGAAGATATAAAGGGAAGAAGAGATACAGATGATCCTAGAAAACCCTATGATAGAGGAAGCAGAACTCAAGCTTCTCAAATGCTATTTCATTTAGATGAGGGGGGAGGACCAAAAAAAGATCAATCCTTCTGGTATTAATAACTTGAGAATCAAATATTCAAATACCATACTTGAACAGAACAAAATCTCAAAGGTTACAAGTGAACCAATAGCACCAGGTGCATTTTCTGATCTGAACAGAACCTTAGCCTCACAGCAACCCAGAAGAAACCCTCCTAGAACTAGTAGACCTGTAAAGCCTCCTAAACATGTAACATTAAAGCCTCTTCCACCAAATTTTAGAACAGACAACTTCACACCCTTTATACCCCAACCTAGAAGTGGTCATACTCTTCCATCTCCATATCCTCACCTAAACAAACCCCCAAAACCCTCATCTCCACCCAAGTCACCAGAAAAACCACCCACCAAGAGAATGAAGTCAGTGGCTAAGAAGGGAAAATGAAAAGTGATCATTGAGGAGGATGAGTACAGAGATGTCCATGCCTAAAGGAGAAGAATCATCTCCTGGAGGTATGATGATGAAGTGAAAGTATACCTATTCACAACCAGTTCAGATGAGGTACTAAAGTTTACAGCTGAAGAAGCTATGTACAACCTCACTGACCATGAGTTGGGTGATGTTAGACAGTTACGTGATGATATGAAGGGTACGTGTTCAAGAGAGGACTCCTTAATGCTGAGGATAAAGATGTATTTGGATGACTTATACGGGGAAGTAGATGAAGCCACACAACGCAGCACTGACAATCCTGTTTCGACACTTGAAGTTGTTAAGGATGGAAATTTGGTAGTTTATAGAGCTGATGGGTCATTCACAACGCATAGTACGATTACAGATCCAGAATGGATCCAGACTGACAAAGAGCGAATCCATTTAATAATGATAACTAACAGGCTTCATGTGGTTAAGAGAAAACAGGTGACCAACTGGGAGTATAAGAAAGAAACAGGCATGTATCACATTTTCACCAGTGAACATGGAGAGACAATTAGAAGCTTAGAAGATGCTCTAAATGGGCTTTCTGAAGCTGAGATACAAGATATTGTCAGGATTGGTGATACTAAGAGCAGAATAATGACACGGACCTTTCATTAAAGTCTCCTATTTCACAAGGCCAAATTTCGGTTACAAGCTATTAAAGAGGAGAACAAGATGGGAACCGGATGAACTTGGCTGGAAGAAGAGTTAATCCCTGTATTTGTGTACAATTGCATAAGTTGTTCCAGTTTGAATGTTAACATGATAGCTGTTACAGTTTTATTCATACACTTTTCATCTATAATTACATACACATTTTCAATGAATCATAGCAGACCTCCATTTCACTCATAACTGTGATCTTACATGAAGTATATATTCATATGCTATGTTAATTAGTATATGTTGGCATTTTGATATGGTGGGATGAGATGATTTATAAACATGATAAATTTTAGTTATAAATTGGAAGAAGAACAAAACCGGATGAACTACAATTCCTCAGGAAGAAGAGTTCATGAGGATTGAGAGAAAATGAACTAGAGTTCTTCAGGATGAAACGGATAAACTAGAATTCTAAAGTTCTTAAGGATGGTTAACCGGTTTTCATCTATAATAACATACACATTTTCAATGAATCATAGCAGACTCCATTTTACTCATAACTGTGATCTTACATGAAGTATATATATTCATATGTTATGTTAGTATATGTTGGCATTTTGATATGGTGGGCCGGATAAGATGATTTATAAACATGATAAATTTTACTTCTAAATTGGAAGAAGAACAAAACCGGATGAACTATAATTCCTAAGGAAGAAGAGTTCATGAGTATTGAGAGAAGATGAACTAGATTTCTTCAGGATAACCGGATAAACTAGATTTCTAAAGTTCTTTAAGATGGTTAACCAGTTTTCATCTATAATAACATACACATTTTCAATGAATCATAGCAGACCTCCATTTCACTCATAACTGTGATCCTACATGAAGTATATATTCATATGCTATGTTAGTATATGTTGGCATTTTGATATGGTAGGATGGATGATTTATAAACAGGATAAATTTTACTTCTTCAGTAAATTGGAAGAAGAACAATTCGGATGAATTACAATTCCTCAGGAAGAAGAGTTCATGTGGATTGAGAGAAGATGAACTAGAGTTCTTCAGGATGAACCGGGTAAAATAGAGTTCTAAAGATCTTCATGATGGTTAACCAGTTCACAATAAAATAAAAATCACATCAGTTCACAATAAAATCTATTTGCAACAATCAAATTTAGAATAAAATCAACTTTAATGATTGAGATAAAATCTATCTATATAATTAATGGGGTTAACCAAAACAAAACGTGAGGAAGAGTTAACTAAAACTTTAATATATATATATATATATATATATATATATATATATATATATATATAAAATTCCCTCATTTAAATATGTTTTTAATTGGAAAATATTGAATTTATTGCTTGTTCGGGCTTACAATTGGAAAATATTGAATTTAGTGCTTCAATGTTTAATATATAAATTCTATTGTTATTTGGTGGTTTTTTAACTTAAAATTGATAAATATATAAATTCCCCACTTTAATTAGTTTTTAATATTGTTTTATATGGTGATTTATATGAATTTTGTGCTTAATGGTATTTATATATGAATTTTAGGTGATCTGTACGTCCACGATGATTTTCGAAGAAGTCTGAAAAAAACGAGAGCGGAAACGGAGTCCGGATGAGAAAGTTATTAAGGATTAAATATAATAATAATAATAATAATATCAAGATCAGCAGCGCAAGCCCAACTGCTGTTAAATGGCCCAGTCCACAGTCGCAGCAGCCCAGCAGATCAAGAGAAGCCCAACAGCTGCCCAACGTGATTTAAAAAGAAATTCGCTGGCCAGGGGAATCGATCCCCTGACCTCTACTTCCTCCAGCGAAATTCTTACCACTAGACCAGCAGTTCATTTTAGTTTAAATCTGGTTTACCTTTCTTTTATAATGTTCTCTGTCAGGCCCAGTTTCTGGCCCAGCTACCTGATGCATTCCAGACCCGTTTTTTTCAGCATATAAATTCATTTGAGCCGCAAAACCCTAGAAAGCCCCCATATCACTTCCAAAAACCCTAAAACACATTTTTGAAGATCAAGGGAGGATTGGAGGCCAAGATTGAAGCTTTTTAAACAGAAATTTGAAGATTTGAAGCTCTAACGGGTTGGGTCTTCATACAAGCTTTGGTTTTTGGTATTTTAATCTTGTTCTTCATCATGGTCAGTCCCAAGATTGCATTTCTATTGTTCCTAAACATGTTTCTTGGTTGATTGTGCATTGTATCACTTGGATGTGATAAATTTAGGCCTAGTTTGACTTTCTACTTTGACTTTTTGACATGATCTTGTGAAATTGCTCTTTGATTCTGAATTGGATGCCTTGGATGACTTTGTATGCATGTTTAGCTTCTGTTTATATCATGTTATGTGGGTTAATTGATGTGGATTGTAGAACTACGACCATTTATTGATTAGCTTATTGTTAATCGGTTGACTTTTTGGAGTTTATTGATTAATGCATGATCCGGAGACCTCCTACATGATAATATGATACGGATTTGGGGCTGAATTTGTATGCATCTATATGAGATCGAGTTGACCAATTCATTTTATGTACTAGGAAATAGGTACGCATTGTTTAGTGAGTTTTGGTGCTTATGACCATAAGATTCGAGCTCGCTTATTCGTGTTTAGAGTTTTCTAGATCCTAGGCTATCCATTTCAGAATTATTGCATGTGTTAGGTACCATTTAGAGAGACATTTCTTGTGGTTTCCTTTTACGTGCGTGTTTAGTTTGCTTTGACCAAAGCGATTAAACTATTGGGCAATTTTACATAGTTTTCTACCCGCGCTTAAATTAGGATTACCTTAGTGATTAGGATGTGTCTATAGTCCTATTTCATTTTGGTTTTCACCATTATTGGATAGTGATCGTGTTGATTAGTCAAACTAGGGGTCTGGTTGGGTTTAGATGATTCTTATCTAGGTGATACTTTTCTCCGACTGATTTTTCTATATTTTGCTTTCGTTGTCTGTTTGTTTTCTGGCTGCATAGTTTATTACTTTAGTTTTCATTATTAATTCTCAAAATCATTTTCATCAGTTAAATATTAGCGACGATTCGGTATCGGGAGACTGTTGAGCGTCCACGGATTGATATCCGGTTCTTACCAATACTGTACTGCATACGACGGGTGCACTGCCCTGGTGTGTAGTTTGGTCACTTGGTGATTACCATTTTAAAACTTGATCAGATTTTCATAGTACACAAACGACACATCAAGTTTTTGGCGCCGTTTCTGGGGACGCGTCAGATTCCGAGAAATATCTGAGCTAGTAGTTTAACCACTTGTTTGTTTTATCTGTTTACCTGTTTTCTTTGCGTATTTTAGATGTTAGTTAGTTTTTCTGTTTCTGTGTTTCCTTTTCGTGTTAGTTAGACTTTTAGGTTAGTTTCTTTTCATTTTCTGTTTCGTCGTTTCTATCGCATTTTTGTCTGTTTTGCGAATACGTCGCCGCCAGAGCCGATTTTCACCGTTATCCGAGGCAGAAAGAGTTTTCCATCACCTTCGGCACGTGGAGGGCGCATTACCAGTGCTGATGGCCGCGCTTGCAGATCAGAGGCGCACGCTTGCAGATTACGCCCGTCCTAACATCGACGGGACGTTGCCGGGTGTTATCCGTCCGCCGGTGGACGTGAATAACTTCCAGATTCAGCCTCAGGTCATCACTCTGATTATGGACTATGTTCAGTTTGACGGGTTACCTAATGATGACCCAATGACCCACATCGCGAACTTCCTTGAAATTTGCGACACTTTCAAACTTAAGGGGGTCCCCGCAGAGGCAATCCAGTTGCGATTATTCTCATTTTCCCTTCGCGGTGCAGCGAAGGCGTGGCTTCAGTCTCTCCCGCCTGGTTCTATCACGTCATGGACTATTTTGACACAGAAATTCATCTCAAAGTATTTCCCTCCATCGAAGGTTGTGATGTTCAGAAACAAAATATATACCTTCCTTCAGGATGACACAGAGAGTTTATACGAGACGTGGGAGCGATTTAGAGAGTTATTGAGAAAATGTCCATTATATAGCATTGAGCTACACCAGCAGATACATATTTTCTACAGCGGTTTACATCCACTCACACGACATACGGTCGACACGTCAACTGGTGGGATATTAAGTAGTAAAACGCCCGAAGAGGCGCAAGACTTACTTAAGGAGCTTGATTTAAACGATTATCAGTGGCCGAGCACGCATAGTAAGCCAAACCAACATAGAGGAGTACTCCAGGTTGACCCTATTACAGCTCTATCCATGCAGATCGAGGCGTTATCGAAGAAAATAGCCAAAATGCAGGTGATGGAGCAGCAGGTGAAGTATTGCGAGCTGTGCTCAGGACCCCACGACATTACACGTTATCCTATCGGAGGTAGCACCGATTTTCTCGAGCAGGTCAACTACATGGCCGACCAGGCGCATCCACCACCCAACACGTATAACTACAATCAGGGGTGGCAGAACAACCAAAGTTTCAGCTTGAACATGCCTTGCTTTCAGCTGAGACCGCCACCGAGGCAACATGGTTTCTATGACCCAGAGGTTGGCAAACAGACACCGACAGAGGATTCAGGTTTGAAGAATTTAACTGACATGATGTCTCAGTTTATCAAACAGAATGAGAAAACTTCACAGCAGAATGATCAGAGGATTTTGCGGACTGAGCAGGACATAGTTGTGGTGGCCAAAGAGTTGAATAATTTAGCAGCTCATATGCAAAATATGGAGAGGACCATGGGTTAACTTTCCAAATCGTTTTCTGAGAGAAAACCAGGAGGATTGCTAGGGCACACACAGTCATATCCTAAGCAATACGTGAATGCAATCTTTTACTTGAATGACAACACCACTCCAGATCCAGAACCGGCGGTCAGTGCTGAGCCAGTTGATAAGGAGAGTGATGATGAGATAGACGAGGAGACTGAGGTAGAGGTTCCTGGGCAGGTTCAACCGAGGCTAAGCCCAGCAAGTACAACATGACCCGAGGAACCAGTAATGGAGAAATATGTTCCCCGACCCTACATCCCTCATATTCCATATCCAGAGAGACTTAGGGATCAACTTAAGGAAGAGCAGCATGAGAAACATCACCAGGCCGTCGTTCATTATATTGGAATTAAAGATCACCCACCCGACCCACCTTCAGTTATTACCAAGTCGACTATATCATTGCAGGCCCCACCAAAGAAGAAGTGTGGGGATGAAGCGAGCGTTAGATTGAAGAAAAAGCCGCCTGATAAGACATTGAAGGCTCCAGTGAGTGATAGGCCATGGGTGGCCTACGTGTATGCGATGTGCCTGTGAGATCGACATAAGCGAGTTGAACCCTTGTTTGAGGAGTGGCGCGTGCACGGGTCGGATGCGAGCATATTCGGTAGCGAAGGAGGTCACATCCATGACCCCGGTTGACTTAACCGCGGGTTCGAGTCCGGCTGACGACTCGTTAATAAATTCAGCGCTTCCGGGAGGCAACCCGAGTACTTGGTTACTTTTGTTTTGCTTGTTTCATGTTTTATTTCTTTTTAGTAGCTTACGTTAGCTGTTAGGTAGTTTGTTTACTTTAGTTGCATGTTTATTTTTCTTTTTTCCGCTTTATGCGTTTGTTTCAAGTTTTGCAGGGTTTTGGAAGCATGCCACTGTTGGAAATTGCAATTACTTATCATTTTGGCCATGCTTCGCGGGTTTGTAGGTAACACACAGTTTGTGGGTCGTTGGGTACTCAAGCTCCATTCCCGCGGTTCGCAAAATGTGTTTTCATGAAATTATTCAGGTTTGGATGATACGTGACCGTCACTTCATAAATGACAATCAACGGTCCGTATCCGGGTTTTTTTTCTTGGTCTTGTTGACTTTTGGTCAAAGTGGACCGTTCACTTCATAAATGACAAACAAACAGTCTATTTTGACCAATTGTTACTTTTCTTTCTGGGTTGGTATTGATGTTGATTGGTGTTGTTGAGCAATTGGTTGCAAATTGGCATAACAGGTCTATTGATGCACACATTGTGAATCGTTTGGTACTCAATCTCCATTCCAGACGGTTCGCATGTTTGTGTTGTAGACTCTGTTGACTTTTGGTTAAATGTCGGTCGTCCACTTCATAATTCACAACAAACGACTCGCATTTGATCACTTGTCCAAAAGCTCAAAATTTTTTTCAAAAATTTCAAAAAGTGCCAATTTTTGCATCCCGGTCAGTCCTGTTTCATTTTGGGTTATGTTTTCTTCCAGATTCACAGCTGGACCGCCAACTGCTTTGATTCACATATTTAGTGATTATCCAAGTTGTATATTCATTGATAGATTCATATTGTTGACACACAACTCAAGATAGTTATTCTTATTGATATATATATCTGATTGATTTGGTTGTGTTATGTTTGGATGATAGTTTGTCTTACCGAGACAGTTCTGGCACATGTTCGAGATATGTTTCATGATGCATATTTTGATTGTGGAGACTTTATGGCATTTGTGGATTCAGCTCTGGCACTTGTTCAGTCAAGAGCTGGCTCGATTCTTTTTTTCAGCATCCAGACACTGGCATATGACAGTGATAGGGGAGTATTTCAGTTCCCTTTCCCCTTTATTTTGATTTGTTTAGCGTACATTGGGGACAATGTACGAATTAAGTGTGGGGATGGGGGTAAATTGAACTGAAATTGCTTAAAGTTGTGAAAAAATTTCAAAATTTTCTTATCATATCCCCCTGTTTTTGGATGAAATTGAGATTTTTGCCCGTCTTATTGCACATGGAAGTGAGCCCGTTGATATAATTCGTGACATTTTGCTCGCCTGGGTATACGATGCTTGTCCCTAGTCAAAACCTTTTATTCGAGTATCTTGAAAAAGTATTTTCAAGCAAGTGGTTTTCAAATAAAATTAATAAATGGGATGCTTTACTTAGTGAAACTATCGGATGGGGGATTGATAGCTTGCATCATATCGGTAGCCTTTATCCATCCGTTTCCGTGAGTTATTTGAGCCTAAATTGCATTAGTTATTACATGATTGTTCTCACTTTCGTTTGGTTGAGTGTTATGCCATCATGCGCTTTCATTTTAGAACTTGTGTTGTTTATACGTGTCGAGATGATGAACTAAAAGTTGGGCATAGATATGATAGAGGCACTAGGACTAAACCCCTTTGATTTAGCCTTTTTCTTTGATCTTATCATTTCTCCTACCCTTAACATTATCCCTTAGAAAGCCCGTTTGAGCCTTTTTTCCTTCTCGTTTGATTTTCCCACTTTTTGACCCATTTAGCCTTTTGATTAGCCTTTATTTTTCTCTTAAACCCTTGTGTGAAGAAATCCGGATTAGTTTAGGATTTTGTGTATATATTTTGGTTTGTTTCATCAACTCATACTTAAGAAAAAATAGTGATTAAGTGTGATTCTCCTAGTACTCAATCTCCATTCTAGGAATTCATATAAGATTGCAAAAAAAAAAAAGAAAAAAAAAAGAAAAAAAAGAAAGAAAAAAAAGAAGAAAAAAAATGAAAAAAAAAAATTGCAGAAAATTCTAGCTCATTATGGGAGGTCATAGACCTAAAAAGAAAAAAAAAATTGTGTGTTGTTTAGCTTTTGTGTTCGGGTCAAAATTACCCGATTTTAGTTTATTTTTGTAAAATGTTTGATAGTTTAGTTCTTTTGTTCCTAGTCCGGATTTCTAAGCACTTCGCCACTTTAAAATTTCCCATTCCTACCCTAAACTCTAGCCTAACATTACAACCCTTTGGAAAGTCCTCTTGATTTATGTTCGGTTTTATGTTATTTGGTGAAGATGCGATTTCGATACAAGCTTATGATAATGGGGTGCATGTTTGGCCTTGAGTGATCCACTTAAATCGATGATCCTTTTAATCATCTATCCACTAAATTTCACCGAGTTGAGTGATCATTGTGAGGGGTGTAATGCTTGTTTGATTGAACCTTGGTGTGTGTTGAACTAGTAAGCATTTCCATGTTTTTACATTAATGTCATAATTGCTTGTTGGATTATAAATCTTTTGAAAAGTGTAAATCTTGAGAATTGGTGATTGTGGACTTTAATAGTTGCATTGGGTTGGGTAGGATGTCATGTTTTCGATTGGCTTGTGAAAGTGTTGCATGAGATTTTTGCTTGAGGGCAAGCAAAGTTTAAGTGTGGGGATATTTGATGCGTAGCATCAAGTATATAAATAAATAAATAAAATTCCCTCATTTAAATATGTTTTTAATTGGAAAATATTGAATTTATTGCTTGTTCGGGCTTACAATTTAAAGTTTCTTAAATTTAGTGCTTCAATGTTTAATAAATAAATTCTATTGTTATTTGATGGTTTTTTAACTTAAAATTGATAAATATATAAATTCCCCATTTTAATTAGTTTTTAATATTATTTTATATGGTGATTTATATGAATTTTGTGCTTAATGGTATTTATATATGAATTTTAGGTGATCTGTGCGTCCACGATGATTTTCGAAGAAGTCTGAAAAAAACGAGAGCGGAAACGGAGTCCGGATGAGAAAGTTATGAAGGAATAAAAATAATAATAACGAGACTTGCGACCCGCGCGTTGCGGCGGGCGAGACGTCGTCTAAGTATTTATGTTGAAAGAACCTTGTGGCTGCTCGAGGTCGTACATAAACCATACTAATTTGCTACCGTTAGTAGAGTAAAGGATAAACCTACATTAAAAAGAGACGAAAAAAGATAATAACATATATGATCGTTTACTGTGAGCACATCAATTTAATAAACCAACGATGTTGTTGTAAATTTCAACAACCCACATTAGTTAACTTTCAAACGCCATCTCCATCAACCGAACAATATCAAACAATAAAGTCAACGAAAGAAAATAAGCAACTCCATGTGTTCTCATTTAACCTGGTTGCAAATGAACCTGAAGTGTTCATAGTGTTTTCACATGGAGGATAATATGATAAAAAGAGAAACAAAACAAACATATAGAAGAAACAACCAAATACATATCAAATAAATAGCACATCGACAGCAGATATCATCATCAAACCCTCCTTCCCTCTTGAAAGCCATTAGCCATCCCATGAGAATCCAGCATAGCATACTCAGCATTCAGCAACCAAACCGTCTACAACTTTTCTGCAATGCATAATACCCAGATTTCCGAAAAAGCCAAAAAGCTCATCAATCAACCAACCCATAAGTCTATACGAATCCAATTGTAAGTTTCTAAGTGACCGGGAACCTATATCATTTAACCGCTCACATTTTGGAGGTGGTTTTCTCGTGAGTGTGAGATAATAAAATGATCATGTGTATTATAGATAGTTTGGAAACTAAAGAAAACACAAAAGTACATCTAATATTTTTGTGAACAACAATTCTTATAACTTTTAGGATAAATGCATTATTATATAATATTTGACTTCCAAAGTTTGATCCCGTAATAATTTTTTTTAGTAATGAATGACACCTTAGCATTTTAGATAGTAAATCTCAAAATATAAATAGCAAACAGCATGTTATTAAAGATATTACAACAAAAAATGGAACTCCTTGTAAAACATACAAATTTAACAAATTACTTACCTGTTGCCCCATTTAGCATGAAGATCCATAATCAAGATTGTTCTTCGTGTGTAATATTACCCCTTCTCACATCCGGTCGAAGATAAGACCTAAGTAACAACATACTTAATCCAAAATTAGTCTTAATCAATAAAAAAATTAATTAACTAATCAGATATATAAATTAGTACCTGCAAATTTTGCAAGAATGTTCCAAACACCTTCACCATGATCAGAGATGTAGTTGATAAGGATCAAGTCTTCTTCCATGGTCCATGGTCCTTTTCTAATGTCAACATCCGGTGCAACATGGTCACAGCTCTGGTCCATGACTGTTTCTGCAGGGGAAATAGTCTTCTGAAGTAGCCTAATAATATCATGAAAACCCTGTCACATCTGTTTACTTAAATAGGAAATGGATACTTACAGATTTACATTATGCTGGATTAGTGACAGCCAAACGATGGAACAAAGGATATAACCTGCAATAGACACTGCTAAACAGCCACAAATAGATGTGACAGGGTTTTCATATTAACTTCTGAAACAGCAAATGCAAATTAAATGAATAAATTTCAATAAATAGCAGTGATCCAACTTTGCCACTTATATCTAAATCAAACAAACATATAAAATCTTGAATGGCAAACAAAATTCGATTTCTGAAGTTAAAGTTACAGCAATTATGACCCAATTAGTAAAGACCCATAGACCCAATTAGTGAGTTTTAGAATACCTATGGCTCAGATCAAGAAATTTATAATCAAGTAAACACTATGGTTGCAAAAGTAGTTCTACATTTGCCCTCCAATAGTGATACTCAGTTTTGGTAACTCGTTTGTTATGTAGATCATCATAGCCATTTCTGCAGATCAGAAAACTGCACTAAAGCACCACCACAGGGATCCAATAATCGAAATCTGATATGAACAGCGCCTTATTAGTGTACACCTCACATTCCATAAATGTTATATATATAATATATAATCAGATTAAGCCCAGATTACAGAACCGTAATCATCATCGCCAATTTTCTAAAACCACCCATCAAGCAAATGAAGGAGAACCCGTCACACAATCCGTTAAAACACTATTAAAGGGCTTAAATTGAAAATCATGACAGACCCTAAAGCAAGCTTAGATTATCTTTTGAGGGACAGACCATCCAGAGTAAGCAATTGTTTCAGCGTCAAATTATCCAGAATAGGGAGCCAACAGAAACATTCGAGAATAAGCCACCAAAAAGAATAAGAAAGCAACATAACAAAAAGCGTCCAGAATATCTGAATTTCAAAGGGCAGTGGCATAAGTAACAACTATCATATCGTAGATGAAAAACGAACAGTTTACTTTTGCAATCGAATTACCTGAGGAAATCCTTGAAAGCCATTCAAGCAATAGTCACTTGTATGTGTATAGCAAACACTTTCAAAAACACTATTTTTCAGATCTGTGCCTTTCAAACGAAACACCTAAAGCAGAAAACACCCAAAAAAACAGAAAACACCCCAAAAAACAAAGCAGAAAACATGAGCTTATAAACAGTTTACTTTTGCAATCGAAACACCTAGAGTAGAAAACACCCAAAAGAACATTGTCGCTAATGAAATCACAAACAATAATTTCAGATCTGTGCCTTCAAATTAGAAGGCAAAATCAAACACAGCAAACACAACCTCATCCAAGATAACAATTAAACGATCATACCGTGTAAGAAGATACCAAATTCAGCAAAACCAACCAACAATTAAACGGCGCCGCCGGTACGACAGGATGCAACACTTCAAGATCGCGGCCTGTAGATCTCAGAGGGTCGACCGTCAAAGACGTAAAAAAAACCCCAAAAACATTCTGCTGAAACCCTAACGAATCATCACCGCCGAACACAGCCAACAACCGGCGTAACCACCGCCGCTTCAACGCCAAGGCGGAGCAGGCGTAACCACCGCCGTTCAATGCGAAGGCGGAGCAACAGTGGCTATAGCCGACGATCTACCGGAGAAACAGTTCCGATTTTACCAACCGAGAAGCTTTGGTGTGAATATATATGAATATTATGAGAGAGAGAGAGAGAGTATCTGGAAATTTTCTACCACCGCAAGTGGTTTTGAAGCCCACAGAAAGAAAAGAGAGACGATACGTGTAAAGCAACTGAGTGAGGACGATACGTGTAAAGCAACTGAGTGAGTAGGTGTTATGAACAGTAAACTTTGATTCACTGACAGTATAATAATAATAATAATATCAAGATCAGCAGCGCAAGCCCAACTGCTGTTAAATGGCCCAGTCCACAGTCGCAGCAGCCCAGCAGATCAAGAGAAGCCCAACAGCTGCCCAGCGTGATTTAAAAAGAAATTCTCTGGCCAGGGGAATCGATCCCCTGACCTCTACTTCCTCCAGCGAAATTCTTACCACTAGACCAGCAGTTCATTTTAGTTTAAATCTGGTTTACCTTTCTTTTATAATGTTCTCTGTCAGGCCCAGTTTCTGGCCCAGCTACCTGATGCATTCCAGACCCGTTTTTTTCAGCATATAAATTCATTTGAGCCGCATTTTCTTGGGGGGGAACCACCGAAAAACCCTAGAAAGCCCCCATATCACTTCCAAAAAACCTAAAACACATTTTTGAAGATCAAGGGAGGATTGGAGGCCAAGATTGAAGCTTTTTAAACCGAAATTTGAATATTTCAAGCTCTAACAGGTTGGGTCTTCATACAA
>JBCNJP010000008.1:7209926-7360740 GCA_039602395.1 Deinandra increscens subsp. villosa
TTGACCAACTGAAATCCTAATGACGCACTGTTATTTTCTTGTTTTGTTTAAACATTAATAAGTATGTTTATGCAAAGCCTAATATTAAATTATGTCATGACTTGATTCCGTCTTAAAACTGTGCGTGGAGAGTAAAATGGGTCGTTACACTATAATGACCCGTTAGGTCTTAAAAAAAATTTTAAACCTGTAAATCTGCTCCATAACGCCTCGTGACAGTATTAACGGGTCGTTACGATGTTTTGACCAGCAGAATCCTAATGATGGTTTTGCTTCTGATTCCTAAATGTTTTGTATCAAACCTCAAATGTTTTTTGTTTTTACAAAACCTTACACCAATTAATCAACTAATTAACTAGTCTTAATTAAAGTGATAGTATCTTAGTCGATAATGGGTCGTTCTCTTGTAACGTCCCGTTACGATTTTGCTACTTTTTTAAGTTGATGACATCTCGATAGGTTTCAATTTTGGCCAAAGCTGATTTGCTACCTTTATGATGTCATTCAACTTCACGTTACTAGTTAACTTAGCTAAAACTGATTTATTTGCTTACATTGATAACATCTAAAAAGTTCCAATTCTGGCCAAAGCTGATTGTTGCTTTTATATTGTTATCAACTGAATTAAGCATTCGCCTTACATATAGAAGTGCTTCACTTCTGGTCAAAGCTGATGGGTTGCATTTGTATTTAGCGAAACTAACTTGTGCATAAAAACTTAGATGTATCATTTCTGGTCAAAGCTGATGTGTTACATCATTTTTTGCACATACCCTTATCTTGTTCATAATGCTTAGGTGATAGGCAAGTAACCAAAGCAAAAGCCGATTAATTTAAGTAGAACCTAAATTAGTATATTATTTTAGTGTTGTAATAGACTATTTCACATCCTCATTTATTTATTTATGCCTTATGATTGTGCCTTAGCTTATCAATGTGCCTTAGTTTATGATTGTGCCTTAGATTATTAGTGTGCCTTAGTTTTAAGTATCTCATAGAATCACTTTAAGATCTTCTTTCGAACTAATATAAGATTCAATCTCCATAATTAATCCATTAAAAATCTAAAATCACTAAATGTTTCTATAAAATTTTCCTCTTATCATTATGATAATAATTCTCTAAAATGTTGCAATCAGCGGAGATATTCCAAATTTCCTAATCTGGACATTATGTGAAGAATAAAATCCAAATGAACTTCTTAAAAACATGCAAACACTTTACATCAAACATGATTAACGCAAAGTGTAAACTAGGTTAATGATTTAGTGAACGCATCTTAATAATGAAAAACATGACCCTTATCTTAAAGGCATATCACAATGAATCCTATCATAGCACATTTTAATACTCTCTAAAATTAGTCATTCACCCACAAGTACTAAAGGAAAATGGGTGTTTGATAGCATTGTGCATAAAGGATAAACAATGCATAAAGCTAGAAAGACCAGATTTGTTCACCTCACTATTACTAACCTTGATTAAAATGAAGAAGAACTTATAATAATGATGATAGTTCTAAGGTCCACAAACAAAATAAAAGAAAAACTTCTAGTTCTAAGTCTTTAATGGGACAACTGGCTAAGAAAGAATAATCATTAATGATACTTGAGCCCATTAATTTTTCAAATTAACATAGTGAATCTAATCTATTTTTATAAAGATCTATTACAATCCATAAACCATAAATAAACCAAATAACAACTATAATGAGAGTTAGTGACAAATAGTAGTTTGGTCTTTGTGTTTTGTAGTTCTGAGCGAGTGAGAAAATCTTAAGTGTGTGTTTCTGAGTGTGTTTCTTTGTGTCAATTCTCTGTGCTAAACTGATTGTAATTGTTCTCGTTTGATCAATAAAACAATCGGTTATTTACGTTTCGATGTCCGATTAGCTAGATCGAGTAGACGATCCGATGCTCACGCATTTTCATATGACCTCCACGTCCATGACGTGCAGGGCTAAGGCCCTAACATCCCTCGGATCCTCAGTGAATGGAGCCAGTCCAAAATCCAGAGACAACCCTGGGATCCTCAGGTAGGGGTCGAAATCGTTCAAGTCATAACCTAGGTCAGACACCATTTGACCTAGGTCATCGAACGAGAAGGAGTTAATGTCCACCTCGTCAAAGTAGCGAACCCTCCCATCGATGTATTGTATCCGACCATTGAGGCTCGCAAAATACCCTAGGTGATAGATCACCAAAGTAAACAGACTAAAATCTTCTTCCACTGTTCAAGAAAAATAACCAAATCAGAGACGCGAATTCCACATTAAAGCATTTGAATTTCAGTCATTTAGATGATTACTTACCGTATTCGGGGCTATCTTCCACATTCAAAGGACGCAAATGCCACATTTTCAGAGAGTGGTGATAAACCAAAAAATAGAGAGCTGAGAGAGCTAATGGCGTATATGGTGATGATTGACAATTAATTAATTAATTATATGATTTATATCCGAAACTCGACGTGGTAGATAAAGATTTGACCTCTAGTAATGATATATATCCGCCGTCGCCACATATAATTAACTAATTAAAATTGGCTACTATTTAGGCACGGTTAATATATGTGGCCATAGGTAATAGATTTTGTCACTCACAACCTACTATTTAGTCACACAACCTAATAACAGTGGCCATATGTACTAGCTTTTACACTACTAGAAAAAGGGTCTTTCTTGACGCGCGAACGATGACACACAGGTGTTTAATGACGCGCATTTTCGAGTGTCATAAAATAACTGTCAAGAATTGTAAATTCTTAAGTCAAGATGACGCGCCTTTTTGGGCGCCATAAAATTTCCGTCATAATTATTAAAAATAAAACACGGAGTACACTTAAAAAAATGCGCGTCATCTTGAAAGTGTCATTTTTTATTTTATTTTCCCGCCTCTATTTTCCCCAAATTTTCGTCTCCGACCTAATATCCCTCTTCGCTTTCCTTCAAGCCCTAATATCCCTTCATCATATCTCCGCTTCTGCTCCGCATCTCCCTCTCCGCTTCACTTCAAAAAAAAATTAATCTTCCAAAAGTAACCTTTCGAGAGAGAAACTAGATATTCGCTCAAAAGCAAATTAGCCCTTAGATTTTAGCACATCGTCCTCCATCCATCAGATGCCTATTTTTAAGGCTGCGCAAAACCGATTGATTCTCCCTCCGTCCATCCATTGTTGCGGTTCAAGATGAAATCCTCCCTTTCATCCATCCTCTATTGTTCAAGGCTGCGCAACACAACCCTACACTCCCTTGACGGACCTAAAGACCTAAATTGGGCATACGCCTCTTTTCCCTCTTCTTCCCCTGAACTAGATTTATGGTTTTTTTTTTACTTTTGGTTTTTAAATTCGGTTCGATTTTGATATTTGAGTTTGACGCATCATCTTTAGTTCTTTTGATAGAAGGGTTATAACTTCTATATTTCTTTATGGTAGGGTTTTAATCAAGTCTGGTGCACAACGAGTTGCTTCAACTGAAGAGATTGCTTGGGTTGTTCCATATACATCTCCAAAAATTAACATCAGAATCGAGATCTGGAATCCATTAGAATCGATGAATTTGCTACTATAACTGCACCTTGGAACAATCATGAGCTACTTCTTCTGATTTCAGCAAATGTAGACGGTAGTGAAACTCCCCAATTTCACAACCGACATCTCTCACATCAAGTAATGAACGGACGTTCTCTGATCTGGTGATTTCTTCTGTTCATGTACACAAATTGTTTTCATTAATGTTTAATTTGATTAATGGTTTGGGAATTTTAGCTTGGATGTATGTGTAACTGAATGTATTAGGATAAATATGAGAGAATGATCAAGTTAAGGTTTTATATTGTTGTTTTGACTTAGGATCATTGTTGGTTCTCTTAGTCAAATTTGGATACTAAATTGCAAATCTGCGAGTGAAGTTTCAGAACCTAACTGATGTATGTGTTGATTGCATCTGCCAGTTGATTGTCTTCTCTGATATGAGTAACGGATTAACTACTGACAGTTAAATGTCTTCCTTATAGTGCCTGCAATTGCAGAGTTTAAGACCATTTATATAATCCATTTCCAGTTTGCGCACTTTCTGTATATTTGCTTTATTTGAAGGTGTTTGTTTTCCTTAGGTAGTTATTACAGAATTTGATAATGAGTAACTGCCATCATGTCTAATGAGGATCATAACCTGCTAGGGTTTATCCAACATTAGCAATTATAAAAAAATACGCATACCTATCTTTTTAATAACATTAATTTGTTATGATTTTGATCTTCCATGCATCCAATCTCTAAACTTTGATAGCCTCTGCATCCAATCAAATGAAAACACTTCCATATTGTTGCTTTTGTGTGTGCATGCTGATGCGAAAACGTGCTTTCTCTCTTTTTCCAAGTGCAGAGAGCGCACCATTCAGTTATTGATGATTATGAAATTATAGTTGATTACAACAGGCAAAAACTGAATATTATTTTTAGGTATGCTTTAAATATTTGTTAAGACTATTCTACATGTTTAGGAGAGGGTCTTGGCAGTAAAAAAGAATCAGGGTAGCTTCGATTTGAAGGAAAAGAAAGACTCTTCTAATTGTTTTAGTTTTAGGTTTGAAAAACTTTTGGGTTTAGGTAAGTGTGTATTTTTGATGTTTACACTTTGGGCTAGCAGTACCGGAGCTGATCTTATCATCCTCCCGACCATAGACTTTTTAAGAAATGATTACGGTTTAGTAGAAAGTTGCATGAAAGTTTATAGTTTGTATTAATTTGAAATTGCTTTAACAAATTTTACTTATCTTCTACAGATGTTAATGCGGCTCAGAAACTGCCTGCAGAAGCCAGTCAAGTGTATCTGCATTCAGTGGTTCCTGTAAAGCCATCTTTCTTTTATTTATATACTTAGCTTTTTTTTATGCCTAATATGGTAGAAAGTTGAGGATGCAGGAAAGTTTTACAGTAATTCTTGGGTCTTTGTCTGCTAATTACAACTTACTGTGATAGTTTAATATCGTCTCTGTGCTAGGGTTATATCTGTAATATCATTGACACTGGTTGGTTTGTGCGCTTCCTTGGGCGTTTAACTGGTTTTGCTCCAAAAAACTGGGTATGTCTCTGCCAATGAATTATTTACAGTTATTGTTGGTTATGTAGCTAACATAACCTTCTGTTCTATATTGTTTAGGTTGTTGATGACAATAGAGCTCATCTTTCTGAACCCTTTTATGTTGGACAGTCTGTTCATAGTAACATTCAAGAGGTACATCAACAGTTTGGAGTTAGTTTATTATGTTAGTATTTCTTTGAAAGTGACAATTAGCTAGCGTGTATTTTTTTTTCTAGGTTAACAGTGAATTCACCCCTATTTTAAGTTGGGGTTTTCTAAATGAATAAATGTAATGTCTGGGGATAAAAAAAAACACATGTTAACATGTTATTTTTTTGCTTGAAACTGGTTAATATATCTTTGTTCAGTGCTTATAGCATATGGTGGATATGGTGGATATGGTGGATATGGTGGATATATCTTTGTTCGAGATTTATCTTTGTTCAGTTAACTAATCAAAAGCACCTAATAAAAAAACACATGGCCCTTTCGAGATTTAGCAGTTGTATAATGCTTATAGCATATGGTGGATGTATCTTTGTTCAGTTAACTAATCAAAAGCACTCGTATACCCCAATCACTGAGGTTGGTGACCGTCCTGTTAGCTACAGACCCAGTATTAATTACACCTTTAAAATGTATTTTTTATTTATAAGTTAAAAATATATATATGTATGTCTCATCTTTCGCCGCAACCCTTAGGTACCCTGAATTACATGGAACAAATGCGAGAACATGTTTAACGTTCTTGCTAGGATCTACTGTGATTGGCTACCAGATTGGTACTGGGTATAACTCGTTTTCCTTGAGCTTAAATTCATTCAAGGATTGATGTGCTCCTTAAAGTTAAACACACAATAGGAACCGACTTACATTAATTTGATAACCAACATTAGCAATAAGGTTACATTTTACTACCAATCAGTGACATTTTATGTGTTGGCAAATTTTCAAAAAGCTGTTGACATGTTATATTAGTGTAAATGCATACGCCATGTAGAATCTAATGCAACATTTAGTTTTATTTTACGTTAGAATTTAGAAAAATAAATATTGTCTTCTCAAGTTCAAAGAACTTGTTAGTACAATTATCTTCACTTTTTTTTTCAAATAAGCATTCCATATGTGGCGGCTGGCAGACAGCAACCAGTGCCACTACCAATTTACATGGAAAATCCGTAAATTGAGGTTAAATGCTGAAATTGGTAATAAATGGGAATTTTATGCCACTAGCAACCATGTATTATATGTTATATGATTAAGCTTATAATAATATAATATTACATAGAATGTTATTTAGTTGTTGTCATGATTTTCACCAGTTGCTTTCTCGTTACTGCAGATTCCTTGTGAGCATGCCTTTTGCCTGGATTGCACTAGGAGTGACTCTATATGCTATTTGTAAGATACTAAAATAAGCTTTTTATATTGTGCTGAATTAATATTAACTATACTATGTAAAACAAACTATTAATATTTCGATTATCACTATATTTTATGAACACAGGTGTAAATGCTTACAACCTCCTGATGTAAAAATGAAAAAACAAAGTTTACTGGTCAACACAAACTGACCCATTTCAATAGGATTTAATCAAACCATTTCAAGACAAAAGTGTTTTGACCTGTTACTTGACTTGCTATAACTACCTAGTTAGAAGTAATATCGATGTTCATTTTGGTCAAACAGCACTTTAGGTGGCAGCCATGGTGTGCCTAAAGTACACTATAAAGGAAAACAAGGGGAGTACTATGTAAAGTATGATTTGGCAAATGTTGATCGTGCTGCTCTTTGGCATCAGTTGTGTGCCAGTGAAGATGAAGTTATTCGCATTCGTGAAGAAACTAGAAAGCAAAGCTGAAGTATGTAGTATGACTAAGGAAAATGCTGTCCTGATTCAGAAGCTGAGTGATGCTGAGGCCGCTAATAGTCGTCTTAAGGCAATTGTGCTATTGGTTATCAGTTATATATGCTTATAAGCTATGTGGAAGAGTTTGATTACATCTGATCTCAACAGGTCCAAGAAAAAAAGGTTGACACGTCAAATTTAAATATTTTTACCTGTTTCTCCATAAGAGGTTTGTAATCGTCACTTTTGATCTCGCTAATAATAACACTGAATATGTAAGAGTGTGTTTCATCGTCATGAATAGGTTTTTTGACTTCATAATACGCGTTTGTTATTGTTAAAATTTGTCATTCTTTATTCTATTTCCAGTTCTAATCATCATTCATTGTTTGGTTCTTGTATTTTTTTTTTCTGTTTATGGCTTCGAGGCTTGCTCTGGGCTGCTGCTACTGTCTAGACCCGTCTGGGTGGGCTGCTGGCTCGTTGACTGCATTTTCTGCCGCAAGGAATAGTTCCCAACCTCTTAGTCTCTCAAAGGTCTGCACCTGATCTCTGCATCTGCTTTAAGCCCTATACTTGATCAGTTAAAGCATTCGACTCTGATTGTAGACAAGAAGCATTCGATCAGGTTGTATTGTTCTTATGTGTGAGTTGAGGTGTTCCTTTATGTATTGAGTTTCTATTCAAATTTTGAACCTTTGGTTAATTCTTGTAGTTTGTTTTATGTT
Organism: Deinandra increscens subsp. villosa; assembly: GCA_039602395.1. Taxonomy (NCBI): domain Eukaryota; kingdom Viridiplantae; phylum Streptophyta; class Magnoliopsida; order Asterales; family Asteraceae; genus Deinandra; species Deinandra increscens. Next base: position 7,217,591 of record JBCNJP010000008.1, read on the forward strand.
GCATAAATCTGGTTTGATTTATCTTTACAGTTCATTAAGGAGATTCTACATTCCAACCATTGGGAGATGACGACTTTTATACAACTGAATGTATAGATTTTGTCAAAGACCAAGCATTACCACCATTGAGAGTTAACGCCTTTTATACAACTCAAGATAGGTGTTTTGTTTATGACCGAGCAGTGACGGGTATGACTGATTTAACACTTTTTAGGTGCACAAGGATCGAAAAGCACTTGTTCTTCTTCCATCATCCATTTAGTTAGTTAATAAATGTTGGTAGCATATGAATCCATTTGTAAACTCATTGTAACTCTGTAATGTTGTTATGTATATAATATACATTATGTTGCTATAAGTGTATTTTTATTTTGTATTATCAGGTTAATTTCTATTTAATGTAGAAATTAGTGATTCTATAAAAAATATTTTTTTATATATTTTTTAAATCCATGACACCCAAAAAAGCGTGTCATCTCCCTTTATGACGGGGGCTTCCTTGACGCGCAATTTATGACACCCATTGCGCGTCATAAAATGCGTGTCATTGTTCGCGCGTCAAGAACTTCTTGACACGCGTTTTGCATGTCAAGAAGCTTCTTGACCCTGGCTTCCTTGACACGCATTTGCGTGTCAAGAAGACCCTTTCTTGACACGCAATGCACGTCAAGAAAGGCTTTTTTTGTAGTAGTGTTAGCCACATAACTAAGTAAAAAGTTGTAACAACTGCAACTTCCCAAGTTAACTTCGTTAACTTTTCCGTTAGTTCCGTTAGTGCCGTTAGTAAACCCGAGACCCGTTATTTGAATAATTTCATATTTATTTGTGTTTACTTGCTAATTAATTTTAGTAACTTGTTTCGTGAACTCGTTTCGTAACTTTTTGTGTTATTTGAAAATTTCGCGTTTTCGGGTAAAACCGGACTTCGCGCGAAATTTAAATTTTTATGCGTAAATGTTAAGTTTATGTAACCCGACTAAACATTACTTGTTAAATGAGTTTAAAAGCAATTAGAAACATTTTGAAATGTTTGCTTCACAAGTTTTTAGTTAGAAACCCACTTAATTGAGTTTTGTGCCTTATGTGTTTAAAATAGAAACTTAAGGGGCCATTTGTGTAATTCCTCAAACTCAAAAATCTGCTCTAACACCCCATCTCCTCCTCACTCCACGCATTCATCCCCCTCCTCCTCTCTTGTTTACGGATCCAACAACACACACACACACTTCGAATTTTGAAGATTCAAGCAACAAGGAGGTAAATTTGAAGGTTCTCAAGGCTCAACAACACTCACGCAAGATTCTTGTGCTTCCCAACCTCTCCTACCTGCGATTTTTCCCCAATCTTGTAAGCCCTAAGTTTTGGATTTCGAAATTTGTTAGTTGCATGTGTGTTTTAAGTGTTTGTAAGCTATATGGTGAGTTTATATGCTCCTAATTCATGTTTTAAGGTGAGGTATATCAAATGTTGATTTGGGGCTGTTTAGAGGATGGGATTAGGGCTGGAAATTTGAGTTCAAAAACTGCCATGTGTGTTCTTGTGTGTATGTTGGGTGTTTGGACTTGAAGTTTGGGTATATGGGTTTGTATGCTAGTTCCTATGTTGGGATTTTGTTATGACCTTGGTATGTTTATGTTTAAGACTGAAAATGTATGTTAAATGGTTGATTGTGATGTTACAAATCTGTACATGAGGATTGGATGACCAAGTTGGTACTCAAAACTTTCAAACCAACATAGTTGCAAAATCCCGTTTTTGGACAGATTCTGTCCAGTTTTTTGGTCAACTTGCAGAGGTCATAACTTGCTTAATTTTTATCGAAATCAGTTGATTCTTTTTCTGTAGTAAATTTCCATGTCTTAGCTTTACAACGGCTACTCGCACACTTTTTAAAACCTCTGTTTGGTCATTCAAATCACTTCTGCAAGGTAGGTGCGCAGAGCTGTATTTTTCTGTGAAAAGTAGACTTTGCTTTTTGGTTGAGCATGATAACCTCGTTTTAATAAGGGGTTTGTTAAATGAAAATGAGGCTTATATATTAAAAGTAATATCTGGAAGGTTTCATGTTCAAACTCTAAGTTTTGAATGAGTTATGAAAATTTTAAACCTACTTTGACTATTTTGCAAAAAGCTAAAATTTCCAACTTCCGACGCGCATAACTTTCTCAATACTTATCCGATTGAGTTGATTCTTTTTGTAACATTCCCTAAATGTTGAGTAGTTAGTGCCTGCCAAAGGTTAGGAGTTAACTCCAAGAAATGGGCAATTTAGCTATGTCACCAAATGGTGTGTTAATGTTTGACAAAGGTGATTTTTAGCCAACTTCGTATGCGCATAACTTCCCCAATTCTTAACCTTTTTAGTTGATTCTTTTTGCAGCAAGTCCTAAATGATATGTAGTGTATGCCTGTAAAATTTAAGGAGTTAATTCCAAGTATTGTGGATTTTAGCTATGTCACTAGTTAGGTGCTTAAAGTTGGACTTTGTAGGTCAACTTTGACTTAAGTTGCAATTTCTTGTTTTTCTCCCAAATTGGGACTTGTATGTGCATTGTGTGGATTGTATGATTGTATGAAACATGTTTAGGTGTTTATGTGCTATTTTCGTCCTAGCGACACCTACTAATTTGATTAGGCCATATTTCACCCGAATAGGTTAATTTTGACCAACCAGTGGAACCAAGTGCTGAGTACCAGTGCACCCTCAGGTGAGTTCACTCTCTATATTGTTATGTCCAGTTAGGGACGATAACGCGCAGGTGGTTGCATCCGGTAAGGATGGTAACCCAAACGGTAAGGTATTTCTTACTGAGTAAATTTCTGACATAAATATCATATGCTACATTGAATTGAACTTATTTATTAAAAAGTCCTTACATTCGAGCTGTTAATATACAGTAGCGAGGTAATGTTGAGTAGTACTACTGGGGATTGACACCCCCGCTCAGCGGTGCACGGGATGCACCCTCCCGACTGACGGTCGGACTGAGATCAATGTTAGCCTACCCACCGTGATCCGTCAAGACACGGGAAGGCAAATTCATAGGTACCCCCTATCAAAACATTGTCAGCTTCGGTTACGAACAATTCAGGTGTACATAACTATAGGCTAGCTACCTACGATATGGAATTTACTGGTCTTATGATATTGATTGTGTTTTACCTGTCTTTATTCATAAACGTTAGGTCTACTTGTGACGGGTAGACCGCTTTAGTGAACTCAGTAGCCTTGGCTGACACTTGATTGTTGAATGCTTTTCAGGTTGCTTGGAGGATCATGGATGGCACGGGCGTTGGCAATACTTACCTTTTGTAAAACCCTTTTGGAAATTGTATTTCAGATATTTTAGTAATCACTTTTGCTAAACAACAACCTTGTAAACTTTTAATGCTTCCGCTGATTTTGTGAAATGTAAACTCTGATTTATTAAATGTAATACATGGCTGGTTTACCCCTTTAACTATGGCTTGGTTGTAACTAAAGACTTGGATCCTGGTCTGGATCACATCCCACACGGTTATACTCCGTTAGTGGAAATTGAGGGTGTGACAAAAGCGTTGTCATTGCTCACATTTAGCCACGCATAATATATACTTAATAGTTTTGTTTTTTTTTTTAAATCTACTCTTCCGTCACACAACATTATTTAAACGTGGCCATACATTCCTTTTTGGTCACACGAATTAAAAATCATAAAAAATTTCGTGGCCGTTTGGTGCATTTCGCCACTCTTTTTTAAGCGTGACATATAAGTGCCACATGTTTTTGTAAAACAGTGGCTAAAGCCACTGCACCTGATTGTTGTTATCACATTAAACAAAAAAATACGCGGCTAAAAGGGTCCAAAGGCTATATATTTGGCCACGGGTACAAAATATGTGTGGCTAAAACTAGTATTTCTTACCTTTGGCCACGTTTTTTACAAAACAGTGGCTATGTGTTTAAAAAAACCCGTGGCCAAAGCCACTTTTGACGTAGTGTTTGAAGTTACCAATCAGAATAGAGGCTTCAATATGATCCAACGGTTGGAATTGGGCTGATCCAAAGGTTGAGGGGCGCGATCCGTGTGAAGGATCCTTAGCCAATCAGAAAAGAACACACAAAACCATCCAATTGTCAGGATCTGAACAATCTAACGGCCAGATGAGGCTGATCCATGTGGAGTAGGCGCTGGCCAATAGCAGACCAACAACAGTCAGCCTCCAACGGCTCTTTCCAACTGGTGGGGACCATGGCGACTTTGTTTCAGCCTATCACAGCTGATCAACAAAAATGGAATTAGGAGAAACCGACAAATGGAGAGAGAAAAACATTCTATGGTACCTAATAAGAGCCATCCACGTCATCATCTTCTCCTATTATCATGAAACCACCGAAACCCTAGGAAGTTCATCAGAAAGTCGAATATCGTCGCCGGAAAAGCATGTTCCTGCCATAACTCCGTCAATTCTTGACCAATTTTGACGAAATTTACACCCATGAACTCCAAATTCGATGCTCTATAATTCTAAACGATTAAAAACAGATAAAAACACCTCGAACGAAAACCCAAAATCAAGAACATAAGGGCTTGAACCAGACCGTTCGAACCAGAGCTGGTCGTCCAGAACAAGGAGCTGGTCGTCTGGCTTAGGTAACCTGACCATTTAGAAAAAAGAGGTGGTCATTCAACCAAAGCTGGTCATCCAAACCATCTTCAAATGAGTTTAGAATTCTCTCTCCATTTGTCGGTTTCTCCAAGAATTTCATTCACATATTTTGCTTGGTGAATAAGAATTCCAGATTCATCCTGTTTCACTTGCAAGGCTAGGAAGAAGCTCATCTCTCCTTGATCACTCATTTCAAATTTCCTTCTCATTATTTCTTCAAACTCAGTGCATAATTCTTCGTTTGTTGGCCCGTAGATGATGTCATCTTCATAAACCTGCACCATGATGATGTCATCCTTCACCCTCTTCCTAAACAGAGTCTGATCAACCACTCCTCTTGAGTATCCATTCTCCACCAGATGAGTTGATAGTGTCTCATACCACGTTCGCGGAGCTTGATGTAGTCCATACAAAGCTTTATCCAGAAGATACACATGATCTGGATGCTCCTCATCTACAAACCCCGGTGGTTGAGTCACATAAACTTCCTCATTCATTTCTGCATATAAAAATGTTGTCTTGACGTCCATTTGGTGTACTGTGAAGTTTAGATATGAAGCAACTGCAAGGAATATCCGGATAGCCTCCAATCTTGCCACGGGTGCATACACCTCATCATAGTCAATTCCATGAATTTGTCTGTGACCCTGGACAATCAACCTTACCTTGTTTCTGACAATTATACCCGTGTCATCCTTCTTGTTCTTGTATAACCAACGTGTGGGTATAACCTTCTTGTTCTCTGGCCTTTCCACTAGGCGCCACACTCCTAACTTAGAAAACTGATTTAGTTCATTGTGCATGGCCTCTATCCAACTTGGATCTCTGAGAGAAACCATCACATTAGGAGGCTCAATCTGGGATATGAAGCACGGATACATGCAAAAATTAATGTCTCCTGTGCGGCTTCTAGTGGAAACACCTGCTGAAACTGGCCCAAGTATATTGCTAATTGGATGGTCTTTGTTGATCCTTGATACTTGAACATCTGGCACATAAACAGAAACAGGCAAGTTAGAATTAACAATATTATCATTCATACCTTGATTTTGAGAAATTTCTGAATCATCATCTTTAGTTCCCGAAGATCCCGAAGCATCTGCATTGACATTTGTGGGAACTGCATCTGGTGCTTTCTCACTAACTTTTTCAACATGAGGTCTTGATTCAGATGATTGAGCAATAATGTCTTCTTCTTCACCCAAATGATGGAAAACATTTGAAAAATTGAACCCTTCAAACAACGACCCATAATCAAAAATCCAATCTGGTCCACTCCCTGCATCTATAGGATTGTCTTCAAGCCAGTCTACGTTATATACCTCAATGATAACGTTGGTGGTTTTGTTAAAGACACGATAAGCACTATTTGCCGAATAACCCACAAAATAACACTCATGCCTTAGCTTTGAATTTCCCCACATCGGACTGAATCAGAACCGTGCATGGACATCCGAATGTCTTGAAATATCCCACCGTTGGCTTCTCTTTATAAACAATCTCATACGGAGTCTTCTCATGACACTTGTTTAAAAGAACACAATTCTGCACGTAACAAGCCGTATTAACTGCTTCAGCCCAGAAGAAGATTGGCAATTTAGCTTCACACATCATTATCCTTGCTGCTTCAATGAGTGTCCTGTTTCTTCTCTCAGCGACTCCATTCTGTTGCAGAGTGTAGGGTGCACTGAACTGTCTCTCTATCCCCTTCTCTCCACAGAACATATTTAACTCAGCATTCTTAAATTCTGTTCCGTTGTCGGTTCTGATAGCCTTGACCTTCTCGTTCAGCTGATTCTCTATAAGCGTGACAAACTGTTTCACTAAGATCGGAGTTTCATACTTGTTTGATAAGAAGAAGACCCAAGTGAATCGCAAGTAGTCATCCACAATCACAAGACAGTAAGAGAATTTGCTGATGCTTTGTACTTGCATTGGCCCAAATAAATCCATGTGAAGAAGTTGTAACACGGATGACATTGAATTTGCTATCTTTGGACGGTGCGGCAACTTGTGATGCTTCCCCTTCGCACAAGCCACACATTTTTCTACAGTAGAGAAATCTTTGATAGGCAGTTTTCTGACATGTTCTCCCTTTGCAAGCTTGGTCAAATTCTTCATGTTAGCATGCCCCAGACGCCTATGCCATAGTAAAGCTAAGTTCTCATTTTGTTTGGATATGAGACAGGCTTCTTCTGAAGTTGGAGGTTGACCCATATTAAGCTGATAAGAGTTTGCTCTTCTCGGAGTACGCATCAAGATGCACTCCTCTGGAATTTTGACACCAGGCTTGAGTATTATGCATTCCTTGCGGTTGAACAACACATAATAGTCTCTATCACAAATCTGAGAGACACTCAGCAGACTGTGTGACAGCTCCTCCACATAATGTACGTCAGAAAATGATAAGTTACCACTTCTCACCACTCCTTTCTTGCTTATTCTTCCACCTACAGCACCTGCAAATGATACACCTCCGCCATTGAAGTCTTCCACATCTTCCAAAAGGGATAAGTCTCCGGTCATATGTCGGGAGAAACCGCTATCAACATACCAGAGATTGTTGATAGATCTTCTTGGCTGTCCCTACATAAATCAGAGATCAGTGAGATTTAGGTACCCAGGCCATAACAGATCTGGGCACACCTTTGGAATCAATGTAATTAACTAATTGGAGGGTTATTTCTGGCTTTGATTCAGGTACATTCACATTTTGAATGTTGACTTTTGGTTTCCAGGTGGTGTTTTTCTGTGGTCTCAACACATTTGGTGAGTTCTTGACAGACACAGGTTTCTTTTGCGGAGATGTGGCCTTTTTACCAGATGGCTTTTTAACAGGTGTCCACTCAAGTTTCAGTTTTGTGTAAACCAGTTGTTTTGTTTGAGTGACATCTTTTTGTTTCAAAACCTGTTGCTCAACCTTTGCTTTGCCATTAGGTTTATTAACTCTTTTGACTTTAGCCATTTGTTTCTCAACAAATTCTGGTTTTATCTTATCATTTCTTTTGTAAACTCCTTTTGATACATAAGTTATTTTTGGAGTTTTGGCCACATTCCACTTATCCACAACAGGCTTTGTTACCTGTGCCTTTGTGTTTGAAACCTTAGACTGTTGAGTCTTCATTGGTTCTAAACACTGCTTCCCCTGAAACAAAGCTTGTTGCTTTTGCTTTTGCTTTTCTCCTGTCATCATTTTCTCCAACATACTAGTCCGTGGGTTTTGCGGATAGTATGGTTGAAATGGTCTATTCACACAATTAGCAGCAAAGTGTCCTGGTTTTCCACATTGAAAACAGTTCATGAGTCTAGGCCCATTGACATGACTACAGAGGTATGAACGTCTTGGGTAAGACGACTTCCACTCTGGCTTATCATCCCATTTGTGTATAACATGTTTTGTGGCTTTTTCTGGTTGTGTGATTAAACAAAATTGTTCTGATTTAGTCTTGTTTGTTCTATTGAAAGTCGACACAACCTGGGGATAAGCAACAAAGTCTTTGGGCTTAGTCTCACGACCTACTTTAGTGTTAGGCACGCGAATTTTAAAACCATCAACTTTTTCATTGGAATTAGAAAGATGTTTTGATAACAAAGATACAACTAATTGTTTTGACTTGGACGTATTAAGTTCTGACACAGATGCCAGAACATCGTCCTTGGGTAAATCAGACATTAAACTATTAGACACATGACATTCATTGACTTTCAAACATTCAGCATCCTCCCCAGACACATCTTCAATACCTACTTCATCTGCACATGAAACAAAGCCATCAGCAGGTTTAACACTATTGTTTAATGACTCTTGGGACGGACCCAATTTACTTGTGGATGCCATTGTTTCGTTCTGATTACCCAACCCATAGATCATGTGTTTCTCATTTTCAAATTCCTGATCAGTCATAGGTGTCACTCCTACTAGAACACTATCTAAGGGAGGTCCTATCTCATGTGTTCCTGCTTCAGATCTATCAACCTGATCCTCCTCAAGGATTATTCCTATTATGTCTCTAGTCTTATCTTGAGGAACATCATTCTTGTTTTTGTCTGAGAAGCTAATTCCTATTCCACCTTTGTCCTTACCCATTCTAACATCAGTTATGCAGGTGTGTAAAGACTTACTGGCCTCTAGCATTCTTTTGCTTCTAATATGATTCATATCAAGTTTTACTTGTAACTCATTGTTCTTATGCTTAAGTTCATCTATCTGCTTACTCAGTTCAGCTATTTCTAACTTAGCATTGTCATACAGAAGAGCTTTCTCAGTTGCCAGTTTTTGATATTTCACTATGTCTAGTTTCTGAGCTTTTACCTTCTCTTCATTCTTTTGCCATCTACCCTTGAATGAACTCCTTTCACATTTTATCTCAAACAGTTCTAGCTGATAATTTTTACAGATTTGTCTAAGTCCAGGAATTATACGAGCACAAGTGGGATCAGAACATACCTTGATGTTATCAACCTCAGCAGCAAAGGCTTCCTTGTCTTCTATCTGAATCTCTTCAGGTTTCTCATCAGTTACAACAAATGCATGCTCTTCCTCATCATCCCTTTTCCATAGCAGCAATCATTGCATGTGACAGGCTAAACTCTTTTAACTGAGGAGTCCAGTCATGTCCACCTCCTTCCTGCACAACCAAAGCACTTGACTCTGCATTTCCTTTGCCATCACCTGCTTTCCTTTCTTCTGTTCTTTCTCTCCTCGGCTTGGTGCACTCTCTTGCGAAATGCCCGTACTCGTCACAGTTGTAGCACCTCAGCTTGCTCTTGTCGAACCCCATCCTGATCTTCTCTTGGTCCTTCCATACATTTCTCCCAGTCTTTGCCATGAACTTCTTTGCTCTGAAAACAGCCATTGCCATCTGCCAAGAGACATCCAACATTTCTACATCTTCTGGATTTATCTGATTTAGCTCACCTGACAGCATCTCAGTGGGGACTAAAGTTCCGGACATAAGAGCATGATAGCTGTTCATAAATCCCATTCCGAGTGCAAAATTGTGATCATTTGTAGCATCAGGGTTGACACCTCCACTTGAACTTGCATGAGGTTGTGCCACAAAAGCAGTTGACTTTGTGACAGAGCTCGGTCCACTTCCAGCTGACTTTCCATCTTGTTTAGAATCCACTTCTTCTGACAACAGGGCTTCGTTCAATTCTCTCTGCTCGTCATCAATAAGTTTTGACTTCAATTTGTTGATCATCTCATCAAGAGATAGTTCACTCAGCTTGTTGTTGTCCTTAATGATGGAGATGTTCGTATTCCAGGATTTAGGCAAGCTATTCAGCAGTTTCAGATTCTTATCTTCCAGATCTCGTTCAACACCATAGCTTGACATTTCGGCCATCAGAGACACGAACCTTTGCACCTATGCTTCGAAGGATTCACCTTGAATGTGGTTGAACAGATTGAATTTCTGCTTCAGCATTTGCTTATGGCTTGCCTTTATGTCTGGATTTCCCTCATAAGCCACTATCAAAGCATTCCAGAGTTGCTTTGCAGTCTTGCAGTGCTTAAATCCTTGTGCAATATCTGGTGTAAGTGCCATAGTCATGATAGCAAATGCCCTCTCAGCTTTGTTGCATCTTTCCCAATCATCATCATCATATTCGTCTTTCGTTTTAGCTTTACCCGCATTGGTTCCTTCTGAATGTGTAGGCGTATGTGGCCCATGAATTACTGCTCTCCATAGTCTTAAATCAACACTCTTCAAGTGGTTTTCAAACTTATATTTCCACTCCAGAAAGTTATCCGCCGATGTTAGTCTTAGTGGACGAGTGATGGATCCAATCTCAAAATCCAACTTCTGATACATACTTGGTTCGAAATCCATAACGCAAGCTTAGGAAAACTTAAATCTAAAGTCCAAATGTCCAAACAGTGAGATTACGATCATAAATGCCTGATTACGATCGAGAACACTTGATTACGATAACAAATAACTCCGGATCGTAAACTCCAGTCGTAAACACTTGATTACGATAACAAATAACTCCGGATTGTAAACTCCAGTCGTAAACACTGATTACGATATATGCAAATCGTAAACGCCGATTACGATGTATGTTTCCGGTAAGGCAAAATCGTAAACACACGATTTCGATGAAGTACAGTCATAAACACCAAGTTTTGAGTCGTAAACACGTAAAAAATTGAAGCTTGAACTCGTAATCAAGTTTCCGATTAAAATCTTCAAGAATCAGCAGTCGTAAACAGCCAAACAAACCCAGAAACAGCAGCAGCAGCAATCGTAAACACGAAGAACACTTCAAATCTTCAAAAACTCAAACCTTTCTTCCAGAAAACCTCGAATCCAATACCGTGAGAGCCTCGAATCAGTGATTCTTGGCTCTGATACCAATTGTAGGTCCGAAAAAACAACCAAATCACGATATTGCTATCACAAACGAGTGCGGAATCCTCGTTAGTGATTGATTCGAGAAGAAAGTAGATGAAAGAGACTTGATAAACCAAAGAAGATCAAATCTTGAATGTAAAACACAACTTTCTTGAGCTTAAGAAACTGATCGTAAACAATATATAGAGTGGCAATCGGAATCTCAAAAGTTACATTAATCATAAACACAAGGGTATATATACTACCCATTACAAGCCCTAGCCTAAATCATAAACTCAATAAAGCCAGCCCACATGGCCCAAATCGTAAATACTTAGCCCAAAACACAAGCCCAATGATCTAATGTTCATGCCTCTAAAATATAGCCCAACACATTCCCACCCCAAACAAACATTCTCCTAATCGCTTCAATTTTGTATAGAACTTTTACAGGCATTTTATAAACTCGCCCCCAAAACCGCTTTAGCAAGTGTTACCCCCCCCCCCCCCCCAAAGGATAAATTTCTTCTTTTAAAAGATGAAAGTTTTTTTGAAACCTTGTTAATAAACGTCTCCCACTACTTACCCTACCCATATTTAAACCCAACGGTACCCCCAAGTAAGTTGTAGGAAAACACATAATTTTATAACTAAACGGCCTAGCCAATTGTAAAAGATTATCCAAACCAATCCCAACCCCAAATAAAATGTTTTTCTAAAAACTGACCTTTAAACCAGACCCCATATTGAAACACCTTAAAATCCTAACAAGGTTTGCTAAATTTCCTACAGATGCTTCCCCCATAAAGACAACGTCATCACCAAAGAACAAGTGAGACAACACCGGACCCCCATTTAGGAGTTGTATCCCCCAAAACACCCCCAAACCCGTCGGTTTAGAAGCAATGACATGGAGGGATTCCATGACAGTATCAAATAATAATGGATATAAGGGGTCCCCTTTTCTGGTCCCTCTAGTCGCCATAAGCTCCTTTGTTGGAGACCCATTAACAAGAACAGAATTTGATCCGGATTCAAGACAAGCATGAATCCACCTTCACCACTTCACAGAAAAACCCATATGTTCCATAACTCAATCCGGAAAATTCTAGTTGACAGTGTCATACGCCTTTGCAAAATCCACTTTAAAGAACACCGCCTCTCTCTTAACTTTTTTTAACCACGTAATTGTTTCGTTCACAATTAACAGACCATCTATGATAAAACGACCCTTAATAAACGCAAACGGGCTTTCACTCACAATTGAATCCATCACCTTTCCAAGCCTAATTGATAAACATTTAGCAATAATTTTATAGACAACCCCTACTAAAGATATTGGCCGAAAATTGTCAATCACCTGCGGATCCTTCGTTTTTGGAATTAAAGCCAGAAACACAGCATTGCACCATTTGCTAATTACCCCAGTCTCACAAAAGGACTCCATCATTTTAAAGCAATCAGGAGCAAAATTATCCCAAAATCTTTTCATAAACCCAAAAGTGAAACCATCCGTCCCTGGACTCTTTTCGCTCCCACATTCCCAAACAGCATTTCTAATTTCCTGCAACGATAAGGGAGCAATAAGCATTTGTGCATGATCACCCGACAACCTTTTAAAAGTACCACATACTAAAATATCGGCCTCCTTTCCAATGGCTCATGAAAACGTTCCTCAAAATGATTGAGAATGTATTCTTTTATACCCTTTAGGTCCGTACACCAATGATCCCCCACCATCAGCCTCGAAATTCTATTATTAGCCAATCTAGTATTTAACACAACATGAAAAAAAAAAACTTGTGTATTCATCCCCTTCCACTTCCCATTTAATTTTTTTTCTGTTTGAAATCTTTTGCCGTCGTACTTTCCAATTCAATTAATTTCTTTTTGCACTCAATCCTTTCCACTCTCTCCTCCTCCGACAATTGCCTCATCTCCCCTACTGATTCAAAAGAGTTCAATTTATCTCTCAGAACCTTTCTTTCTCTTTCCTCCTGCTCCTTGACCGTGCCCAAACACTCTTTCATCCATTTTTTTATGAATTGCAACCTAACAACTAGCCCTCTATCCGTCCTTGGCACTGATGGGGCATGAGCATAAGCCAGCTTAACAACCCTTTCAAAACCATCCCTATTAAACTAAGAGTTGAAGCATTTGAACGGAATCGGTCTAAAAAGCAAGCCCCATTTCTAAAACTAACGGGAAATGATCAGAATATAATCTTGGAATAGCCGTAACCACCACCGAAGGCCACCTAGACACAAAATTTCTACATAACAAGATTCGATCTATTTTGCTTAATTTTCCCCCTTCACTATCCACGAAAGTAAATATATGCCCCTCACCCCCCGCCCCACCCCCCACCCATTCGTGGGTCCACAAGTTCCATTTTGTTTATGAATTGATTAAAATCCCTAGCCGTCACCTTGCAAAATTCTAAGTTCCTACGTTCGTAGGTTGCCCTTACGGCATTGAAATCCCCCATGTCCACCCAATGCCCCCCCCCCCCCCACTGGTGTTTGATCGCCACGATTTGATCCCAGATCTACTTCTTTTTCCCCGACAGTTTCGGACCATAAACGTTAACTACATACATGACATCATGACCAGCCGCAAACATTCTTTTAACAATAATAAAATTCTAATTTTTAACAGCATCTAATTTCTGAAAAGAATTAGGATCCCATATATCATACCACTCCACCTGATCTACCATCCGCACCCACAGCAACAAAATCGAAATCACTTATGTTCTAGAACTTATCTACAGGAATATCCTCCATGTTCCTAAGCATCGTCCCCTGTTTTAGGTCATTTTTGAAACCCCCCCCCCCCCCTGATATTCATTAACAATATATTCAGTTATGAACAAATTCATTCCCCTACTCCACAATTAGATCCCTCACCTCGACCTCAAAATTGCTCATCCCAAAGGCCATGGCAGTCCTCACATCCACAGTTTTCCTGGTCTCCGCCCCAATCCATTTCCTGCTTTTCCTATGCGCCACCACACCCAAATATTCAACTGATTGCGTTCGCGAGGATGACGATGTATATCCTTTCGAGATTGCTGCCCAGATAGCAGATTTGCTCCAGCCATGCATCATTTTCTGCTGGAATTTTATGTGTTCAGCCTTCTATTTTTTACCCGCTTTCTTCACCTTTTTCATGATAGGAAGCGAAGAAACACCCCCATCATCCCACATATTTTCCTCTTCCTCCTCTGGTTCGCTCTCCCTCCTGAGGTGTTTGTAGCCATCAAAGGTACAAAATTTCCAATCCAGAGCCGAATCCCTGATCACGTCAGCTTCATTTTCATCAACATTTGAACCTTCGAAGTCTCCCCCTTCGATTTTTTCTTGCTCCACATTTTCATTCGAAGCAATATCTCCCCCTTTTTTTAGATCGTGCTCCCCTGTTTTCTCAAATCTCAGACTTTGGTCAACCTGGGTATTCTCATGTCACTCATTTTCACCGACCAGCCCATTACTATCATCCACAGCCTTTTTAGTCTTACTAATCGGACCCTTTGAGTTTTCAAAATGGCCCACATGCTCACAATCATGACCCAATTCTTCGGTTGCAATTTTGGATTTCCCCTTGGAAGGCCCCACCTACCCCATCGACTCCTTAACCCTAGAGACTTCTTCCTCACTATTGTCCTTCCCAAGATCAATAGCATCATGATTAATTCTATTTTCGACATTCCCACATTTACCGATCATTTGCCCATCGACAACCTCCTTACCCTTGTTGTTGTCCTTGATTAGGCGTCATTCACTGCTCCCCACATAACTGTTCGAATTCTTCTGCCCATTGAAATCCCGGTCCGCCTGACTACCCGTCCGGCAACCGGAGCCAATAATGCAGCCGAAAAACTTTAGCTTTTAGTGGATCATGTAAGGCCAGTACGCTAATTGGCCGAGTATCCTTCATAAATTACACCGGAAAACAACTCTGATTTCAAGCAACATCAATTACCTCTTCAATCCATCCCATCCTCTTGGTAAGAATATACACTTCTCCAAACGAGTTCGCTTGGACTACAAACATCTCACGAATCATATCATAAGTGACATCATCCTTGATCATAATCGGAACCCCTGTTATCATAAGACGAACTACCCTCTCTGTTTCGTGCTCGTAACCATCCCACATGCGCAGATCCCTAAATGTTCTAGACCATTCATCTTTTTTATCCATGAAGAGTTTTCTCGCATGCCCGCCATCCTTGAAAGTGATAAGAATCTTTAGACCACCGATATATGAAAGAGTACAATTGACAATGCCCATGGCGTGGATTCTTGCCCTGACCTCCTCCATAAGTTCCATGAATTTTAGCTCTCCTATCAAGGACCTTTCGTTACAATGGAGTGGATAAAGAACTGGATTATTATCCACCACTATTTTCCTCTTTTCCTGGCCCTAACATCGCGATTTCGAGGTTGTTTTAGAGCCATCCTCCTACCCCTCCCACCTGACCATCCATCAATACTCCTTGAAATTTCTCCGATCGTATTCTCTCTGTTGATACATGGTCCTTGATCGTCATGTGAAGTATCGAATACAAGACGGATTCACACAAGGATGCTGAGGTCCGAACTCAGGCCGAACCTGGAGTTCGGACATGGCCGGACGTATGGCCGAACCTGAGGTTCGGTCGGGTCGTATTTCAGTCCTATATATATGTGAGTCTTGTATTGTAGAGGTTGACATTTTATGCTTCCGCGTCATATATTCTCTGTGTACTCTGTGGTCTCTGTGGTTAATACAAAGCTCATTTGTATTTACTCTTTGTGTTTCATCTCGTTTATATTGATTTCATTACGACTAAGTAGAAGATCCGCACGCTCACGCACTTTCAAGTGGTATCAGAGCATTTGGTTTGCTCTACTAGTCGGAAATCAGTGTTTCTCGGAGTTTTGAGTTCAAATTCACGTTTTTGCGAAAATGTCAATCATTTTTGAGTTCGTTTGATTGTTTCGAGTGTGCTTTTCATTCAAAATTCATTCCTAAGTTGTTTCTATCATGTTTGCTTGAATTCCTGTCGAAAATTCCAGTAAAAAACGTTGAAAATCGAGAGAATGGTGTCGAGTGAATTCTGTCCTGTTTGAGGTTCGGACAAGTTCGGCATAACCGCTCCGAACTTGAGGTTCGGACGGTGTTCGGTCTCTATATTGATTCGGTGAGAGTTCAGTGAGGGATCGGTCAGTGTTCGGACTAAGTTCGGTGATAGTTCGGAGTTGTTGGATTCTTGTTCGTCCGAAGGTCAGGTTCGGAGAGAGTTCGGCGTTCTTTAGGTTCGGACTAAGCTCGGAGGAGGTTCGGACGAGGTTCGGAGTGAACAATAACCAGTTTTTCGAAAATGTCCGATTTTCAAGCTTTCGTGGCTATTCAAAATTCAGTTCAGGCAACGATGCAAACAATGATTAACTATGATAATAAAATTGGAACAAGTCAGAAAGTTCCCAAATTACTTAAATTGGAAGATTGTCATAGTTGGGTGACACGATTTGAAGCATTTGTTTCTGCAAATGATATCGATATGTTGCTATCGTATTCTGAACAATATACATATCCTAAGGGAGAGGACGGAGAGCCAATTCTTCAAAGGAAGCTTTCTAGTGAACAAAAGAAAGCATATCAAGCTGAGAAAAAGGCTTATGGTACTTTAACAATGGCTTTGCCTACTGATTTACTACATCAATTTTCAAGTAACTATACCGCAAAGAGTTTGTGGGATGCTCTAGAAAAGAGACATGAAGGCAATGATCAGTATAAGAAAAGTCGACAAAAAGTGTTGAAGAAAGAATTTGATAGTTTCAAGCATTATCAAAATGAATCAATTCCTAATCTGATTGCAAGATTTGCACATTTAATGAGTGAAATGAAATTGGTGAATCTTACAAAAGATGAGGCAGATAGGAAAGAAAAGATTATGGAAGCTCTACCAGAGAAGTGGGAAAATTATGTGATGATGATTACTAATGATAAGGATTATCCAAGGTTGTCGTTTAATGATCTGATTCAACGAATCCAAGCTAGGGATATGGAGTTAAAAGTGAACAAGTCACTTCCTGAGCAAATTCAGAATCCTGTAGTGTATTATGGCAACAATGATTCAACTTTGAATGCTGGAAAGTCTAATATTCTTAGTCTTGCACCCCCTACAGTGTTTCTGACCGGTAAATCTGACACTTCAAGTTATTCATCTGCTGGTTGTACTGTGTCAATTCCTAGTTCTTCGACTCAAAGTGCATTGTCTGTTCAAACTGTCGATGATTATAATGCGGTGATGTCTGCATTGGTATCTTCATACTTTGGTGTTATCACTGCTGTGAGTAATGCTGAGTTAGCAAATGAAGATTACGATCAGATTGATTATGATCATTTGGAGGAAATGGATCTAAATTGGCAATATGCTATGTTGGTTCGTCGAACAAAGAAGTTTTTCAATAGAACTGGTAAGAAGAGACTTAATCAGGAAGGAAAGATTGGATTGGAAAGGTGAAATGTTATAAGTGTTCAGTTTATGGTCACTTTGCTCGAGAATGCCCAAGTTCTACAGAAAGTAAATTGAAGATTGGTCAGCATGCAAATTTAGTTTTTCATCCGTCCGATAAAGCTGCAAAGGTTGATCAGAAATCTGCTACTCTTGCTCATGATTGGACTGATACATTTATGCATCCAGATGGATTTGCCTGGAATGCAGATTCAGAAATTAAAAAGAATAATACTCCAATCTCAATTGCTTTAACCGTTCAACATGCTGATGATGAAAGCTTTTTAACAGAATCTGATACTTCTTCAAGTATATCTTTGGTTCAATAAGAATTACCTAAGTCTTCTGAGAATTCAAAAGATGATGAATTTAAATGTTATAAATGTGAGAAGTTGCTCAAGAAAATTGCAAGTTTTGAACAAGATTGTCAAATTTCAACTGAAGAAATTGTGGTGTTAAAGAAAGAGTTGGAAGATTTTCAAAAGAAATATTATGCGTTAGTTCATATTCATGAAGATGTTTTGAAGGAAAAGGCTCAATTGGCTGAAGAGTGTGAGAAAGCCAAAGCTGAAGCATTAGACGCAACTCGAGATTTTGAGAATCTGTTTGAGAAGAGTTATCCTGTTCAGCAAAAATATGAAGAGGCTACTGCTCTTATTGCAAAAACTGCTGTTACAGTTGAGAAGCTACAAAATAAGATCTCTATGCTTCAAGATGAGAATGTTTTGTACCGGGACAAGAATGAAGTTTTAACTAAAGATGTTGAGATTTACAAGCAAAAGAGAGAAAATGTGCTTGAAGAATTATATGCTGAATGTGAGATCCGGAAATTACAAACTTATGAATATGATGATCTCAATGCAAAATTCATCAAGTCACAATAAGAGGTTTTTGAAGGTCAACAGAAGATTAATGATTTAAAATTGGAGATTTTGGAGTTGAAAAGGCAAGTGAAGAACTGCAATTTGTCACCGACATTGCTTAACTTCTTATACAAGCAGGATCAGAGTTCGGAAAGTTCTAAGAAGGATGATGTTCACTTGGTTCCTCAACCAGTGGATTTAATTGAAGTTACTGCTACTCAGATTGATCCAAAAGATGACTTGCATGATTATTCCAAGTTTGTCACTCCATCCAAGAAGAACAAGTCCAAGTCTAAAAAGAAGGAGAAACCTTTGGGTGAAGCTCCAAAGTTTACTTCAAAGTCTGTATTGCTGGAAAATGAGAAAATATTTGATAAGGTTGCTTCCAGTTCTTCATCTGCGACCGAAGAAGACAAAGTTTTGATTGAAAAGAACAAGCTGAAGGATATCAAAGCCAAATTCACTAGTGACGCTAAGTCAAGAGAAGTTTCAGGTTCTTCTTCCGGTTCTTCAAAGACTCGAGGATCTAAACATAAAGGGTTAGGTTATAAAGTGTTGGGAGACTCAGTTCAAGCAAAGAAATCTGTGAAGGTTGAAAAGGTTCCTAAAGCAAAAGTTACAAAGAACTCACCATCTCAGAAGGAATTTTCTTATTATTCTGAAAGATCTTCATCTTCAAGGAGTCCATCTCCTAGGTATGATTCTTCTGATGGTTTCTTTGATAATTTTCATTCTGAACATTCATCTGATTCTCAAAAATCAAAACATTTTTCAAACAATTATAGAGAAAGACTTTGTTATGTATGTCGTCAACCAGGACATCTAGCTGATGATTGTCCGACGACTGCATATATCCACAAAACTGCAAAATATGTGGATCACAAAGGTCAAATTTTTGATGAACCATGGTCCCCAAAGCTTAAGTCAACTCGTAAATCGTCTTGGTCTAAATCAAGTACGTCGGTTGGATCTGATTCAGGTTCTGATCAAAAATTAAAACTTTTACAAATTTGGAAACCAAAAGTTGTTTCCAAGGCCAACAAGGACTTTGTGGAAGACACCGGGCGACCCGACGCTGTTGATTCGGGTCGATCCCAACGCGACTAATGATTTATTTGGTGTCAAGCAGGTCTTTCAAGAAGACCTTTTGGTGATTGGAAAATTGCTGATTGTGAAATGTCTGTTCTAATTAAATGCTAAACTGCGAGTATTCGTGTTGGTTGATCAATTTTTTCTTGATTTTTCACTCCGTCTCATTCTGAGGGGGGGTTTGTTTTTGCAAAATATTGTTTTTCAAATCGTAAATATGCAAATCTATAAATAGAGTTGTCATTTTTAGGGGGAAAAATTTGAAAAAGACAAAAACATTGAAAAATGCAAAAAGCCAAAAACATTGAAAAATGAGAAATTGTATCTGACATTATTGGGAAATGATGGTACATTGGCCGACAGTGTCTGACTTATGGATAAAGTAGATGAAAAAGCCATAAGACCATTTGATCGATGTGCAAGGTAGGCTCGGCAAATTAGAAAGTATACAAATGTGATATATACTAAATCTGATGCTTGACCTAGTGGACAACATCTTGATGCATATCTCATGATATATCAAGAAAAAGACATGTGAAAAATAAAATGAGAAGTCTCTGTGTATACATGTGTTCATTTTGCAAAGATTTAAACTTGTTTGATTTTCTTTATTTTGTCAAACGATCGGACTTTCTCTGCGTGTCGAAAGACCGACCTGATCGTTGTTCGTTTGACGTTCTGCTTTATTTTCTTTGGTGTTTCGTATAACTCATCGGACTTTCTCTGCGTGTACGGAAGTACCGACCTAATTGTTGTTGAGTTATACAATTTCAACTTGTTTTATTTTCTTATTTTGTTAAATCCGAGGCCTTATCTGCGTATCGAAAGATCGACCTTAAGGTAGACGATTTAACGTTCTTATTTCTTTTTGCATGGAACACAGTTGACTAAATCATGGTTACAATCATTATGTGATTAAAATCACAAATGAGATTACAAAATGTGATAAGCAAAAGCATATCTGAGTTGACTGATAGTGTGGGGTACACTGGTCAATGCAAATTTAATCAATACCTTAACATATCTAGATGTTATGAGTATGATTGTGCCGGAGTTTAAAGTTGGACAAACTATATCTGCAATCGGCATGGCTTATGTGCTGTAATAATCAAAATTGAAATATAGTTCAGCATGTTATGACCAATATGATCCCAAGTTGTGATCTTTCTCACAAAAGACAAAAATAGTGTCTAATTTTGTATTGTTTTACTTCTGTTATCAGAAAGTACCAAAAAGATTTTAGGTTTGTTTTGATATAAAGCTTCTAAACGTCAAAAAGTTTTGTTTCTAATTTGTTTTCGATTGATCAACACGGAATACAAAATCAACTTTCAAAATCAATCTATCTTGGAGTCTCGAAGAGACATTTTGCACCATGATTATTTATGTTGGCAGGTTTCTAAGTGGGAAGAAAGCATCACAACTTCAAGTCTTCTGAAGTTTGTTGATAAAGAGATTACACACGATGCAATATCAAGTATTCAAGATTGAACTCATCGTCAAGATCGAGGAAGAGTTTGATTGAAGATACAAGATACAAGTTTGAATGGAGAAGATGATACTGCACATGCCGAGGGGGAGTTTGTTGATACATGGTCCTTGATCGTCATGTGAAGCATCGAATACAAGACAGATTCACACAAGGATGCTGAGGTCCGAACTCAGGCCGAACCTGGAGTTCGGACATGGCCGAACGTATGGCCGAACCTGAGGTTCGGCCGGACGTATTTCAGTCCTATATATATGTGAGTCTTGTATTGTAGAGGTTGACAGTGTATGCTTCTGCGTCATATATTCTCTGTGTACTCTGTGGTCTCTGTGGTTAATACAAAGCTCATTTGTATTTATTCTTTGTGTTTCATCTCGTTTATATTGATTTCATTACGACTAAGTAGAAGATCCGCACGCTCATGCACTTTCACTCTCCGGTGCTCCCCAAACTCCTCACTACCCTATTGAAAACAACATCCCTACCCCTATCGACATGCACATATTGATTCGTTCTCCACCCATAGTCCACAGTATCGCCATTCCTCACCATCCACCCATGCTTATCAACCATGTTATCATAATTACCTTCACCCCCCCCCCCCCACCCCACCTTTCTACCCTTTTTAAACTTGGAAGTGTAAATCCTTACCACAACTCCATCCACCTTTATCAAGCGAAGCTTACTAAGAATGTTCTCCACATCCCTGTCACCCCAGAATCTGATGAAGCCAAATATTCTCCCACTCCAATCCTTTTCATTAGGTACAAATGCATCTGAGATGTTTCCTGCATGCTGGAAGGTTTTCCACAAGAATGTGCTTGTGCACCCCGGTGGAAGATCCGCCAGAAAGAATGATGTTGCATCTACGTTGCTCCTGTTCCTACCTTGAACCTTTGTCCATCCTTCGCCGTCACTTTTTCTCCTCGAATCGTCTCGACATCTGGCATCCATTTTTGCTAAGTCAGTTTGAAATCAATTCTTCTTGGATACTAACCAAGATTCTGAGTTTTAATGAGGCAACAAGTAAGATCTGCAGTGACAGCAAGATTAATAGTTTATATGTGATGTGATGATCCAGTTGAAGCTTGTTAATTCTTTGTTAACTAGTTGAATTAAGGTGGATATTTGTTGTATATAATTCTACTAGTTAAAAGAGTGATATAAAGTTCTGGGTATAAACTATCAAATTAGTGAAACTATAGGGACTGGATGTGAAACTGTTTAAATGACCGTTTATCATTAACTTTGCTTGAGTTAATTAATTAGTTGGTTACCACAATTTGTTAAAGTTCGGTTAAGAGTATAAGATCCAGATTAGGCCTTTATAATACTCTTGAGATTTCCTTGTAATTTTTCTTATAATCGTTTTCGTTGTTAATCACATAAGAGTTTCCTCATTTCAATTTGAGTTATTCAATTGATTCTTGGTGTTAATTCAACATCGTATTTTCCAACAAAATTTCTTTTTAATAGTGGTGAAAGGTTGGTCTTTGACGAAGAAACGTAAAAAAAGTTTCTTCACAATATTTTTCTTTTTACTCTTTGGTGTATTTGGAAGATGAGAAATAACAAATATCTTCAAAAACAAATGCATGGATCCTAAGGTGATATTTGGTGACATGAAGACTTAGGCGTATCATTGGATCATGATAGAGGGAAATTTCATTGTTTAGAGTGAGAGAGTATTAGTGTAATTTCTCTTATAATGTTGTTATAATCTAGTATGTTGCTAGTGTTTTATGATAGACTAAATAAGTAGATATAGATATAATAGATCTGACAATTCTTAGGAATCATATCCACAATTCTTAGGAATCATATCCAACGAGATAGAACTTTTATTTCACCATTGTAATTATTTTATAGAATAACATTGAAACAACTTCTTAAACTCTAGTAGAGGCGTTTACAAATGGTGAGACCATCACCTAGTGGAACCATGCATATTTCGATACGAGGATCAGCCGCAAGTGATTTATTGAATTTTATAATGTTAATTCTGTCCTCCTTTAGTCTCTCAATAACATGTTCCTCGGGTTTTGCCACCGTTCCCCACCACAGCGTGTTGTCGTACATCACGATCCCATTCACCTTCAGTAGTTTCATT
Organism: Deinandra increscens subsp. villosa; assembly: GCA_039602395.1. Classification (NCBI taxonomy): domain Eukaryota; kingdom Viridiplantae; phylum Streptophyta; class Magnoliopsida; order Asterales; family Asteraceae; genus Deinandra; species Deinandra increscens. Next base: position 7,240,635 of record JBCNJP010000008.1, read on the forward strand.
ATTCGCTCATGGTAGTTGATATAGTTGTTCTTGTCCGCATCAATGAAAGCAAAGTCAAAACTTCCTTCGTTGGCATGCTAGAGAGGGATTATACATAGATAATTATTAAAACTAAAACGAACATGACCAAAATATATGCAATTCATTACGAGTGCTAGGATCAACTAGTGCCTCTTTAGGCCTCTCTCTCAATTATCTATACTCTTATTATATATAATTTTTAGTTATATACATTGTATTACGATTAATTTGAAGAGGACAAGTTTTTTCTTTTACTTCAAAAATTAAAAGTTTAACAAGGCATATTAGAGTCTTTCAAAAAATAAACTTAAATAAGGAATTAAATTTGAATTTTTAATGAAAAATTTAATTAAACAATCAAAATTTATAAGAAAAAAAAACTTAATTATTTCTAGAACTAAAGTAGATTAAATTTGATTTTTTATGAAAATTTAAATGATCAAAAGCTTTTTAATAATAATCAAAATTTAATTTATAGAACTGAAGTAAAAACTATGTCAAATGCAAAAAATTGCCTTTTAAATGGAGAAACGCATATCATGTTATAAATTATCATGCACAAATACTAATTTATATTATATTATAATACATAATAGAATGACAAATTTATCATTTACTTCAAAAATAGGAGTTTAAATGGGTATAATAGTCTTTAAACAAGAAATTAAAATTGTCTTTTAATAGAAAATAAAAATTTTAATAGTTTACTTAATAAATAATAATCGAATTTTTAACAAATTTATATATGTAGAGTAAAAAATAAGTTATATATAAAAATTGTCTTTCAAATATAGAAATAAATATTATGTTGTAAATTGTCTCTGTCATACCATCACACGAGTTTTGTTGTTTAAATATAACGTATTTTTAAATGTGACAATATAATTTTTTTTTAATTTATCGCCTTTCTTTGTCGACATGGTTGATACTTGTTGCAACAAACCGATGAAAACTTACTTTTTCTAGCATTTTATCGAGAACCGGTAGTCCCTCGGATTGGATAAACTCGATCTTATGCTCCACCCCAGCCTTTTCTATAACCGGACGGCCATACTCATACGCTTCGCGATCCACATCTATCGCTACAATCTATGCCAAACACTAAATTAACTATCCGGCCAATACAAAAATGTACGTACCATAGTTACCAAAATCACAAACCTTGCCATCATCTGGAATGCTTAATGCGGTTGAAAGCAGCGAGTAACCCGTAAATACCCCAACCTCTATCGCTTTTTTCGCCCCGATGAGCTTTAACAACATCCCGATCATCTGGCTCGAATCTGGTGCGGCACCCATAATAGCCCTAAAAATCAAGATCTCAATCTTTAGTGTTTTATTTTTGTAGCTAATTTTACAGATTTTAAACATGAAGATCACCATGGATGTGTAGCGGTGACCGCTCTAAGCTCCTTCAATGGCTCCGGCTCGCGAGGGTAGACATTAGTTTCTAGGATGTACTGCGTATAAATTATATCAAATTAAAGATTTAAGGACTGAGATTTTAAGCAAATATAAGCTGGATCGAACGAATGCAGTATGAACAGACCTTGTATAAGTCAGGAGTTTGCAATAAGCCTGGATGGGACTTCTCAGTTGGCATGTTTGGTGCCATTGATTGTGTATGTTTGTAGGTGAAATTTGTGAAGCAGAGGAAGTCTATTTATGCACACAAAGGAGAATCACATTATTAATTTGTGAAGCAGAGGAAGTCTACTTATGCGCACAAAGGAAAATCACATTATCTATGGGCATATATAAACGAGAATCACACTATCTATGGGCATATATATACAAAGATTCTAACCAGACACCCCAGATCTCTATTTCTACAACCCTATACGTCTCGTATAGGGAAAAAGACAAAATACTGCCCCCTGAATTTTAGGAAATTCTGTTTTTTCAACGCTATACTCCCTCGTATAGGGCTATGTATAGCACCCTCGCATTGATAACCTCGTACTGATAAGTATCCTATACGCCCCATATAGATGTGTAAGTTTAGATTATGGGGTGTACGGATAGGAAAGTCCCTATATATATACTAGAAATCATAGGATTAATTGCTACTAAAGAGAAGAGTGAATTACAAATTCATCCTTTATATTTAGCTAAATTATGGTTCGTAACCTTTTCGAAACTAAATTACACTTAATGACTTTTTTTTATTCTTCTAGAAATTGTTACGGATCGGGACGCTTTCCTTCACCGAAATTGACTTTTTCTGTTAGTTTTTTCAAAGACCAATGACCAAATTTCTAATGGTGACTATTCCTTTAATTTAATTTAATTTTTTAATATTTAAAATTAATTAATATTAGTATTTTTATAAACTATAATTTTCTAATAAAACAAATAACAACAAGTAATAAAACGAACAATGAACACGAACAAATCAATTAATTTATCTATGGTCAACAAAAAGAAAAGATTAGTAAACGAACAAAAATAAAAATTTAACAAAAGATATTTTGTTTTATTCATTTTATTTACAAAATTATATATTGAAATATGAAACAAAATTTGTAAATGAACACATGGTAGCCCAGTCAGCAAGTAACTCATGTGTAAAAGAGGTGTAGTGGGAGGGAGCTCTAAAAATATTAAGAGTAAACTTCGTTTTTCATCCACGAGGTTTAACCTACTTAACCATTTCAGTCCAAACTTTTAAAATTTACGCTTTTAGTTTCTAAGGATTTTATTTTCTTATAATTTTAATCACTTTTTAACATATTCAAAATTTTCAATTAGTTTTATAGTAAAAGACAAATATGCCTCTTTTCTTTAAAAATTAAAATGAAATCTTGACAAAATGTTAAAATGTTGTAAGGCTATGTGTAATGGTTAGGCTAAACGTAGTGGGGCGTTTTTGGGGTCCATAACGCCTGTCCATAACGCCCCGACCACTAAACCCCGGCGTTATGGGGCGTTATGGAGCCCAAAATCGCCGGGGGCGTCAGGGAGATAACGCCGGAGAAAAGGAAAAAGTCAAAAAATTTAGCCGTTGAACGGCTATATATCCGTTAACTTTTTTTTTTTTTTTAAATTTAATTTAAACACCTTTTTCACTATAAATACCCCACATATTTTATAAACTTTCACACACCACACCAACTCAATTCTCTTCTACTTCATCTATTTTCTCTTAAAAATGTTTCCCAACCAACCCAACAACCAACCCAACTCTCGACCTAATAACGGGGAGAACGAACCCGATCAAAACCTTTGGCAAATGTTTATGAACATGCCTCCCCCTCAATTCCCGTCAATGAACCCCGCCACTCAACCTTTCCCGAACCAATTCACAAACATGAACCTTTACTCTCAAGGTTTTTCCCAATTCTCCCAACCACAATTTGGAGGTTATCCACCTCAACCATTTCAAGCTTCTCCAACCCCACGACTTTCTCCAACCTCGCGACAAACTCCAACCCCTCGAGCATCTCAACCCTTTTCTCTTCAAGATGAGGACGTTGAAATCGTCCAAGAAACACAAGAGGTCGGTGCATCACAACCAAAACAAAAAGCTAGAGGAAAGAGTAAACGATCTCACAAAAAAAAAGAGGACGACGCGAGAGCCACGAAGGAGATACAATTTTGGAGCGACGACGAGTGTTTCGCTCTTTGTCGAGCTTACATTGAAGCTTCGGAGAACCCGACAAAAGGTTTTTTTTAACTAAAAGTTATGTTTTTTTAAAAAAAATAATTTTTTTTACTAACTTTTGTATCTTTTTTTTTAGCAAACAATCAAGATGCGAGAGAATTTTGGGACGAGATTCGGTCCAAGTTTTTCATGTTGATGGGGAAGGGCGAATACCGAAACCCGGATTCGTTGTCGTCCAAATAGAGAGAAATAAACAGAAAATGTCAAGCTTTCTCAACTTACTATGATCGGTCCAGATCAAATTGGCCGAGTGGTGCGAACGACGCCGACATTTACGATAGGGCGGTGATCGAATACCAAGCGGAGCGTGGTCACTTCACTCTCAAGAGGTGTTGGTCGTTTCTCTACCAAAGCGAGAAGTGGAGATCGAAAGCGGATATAACAACACGTCAAACCCGAAAAAGCAAGAAATCCAAGACGTCGTCTTCCGCCGATCCCGAGTCGTTTGACTCCACCGCTCGAACATTCGATATTAATTTGAATGATTCGGACAATGATGATGAGGATGATGCTCCGACTCCACCCGTGGAGACTACTAGTGGGAGGCCAAGAGGTCGAGATTTCGCGAGGGCTAACCGTGGAAAGACTCCGGTCACCGAATATCACGCGGTGATGGCCGAGAGTATTCAAGATTTTGCACGGTCGAAAAAAAAGCAAGTCGAGCAAATCGACGATTATCAACTCGACAAGGATCTCGAGTTCCTCGCCCAAAAACCGCCTGAAAACGCCGATCCGGTTTACCTCGCCCTCCATCAGAAAAAGATGGAACGAATCAAGAAGAAATGGAAGTTGTAATTTTTATTTTTATTAAGTTGTAATTTTTTTTAAATTAGTTGTAATTTTTATTTTAATTAAGTTGTAATCTTTTATTTTTAATTAGTTGAAAATTTTATTTTAATTAAGTTGTAATCTTTTATTTTTAATTAGTTGAAAATTTTATTTTAATTAAAATAGTTTAAAAAAATAAATATTAAGTAATGATGGTGGGGCTTTATGGGGCTTTATCCACTACACCATAAAGCCCCATAAAGCCTTGCCCAGTCAGCGTCCACATGGCGCATAATGCCCCTTGTGGGGCTTTATGGGGCTTTAACCATTACGGATAGCCTTAAGGCTATGTGTAGTCATAATGCCCCATCATGGGGCATTATGTGACATGTGGCAGTGACGTGGCAAATGGGGGGTTATGGGGGATGGGTGTGTAGTCAAGAATGGGGGGTTATGTGACATGGTTGGGACGTGACAAACTGGTGGGTATTTTTCAACGGATATATTTGAAAAGTCAAGGGGGAGAGGCGCCATCTAGGTAACGCCACACCCACAAAAAATGCAACATGGCGCCCCGGGGGGTGCCCAGGGGCGCTATGTTGGGCGCTATGGTGAGGGTTTTGGGGCTATAACGCCCGACTACACATAGCCTAAAGCCCCATAAAGCCTAACATGGGCATTATCCGCCATGTGGACGCTGACTGGACAAGGGGCTTTATGGGGCTTTATGGTGTAGTGGATAAAGCCCCCATAAAGCCCCACCATCATTACTTAATTATTTATTTTTTTTTTACTTTTTTTTTAAACTTTTTTTTAAACTACTTTTCATTAAAATAAATATTACAAGTTAAAAAAAAGATTACAACTTAATTAAATAAATATTAGAGTAAATTACGGATTTCGTCCTTGTGGTTTGCCGAAATTTCACCTATCGTCCTAAGTTTTCAAAAATTACGGATTTCGTCCCCAACGTTTGCCAAAACGTTACGGATTTCGTCCCTGAGATGGATGGCCGTTAAAATTTTCTGTTAAGTGAGTATGAATTGACATTTCTACCCTTATATTATATATATATATGTATAGTATATATATATCTGCAAGTGAGGACAAACATAAGAATTAAAAAAAAAGAAAACAGAAAGAGAGAAGAGCACCGGCGACCTCCTGCTTGATCAATTACCGATGACCTTCCCCCTGGCCGTCGCTTCACCGGTGATTTGTTCCACATCGGCGATCATCGCGCCCCTCCAGCTACCGCCGCGACCTTCCAACTCCGACAACCACCAAGCAGTGGCGGTGACCTGCTCGCCTCTCCCTCGTATTCGAGACGACCAACTGCGGTGGTGCGACGAGCACCGGCGGTGAGCCGACCTCCATCTTCCTTCCCCAATCGTTTCTGGGTCCAATTTATCTTTTCCTCATGTTGCTTCTGGTTCGCGATGGCAACCCCGGTTCCTCTGTCTCCTGCTTGGTCCCAATCTCCGGCCACGAGAGCCAGAGTGGTGGCAGTGGTGGTCTTGTGACAACACCGAAGCAGCAGGCGGCGACTCTGAACCCGACACCGACCCCTGCCGTGAACCTCTTCAATTTCTGGTAAGAAAACCCTTTTGGGATTCAATTTAGTTTAAATTTTGGGTGTTTACACCCCTGTTGATCTCGATTCAATTTCTAGACATTCATCAGTTTCACCGGAGTAAGGTATTCAATTTCTGATTAAATAGAATCAAGTGAGTTCATAAAATGAGAAGCGTGACTTTGATTATGTACCAACTTATTATCTGTAATGGAAATAAAATTATATGATAGGGCCTTGAAGACCAATTATATGATTAAAAATGGTGTCTACGTTTTTATACCAGCCCCCTCTGTTTACCATACAATTTTCCGAAACAGATCACCTAAAGTCGATTAGCAAAGAACCATCGGCGACCTAGAAAATCTGAATTCGATCTCTGGCCAGACGTAGTGGTGGTGCGATGAAGACCAAACCTACTATCGGTGTTGATTTGTTGTTGGATTTGCAGGTCGGAAGAGTTGCCGGAGTTAGTGACCGGATTTGCAGTGGGTGGGGGTGGGGGAACGATAGGTCTCTTCTTCTCTTTCTTTCTTGTTTCTTTTTTTTATATTAAATATAACAGAAGGGGTATAGTGGTCATTTAACTTCAACTTAACATATATTTTTAACAGAAGTTAGTGGTAGGGACTATATCTGTAACGTTTTGGCAAACGTTGGGGACGAAATCCGTAATTTTTGAAAAGTTAGGACGACAGATGAAATTTCGACAAACCACAGGGACGATATCCGTAATTTACTCTAAATATTACAACTTAAAAAAAAATTACAACTTAATTAAAATAAATATTACAAGTACTTAAAAAAAGACAATACAATAAAATAAAAAAAGGACAACACTAGTCGGTGATCTTGTATCTTGCCTTGATTCGTTCCCTCTTTTTGTTATAGAGGGCGAGGTACACCGGATCACCGTTTTGAGGTGGTGGTTGGGCAAGGAACTCTAGATCCTTGTCGAGTTGATGTTCTTCGATTTGGTCGACTTGCTTCTTTTTCGACCGTGCAATTTCTTGAATACTCTCGGCCACCACCGCTTGATATTCGGTCAATGGAGCCTTCCCACGGTTAGCCCTCGCGTAATCTCGACCTCTTCTTGGCCGATCACTACACATTTCCGGTTGGGTCGAAGCATCAACCTCATCATCTTCGCCGAATCATTCAAATTAATATTGAATGTTCGAGTGGTGGAATCAAACGACTCGGGATCGGCGGAAGACGACGTCTTGAATTTCTTGCTTCTTCGGGTTTGACGTGTCGTGATATCCGCTTTCGATTTCCACTTCTCGCTTTGGTAGAGAAACCGCCAACACTTCATGAGGCCGAAGTTACCACGCTCCGATTGGTATTCGCTCACCGCTCAATCGTAAATGTCGTAGTCGTTCGCACCACTCGGCCAATTAGATTTGGCCCGATCATAATAGTTCGAGAAAAGTTGACATCTTTTGTTGATTTTTCTCCATTTTCCCGACAACGAATCCGGGTTTCGGTATTCGTCCTTCCCCATCAACATGAAAAACTTGGACCGAATCTCATCCCAAAATTCTTTCATATCTTGATTGTTTCCTAAAAAAAAAATTAAAAAGTTAGTAAAAAATAATTAAATATTTAAATTATACTAAAAAAAATCTAACAATTTAGTTTAAAAAAAAAAACCTTTTGTCGGGTTCTCCGAAGCTTCAACGTACGCTCGACAAAGAGCGAAATTCTCGTCCTCGGTCCAAAATTGTATCTCCTTTGGCGCCCTCGTTTCAACCTCTTTTTTCTTGTGACATCGTTTACCCTTTCCTTTAGCTTTTGCTTTCGGTTGTGATCCACCAACCTCTTGTGTTTCGTTGACGATTTCAACGTCATCATCTTGAAGAGAAAAAGGTTGAGATGGTCGAGGGGTTGAAGAAGTTTGAAAGGGTGGAGTTGGTCGCGGGGATGGAGTTTGTTGAGAGGGCGGAGATGGTCGCGGGGTTGGAGAAGTTTGGAATTGGTTGAGATTGATAACCTCCAAATTGTGGTTGGGCGAAGTGGGAAAAACCTTGATTGTAAAGGTTCATATTTGTGAATTGGTTTGGGTATGGTTGAGTGACGGGGTTCATTTGCGGGAAATGAGGGGAAGGCATGTTGACCATCATTTGCCAAAGGTTTTGATCGCTTTCGTTCTCACCGGTATTAGGTCGAGAGTTGGGTTGGTTGTTGGATTGATTGGGAAACATTTTTTAAAAAAATAGAAGAGTAGAAGAGTAGAAGGAAAAATAAGTTGGTTTGGTGTGTGAAATGGTTAAAAAAGTGGAGTATTTATAGGTAAAAATGGGTAAAAATAAATTAAAACAAAAAAAATTCCCAACGGATAAAAAAATAGCCAGTTTAACGGCTATTTTTTTTATTCTCCCCCTCCTTTCCAGCGTTATGAGGCTCATGCCCCTCTCCGATTTATACCTCATAACGCCCCATAACGTCTAGGCGTAGTGGGTAGGGGCGTTATGTGGGCGTTATGGGGGCGTTACTGGGCCCAATCACGCCCCATTACGGGTAGCCTAATCATGCATACAATTGTAACGAAAAATCACCACAACAGCCAAAATCCCAAATACTTGACATTTTGACTCCATTGTAACTACAAATCCCTAACATACAGAAGTTAGAAAGATTTAGGTCCGAGAGGTATGAAATCCCAATTGATAGAGTAGGAGAGGTTAGGCTAGTGTTGATCGATAAATATTCAACCCAAGACTCCAATAGATGATGGAATAATTCCATCTAAGAATTAAATTACTAAAATTAATCAATCAACGAGTATAACCCAGATTGCAAAACGTGATTGACGGTGAAATTCTGTACCGTGAAGTATGGCATCGAAAGGATTGTCGAGGGTAGTCCATACGGAACTCGATTCGTTTCGGAGAAGAAGATTACTTGGATCACCGAGAGCGGCGGTTTGACGACGTGACCGACGGTGTTGGATTGCCAAACGACGGACAAGGATGAGTCGTTGACGGATGCGGCGGAGTAGGTTACGCCGCAGTTGAATGAATTCCATCTTCGGTTGGGTTAGCGGTGGAGAGGGATTATAAGGTTCGATGTCGGCGGTGGGGAAGATGATTAGGAGGTCGGTGAAGTAATTTTGAGGGCCAGAGAAACAGGTGGGTATTTTGGTCTAAACACACATATTTGACAGAAAACCACTAACGCGTTAAGAAAATGATCAAAATTGAAATGAAAAGGAAATCTCAGACACCAAAATTGTAATTTTTAAAAGTTTGGACTGAAATTGTTAAACAGGTCCAACCTAAGGGACGATAAACAAAGTTTACTCAATATTAATCATTCTATTATACAAGAAACCTGGCCGATCCAAAAATGAGAGAAAGTCCGGACCGATAAGAGAAAGAGAGAGAAAAGGGGGAGAAGTTATGGATATCACCCTCGGAGGGGGAGTGACGCTATATATTAGGGTGTAGTGGTGTTTGGGCTCCATCGGGACGCTATAATAAGCATTTGACGCCCGCTACGAACAGCCTTAGTATTTTTATATTTGACTTTTGTAGGTTTCAATAATGACGAGCTAAAATAGTGAATTTGAGCTAAACTTCAAAAGCCAGAAGGTCCGTAATCTTCAAATTATATTATTATCAAAATGATAGAGTTAATTGCATTATAAATGATGGATTCAAGATTTAGTGCGTCAAAAATGAAGTTGGAGTATTCCTCTTTGCAAGTTATGTTTCTAGTCACCTGAAAAATGAAGAATATTGTGGGGAGTAGGGTAAATGAGTTCAATGGAAAAAGGGTGTTAGGCTACGCATGTCAAAACCAAACAGGACAGGACAGATGAAAATTCCCTATCTATATCAAATTTCTGGTTTCTAATTTGATCGACTTGTTTAGGCTACAAAGGTAAAAATTCTAATTTCGCTTCTTAGACAATCTATTTAATTATATATAATGTGTGACAGAAGAATTAATAATAAAACTAATTAGCGCAATGGAAAGGGGCTTGGGTTTTAGCTCAACTCGGTTGGTGTCCCAATTTCAAATCCTATGAAATGAAAAAAGGAATCAGAATTTCTGCTTAGTTATATAGGAAATATAGCGGAGTACGGTAGTTAACAAAAACCAATTAAGTGTAGTGGTAAGGGTCTTGTTTTGAACTTGAACTGAGTGACTGGTGTCCCAAGTTCAAATCCAAGGAAGTGAAATATTTTTTTTCTTTTGTATTTTTCCGAATTTCTATTAAGGTTCATTCTTAAGCTTGGAAATAAACTAATGTCAATCCAGCGTAGTCGTAAGGAATTATGATGCAAGGTAAGGAACTACAATGCCAATCGGCTTTGTCCTCTCCTGACTTTCCATGTTCATATCCCATTGGGTGTATTTTCCTCTCGGTTCGAATCCCACTAAGATGTTCTTTTTCATGGTTTCTCCTATATTTATTTATTTTTTTCTATTTTTAATTTGTTTTGGTTTCCCTGTCAATATTACATATAATTTTTTATATCAAATCACGTGTAACTTTTTAAAAGTTGTTTTTTTACATGTTATGCTGACCCTAAACTCCTAAAGCACACATGCATTAAAAACTAGTCGGTCACAAACGGAAGAAGCTGCTGCATTTTGGGAATAAAAATGTTGGTTAATAACGGTGGGCGCGATTAAATGGGAAGTGGGCTGATCATTTGGACTTTTGAGCGACGAGAACAAAGAATTATAAGTTATTTATTATTTAATTTTTTTAACAGCCAAGAAACATAAAATTGTCCACGTATTCGTACAGGGTGACCCAAATGCAGTCAGCTAGTTTAACCCAGCCGTACGAAGCCAGAAAGCACATCCAAGTTATCTCTAGTTCCGAAGAAAACCCACCTGCCCGAACGCCCACTGGTGGTAAAACCCTGGTCGCTCTCGAGATCGAACCAGATATAACAAGATCCTGGTCTTCCTTCATAAAGCCCCCATGTCTCAAAACAATATTTTTGGGAGCAAGGATAGAACCTTGGTCACTTAGACACATGCCATTGACAAATTATAATCTATTTACGGGAGCAAGGATAGAACCTTAACCACTCCAACAACATGCCATTGACAAATTATAATCTATTTACGTGAGCTAAAATTAACGTTCGGTTCCTCGAGTTTAAAAAGTAAAAGAAGAAAAAAACAACTAGACAAATATTTCTGAGTTTGAAGAAAATAAAATTATATGTTTTTAGTTAAAGAAAATAAGTAAAAGAAAGTACCAACTTTACAATTATACTCTTATCTTTACAATGACACAATGATACAATTATCTGAACATTTTGACACAATGACACAATGATCTGAACATTGTGTCAAAAATCGAAAGAGTAAACTTTTTTAGTTTTTTTTATATAGCAACACTATACGCGTTTTAAAGATTAAAAACGCTCGTTTTTATAGTGTATTTTTCTTTAAAAAAATAACGTCGTATGTGAAAGTTATGAATGTTAAAAAAATGGGGAAAGTATATAAAAGTCAACAAAGGTGGCTAAGACTAAAATACCCTCATTTCCTTTTTATTAGATTAAGATCCAATGGCTGAAATTCCTTCTTATCATTCTTACCAAAACCAAGATTTTTATTTGAACTTTTGTATAGTATGAAACAATAATAAATGGAAAAATTTTGTGTTAGACACATTTTTCATTAATTTAATTTTGGAAGGAAAGTTATGAGGAAAAAATTAAAGATTTTTCTTCAATTTTCTTTCCTTTTCTCCCTTTAAAAATGGCGAACATAAATATTTTTCAGTTTTCTTATGAGTCTTTTTATTATTTTTTCTTTCCATCCATTAATTGAACTCGTGAACTTAGTGTAAGTACACGGACGGATCTTACTACTGCATCATTCGATCAACACGATCAACACAAACGTAAATAAAGCTTTGCTTTATTGATTCACTAAGAGAGATTACAAGGAATCTAGAGAGAGAGAACACACTCAGTTTACGGCAGCAGCGGCTGGGTCCGTGGTGGTTGTTGGACGGAGGCGGCGGCGAAGCGGTGGTCGCCGGCGGTGACTCGCGACGGAGGCTCGCCGGAAAAAAACAAGCGGTGGCGGCGGCGGCAGGGAGGCCGGCCGACGGTGGTCGCGAGAGAGAGAGCGAAGGATTTAGGAGAATTTTTTTGAGCAACTGAAATCTATATTTCTGTCTCCTATTTATAAGCCTCATAAACCAATTGTGGATAAACCACAATTGGTTTATTTAATAATTTCCTAGGCTTATTTCTTTATCTCTTAAACAGTTTTGTTTAAATCTCTCAATTATCCATCCAGGTTTTAGGGATAATCCTTAAATAAACTAATTTATTTAAACTATGATTATCCAAACACATTAAATAAAACTAATTAAATAAACTATTTATACCATTGGTCATTTGGCTCAATGGTATTGGTGATGAGGGGAAGACTTGGGACTGAGAGGTCACAAGTTCGATCCCTGAGCCTGACAGGTTTTCCACCCGGCCTTTAGAGGAGGTGGTTTTTCCTGAGAATTGGCTCAACTGGTGTGTAAATAGTCTTAGTTGGACGTTCAAAAAAAAATAAACTATTTATTTAATTAACTTTCATTTAGTAATATTAATAATGACAATTATTATTTATATTTCCACCGATAAATAATTATTAACAATTAATAATTATATTTCTGCTTTTATTATTAATAAATTAATAATATTAGGAAATGATTAATTATTATTTATATTAATATATAAATAACAATATTAAATCATTTCTGTTTTCGCAGAACGACGTTTACTAATTAAACGTGTTCGGGTCTCGTTGCCCTCAGTGTAACTCTTACAGGCCACAACCGAGTCGGGTTCTTAGAAATTATCGGGTCTGGACATACAATATCCAACAGACTCCCACTTGGACAGAACCTGACAAGATCTAAGATGTAGACAGAGGCGCTCTAGCTACACATGACTACTCCAACCAGTTGTGACACCTTAAGTCGACAACCAAGGTTTATCAGTTGCAAAGCAACTTGATATTAGACTTTATGGTAATTTATCGTTAGTCATTGTTCCCTTCTGTATTCGACATCCATTGAACGATAAGGAATGGATTCAATTCAACTTATCTTAAGTTCAATGTTTCTCGATCTCGATTGCAAGTGTTCCCATCAAAAACATAGTAAGTTTGGGTAAGGTCTTACACTTAGCACTTGGAATCAACGAGAGGGCCCATGATGTCTCACTGTTGCATTGTAAATGCAAGAGTACAGAATCCCATATTGACTACATGCAGCTCCCACTGAACTTCAGATCTATTCCCCCAAGTAGTCTTTATGACTGGCATTTACGCTACAGTGGTTGACTACAATCAAAGAACAGACCCTTGTAAACGGGAGGTAGCACATGTATCTCAGGTCTAAGGATACGAATGAGTTTACCATTAATCAATTCATCTTTTTATTGAATCAAAGAAGATGATTTGATGCGAGTTACGTCCAGCGTAGGGATGAGCAGGGTACCATACCCGTACCTGACCGGTACCGGTCCCGGTTAGTACCCGGTCCCGTTTTAAACAAAAACTGGGTACCCGATCCCGGTACCTGATATATAGGTACGGGTAGCGGGTACCGGGATTTGGGTAAAATACATGTTTGGTACCTGGTTAACAAATTCTAAAACTTTTACCTGTTTTTGTATGTTCAACATGCTACATTAAATCAAACTTGATACAAAATTAATAAACAAAACTCAATAAAAACACAAACACAACAAATCATATATTAAAAGCTGGAATCAAAACACATACACACCAAATAATATGTTGAACCATTCGAATAGTAACAGTGTTGTGGACTGATCCAACTACCACACACACAAAATATCAGTACGGTACTACCAATCAATTCGGTGGTTTCATTATGAACAATTGAATGAATGCTTAAATCAAATCTAAACAATTCTGGTTCAATTGTGAACCATATTGAAATGAACTGTTTTTTCAATTATTTAACTAAAATAATAACGTGAACTGGGTTAGTTGAACAATAAAGACAAACTGTGTATATGCATGTTTCTTTATTCATGAGTAATTGTGTTTGATCATTTTTTATATCCGTGCTTCCTTTTTTTTTGTTTCTCTGTTAAATTATATATTCAAAATCAGAAACTGAGTACAACGAACAAGATTTAAGGAAATTAGTCGAGTGTTTATGATTCCGCCATTGATGAAGATGAACCGAGCGAGTAGTGACGAAGAAGATGACTAGAAATTCTGAGATTGATCAAAACTCAATGAAACATGGAATTAATGATTGCTTTATACTCGAAATTAGAAAACGAAAGAGATGAGGATTGTCAGCTACATGAAAATCAGAATTTAATGACCTTAACAAAATCGAACAGAAACTCGTCGTTGTGTTCTTGTTGTTTATCCACAGAATCATTGTGTATTTGTGTGTTTATAAAAACATGAAGGACGTATCGTAATGGTCCAGCGATTGGAATAATGGACGCAGGTTTCTACTAATTTGCTAGGGTTTTGTGTGGGAGGAGAATGGACGGTCGTAAGGAGTAGTCTTATTTCAGCGTCATTCTCTAATGAGGCCTGTGAGCTTGGATAGTCAACCACTTTGAGTCCAAAGTCAGAATAGTCTTATTTCAGATTCGTTCCCACGATTCTGACCAACTACGGACACTTTTGAATAATATGTATGTGTATTCTCTAGCATTATTCCCAAATGATGCTTGTGAGTTTGGAGAGTTAAACAACTCAAATCCAAAGTCATAACGCGTCTACATCTGATTCGTTTGCACGATTTTGACGGAGCGTTGAAAATGCTACATATCTATTCAGGGATAATAAACGTATTAAAATCGAACACAGGTTTATAATTCTGAAATTGTTTTAACCCTTTATATTAAAATTCGAATAATAAATATAACTGACATAGTTCGTAAATCCAAATACTAAATCAAAATTTTGGCTTATTGTGCTGGTATGTCACATCAAGTATGTGATATTTAAATGATAGTTTCCTATTCATTTATAGCCAAATTTTGATACCATGTTAATTGTCTTTTATTAAATGTTTCTATACTTCCACTATTGTTTCCTAAACAGTGAAGTATGCTCAAGTGATATGTGATAATAAGTGCCCTTGGTGAACACTATAAATCTGTGTTATCACATAACCTGTGACACCTCGTCCGAAAACCTAGGTCAAACTCTTTACTTTGACTTTTAATTAAGTATTAATGTGCACTAACCGAACTGATTACTGTTTCAACTGTTAATTACGGTACCTGACCGTTAACTGATGACGTAAACCTAATCCCGCGTTTGTACTAGAAGCGTATACCCGTAAACTCATAAGATTCATGGTAATTGGAATTTCAATAATAAGAAAAATAAATATAAAATGTATTTTTTTATATTTTATTTGGAACTGGAACTGGTGTCGTGCGCTTATATAACCGACACGGGAAACTGATAAGCGATCATATGTTTAAAACTATTCGGTTTTAAACAATCTGGACGGTCGAGCTTAAAACTGTTACGAACTGACAAAACTGAAAACTTTAACCGTAACCCGTGTCGAAAAACTGAAAACTATAACTGATTTCTGAAAAACTGTTATAACTGACTTTAACAATTGTTTTTTTATGAAATAAAAACATCACAAACTGAAACCGTTGTCAAGACTTAAGCCAAACCTCAACCGATCACCCAATTGGGCCCGACTTGGCCCAATAGGCCCAATTAGCCTAAAACGATGAAACCGAACCCGAAACCTGTGACACATTACTCAAACTTGACGAACCGAAGCATCGTGGCAATCCGAAAACCTATCCGACACACAACGGGCCCGGGCCTCGAACCGGCGCCCCGTTTGGACCCGTACGGCCCATAACCGACAGAACGGGCCCAAATACATATTTTCTTTAAACCTTTAGACCCAATATAAAGTCGAAGCCCAATGGATTAATCCTTAATAATATTGGCCCACCGACTTTGCCTTAAATTTATAAAATGGTCACAACCTTTTATAAACCTTTTATAAACCTATTATATATTTTACTTTTATAAAAATTGTCATGAACTTGTATAATTTTTATACAATGTTTAATTATAAAAGTGGTGGAATATTTCTCCTCAAAATATTTATATGTTTTATAAATATTACACTACACAACATATTGTTATAAAAATACATGACCAACTTTTATAAAATAAAACCACCTACATGTTGAAAGTTTTATAAAAACATGAGTAGGAGATATTTTTGTAGAAAACTTGTGGAGATAACTTGGCCACATCCCACTCTACCAACCTAAACCTACTCTCATCATCATCAAGACTTGTCCCCACTAGACACCACACACCTTACCAACTCCTACCCTCACTTTTACCACCCTTCTCTCCCTCTTTGTTTCTGTCGAGACACAAGCATGACCCAACACCCACTTTATATCTTTTTTCTCTTTCAGTGAGCAGCCATCCAACCACCACCTCTACTCCCCCCTTACTTTCTTTTTTTGATGAAGAACACCACCGCCACCCTCTCTTTCTTTTTCCAGCCAGCAACCACCACCACCATAAACCACCACCGCCACCTTGCCCCTCTCTTTTCTTTTCCGGTGAAACCATATCAGCAACCGCCACCACCTGGAACCGCCAACACCAACCATCACCTTCCTTCTTTTCGTTTTAACGGATATACACCACCACCGCCGGAGATGTTGCTGCTCGCCGGAGCCGTTGCTGCCTGCTGTCACTGCTGCTGCTGATCGGAGCTGCGGCTGTGCGCCGGCCGCTGCTGTCGGAACCGCCACCTTCTTCCTCCTTTTCTCTTCCTTTCCGGCGAAGACCGCAGCCCCCTCCTCCCTTTTCTTTCTTTCTCGGCAGCCAACCAAGCACCCAGCCACCTCCGCTGTTGGGCGCTGCCACCCACAACCACCACCTTAGACCACCGCCACTCCTCCCTCTTCTTCTCTTCTTTTCCTGCCGGAGAAAACAACCCCAGCCACCACTGGCCGGGCGCTGCCACTCTTCTATCTCTTCTGCTCGGCAGCTAAAACCCACCACCACCATTGCAACCGTGCCGCCGCTGCTGTGCAGCCCTACTGCCGCCGGAGACTGCTGCTACTTCGCCAGCTTGTTGCTGCGATCAGCCACTTTCTGCGGCTGCGATCTGAGCTGCTGCTGAACTGCTGTAGCGAGCTGCTACTGCTGACCCGCCACCTTCACTGCTGCTGCCGTCGCCGTCAGCCACCTTGCTGTTGCCGGAGAAACTGCTGCTGCAGCTGGGCAACCGAGAACCACCGAGCTACCACCACCTTTTCTCTATTCTCTCGGTTTAATCCTCTCCGTTGTGAGTCCTTCAAACCGGTTATCACCTATGTTTTTATACATTATTAACGTCCCAAACGATCCCCCAAGTCTTGACAACTAACCGTTAAAACCCGAGTTTTTCTAAACGATCAAAAACACCTAAACTATTTTCTTTGTTTTCTTTATTTTTCTTAAAGTTGTAAGGTTTAATGAAGATGTGTTTTTACCCATGGGAAAATATATGAATTTCAAGTTTATAACTTACTAATAAATTTGATCATCTTATATTTTTCCTAACACTAGTGTGTTGTGTTTTTATTTAAAATAAAAACACAAGATTAAACATATTAGTTAATGATTTAAATCGATTATTTGATGATTTTATGATAATTTTACATATTTTGCATGATTCATAATTGTTACTATCATGACTTAGTAAATTATAAATCGTTTATTGTGATTCTAATTGTTAATCATCTCGTTTATAAGACTAATATGCTGCTAATGACAAGTAACATGAACAAATAACGTTTAATGACATACATGTGAACTAATATTGGACTTTAGATGTGTTGACTTGAAATTTTGGACATAAAATCATGGATTAAACCATTTAAATGAATTTATTTTGGTTAAATATCAAATTTAGTAATTTTATAAAAATTACTTGAATAAATTAAACCATAAAATGACATCATGGAACTTAATCATATAAAATGGTCTCATTTTATAAAAATATAATTTCTAAAAGACAAGATTTAAAAGACTTGTTTAGATTTTATAGAAAATAAAATGGATAAAAATATATATAGATATATTTTATGTTAAAAAATGATAGAATATCATATTTTTGAATAATTGACTAAAATGTATAAAACATCTTGGAATTTATACAAAAAGTGGAAAATGTTTTATGTTGAGAATTTTCTATAAAAAGTCTTCAATTTAAAACCTTAGCTTTATTTAATAAATAAAGTTATTTAGAAATGATTTTATAAAAATAAAATCAAAAGACTTATAGAAACTATGAAAAACATATTTTTGATTATTTTAAATAAATCAAAATAATCAAAACGTTTTAACCGGATCAAATGTTTATTTTTAAACGTTTGGAATTGAAACGAAATCTTTAAACGATTTAAAAATGTTTTACGACGTAATAAATCGTAAATAATTATTTTCAGCAAATAATTATCCTTATGAATTTTAGAAACCCTAATTTGAGTTAAAAATCATTTTGGTTTGTTAATATAATTATTTTTAATAATAATTATATTTACATTAACTCAAAACCCTAATTTTCAAAACATGAGTTTAATATTAAAATAACCTTTAATATTTACCTACTTGTGTTTAATCATTAAATCTTTAACTTGTAATAATTTGATAAATTATTCCAACAAGTTAGAATAATTATTTCGATAATAATTATCAACCCTAGTTATATATATTATAACTTAACGCGATTAATTATCCAATCGATCGAGCGAACATAAAAATAATAATAAATATTATTATTTAAAACGATGTTTAATACTTGATTGAACTGATCTTCATGATACGTTATCGCATGTTCATCCTTGTATTTATTTACATAAATGCCTTAATACGTGAACATTCGTATTTGCTGATTTTGTAAACTGATT
Source organism: Deinandra increscens subsp. villosa (assembly GCA_039602395.1). Taxonomy (NCBI): domain Eukaryota; kingdom Viridiplantae; phylum Streptophyta; class Magnoliopsida; order Asterales; family Asteraceae; genus Deinandra; species Deinandra increscens. Next base: position 7,259,602 of record JBCNJP010000008.1, read on the forward strand.
AACTAACGGGTTTTCAAAACGCTACAAACGGGATTATACGTCAAGACTTGACCGGTATCATTTGGGTAACGTTCGTTACTCAAATGATTATGTGGACCCTTATGCATATTGTCTTATGTTTTATTAGGACTTTACTTGCTAGTTGCCACTCGGCAATCCATCATCATCACTGAATCAAGTGAGTTTCACGGCCCCTTTTCTTTACAACTGTTTTACACTTATGGGGGAGAAATCATGAACTGATAAAATGCTTTTTACTTAATGTTATGGTTTACCTGTTAGCCGTATGACTACATGTTCCATTCTGTATCCCAAACAACTGGTACTTTATCGTTATCAACGTTAGTACAACTGAAATCCCACTATTAATTGAATTCGATTAGTTCTGCTCGAAACGATAACTAGTGAATAGATCTATTTGGGTTGACAACCCTGCCCAGATTGGTAGCTCCAATCCTGACTTCGTACATTGTCAAGGGGTACACGTCAGTTATTCTTGCCTGTTCGGTATTCTTGGGATAGAATGCTATGAGTGGGTAATCCGTTAGTATTCGAATTTGAGGTTCATGGTAGGATCTTACAACCACGACAGTAAACCAACGTAACATTTAAGTATGCCGTAAACTGTTATCTCAACATGCCGTAAACTGTTATTCCAACATACCGTAAACTGTTATTCCAACATACTGTAAACTGTTTTTACAAACTTACCATAGAATCATAAACCTGTGAACCTCACCAACTTTATGTTGACCTTTTAAAACTCATGATTTCTCAGGTATCTAAGCTTATCATGGAAGACGTGCAAATGGGGCTTCACTGTAACTTTCGACCCTGCTTCACTGGAGTCGTAGTCCCGACCTATCTTAAACAAACTGATTTATGATTTCAATATCAAACTAAGACTTTTATTCAAATGTAAGACAATATCATTTCACCACGACTTTCCGCTGCAACATGAATGGTATTATGTTTTATATGACGTTTGAATTTAGTAGAAGTTGTTCTGTATATCTGCGACTATGATTCCGTCTCGCTCACACCCAAATCCGTTGACCGGGGTGTGACAGATTGGTATCAGAGCCGTGGTTATAGCGAACTAGGTTAAACAAATAAACAAAAACCAAACCTGGACTATAACCCGCTCCGAAGCTACCGTTTGCACGCAAGACCAATTCCTTATCATATTGGTTACGTTAACTTATGCTTTACATATACGAGTTATTATTACTGCAACTGGTACATTTATATCTTTATTCTAGATACTGTTATCGTGTTACCAACTATGTTCTCTCATGGAATATTATCGCAGAGATGACTTCCGAAGAGGTCATCTGCATATCTGATTCCTCTGGAAAAGACACAGTCGTGTCTGAGTACACGCATTCCCCTGAGGACCATAAACTGTCTAGCCTAGTGCTGGACATTCTCACCGTTGGTATAGTCCGACAGTCCTCATTACCATCGCGTTTTCTGAGACCATTGTGACCCCGTCTCTCAGATGACTCCTCGAACCACCCGATTCCCACCGTTGCCGCTGACAGTGCGACCACTACTACTGGTGACATGCCTGCGATGTCACGAACAAGCCTTTGGAGTGATCGACGATGAGATCACTAGACTCCCCACCTGGACCGATCTGGCGACACTAGAGACCCGTCCAACCGCCATGGAGCATCACCAGGCTTCCACACTGGGTGCTATGGAGTCACTGCATGCTCGCATGAGTGGTGTCAACATGGCCTACACCGATCTGCGGTTGGCCAACGAGTCCCTCCAGACGAGAGTCGCTTACCTAGAGGAATTCCCTGGGCGAGTGTTCAGTTACATGAACCTCACTGCTCAGATCACCACCACCTTAACTATGCCCTCTGGACCCCACCACTCTAGATAGCTTGATCTAAGAATCTAGACTTTTGATCCCTCATTTTTGGCAATGAAAAATATTTACATATTTTGTTGCGACGAGACTGCAAGCCCAGAACGAAGACTTATCCTCTTTTGACTATCGTATATTCTACCAGTTAATACGTTGGATGGAAACTAGTATCATGATTATTATTATGATTTTCATGTTTAGTATGGATGTTACTACTGTTGCTGTCATTAATCATGTTACTTATTCGCGTATGTTGTTCCCTTCTGCTTCCTGTTTCTTGGTTGTGCTTGCGCGCGTCATGTTTTGGGTATCATGGATGTATGACGTGACAGTTATTCTCGCACATGTAATAACCCCATTCACATATAATCTAGACTTTCCTTTAGTGTTGACATTAATAACTTAAGGCGAAAGTATGCCGCCTAGACGCCGAGCCACCAGAGACTTCACCTCCTTCGCCCTTGAGCGCTGTTGAGATCGACAAACCGGTTACTCAACGCGTTGCTGAAACCGTCGATGCTACTGCAACCCAACGTCACGCGGACGATGGGGCGCGCAGTATGAACGAATTAACCAAGGTTAGAAAACACCAGACTACAATTTCACCAAATTGTGTTCAATGTTTTAACCTAACATTGTAAGCCCTCGTGAATGTTCATAAAAGGACTTTATGAATTAAAGCCTACACCTTTTAGAGGTTCCGTGAGCTGTTCACCCTGTCCGAAGGACCGGTTACACCGGTACAACACCCCTATGCTCCAAATGCAACCTACACCACACTCTCGATTGTGGTAATGTCTACTGTAACATCTACAAGGTTAAAAGACATGTAGCACGCGATTGCCCAAATCGCACTTGCTACGGTTGCTGAGGAAATTGGCCATTACAAAGGAATGCCCGAAGGCGAAGAATCAAGATGCTAACCATGCTAGAGGAAGAACTTTCGTGATCAATGCCAGAGACGCCCGTCGTGACCCCAACACGGTGATGGATACGTTCCTGCTAGATAGCACATTATACCTCTGCTTTATTCGGTACTGGTGCCGATAGAAGCTTGTGTCTACCGATTTTAGTCAATTACTTGAAATCACCCATGTTGCCCTAGACACTAAGTTTGCAATTGAATTAGCAAATGGAGATTTGATAGAAACCAGAGTAATCTACCCAGACTACCTGCTGACCATTCTTTCAGCATCGACTTAATGCCCGTTGATTTAGGAAGTTTCAATGTAGTCATTGGAATGGATTGGTTAGCAAAGAACCATGCAGAAATTGTGTGTCATGAGAAAATGGTTTGAGTGCCGTTAGCAGACGGCAACACTCTGAACGTACAAGACGAAAAGAGTGGAGCCGAACTAGATATCATGTCGTGTATGAAGGCACATAAATTCCTCCACAAAGGATGCCATGCCATTCTAGCTCATGTCACTGAGAAGAAACTGAAAGAGAAGCGCGTCGAAGACGTTCCTATTGTCTGCAAATACCTGAAAGTCTTTCCAGAAGACTTTCCAGGCTTACCCCCAGCACGACAAGTAGAGTTTCGCATCGACCTAACACCCGGAGCCGCCCCGTTGCCAGGTCCCCTTACCGACTGGCACCGTCTGAAATGCAAGAGTTATCTAGCCAACTGCAAGAGTTGCTAGATAAGGGCTTTATTCGTCCAAGCCACTCCCCGTGGGGTGCTCCCGTTTTATTCGTGAAGAAGAAAGATGGAACGTTCAGGATGTGTATCGACTACCGAGAGTCGAACAAACAGACTGTGAAGAACCGTTACCCGCTTCCAAGGATCGATGACTTATTTGATCAACTTCAAGGATCATGCTTCTATTCAAAGATCGATCTAAGGTCGGGGTACCACCAACTCCGAGTTAGAGATGAAGATGTCTCAAAGACAGCGTTTAGAACACGCTATGGTCATTACGAGTTCCTCGTTATGCCATTTGGTTTGACTAACGCACCAGCCGTATTCATGGACTTAATGAATCGCGTGTGCAAACCATACTTGGATAAATTTGTTATCGTGTTCATCGACGATATTCTTATCTACTCGTGTAATAAGAAAGAACACGAAGAACATTTGAGACTCATCTTGGAACTGCTGAAGAAAGAAGAGCTTTACGCGAAATTCTCCAAATGTGACTTTTGGATTCGCGAAGTACACTTTCTGGGTCATGTGATCAACGACCGAGATATTCATGTTGATCCGTCTAAGATTGAAGCAATCAAAGATTGGAGTACTTCCACGACCCCAACTGAGATTCGTCAATCCTTAGGTCTCGCTGGCTATTACCGCCGATTCATTGAATTTTTTTTTAGATAGCCCAGCCTCTTACCACCCTGACCCAGAAAGATAAGAAATGCATCTGGGATGATAAAAACTGAAACTGCTTTCCAGTTGTTGAAGCAAAAACTTTGCAACGCCCCAATCCTATCCTTACCTGACGGAATCGACGATTTCGTTGTATACTGTGATGCTTCGCATCAAGGCTTGGGTTGCGTACTGATGCAGCGTGAGAAAGTCATCGCTTACGCCTCTCGACAACTGAAGATTCATGAGAAGAATTACACGACTCACGACTTAGAACTTGGAGCCGTTGTCTTTGCCCTCAAAATCTGGAGGCACTACCTCTATGGGACTCGGTGCGTTATATTCACCGATCACAAGAGCCTCCAGCACATCTTTAACCAGAAAGAGCTAAACATGAGACAACGACGATGGTTTGAACTGCTTAACGATTACGAATGTGAGATTCGTTATCACCCGGGCAAGGCTAACGTTGTAGCCGATGCTTTAAGCAGGAAGGAACATGCCAAACCGCGTCGTGTTCGAGCACTAGGTATGACCATACGCTCGAATCTCACGTCACAAGTTCGTGACGCTCAAATCGAAGCTCTTAAGCCTGAGAATCTGGAAAATGAATGCCTGCGCGACATGGAGAAACAACTGATTGAAAAGCCTGATGGAACCATGAACTTTTTGGATAGACTATGGGTACCTAGCCTTAGAGACTTGAGAAGGCTAGTGTTTGATGAAGCCCACAAATCAAGATATTCCATCCACCCAGGGATCCAACAAAATGTATGTATGAAGGAGTTATACTGATGACCAAATCAAAAGGAAAAATTCAGACCTTAAAAAGGTACGTTGCGTAGTTATGTGACAGATTGTCATCACGCAAGACAAACCTAGGCAATGGTTGAGACAACCATTTTCCACTCGCCGAGTTTCCTTATAACAATAGATATCGCTCGAATATTCAAGCCGCCCCTTTTCGAAGGCTTGTATGGAAGAAAGTTTCATTCGCCCCTTCGCTGGACCGAAGCCAGTAACAGTCATCTGACTGGTCCAGTGATAGTTCATGAAACTACTAAGGAGACCTTTCAATTTCTGAAAGCCATAGGTAATCTCCAGGAGAACTACGTTAACACTCGACGCGAACCCTTAGAATCTATAAGGGGGTTCAAAACCTTATAATGGATTCTGTCTCAGACGGAGGTAACTAGGCCTGGAAAGCTAGGTATGCTTAAACCTCATCGGTCCCTTGAGATCCTGGAACGGATTGGACCAATGGCCTACACACCCATCTTGTCTAGAACCTATTAAGATCTTAGACTGCAAGACCAATAGACTGGAGCCAAACCGCATTTCCATTATTGTTATCATTAGAAATCCCGGGAATCAAGGAAGATTCCGTCCGGTAGCGAATCAATCTAAACTTTTCCATAAGCCATCTTGTCCCCGATACATTTCATTTTCCGACAAACTGAAAACTCAAGTATGAGCAAAGCTTAGGCTGATCATGTAAGGCAAATCACAATTGTGGGTGCACACATAATTGTAATTTGAACTGCATGAAAATCCTGGTAGAGCCCATTCATGAGAAATCCTGACTTGTCCAGAAACCTTCATACTCAAAACCTCGTTCATCCGTGTGTCAATCCTCATTCTTTTATCAGACTATTGAGATTTATCTGCCGACAATCGTCGCAAACCCTTATCCTTTAAAAAGGGTGATCGCGTCATGTTAAAAGTGTCACCTTGGAAAGGTGTCATCCGGTTCGGCAAACGAGGAAAGCTTAACCCTCGTTACATTGGTCCATTTGAAATCACTGAGACAATCGGACCAGTAGCTTACCGTCTACGCCTTCCCGTATAGCTATAGCAGTTTGCATGATGTCTTTCACGTTAGTAATCTTAAGAAATGCTTGTCTGACGAAACGCTTGTCGTCCCACTTGACGAAATTCAAGTTGACGAAACACTTCACTTTATTGAGGAACCTGTCGAGATACTTGACCGAGACCTTACGAGAACGAAGCATAGCCGCATTCCCATTATCAAAGTGTGTTGGAACTCATGGCGAGGTCCAGAGTACACTTGGGAACGCGAGGACTCAAATGCGTCTGAAATATCCTCGTCTTTTCGGAAACGTCACAAACAACCAGTGATCAAGAACTGAATTTCGGGACGAAATTCTTCTAACTGGGGGAGAATGTGACACCTCGTCCGAAAACCTAGGTCAAACCTCTTTACTTTGACTTTTAATTAAGTATTAATGTGCATTAACCGATCTGATTACTGTTTAAACTGTTAATTACTGTACCTGACCGTTAACTGATGACGTAAACCTAATCCCGCGTTTGTACTTGAAGCGTATACCCGTAAATTCATAAAGATTCATGGATAATTTGGAATTTCAATAACAAGAAAAATAAATATAAAATGTATTTTTTATATTTTATCTGGAACTGGAACTGGTGTCGTGCGCTTATATAACCGACACGGGAAACTGATAAGCGATCATATGTTTAAAACTATTCGGTTTTAAACAATCTGGACGGTCGAGCTTAAAACTGTTACGAACTGACAAAACTGAAAACGTTAACCGTAACCCGTGTCGAAAAACTGAAAACTATAACTGATTTCTGAAAAACTGTTATAACTGACTTTAACAATTGTTTTTATGAAATAAAAACATCACAAACTGAAATCGTTGTCAAGACTTAAGCCAAACCTCAACCGATCACCCAATTGGGCCCGACTTGGCCCAATAGGCCCAATTAGCCTAAAACGATGAAACCGAACCCGAAACCTGTGACCCATTACATCAAACTTGACGAACCGAATGCATCGTGGCAATCCGAAAACCTATCCGACACACAACGGGCCCGGGCCTCGAACCGGCGCCCCGTTTGGACCCGTACGGCCCATAACCGAAGAACGGGCCCAAATACATATTTTCTTTAAACCTTTAGACCCAATAAAAAGTCGAAGCCCAATGGATTAATCCTTAATAATATTGGCCCACCGACTTTGCCTTAAATTTATAAAATGGTCACAACCTTTTATAAACCTTTTATGATTATTTGATGATTTTATGATAATTTTACATATTTTGCATGATTCATAATTGTTACTATCATGACTTAGTAAATTATAAATCGTTTATTGTGATTCTAATTGTTAATCATCTCGTTTATAAGCTAATATGCTGCTAATGACAAGTAACATGAACAAATAACGTTTAATGACATACATGTGATTAATATTGGCTTTAGATGTGTTGACTTGAAATTTTGGACATAAAATCATGGATTAAAACCATTTAAATGAATTTATTTTGGTTAAATATCAAATTTAGTAATTTTATAAAAATTACTTGAATAAATTAAACCATAAAATGACATCATGGAACTTAATCATATAAAATGGTCTTATTTTATAAAAATATAATTTCTAAAAGACAAGATTTAAAAGACTTGTATAGATTTTATAGAAATAAAATGGATAAAATATATATAGATATATTTTATGTTCAAAAATGATAGAATATCATATTTTTGAATAATTGACAAAATGTATAAAACATTTGGAATTTATACAAAAAGTGGAAAATGTTTTATGTTGAGAATTTTCTATAAAAAGTCTTTAATTTAAAACCCTAACTTTATTTGATAAATAAAGTTATTTAGAAATGATTTTATAAAAATAAAATCAAAAGACTTATAGAAACTATGAAAAACATATTTTCGATTATTTTAAATAAATCAAAATAATCAAAACGTTTTAACCGGATCAAATGTTTATTTTTAAACGTTTGGAATTGAAACGAAATCTTTAAACGATTTAAAAATGTTTTACGACGTAATAAATCGTAAATAATTATTTTCAGCAAATAATTATCCTTATGAATTTTAGAAACCCTAATTTGAGTTAAAAATCATTTTGGTTTGTTAATATAATTATTTTTAATAATAATTATATTTACATTAACTCAAAACCCTAATTTTCAAAACATGAGTTTAATATTAAAATAACCTTTAATATTTACCTACTTGTGTTTAATCATTAAATCTTTAACTTGTAATAATTTGATAAATTATTCCAACAAGTTAGAATAATTATTTCGATAATAATTATCAACCCTAGTTATATATATTATAACTTAACGCGATTAATTATCCAATCGATCGAGCGAACATAAAAATAATAATAAATATTATTATTTAAAACGATGTTTAATACTTGATTGAACTGATCTTCATGATACGTTATCGCATGCTCATCCTTGTATTTATTTACATAAATGCCTTAATACGTGAACATTCGTATTTGCTGATTTTGTAAACTGATTAACTAACGGGTTTTCAAAACGCTACAAACGGGATTATACGTCAAGACTTGACCGGTATCATTTGGGTAACGTTCGTTACTCAAATGATTATGTGGACCCTTACGCATATTGTCTTATGTTTTATTAGGACTTTACTTGCTAGTTGCCACTCGGTAATCCATCATCATCACTGAATCAAGTGAGTTTCACGGCCCCTTTTCTTTACAACTGTTTTACACTTATGGGGGAGAAATCATGAACTGATAAAATGCTTTTTACTTAATGTTATGGTTTACCTGTTAGCCGTATGACTACATGTTCCATTCTGTATCCCAAACAACTGGTACTTTATCGTTATCAACGTTAGTACAACTGAATCCCACTATTAATTGAATTCGATTAGTTCTGCTCGAAACGATAACTAGTGAATAGATCTATTTGGGTTGACAACCCTGCCCAGATTGGTAGCTCCAATCCTGACTTCGTACATTGTCAAGGGGTACACGTCAGTTATTCTTGCCTGTTCGGTATTCTTGGGATAGAATGCTATGAGTGGGTAATCCGTTAGTATTCGAATTTGAGGTTCATGGTAGGATCTTACAACCACGACAGTAAACCAACGTAACATTTAAGTATGCCGTAAACTGTTATCCCAACCTGCCGTAAACTGTTATTCCAACATACCGTAAACTGTTATTCCAACATACTGTAAACTGTTTTTACAAACTTACCATCGAATCATAAACCTGTGAACCTCACCAACTTTATGTTGACCTTTTAAAACTCATGATTTCTCAGGTATCTAAGCTTATCATGGAAGACGTGCAAATGGGGCTTCACTGTAACTTTCGACCCTGCTTCACTGGAGTCGTAGTCCCGACCTATCTTAAACAAACTGATTTATGATTTCAATATCAAACTAAGACTTTTATTCAAATGTAAGACGATATCATTTCACCACGACTTTCCGCTGCAACATGAATGGTATTATGTTTTATATGACGTTTGAATTTAGTAGAAGTTGTTCTGTATATCTGCGACTATGATTCCGTCTCGCTCACACCCAAATCCGTTGACCGGGGTGTGACATAACCCGTCTTCAATGATTACTCATTAATCATCCTAAGACTCTGAATGAACTAATTTATTTTTAGGTCACTTTTAGATGGCGTATGACTATATCAATACAATTTCTTTTGTTATGATATACTTCCATTTATTTCATTGTGTAACCACCTACAGTGACATCTATATAATAACTCTTTATTATATCCCTTTTTGTTAAAATTCCTAATTGTTTTGAACTAGCCCTAGAAGTAACTTGTCTCTGTGGATCTTCATCCAGAGTCTTCATTTATGCAAGTAAACTTCTCAATCATATGATGATTAAATCCATTGTTTAGTTTAATTAATTAAAGGAAAATTGGATTTAAATAATCCCAGGTTTTCTTTATTGGCAACTAATAATCTCACATTTAACATTGGCATCTGTTAGTCCCACATTTGCACTTGTTTATTTCTAATGGTCCCTCCGTTAAAAAGTTTAACGGAGTTAACGGAAAATTAATGAAAAGTGGCGTGGCTGGTGAAGGCTGCCACCGGCGACCTCCAAACCGCCAGAAAACGACTAAAACCCCAAAAACACATCCATTTTTCACTTTAATGTCATGAAACGGAATATTTTTAACATGAAACAAAATATTTTTAACTTGATTAATGACATTAAAGTGAAAGAATGGATGTGTTTTTGTGGTTTTAGTCATTTTCCGGCAGTTTGGAGGTCGCCGGTGGCGGCCTTCACCAGCCACGTCACTTTTCATTAATTTTTCGTTAACTCCGTTAAACTTTTTAACGGAGGGACCATTGGAAATAAACAAGTGTAAATGTGGGACTAACAGATGCCAATGTTAAATGTGGGATTATTAGTTGCCAATAAAGAAAACCTGGGATTATTTAAATCCAATTTTCCTTAATTAAATCAAACTACTTGGGCCATTATGTAATTATCATAAACATGATTATTAACATAGTGCTCACACTTGCCTTTTATAGATTCAGCGTTCTTTAAGATAATCAACTCAAACTCATAGGTTATTAGCAAGCAGTTTTGCTTAAACCTATCTTGGTCTACTAATTAGAACAATTTAATCTTGTAATAAGATACAAGATTGTGGGTTTGAATATTTATGCGATCCGGCGCATATTTGATATCTTAGTTTTATGAAACCGGATCATCTCAGATCAGGCATCTGATATAGATTCACGTTTCATTCTTTAAGTGATGGATTATGGAATATTCTTCAATAAGAATGTCAGGTTCCATTCAAATCCATCTCCTTTAGAACGCTCACATTTTTTCTGATTTAGACAACAATTGTTTAGTCAGATAAATGTTCACATAGTTCTGATTAAGGCAACATCTTGTTGGTCAGATAGTGTGATATCTATATGGTTATACTTGAATTCCTTCAAGTTAAGCATTATATATACTTCGTGTTCCGTGACAGTCCAACACTTAAAGGAATAGCTTCCTTTCTCTTGGATGAAACATTAATCCCTAAAGATTTAAGAAGTATATTTTATGATCAAGTGTAGTTAATGGCAAGAACTCTTTCTTGATACTAGACTTGAGTAGGAAAGTTATGGATTGGATGGTTAGGGTAATTTTGGAAAATGGGGTATCCTATATGTTTAAGCTTCAATTTCTTGATGCTTAATTTTCCTGGATTTGAGAGTTAACAATTTAACTTTGCAGGATTTCGAATCTTAATTTACAACTATTTGTATATAAAATTCAAATAGAGGATTATTAAGGTAATGGTATTTATTAGTTATTAATCATCTAAATGATTATTACTATTAATCAAGGCTGATGATTCTAACTTCTTTGAGCAGATTCTTGATCAAATCAATAATCATAATGCTCATTTTACAGGTCTTATCAAATACAGACCTTTCAGAAGTTATAAGCGATTCATTGTTTGTCAGCTTATTGATACTCTTCATCACAAGATGTTGAATTTCAATGAGCTATTAATCAGTCAGGTGATTATTAGACAAATCATGATTACATCTAGCAATTACAAGAATTACATATCCATTTATGCTTATGATGTGTTCATGATTGCGTGAATCATATTTATAAGGCTATGCATTATGTTGTTTTGAACATATAATCAAAAGACTAATTGAGAAAGCAAGCTCAAACATCAAACGATTATTCAAACAATGCAATTGTTAGTGTCAAACAAAGTCAAAAGCAAACTATGTTCAAAACTGGGAAATCAAACAAGTATTCATCCTGGACGCAGCCAGGGAAAAACAAACCAAAATGTTTTAGAATACTACCAAGTTAATTAATCTAGATGTGAGCCAACCCTGTTGCCTTGAAGTGAAAATGAGCTTCACGATCTTCTTGGTTTTGATCCCATCATTTTTCAAGTTCCTACAAAGTATAAAGTGTGTAAGCAAAGCTTTTATATTTTGTGGAATTAGAAAAATGAGAACATAAGGCTAAATACCTCCAGAAGAACTCTCGCCATTCTTCTGAGCCTTAACCTTAGCAAGGTACTCAGGGCAGTTCCTCTTCCAGTGTCCCATCTTGTTCAACTCAAAGCATTGGCGCTGATCAGGCGGCGGCACTGCTTTGGAAGTCTTTTTGCCCTTCCCTTTGCCGTTGGCACCAGACTGAGTGGTGGCAAGATACTTACCCTTTCCAGTAGAGGGACGTTTCCTCTTTCGATCGGGCTTCTTGACACCAGTTGACTTGACCGCCAAGACCGCATGGGTCTTGTTGGAGGCGATGTTGATCTCAGTAGTATTCAACATCCCATGAAGGTCCGACACTGTCTTCACCAAGTTGTTCATATTATAGTTTACCCTAAACTGAGTGAACGAACTGGAAAGTGATTGAAGAATCAGGTCTGTAGCCAATTCCTGAGGAATGGCATACTGGAGCTTCTCCAAGCGGTCAATGTACGACTTCATCTTGACCACATGAGGGCTGACAGGAGCGCCTTCAACCATCTTACATGATATGAGTTTAGTTACAACCTCATAGCGCTCCTGACGGGCTTGTGTCTCAAACATGCCCTTCAGCTGTCCGATCATCTGGAAAGCACTCAAGTCCTCCATGTTCTTTTGAAGTTCTGGAGACATAGTGGCCAACATCAGGCATGATACTTGGTTAGCATCCCTTACCAGGCGCTCATGTGCTGCACGAGCAGCTGCAGTGTTATTTGCAGGCTGTGCAGGCACCGCAGCTTCCAGTATATGGAGCTTGTTGGCCATCTTGAGTATAATCTTGAGATTGCGGAACCAGTCAAGGAAGTTGGTGTCATTAAGTTTCTCCTTCTCAAGGATCGACTTAAGTTGGAAGGTGTCATTTGGTGCATTATTTTCATTGTTGTTAGCCATCTGAAACATTAAGACAATTTATTTTAGTATTTTCGATGTTTAGCCTAAATTCAATTATGGTAAGTTCTAATTGAATAAAGGATGGGATTCCATTTAACTTAATTACTAAAGGCAGCTGTAGCATGCAATTAATAGTAATTAAATAAATAGACAGACAACGATTTTCATTTGTGATGACCAGTCACAATACCCGTTTATGAGGCCGCAATAACATCGAGTGTTATGCGATACGTTACGGTGTTGTAGCTCCAATAACGTGACCCCCTGCAAAGTAGAGGAATAGTTATCCGAGGTGGCCACATGTACAAATACGGTGTTGTAGCTCCAATAGTTGTACCTTAGAGTACACCCTACATGCCAAGTACGGTGTTGTAGCTCCAATATTGACATTTCGGTAAATGTACACCAAGTTGGGCTTGACCTGGGACGGCATAAACTATTGATTATAGACTTACCAAATAGGGTTATTAAATTAGCTTTTAGTTGGTGATTATTTATCGCAAAACCCTATCATCGCTCGGGATAGTCAAATTAGATACCCTAATTAAAAGACTATGTTGTCGCGAAGCATATATAACCAAACCATACATTCAAGCCTTTTAAGAGTTTATAAATTTCATAAATTTCGAAAAACTCTTTAATTGGTTATATATTTATTGAGTTAAATACCTTATCTTAAAACTCAATTATCTTTCGATTGTAAAAATCTTTTAAACTCTTTAGAACAATTTTTAATGTGTTTTAGTTGGTTAATTAAAGGTAAGCAACACAAACACAATATGTACATGTATTCAGCCTTATTAGGGCTTTGGTATTGCTAGAGCCTCTTAGCAATACCGATCAAGGTCGAAGGGACAAAATAAGAAAACAACACACAGGGATGGTCTTCCTTGAGCATCTTGTTGTCTTCAATGTCTCCCGCTGGCTTCAAGACTCCTCTTGAACTTCATTGGATCTTCAGGTCTTCGGGTTGGGAAAATTCTTATTTGGGAGACCTGCCAAATATGGAAAGTTTCCAGTTCTAGAAACCTGCCAAATTTGGAAAGTGTCTGATATGGGAAGTTACCATTTATGAAAACCTGCCAAATCGGGAAACTGCCAAAACGGGAAGGTTTCCGAATCTCAAAGCACGAGCCAAAATAATAAACTTTCTAAAATTGGAAAGTTTCTAAAATTAGAAACTTACTAAATCGGGAAACTGACAAAATTGGAAACATTTATAAATTTGGAAATACGAGCCAAAATATCAAACTTTCCAAAATTGGAAACTTGCTAAATTGGGAAAGTTCCAAAAATGGAAACCTGAACCAAAATAGGACTTGCTAAAATTGAAAGGTTACTAAATCAAGAAAGTTCTCAAACTAGAATTACATAAAAGAAATAAACAATTTAAATCTATCTATTACAACTTTGAACCCAAAAATAGTAGGCCAACCGAAAACCTAATCTATTAAAATTGGGCCAAAACATGGGCCAAAACCAAATAGAAAATCACAATCATACAAACACGCAATTTCACTAAATTGGGTCGGGTCCGAATACACGTAAATAATTAAAACAATCGAACTATTTTGATTGCATTATTTTGGTGGATCCGAATCGACCAAAATATATTCATGCAATTATATATAATTAACAAAATTAATTATAATTTTAATTCGCACCTTTCGGGTTGTTAAACCCCGGTATGCGAATTCACCGGTTTAAAACATGACCGGTCTAGATTTGCGTGTGGTGATCAAGGCTCTGATACCACTGTTGGGTTTTGCCAGTGGTATTCGGGTCACGGGTAGTAATTTTAAATTTTATTAAAACCCGTTTTTACTAATTGTATTACCGGATATAATTATTTTTATTTAATTACGTTAATTAAATCAGAGTGCGGAAGCGTAAATATATCAAAATATATTAATTAAAACAAACGCGAAAAACCAAGTGACAAACGAACAGGATCTAATCGACCAACACGCAAACACTAGTTATATATATATATATATATATATATATATATATATATAATTCGAGATATATATATATAATATTTAAATCATATTTAAATATTTGATCAAATAAATTGTGATAAATAAATACAACAATTTATTTAATCATCATAATCGTATTATGATTTGATCTAAACCAAAAGTGTTTAGATCGTGAACGGTCGGTTCGTGCCGGACAACTGCTCGAGACACCGAGGTTCAACGAGACAAGCGCTAGGGTTGCGAAAACTTACCGGAGAAGCAAGCTCGGGACGTGATCGAATCACTAGCAGAAAAATCACCAAAAACAGTACCGGATCAGCGGTGGTCTGTGGCGGCGATGCGGTGGCAGTCGGTGGTGGACGGCGGTCTGCGGCGGCAGAGATCAGCCGGGGCTGAGGCGGACGGCAGCGGTGGCGTACAGCAGTAGCGGCTGGGTCGATGGTGGTTGCTGGACGGAGGCGGCGGCGAAGCGGTGGTCGCCGGCGGTGACTCGCGACGGAGGCTCGCCAAAAAAAACAAGCGGCGGCGGCAGGGAGGCCGGCCGGCGGTGGTCGCGAGAGAGAGAGAGAGAGAGAGAGAGAGAGAGAGAGAGAGAGAGAGAGAGAGAGGGATTTAGGAGAATTTTTTTTAGCAACTGAAATCTATATTTTTGTCTCCTATTTATAAGTCTCATAAACCAATTGTGGATAAACCACAATTGGTTTATTTAATAATTTCCTAGGCTTATCCCTTTATCTCATAAACAGTTGTAGATAAACTACAACTCGTTTAAATCTCTCAATTGTCCATCCAGGTTTTAGGGATAATCCTTAAATAAACTAATTTATTTAAACTATGATTATCTAACCAAATTAAATAAAACTAATTAAATAAAAATTTTTATTTAATTAACTTTTATTTAGTAATATTAATAATAACAATTATTATTTATATTTCCACCGATAAATAATTATTAACGATTAATAATTATATTTCTGCTTTTGTTATTAATAAATTAATAATATTAGGAAATGATTAATTATTATTTATATTAATATATAAATAACAATATTAAATTATTTCTGTTTTCGCAGAACGACGTTAACTAATTAAACGTGTTCGGTTCTCGTTGCCCTCAATGTAACTCTTACAGGTCACAACCGGGTCGGGTTCTTAGAAATTGTCGGGTCTGGACATACAATATCCAACATAACTATCACTTTATTCGTGAACTTCTCAGGAAAACTATACACCAAGTTCGTTCCTACCAAGCTCCAGGTGGTAGATATCTTCACCAAAGAGTCTCTCAAGACCTCAGTGAGCTATTTGGAGACATTTATTTTGTGAACTTTTGATAACTAAATCTCAACCACTAATTTCTGGAGGGGGCCACTATAATTCACGGTGGGCTTTCCATATATATAAGCTAGTGGCATAGAATGATTCTCAAAAGTTCTCTAAACCAATTAGTTCTCAAATGATCTTCTCCCTATATATATACCCATGAATTATAGTGGTCCCCACCTGAAATTAGTGGTTGAGATGTGGTTTTCAAAAGTTCTCAAAATAAAAAGTTCTCATTTGAACCTAACCCTACATATATATATATATATTATGGGTTAGGTTCAAATGAGAACTAATTGGTTTTGAGAACTTTTAAGAACCATTCTGGGCCACTAATTTTCAGGGGGAACCACTCAAATTCATGGGGGAATTTCCTTATATATAAACTAGTGGCTGAGATTAGTTCTTTTTAGTTCTCAAAACCATTTGGTTCTCAAATGATCCTCTCCCTATATATATATATATATATATATATATATATATATATATATATATATATATAAATATATATATATATAGGTGAAAGTTCAAATACAAAGGCTTTTATCCGCGCGAAGCGTGCGAAGGAAGGGGAGGCCGACACGTGGAATGTTTTAAGTTTTACGCAGATGGGCTTTTCCGTCATTTTACATGTTTAAAAGATATTCCTACGTGATTTCATGCGCGCTAATAATCCGGAACCAGTTATCTTCCTCATATATTTATGTAGAATATCCTTTGCGATATATATTAGTTCATTAAGAGATTCAGATCTCGTAAACGACATTCAAATTTTGCGATAGTTTATTTTGCGTTTTCTGAGGGATCATGGAACCTGAATATGAACAACGTCCGTTTGGTATGATTTGTATTTTGTATCTTTAGTTTTTGTGTTTTGTTATTGTATAATTATTGTATAGTTCTGTTATAATGATGTTTAGAATCTGGTTTACGTGTTTTGATTTTGATCGAAGTCGGGTTTGAATCTATTTTTGATGTGAAAACATGTTGTAATGATGCTCGAAGCTAGTTTACGTGATTTGATTTTGATCGAAGCCGTTTTTGAGTTATTTTCTCATGATTTTTAGATTAGTTATTGTTTGCATGTTTTGTAGTCGTTACAATGCATGTTTAACTGGTGTAGTTGTTTCGTAGATCCAGTTTATTGAAGTTAGTTTAGGTTTTACGTGATTTTTGTATCGTGTGTATGTTTTTGCATGCGTTTCCGTTAATTAAATTGCGGTATTATTTTATTTAGATTTATTGCAAAGTTGTTTAGAGAAATAGTTTGCGTTATTACTATTCATAGGTTGCGTTATTTTTGTTATATTGTATTATTGCGTGATTACCAAAAATACATTTGCGTATTTTTGATGAATATTGTTTGCGTGATTACCTATTATGTGTTTGCGTTATTTTACAGAATTAAGAAGTGAAGAGTGTCACATTCCATCCGTTCCGATGTCAGTTAAACCTGAAGAGGGCATGGTATTTACTTCTTTGGAGGAAGCTGAGGCATTCTACTATGAGTATGCTAAACAATCTGGATTTACGGTTAGGAAAGGATCTGTATATGAGGTGTCTGGTGTCATTAAGGGGAGGCATTTTGTTTGTTCCAAAAAAGGTAACAAACCCTTCAAGAAGTATGATTCGAGTAGCGTGTCTGGAAAGGGGAAAAACAAAGTAAAACCTAGGAAGAAGTATTCTTTCCATACTGGTTGCGTTGCACATATTGTGTACACTTCAAGGGATGGTTTATCTTACAAAGTGAATAAATTCGTCGAGGGGCACAACCACTACCTTGTTGGTCAAGAAGACATGCATTTTCTTCACTCAAACAGGCATCTCACAAGAGTTCAGGAATCTCAGATTTATGAATTATCTTTTGTTAACCTTGGTCATGTTAAAGCGTTTAATGTGATGAGGACAAAATATGGAGGTTTTGAGAAAGTTGGAGCGACTGTGGTCGAATGCAAGAACTTTAAAAGGGACCTGAATTGCTATATTGGTGAGTATGATGTTGAGATTGTTGTTAGAAGGATGCTGAACAAGAAATATTTCCTTCCTGATTATTCATTTGACTACACGGTTGATGACGAGGGGAAACCTACTGCAATGTTCTGGGCTGATGGTGAATGCAAGGCCAACTATCAAGCATTTGGAGAGATTGTTTCTTTTGATGCAACCTTCAACACAAACAAGTATTGGTTTCATTTATTATCACATGCGTGATAATGTATATTGCATGCGTTATTTATTATTATATAATGCGCGATTATAATTAATCAAATGCGTGATAAGTTGAATATGATTTTTACCATAGGTACAAGATGATTTTTGTTCCTTTCACTGGAATTGATAACCATTTTCGTAATGTTTCTTTTGGTGCTGGTCTGTTGTCCTCTGAAACAACGGAGTCATACATGTGGCTTCTTGAAAAGTTTTTGAAGGCTTTTGGATGTCAACCCAAGGTTGTAGTTACAGACCAAGACCCTGCGATGAAGATTGCAATTGAAAATGTTTTTGACAAGTGTCGTCATAGACTGTGCATGTGGCACATAATGAAGAAAGTTTCTGATAAGGTTTGTTTTTTTTTTTGCGTAATTTTTTAGTTTTGATGTGATTTTATAATGTCATGCGTAATTAATTTTAATGGTTGCGTGATTATATGTTCAGTTCATGCGTGTTTACATTTTTATGTGTTGTGTTTTTTTATGTCTTTTTTGAAGGTTGGGCATGCCTTGTGTAATGATGACGAGTTTAAAGAGGTAATGTGTAGCATTGTGTGGACGGATTCTATTGATCCTGAATGTTCTGATGCGGAGTGGCTAAAAATCATGAATGATTATGACCTGACTTCTAACAAGTGGTTGTATGAGATGTTTGAGATGAGAGGAATGTGGATTCCTATGTATTTTCGAGATGAGTGGATGTCTGGTCTCATGCGCAAAACCTCTAGATCAGAGAGTGAGAATCATTTTTTCTCTCAGGTTACAAATTCCCAAATGACGCTTTTGGAGTTTTTTAACCATTATGAATCTTCACTTGAGATTCAAAGACACACCCATCAGAAGAATGATCATGACTCCAGATACACTTTTCCTGACCTGTGGACTGGATTTTCCATTGAGGAACAAGCTGCACGCATATACACGAGGGCTATGTTTAATGATGTCCAAGATGAGATATATTGCAGTACCAAGAACTGTTTTGGCATGAACACCATAACTGGTGATAACACTGCAAAGGTTTTTATTAAAGATCATGCTGCAATTGGCCCTGGTTTGCTGGAAGTAAGTAATATTATAGCTTTGCGTGATTTTGTAATATATGCTTGCGTTATTTTATAAAATGCAGACTGCGTGTTTTATGCGTGTTTATGTGTTGTCCTTTTTCGTTTTTTTAGGTTGACTTTACAAGGATTGATGGTGATATTACATGTACCTGTAGTAGTAAACGGTTTGAGCGTTATGGTTTGTTGTGCTCTCATGTGTTTTATGTATTGATGATGTTTGAGGTACTTGAAATCCCTCAAAAGTACATCATGAAGCGTTGGACCAAGGAAGCTGCACCTAATAAAGTCAAAGTAGCAATGCCCCTAAGCAGTGATTCTAATTTTGCTAATGCTCATGAAGTAGACAAGGTTTTGCGTGATATTATGTCTTCCTATGAATATATAATTAATCGCATATCTCCAGACCTTGAGGCCTTGTGCTCTGTAAGGGATCAAATGAAAGAAATGGCGAAGAAGGTTCATGAGGAGAATCGACCAATTGTTCCTAAAAATCGCAGAGATAGGTTTGCTGAGATTTTAAGAGCCAATCAGCCTGTTGATGGAAGCACAAAACTTCCTGGTGGTATTAAAAACAAAGGACGTGGCTCTCATAAAAGAATTAAATCAAAGAATGAACAAGCGAGTAGCCGCGCTGGTAAAAGGAGCAGGAAGTGCTTGATTTGTGGGCTCCCTGGCCATGATAGAAGGACATGTAAAGGTAAAAAAAAGTTGGTTCAGATGATGGGGATGATGAACAGTAGATACAATGTGTTATTTTGTAAATAACATGGTTTTTTTTTTCAGTTGCGTAATTTTGTAATTAACATGCGTTATTTATTTGTTTAATGATAGTGAATATTCAATTATGCTTTTTTTACAAGTTGCGTTTTTTGTATACCGCATGCGTAATAACAAAATGCGTAATTGTGATAATAGTTGCGTTATTTTTTTTAGTTTTTTACGTTTTGTCTTTTTTTAGAGAAGTTGCTGCATGTTTTTGGTATGGTTTTTTTGCGTAATTTTCAACAGGAGTTGTTTTTTGAAAGTCAAGTGTGATCGAAATATTTCATTAGAGAAGTAAGCATTACGTTTTTTGAAAATAAAGGAAATGGAAACTAAACATGCATTACACTAGAAATTGTCGATCCAATCCCTTTTTCTTGCGTTTGTTTTTTTCCAGTGTTTGATGCAACAGTTCCTTGATCTTCTCAGCTATCTCAGTGTCCAGCCTAATTTGTTCAGAAATGTAGGCAGCAGCATTGTCAATGAAGTCTGTTGTATCTTCTGGAATGAGCTCGCTAATGAGGTTCATATCATTCCTGACGTTATTTGAAGTCAGGATTGTTAGCATCCCTAAGGAGTTCCTTGATACTTGATCCATTAGCTTTTCATCTTCAATTTTGTTTTTAAGAAGAGTCTTCACGATCTTCTCTGCTTGTGATGGAGAGGAAGAAGAAGCCATCGTTTTGTGTTTTGGTGGTTTTTGTGTTTACAGTATAGAAATGGTGGTTTTAGGGTTTACCTTTTCATTTGTTTGTTTATATACCCGGTGCGTTATTTTATTATTTATTTATTATTATTTTAAATATATTTTTTAAAATAATTTTAATGTTTTCATTCTAGACCGTCCGATTTTAGAATTAGGGTTTTCTGCCTCTTTATATAGTGTCTTTGCGTTATTTACAGTTTTTGTGTTTTGAGTTGAGTGAAATACAGAATAATACATTCTCTGAAGATGGCCTCTTCGTCCTCGTCATCAACGACACCACCTTCTTCTGATATACTGAAGAAGAAAGTCCTTGATAAAGTTATGAAGCATTTCAATAAGGATGTTCTTTTTAGTGATGTTCTCAAGCAACACCTGAATGTTTTAAGAGCTGGTGTTGATGATCGTGACAAAATGATGGATCGGTTGCTTGCTATACCTTCTTCGTCATTGCGTGATATTTCTGTTTTGTTTTTGGCTGACCTGGCTATAGCTGATGAGGACCAGGTTCAAGCTATTTGGAAGATCATGCAGCTGATTAAAGTTTTCGTTGATTTGAAGATGGATTTTCTTGCATCTTTTGTCTAGATCTTTTTTATGTAATTTAGATGATGTTGTCTTTTATTTTATGAAGTGGTTTTTAATGAAGAATAATTTTATTTTTTATGTTTGCGTTATTATCATAATGAATATGCGTTATATTTGTTGTTCCGATGTTAGTCATTAATTTTACGGTGAGAAACGAGTTAATGCGTGATTATGACGTTTTTTTAATGTTTTGCGTTTAAATTATGATTCGCTTAGTGGTTTTATTAAATTGCGTGAAAAAGTTGAGCATATGCGTGATTTTTATATAAAAATTTGAGTTATGCGTGTTTTTTGTTGATGCGTAATTAGATTATGTTCAGCTTAGTGGTTTTTTATTAAGTTGCGTGAAAATGATGAACGTATGCGTTATTTTGTGTGTATTTTGTTGATGCGTATTTAAAGTTGTCTATGCGTCTTTTATTTAAAGGTAAAAGGTCGTTAATACCCCTTTTAAAGAGTCCGTGTCTTTTTTTTTATTAATTAAGCGTCTAAAATAACGCTGAAGATAGGAAACAATTTAGCACCGTCAGATTAAAAAAAACGCGGAGATGAGCGGATTATATCCCTTCGCACGCTTCGCACGCAAATCGTCCTTTGTATAATAACTTTCCCATATATATATATATAGGGTGAGGTTCATTGTAGACCTCTTAAAAAGTGTAGAACCCGTAGACCCCTATAATTGTTCTATAAAACTCACTAAAAATTATAAAACTCATTTCTGTTGAATTTGATTTTTTTATGCGATAAGTTTTTAAAAATCGAAAAGAAAACTTATAAAGTTGTTGGAGAGATTAAAATATAATTGTTGTTAAAAAAAGTTATATTGTTCTATAAAACTCGATAAAAACTATAAAACTCATTGTTGAGTTTTATAACTCACTGTTGTGTTTAAAACCCATTACAACTTTAAAAATCGATGTTTTATAAAACTCATTGAAAATTATAAAACTCACTCTTAAGTTTAAATCTCATTGTTTTTAAAACACACAATTGTGTTTAAAACTCATTGTTTTTGAAACTCACTACAACTTTAAAAATCGACGTTCTATAAAACTCACTGGAAATTATAATTTTTTAAATTAAAAAATAAAAATAAAAAAAAACATTAGAAATAAAGCCTAAATTAAAATATAAAAATAGAAATATGACAAAATAAAATTAAAAAAAAAATCAAATTGAACAACAATGAGTTTTATAATTTTTAGTGAGTTTTATAGAACAATTTACGGGTATACGGGGTCTACACTTTTTAAGCGGTATACAATGAGCATTTGACTATATATATATATATATATATATATATATATATATATATATATATATTGGAAAACTTTATATTTTATGAGTTTGTTTACATTTTGTCTACAAATGGGTTATTTAGGTAATTTTTTAATCGACCCGCTCTAACCCGCATCCGTTTTGACCCGCACCTATTTTGACCCGCACCCGTTTTGACCCGCATCAATTTTGACCCGTTCTAACCAGCATATGTTTTGACCCGCGACTCAACCCGACCCGACTCGCATATTTTGCCAGGTATTAAACATGATACCGAAGATGAAACACATGGCAAAACAAAAAATGCAATAATAACAAGGAGTATGTTATAATTTAACAAGATTACCACCACTTGAGAATATTAATTGTGATTACTTGAATCACTTTTCTCCTTTAAAGGAGTTTATAAGAAATAGATTGTAAGAAGAAGTAGAGAGAAGTTTAGAAGATTAGAAAGAGTTGGGAGGAAGTTTGTATAACATATAGAATGCTTACAAAGAGGTGCATTTTTACCACTAACATTGGTGTGGTATTTATACTATAAACTTGGGAGACAAGATGACATAGCTAGTAAATGCAAGAGTGTAAGAATGGTGAAAACATTTGTGTGTGGGGAAGGTTGCATAGTTGATGTGAGAGTGGTGGGCATCCAAATATATTTTGTAGATTTCATAATACTCCCCCTTGGATGACACCTTTCACACTTGGGGTTCGGCTTTGAAAAACTGCCTTATTAAAAACCTTGCTAAAGAAAACCCAGTGGGAAAAAACTTTAGCTAAGGGAAAAAAAGTGCAGTGCTCCCCCTCAAGTTGGCTTCTGTATATCATCATGTTGTTCGCACATGTCGCATTCTAATATTATGAACGTGTTTACTGAAGATCGATGTAGGGAGTGCTTTGGTGAAAAGATCTGCTAAGTTGTTGCTAGATTGGACATATCTCATTTCGACATGGTTGTCCTTGATAAGCTCTTGAGTGTATGAGAAGAATCTTGGCGGTATGTGTTTTGTCCTATCACTCTTGATGTAACCTTCTTTCATTTGCGATACACAAGCTGCATTGTCTTCATAGATCGGAGTTGGAAGTCCTTCATTCTCCAGCCCACAAGAAGTCAATATGAGTTGAGTCATAGATCTTAGCCATATACATTCTCTAGAAGCTTCATGTAGTGCAATGACTTCAGCATGATTTGAGGATGTTGCAACAAGTGTTTGTTTTTGAAACCGCCATGAAATTGCAGTTCCTCCATTCATGAATACATACCCAGTTTGAGATCTTGCCTTATGAGGGTCAGACAAATAACCTGCATCTGCATAACCAACCAACCCTTCTTTTGAATCGTTAGGATAAAACAAACCTAGATCAACAGTTCCTTGAAGATATCGAAGAACATGTTTAATCCCATTCCAGTGTCTTTTCGTAGGGGCTGAACTAAATCTTGCTAGTAAATTAACTGCAAAAGAAATATCAGGTCTAGTACAGTTAGTAAGATACATGAGAGCCCCAATTGCACTGAGGTATGGTATTTCTGGACCAAGAACCTCTTCATTATCTTCGCAAGGGCGAAATGGATCTTTGTCAACATTTAGTGATCTCACAACCATTGGGGTGCTTAAAGGATTTGCTTTATCCATATTGAAACGTTTCAGGAGTTTTTCAGTATAATTTGATTGATGAACAAGTATCCCATTATTCGCATGCTCAATTTGTAAACCAAGACAATATTTGGTCTTTCCAAGGTCTTTCATTTCAAATTCTTTCTTTAAAAGAATAATTGTTTCATGAATTTCTTTATGTGTCCCAATTATATTTAGATCATCAACATATACGGCTATGATCACATATCCTGATGTTGTTTTTTTAATAAAAACACAAGGACACATATGATTATTTGTATATCCTTTGCTTATCAAATAATCACTCAAGCGATTGTACCACATCCTTCCAGATTGTTTTAACCCATATAAAGATCTTTGTAATTTGATTGAATACATTTCTTTGGGTTTTGAACCTAAAGCTTCAGGCATTTTGAATCCTTCTGGAATTTTCATATATATATATATATATCACTATCAAGTGATCCATATAAGTAAGCAGTAACAACATCCATAAGACGCATTTCTAGGTTTTTAGAAACTGCTAAGCTGATTAGATATCTAAAGGTAATTGCATCCATAACAGGGGAATATGTTTCTTCATAATCAATTCCTGGTCTTTGAGAAAAACCTTGTGCCACCAGTCTGGCTTTATATTTAGTAACTTCATTTTTCTCATTTCGTTTTCGAACGAAAACCCATTTATACCCTACAGGTTTGACGGCCTTGGGTGTAAGGATAATGGATCCAAAAACCTTTCTTTTGTTAAGTGAATCCAACTCAGCTTGCATAGCATCTTTCCATTTATCCCAGTCGTGTCATTTTTGACAATCATTGACAGATTTTGGTTCATAAATATCATCTCCCTCCATGATATCGCTTGCTATAGAATAAGAAAAATACATCATCAATATTTTTCTTTTCTGACCGGTTCCATAATGTTTGTGTATGACCATAGTTAATTGACAATTCATTGTTGTCGTCATTTACTTCCTCCTCATGAAACACTTTCAATATTCTGTTAGGATCATTTTCTTTATGGTCAATTTCCTTTTCGGGTCCTTTTCTTTTCCGGGGAATTTTATCCTTTGAACCAATTGGTCTCCCACGTTTTAAACGTTTCTGGGATTCATGAGCAATATTATTATCTACTTGTTTACTCGGAATATCAACTCGAGCTGGAGCATTTACAGCAGGTATGTGTGATTTAGTTACTCCTTTTGTATCAGTAAATGCATCCGGTAGTTGATTTGCAATTTCTTGTAGATGTATAATCTTTTGAACCTCTGATTCACTTTGCTTTGTCCTTGAATCAAGATGCAACAACGAAGGCTCACACCATGAGATATCCTTATCTTGGTTTTTCTTTTCTCCCCCAAGTGCTGGGAAGATTGCCTCATTAAAGTGGCAATCAGCAAAACGTGTTGTAAATACATCACCAGTTAAAGGTTCAAGATACCTTATGATGGAAGTTGTTTCATATCCAACATATATCCCCAACCTCCTTTGAGGACCCATTTTTGTGCGTTGTGGTGGGGCAATAGGGACATATACTGCACAACCAAAAATTCTAAGGTGAGATATATTTGGCTCGTGGCTAGAAGCAAGTTGTATGGGAGAGTACTTGTGATTTGCACTGGTTCTTAAACGAATTAATGATCCAGCATGTAAAATTGCATGGCCCCAAATAGACACGGGAAGCTTTGTTCTCATCATTAATGGTCTAGCAATCAGTTGAAGGCGTTTGATCAATGATTCGGCTAAACCATTTTGTGTGTGTACATGAGCAACTGGATGTTCAACAACAATTCCAACACACATGCAATAATCATTAAAAGCATGCGATGTAAACTCTCCTGCGTTATCAAGTCTTACTCTTTTAACCATATAGTCGGGAAAATGTTGGAACAAAAATTTAAGTGACTGGCGCCATCAAATCTGTTTACCGAAGCATTCGACTGAAGAATTCATGTGAATCGATTCAGAGACGCGGGTTGTGATGCTCGAGGCTTGCAGTTTGGACCGAAGACCGTTTTCCGGAAAAGTCAACCGTTCGGGTCAACGGTCAACGTAAAAGTCAACGGAAGATCGGTTCGAGCGAGTCAAGCTTCGGTTTATTTAATCAGCTTTGATTTAATTATCAATTTATGTTTATTTACTTTACTTGTAATTTCATTTATTCAGTTATGTTTTTCTGTCGTTAGTCACCCTCACTATATATAGTGAAGGTGCCCATTACAAGTAAAGGAGTCTCCGAATGGGGAGATGATGATTTTTCTTGTAGAGTGTGAGATTTCCATTCTAGAGAGAGAGTGAGTCATGGATTCTAGAGAGAGAAAGTGTTCTTCATGATTTCTTGTAACTAATCATTCGGTTATATGAAATCATTCGATATGTTCTTCATCTTTCTTGTTTATGATTATTCATGATTCATCATCATCATCTTCTTCATTTGTTTTGAGTTTTCGAATCCGAACATGTTCTTGCTCAAGATCGAGATTCTAGTAGTGAAAATCGGTCCTAACAGAAAATGTGCTCGTAATTTAATAATTTGAGCGAGCAATTTGGCAAAAGCCACATTACGAGTTGATAACAAAGATACATGAGACCATCTGCTAGATGCGTCTATCAGGACCATGAAATATCTAAATGGTCCACATGGTGGATGAATTGGTCCACATATATCACCTTGAATTCTTTCAAGAAACATGGGTGATTCATTTTCAACTTTGAGTAGTGAAGGCCTAGTAATTAATTTCCCAAGAGAGCAAGATGTACATAGGTGTGTTTTATCATTTTGGGGAATCTTTTGGTATTTCAGTGGATGACCATGTGTATTTTCAATTATCCTTTTCATCATGGTGGATCCTAGATGACCTAATCTGTCATGCCATAAACTGAATGAGCCATGATCATAATATTTTCCTTTGACTGCCATGTGTGCTTGAGGCACACCAATATGTGTATAATGCAAACCTGAGTTAAGCATTGGCAGTTTTTCCATTACATGACCTTTGTTCATGATATACAAGTATTTTTCACTATCGACAGTTTTTGATTGAGTATCATATCCGTTATGGTATATGTTTTTGAAACTTAATAAGTTTCTTGTCGATTTCGGGGAGAATAATGCATTTTCTATGAAAAGCTTTGTTCCATTTGGTAACACGAAATTAGCCTTTCCGACTCCTTCTATTAAGTCAGTAGGGCCTGATATTGCATCAATGGTGCCATTTGTTGGCTTCAGTTCATAAAAATATTTCTTCGATTTAAGAATAGTGTGTGTGGCACCACTATCTGCTATACACATATCACCATCATTTGTTTGATCTTTTGCTCCAATGAAATTCATTTTAAACTTCACATACGAAGAAAACAAAAACTAGTAAGACATTATGATATGTTATAACAAGAAAAATTATTTTAGAAAATATAATAAGAACATTTATTTCAGAAAAACATATTACATCAACGAGAGGGAAACACTAGTTAAACATAAATTAAGAAAGTGAAATACATGAATAACACATAAGAGTGTCAAGTTCCAACAACATTTTTCAGGCTTCATAGTCATTGAGAAAATCCGAGTTATTTAGTTCAATATCGAGATTTTCAAAAGTACCCACATGGTTCACTTCTTTCTCTTTTCCTTTAAGGGATATTTGGTACAACCTGCATAGATGTTCAGGTGTACGACAAGCTTTTGACCAGTGATTCAATTCATCATTCCACATCTATGGCAAGAATCACCACGATTTTGAGAAGTGCTAGCTTCATTCTTAAGCTTATTCTGCTCATTGAAATAACCCTTTTGTGGAGCATGATAGGTGTTGTTTCTTTGGTTGTGACCATGACCACGACCACGACCACGACCACGACCACGATAATTGTTGTTTCCTTTGAAGGAGTGGTTGTGATTATGGGAATGGTTTCTATTAAAATGGCCATGACCACGCCCACGTCCACGACCTTGGCCATGACCACGCCCACGTCCACGACCTTGTCCATGACTTCGTTCCCATCTTCGCTCAGAAGGTTTGATATCATTTTTATTAACAACATGGACTTCTGGTATAGTTAGTGAACCTGTGGGACGAGCTTGATGATTTTTCAGTAGTAGCTCGTTATTTTTTTATGCTACAATGAGGCTTACATTTAGCTTAGAGTACTTTTTAAATTTTTGCAACCGATAATGCTGTTGCAAAACTATGTTTGATGGGTGAAATGTGGAGAAAGTTTTTTCCAACATATCATTCTCTGTAACAGGATATCAACAAAATTGAAGTGTGGAAGTTATCCTTAATAAAGCAAAGGTGTACTCATTTACCCTTTTGAAATCTTAGAGCCTGAGATTGTTCCATTCATTTCTAGCAGCAGGAAGTAAGACTTCCTTTTGATGATCAAACCTATTGTTTAAATCATTCCATAAGGTATGTGGATCATCACAATTTGAGTATTCAATTAGCAACATATTATCGATATGCTTATGGAGGAAGACATCAGTAGTTGCTTTGTCTTTTTCCTCGCATGTGTTGCCTTCATTTATGGTGTCTAAGACACCTTTGGATTTGAGATGTCTTTTTGCATTTGCCGTCCATGACATGTAGTTATCCCTAGTACATTCAAGAGCAGGAAATTCAAGTTTAGCAATGTTTGACATATTGTAGCTAGACATAAATTGAACAAGTAATAAGAGGAACATTAGAATCCATATATATCAATAAGCAATGAGATACAATAGAGTGGTATGACAATAAATAAATATACGAACAAGGAAAGATAAAATTCACTAGGTGGGAGTTGAAAAATTGGGTAAAGGGCTAAGATGATCATTATGGTAACTATCACCAGAAGTGTATGAATCATTTTGAAAATCTCGTCTTTTTTAATCTTGAGAAAATGATTTGTTTGTTGTAAAAAAAAGATTGATAATTGTTAATTTATAGGAAAAAAAATATAACCGTTTGCAACGGTTATATAAACTTTTAAAACGGCTATATTAACGTTTATATATTTTTATTATTTTTGAAAAATAAGATAAAGAAAATGTATTAAATACGGGTTATAAAAGTATAAAAATTTGGTGTGGATAAAATTAAGAGAGAACAAAGATATAAATAAATGTTAGCATAATAATATAATGTTAGGATTAATAGATAAACATAATTAAACATTAGTCATATAGGGAGAAGATCATTTGAGAACCAATTGGGTTTGAGAACTAAAAAGAACCATTTTAAGCCACTAGTTTATATATATGGAAAACCCCTCCATGAATTATAGTGATCCCCACCTGAAATTAGTGGTTGAGATTTAGTTCTTAAAAGTTCTCAAAAGAAAAAAGTTCTCATTTGAACCTAACCCTAGTCATATAATCAAAAGTTAGTAGTCATAAGAAAATGTTAGTTGCATAATCAAAAGGTTAGATGCATAAATAAAAGTTAGTTGTATAAATAAATGTTAAAGCATAAATAAAATTTAGTTGCATAAATAAATGTTAGATGCATAAATAAAGGTTAGTTGCATAAATAAATGTTAGATGCATAAATAAAAGTTAGTTGTATAAATAAATGTTAGATGTTAGTAGTCCCATGGTTATTAAGTGTCTTTCATAAAATGTCATTTTTAATTCATCTTAGTATTTATTTTCATTGATGAATTTCTTACCTTGATTATGGATGTCTTTATGCTTGATTACGAGACTAGAGCCTCGTGCTGATAACGTGTTATAATTTAACAAGATTACCACCACTTGAGAATATTAATTGTGATTACTTGAATCACTTTTCTCCTTTAAAGGAGTTTATAAGAAATAGATTGTAAGAAGAAGTAGAGAGAAGTTTAGAAGATTAGAAAGAGTTGGGAGAAAGTTTGTATAACATATAGAATGCTTACAAAGAGGTGCATTTTTACCACTTACATTGGTGTGGTATTTATACTACAAACTTGGGAGACAAGATGACATAGCTAGTAAATGCAAGAGTGTAAGAATGATGAAAACATTTGTGTGTGGAGAAGATTGCATAGTTGATATGAGAGTGGTGGGCATCCAAATATATTTTGTAGATTTCATAATAGAGTACAACAAGTTATCTGGATCTAAAACATGGTTGTGTCGAAGTGAACAAGTTATGATATTTAGTGATTTTTTATAAATGTTTATACTTACTGGGTAAATACAAAAACATTTATAATCTGAGGGGGTGAAAAGTAAAATAATCATGTACAAATACTTCAACCCCCTGAATTTTCTTCACTTTCCTTTCCATGGATAAACTTCCTCAATCTCTAATTCTCGAGATACTGAGTCGACTCAACGACTCGGCCGATGTAGCTCGCTGCCGACTCGCTTCGAAGACATTCAATTCCCTCTCTTCAGACCTTCGAGCGATCAATCTGCAGTGCTCATTGATAAGGTACATAAAATCAAGGCCTAGGTTTTTGAATTCTTCAAGCTCTTCCCAATCGATTACACCTTTCAAGTCAATTTTCCTCAATCTTGTATCGAATTTGAGGATCGTTGAATCGGTTTCTATCGGGACCGAGAAGCCGCTCCGAGATGTGTCGTACGACGACGTTGAGGATGAGGCGGATGATCTGTTCCTCACCGATGGGGGTTTCGTTGAGGTGTGGCTGCCTAGGGTTTCCGATCGCTTGAAATCGCTCTCAATTTCGGATTTTTGGGTTCAATCGTGTTGGCGTCGATCGAATCTGTTGCCTCTGGTTTCTGCGTACTGTAAGTTTGTTTTATGTGCAGAAGTTATGCATATTTTTTATATGCTCTAGCTATTCTGTTGACATATAGTGAAATTGACTTTTAGCGATGTGAAGTCATCATATAGTAACGATCTCATGCTCAATTGCTTGTTATTTCAAAAAATAGAGGATTGCTAGTTAACTGTGAATTTCTGAGCTAATTGTTTGGATGATGATGGAATTAATCGCCAAACATCATTCTATATAATTGGCAATTGCTAGTCAGTTACCATTATCCTGTCTATTCTAAGCACCATAGTTGTTAACAGTGCCCCAAGGGCGCTTGGGGCCTAGGCTCATGTCATTTAAAAAGCAAGAACCCGAGACAAGTAAGGCACATATGATAAAACTTTATATTTTTAGTGGTTTTAGTCATGTTTTAGGCCACTTTACCTGGTTCCTTGCAAATTTGGACGTTTTAGAATAGTTGGCCGGAAATTGCAGATATTGCCAGTTATTATAGGATTTGGCTGGAATCTTGCCTGAAACTTGCCGGAGTGTCTATATGGTTGCAAGGCGTTTGCTTGTGCCTCCCCTCGCCTGAGCGACCAGGCACACACCTGTTGCTTTCTTGAAAAATATGCTAATACAACTGGAAATCAGAAGTTAACTACTTATCTCCTTATTGTGTTTTATACATCAATAAGCAGTTTCAAGCGTGTTTGGGATTGCTATCTAAACTGCTTATCTGATTATGTGTAGGTGAAATAAGTTGTTACAATAGGCAGATTGAAGTTGGTTGTTCTAAAGTGTTATTTCAAAAGACAGAAATCAAATAAGCAGCCCACAATGTGCATCTGCTTAGGTGATCTATTCAGATTATAAAAAGGGTACATTTTTAACAGTACTAACTGTTTTAGAAGTAACCGCGAGTCACTTCTTCATTATTGAGTTTGATCTTTTAACTGATCCCGATTATCCCAGATAAGGCTTATGAATGAGGATGGATAAGAATTATTGATTTTTTTACTAATACATGATCTTTGACCACATTGTAAAGATGTTCCTAGTTGGGCGATGTTAAATCATCTCTGTTTTGGTCAATGCAGGTCATACTCTTATTGAATTAGAGGTGAAGAACGCATGGCTGTCAGTTGACAATTTGAATCCAATGCCAATGCTAACAAGTCTAACTCTAGAATTTATAAGATTAGATGATGAGGATCTAAACGAGTTCAACAAATCCTTCCCTAATCTTCAAGTTCTTAACTTAATAGGTGTTGGAGGACTTGAACTACCTAAAATTCACCTTCTCAACTTAAAGACCTGTCATTGGACCGTATCTAACGCTCCCTCATCTTTAACTATAATCACACCCAACCTTGTTACGCTCATACTTGAATGTATACGACCCGCTTCACTTTACATTGATGCTCCTATGTTATCTAATTTCCATCTTGCCTTTGAACATGCCGACGTGTTTGCAGTTGAAAGGTTTGAGAATTTGACGAACTTTTGGCTCTTGTGTTTAAATATCAACTCCTTCCTTTTAAACTTCCCGGTTACTTGTACATTAGAAAATTTAACTGTGGATTCACGAAATTGGACAACTAGAGCGGATACATATTCCCAATTTACCCTTGATAAGGTGTTCACTGTTTTCCCAAACATGACTTCTTTATGTATCAAGTCGGGTGCTTGGTTGGTACTAGAGTCGTGCTACAACCTGTTAGGTCAGGCTTGGGATGGGAGGAACGGATTTAAAAAGCTGTGTGCGTATTTGTTATTAGTTGACCCGTCGTTGACTTTTTCGTCTGTTGCTTGTGTGTTGGACCAATGCAGCGGGTTGTCAGAGGTGTCGTTGCTTATTCATCATGATGTTGTTTGTAACGTGTCAAAAAGTTTCATCTCTAAGTGTACCGCTCGCTGGCCTAAATTGAAGTGGCGATGGGGTGTTTGGAAT
The DNA here is from genome assembly GCA_039602395.1 of Deinandra increscens subsp. villosa. Classification (NCBI taxonomy): domain Eukaryota; kingdom Viridiplantae; phylum Streptophyta; class Magnoliopsida; order Asterales; family Asteraceae; genus Deinandra; species Deinandra increscens. The sequence goes on from JBCNJP010000008.1 coordinate 7,292,676, forward strand.
GAAGGAATGGCGGATTCATGGATTTCCGATGGTATGTTTTAGGATTCGGGTCCTGGCGATAAGTTTTTTTAAATATTCAAGTTTATCATAAAGTTTCATGTTGTTGTTTGCATCATATGGAAGAACCTAGTTGTGATGGTGCTGGGATTTGTGATAATGGGTGTAAATATCACCATTTGTAATTTGATGTGTGTATAACCTGTTGAACTAAATCAGGTTCGCTTGGTTTCAAATTTTTACGGTTCAGTGTTGGTTGTTTAATGGTCCAATTGACAAATTGGAGCCTGGGACTGTGTATCAGGATGCAGATATAGAGAGCATCTTTATGTAATTTTTATAAACAGTTTGAACCGGATCAAGTTGGTCACTGTCAGATTTATCCGGTTCGGATTTAGAAAAGTCGGTGCAATTGACAAATTGGAACTTGGGGCTGATAGTATAAACAATGTTGTATCATTTCATGTTATACCAAAACTTTGGTTTTGCATTTTATGATCAAATAAATCATTTCATTTATATCCATGACTAGTTTTTATACCCCGTACATTGCACGGCTAATATTTAAAAAAATATATGTATCACACGTTTGAGGTTAAACAAAATAATAATGGTAATAGATGACAGAAAATGAAACTTGTGTAATAGGAAAAATTGTTAAAGTAATAATTAGTAAACTATAAAGTAAATAGAACTATTATGGAAATGTTAAACTGTAATTTAATAAATTATATTATATATTTAATTTAGTAATTAAATAATTGATTATTAAATAATTTAGAAGGCAATAAATAAAAAGTTGGATATATATATCCAAAACTTTTCTTTAAATAGAAATAAGAAATTTTTTTCATATAATTAATTAATTATGATGTTCGTTATCCGTATAATAAATATATTTTATTTTTTCCCATGGAAATATAAATAATTAATTAACTAGGGTGGTGATTATCTGTATAATAAATATATTTTATTTATTGTCATGAAGATATAAAAACTAAAAATAAGAGGATGATTTGGGGGGAAAATTATTATGAGATTGAACATGAGAATGACAAGTGTCCCAAATCTTTTCTTTTATATAACAGTATGATGATATGATATGATATGATATGATATGATGATATGATGATAATACTCTTCATAGATATTTTTTAAAATGGATACTTTTTATCTAATACAAATTTTTTTAAAGTTTATTGCAAAGAACAATTTTGTAGGGTTGGGTTCTATAGAAAACTAATATTTTGTAAAAAACCACGAAAAAAAACTATTTTTTTAAACTTTTGAGTAAATATCACTTTTGGTCCCAAGGTTTGCACATTTTAACACTTCCAATCCAGTTTCTAAAACTATAACATTTCAGGGCCTGAGTTTTGATTATTTTCTCAATTTTGGCCACGTTTTAAATTTCCATTCAAATTAACGGTTGAAATGTAACACCCCGATATTTCCGTCTAGATAATTACGTATCTTAATATGTTACCTATGTGCTTTATTTTGAATACGTGTTAGAATGGTGATAGATGAATAAAACACATGTTTGTATGGTAAACGTGTTTAGAAATGATGAGACATGGATGATCACGTACGTCTCGTATACGTGTTTAAATCATAAATACATGCTTGTGTGAATAGCATAAACCATTGATAGGAAAACACGTATAGAAATGCATGTTAATAGTTAACGGAAAAGTAAAAGGGCCAAAAGTGTAAATTATGCAAAGTTATTAGCCATACAGATATTATACGTGTTTGTAATTATCGAAAGTGTTTTAAGACTTAAAATATAGTGAGAATATGTCCTAACATGATTCGTGACATAAAATAATGACTATTACAAAGTTAGAGGGGTAGAAAGTGTAAACTATGTAATAATATGTGTATATATGTATATATATATATATATATATATATATATATATATATATATATATATATTAATATACATAACCCGAACCCTCGAGAATCTTAGAATTATGTTTAATAAGGTTATGGAACATAAAATGATAGCTACATCGAAAGATACAAGGCTAATAAGCCTAAAACAAAAGTTTAGGGACTAAAAATGTCAATAATTAAAAGATATAAAACGTATATATACAAATATCATCGAGCGTGTCCCGAGCCTTAGAAACTTTTATAAATGTACCCTTAAGTGTTTTATAGCATAAAATAACAGTTCGTAGAGATACAGGGGACTTAAAATGCAAAATAGAAGCACAGGGACTAAATCTGTCATTCTGCCGAACCTGGCTCACGTACCGCGAAGCCAGGCTCGCGTACCGCGACCCGCCGGTGGCCAAATTCATGAGAGGCTCATTTTTACAACTTCTTCTCCACGTTTTTAACAAATTGACCTACCTAGGTGCCGAAATTGGCCGGTTAGTCACCCTTACACGCGTCTAGACCCAACGGCGCACCATCCCACTATAAAAACGGGATCAAACATCACATAATTCCTCACTAATTTGGCAAAATCATCACCCAAAAACCCTAATCTGGCCGAGATCTTCAAAGGAGCAATTCTCTCAAACGGTGAAAGCTTTGGATCTGAATTTCTCCAGTCAAGCATCTTTTGGTATGATTAACAATAACCTATCTCAGTTTTTGCAAATACGACCTCTAAGTATGCTTTCTAAAAATGATGTAAAATTAGGGTTCTTGAGGTTATTCTGCTCAAATCGGGTGATCGGGTGGGAATTAGGGTCTGAAATTTTGTAGGTAATCCTAATTTAATGTGTTTTAAAAAAGTCCTAAGTTTATTTCACAATTGGAAGAGGTTTGGTTAAGGTTTTGTTAACGGGTCGAAATTAGGGTTTTCATAACGTTACTATGCCCAAATTGACTAAACGATGTTGAATTAAGCTTCGATCTTTTAAAGGATAATATAAAATGTTTTAATGGATAATACCCTAAGTTGGTTTGAATTAAAAATGAGTTTTGATAATAAAACGAGAAATTCATGAAATTAAGGTTTCTAAATATGGTTATTTAACATAAAATAATCCAAAAGGTATGGGGGCTTGATTTTTGAAATGATGACATGTTTTCATATAATATAAGTATATGTGGAATTAAAATTGGATAAATATTCAAGTATTGAAAATACCGAAGTTAATCGAATATTAGAAGCTCGTGCGGACCGGAAGGCTAGGCGCCTGTACACTGGGTTTCTGGCATAGTGAGGGTGTCGCATAAATCCCAACTGGTAAATGGCATCCCTCCCTAGGCGATCCCGGAGTGAGTGTCTATTTATAAGAATGCGCGTCTTCATAATTATCAATGAAAGAAGATAATGTGCCTCTAGGGGCATTTTGGTCATTTTGACCCTTAAAAGTAAATAAACTTAATAATGTCTATTATTAAGTAAATCAAGTATTAAAATAAACATTAAAAGTGTTTATTATATAAAACTTTGCGTTAACATCATACAATACGCAATTAGGTTTAACCGGAAGAGATAACAGAGGTTCTGTCTGAAATTACTACCTAAGAGAATAAGGTGAGTTATATGAGCCCACTTTTAAATGTTTTAAATGTTTTAATGTTTTCGGGCTAGTATACATGCAATGTTATTACTTGAAAAGTATTTGAGTTACCTTTGCTTGTTTTGTGTTAATGCACATACGTGAAATGTTATAAATATCTATAACTGTTTTAAAGTTGTTATTACATGTTATAAACTCTTTTCGGGAAGGTTATATAAATGGGTAATGAAGATGTTAAACTTTTTAAGTAAAGTTTAAAATACGTTTTTAAAGGTAAATGAAATGACCCTTGGGGTTATTTTCAAAGAGGTTTAAATCTAAGCAAAATTGTCTAAGACGAGGGTAAGAGGGGGGTTGTACAATCCAAGCAGTGGATATAAAGCCACTGGAGTAACAACGGTTGCTCAAGAGGTCGGGAGGCGACGGTCGCTCGAAAGGGACTAAAGTAGTCCCATATAGACAATGCTTAGTAAAAAGAGGTTTTGCTTATAATGTTTTATATGACTCTTTTATATTAAATGATTATTTTCATAGAGGATGGGTCCCGGAGGCCCAAGGTATTTTAGAGTATTAAATGATTTTTAATACTGAAGGTATACATGTTATGTTTGGTATAATTATGTTATATCTTATATCCATTAAACGTTTATAAAAAAGGGGTCGTTAGGCCCAAATGTCTGAAGTAACCTTTCGAGGTTAAGGTAAAGTTTTAATACTTAGAACTCACCAGCGTAAGCTGACCTTTTATAGCATGTATATTAGGTGAGGTTAAAGATCTGAGCATCAAGGGAAAGGCTCATGTTTGAGCAGAATGGATGGGCAAGCTATTAGGAGGAGGCTATACGGGCATGCTTGCTTAAGTAATGTAGATAGATGCAAATCTATTAATCGTTGTCTTTTATAGTTATCGTTAACCGTTGTAGTAGTTTTATCTTACTTGTACTTGGCATCATAAATAAATAAAAGTTTTTAATTTACGCTGCTTTAGTTATCTATGGTATACCTTGCGTTTATGAGTAAATCCGATGAGTGACCCCTTTAGAGCCAAGTTTGAGAGTGGGCGTCACAAGTTGGTATCAGAGCCTTGGTTTAAGAGATTTATGTAATAAAAGCGGTATCTTGACTTTAACTTAGACTCCAAATAAACAGTAAGATAAGATAGAATGCCAGCTAGAATAGCTTGTGCCCATAAAAGGACAAGGTTGCATTAGGAGCATAATAAGTAGGACCTAGGATATGTAAATCTGGTAGATACCCAATTGCAATTAGCTATTGCTGTTAGGTATTAATCAAATTTATGTATCTAGGGTACTAACTGTTATGTGGCCAAAATGCGGAAAGGAATAGACACTAGGATGGAATGTGATGTAAGTAACTGGGTTTTGAAAGAATCATGACTATATGATTGTATCTAAATTTAGATACTCAACTTCACATGAATTCTGACATGTCTGTAGGATTATGGTGAGAGACGGTCAAGTCGATAGAAGAATCGGCAGACCAGTCGGTAGACCAGCGGGTTCTGGAAGACGTGCGCAACTAGATCCTGTACCCAATAATGCTAGAGAAGGAAACGTACTTACTGAAGAACAACGAGTCGCTATGGCTGTGGAAATGGCTAACATGTTTCACGCAGCAATGCCTAACATGATAGCTCAGCTTCAAGGAGCCATCGGAGCTGCGGTTGGAGCTGCCGGTGGAGCCGGTGTAGGAGGAACCGCTGGTAGAGGTAGTGCATGAAGAGTTGCTGGCAAAGGAGATGGTGGTGCTGGAAGAGGAGGCGGTGGACCCACAAATGCGGAAGCTGAGGTTGCTCAAACTAGAATTAGATGCTCGTTCAAAACCTTGTGTGGTTGCAAACCTCCTTCAGGAAGGATGCATTAGCTACATTCCAATGGATTCACGAGATGGAGGCAGTTATTGATATCAGTGAGTGTAGCGAAGCCCAGACTGTAAAATATGCTGCCCACTCATTAGTCTCAGAAGCATTACACTGGTGGGGAATGATTAAGCAAACTGAAGGTACGGAAGCAGTTGCTGCAATGAGGTGGAACGACTTGAAGAGGTATGTCTTGGAAGATTTGTGTCCTAAGGGAGAGCTGGACCAGTTGGAGAAGAGTTTCTTAGTACTGGAAGCTGGAACGATGCCGTACCGAGAGTACACGTCCAAATACAACGCAATGGCAAGGTTGTTAACTAATCTAGTCACCCCCCGAGTCTGAAAGAGTGAAACGTTATGTTCAAGGTTTTCCGGCAAGGGTCAGAGAGTTGATCAAGGCAACTGAGCCCAAGACGTTTAAAGCAACGGTGAATCTGAGTTCAAATCTGTATAGTGAGATGTTTAGAGCAGGAGGAAGGCCGGAAGGGCTTAAAAGAAATTGGTCTGAGACAGGCGGAAGTTCGAAGACAAATACCAGAGGTCACTTTAAGAGACTGAAGAATGATCCACGAGGCAGCAAACCTAAATGCCGCAAATGTAACCGAAGCCATCCTGGAGATTATAAGATTGGATCGAATAGCTGTTTCAAATGCGGGAAAGAAGGCCATTACTCTAACAACTGTCCAGATCTGAAGAAGTGTTTTCAGTGCGGTGAGCCAGGACACATCAAACCTAACTGTCCCAAATTAGTTAACAATCCAGGACCACTGCGAGCGAGTGAGATTTCGAAGGCGAGGGATAGAGCATATACCATAACTGCTGCTGAGGCTAAGATAACACCTGATGTAGTTTCAGGTACGCTCTTAGTTAATAATGTGCCCGCATCTGTGTTATTTGATTTCGGTGCCAGTAGAAGCTTTGTATTGCATGATTTCTATGTATTACTCGATAGACCGACTATTAGGGCCAAAAAACCTTTCGAAGTTGAAACTGCCTCAGGAAAAAGTTTTATAATTTCCGATATGATAGACGATTTCCTGTTAGAACTAGAAGAACATAAATTGCCTGTTAGATTATTCCCTATGACTTTAGCCGGTTTCGATATCGTATTAGGAATGGATTGGCTCGCGGAAAACGATGCGCAGATTATCCGCAATCAGAAAGAAGTTCAAATTAGAGCGCCAACTGGAGACATCATATCCATACATGGGGATCGCAACAGTTCTGCAGTGAAGATCATTTCCATAATTAAAGCAAAAAAATTCTTGAGTCACAGGTGTGAGTCATTCTTAGCTTACGCCATTGACTCAAATTTAAAACCAAACGAGTTAAAGGATGTGCCGGTAGTAAACGAATTTCCAGACGTATTCCCAGAAGACCTACCGGGCATTCCTACTGAACACGAAATAAAGTTCGGAATTGACTTGGTGCCGGGAGCCAAACCCATAGCCAAGACTCCATATCGATTAGCTCCATTTGAAATGAAGGAACTAATGTCACAACTGTAAGAGTTGCTCGACAAAGGTTTCATAAGACCGAGTATCTCGCCTTGGGGTGCTCCGAATCTTTTCGTGAAGAAGAAGGACGGAAGCCTGAGAATGCGCATCGACTACAGGGAGCTGAACAAACTAACGGTGAAGAACAGATATCCTCTGCCCAAAATCGACGACTTATTCGATCAGTTACAAGGAGCAAGTTGGTTCTCCAAGATTGATCTGCGGCCAGGTTATCACCAGTTGAAGGTCAAAGATGAAGACATTCCGAAGACGGCTTTTCGAACGAGATATGGTCATTACGAATTTCTGGTAATGTCATTCGGGTTGACTAATGCACCCGCTGCATTCATGGACCTCATGAATAGGGTATACCGACCCATGTTGGACTGATTCGTAATCATGTTCATTGATGACATCCTAATCTATTCCAGGAGCGAGTATGATCACGCTATGCATCTGAAGGAAGTGCTAGAGACCTTGAGGAAGGAGAAATTGTATGCCAAATTTTCCAAATGTGCGTTTTGGCTAAGGGAAGTGCAATTCCTTGGTCACGTGATAAACGCAGATGGTGTACTCGTAGATCCTTCCAAGATAGAAACGGTAATGAGCTGGAAACCACCAAAAACACCCTTGGAGATTCGTAGCTTCTTGGGACTAGCCAGTTGTTACCGTAGGTTCATCCAAGACTTTTCGAAGATCACGACGCCTTTAATCGAACTGACTAAGAAAGACGTTAAGTTTGTTTGGGGTTCAAAACAGTAGAACACTTTTGAAGAGTTGAGGACGAGATTGACTCAGGCACCGGTATTAACTTTACTGGATGGGCTTCGTATTTGGGTTTAGGTTGTGTGTTGATGCAGCGGGGTAAGGTAATTGCCTACGCATCACGACAACTAAAACCTCACGAGATAAACTATCCAACTCATGATTTGGAGTTGGCAGCCGTTGTGTTTGCTCTTAATATTTGGAGGCATTACTTGTATGGAGTAAAATGCACCATCTACACTGATCATAAAAGCCTAAAGTACTTCTTCGAGCAGAAGGATCTTAATATGAGGCAGCGTAGGTGGTTGGAGTTAATCAAAGACTACGACTGTGAGATTATGTATCATCCAGGAAAAGCAAACGTTGTTGCAGACGCTTTAAGCATAAAGGATGAACACCCACCTCTTCGAACACTGTCGTATAGATTAATCGTTACTCCTGGTTTCCTTATCCAACTCCGTAACGAACAAAATGAATCCCTCAAAGGAAGAGAATGTCAAGAAAGAAAGAATGGTCGGTCAGATAGCAAGCCTTGAAGAAAACGAGTATGGCGTAAAGATTCGATTTGGTAGAATGTGGGTACCTCTTACCGGTGGATTTCGCACCAAGATAATGGACGAAGCACACAAATCACGTTACTCAATCCATCCAGGTTCAACGAAGATGTACCAAGACTTGAAGAAAAACTACTGGTGGCCAGGAATGAAGTTCAACGTCATGTAGTACGTCAATAAATGCTTAACCTATGCAAAGGTTAAAGCTGAACATCAAAAACCATACGGGAAGTTACAGCCTCTGGAACTTCCAGAATGGAAATGGGAACATATCACCATGGATTTCATAATCAAGCTACCAAAAACAACTAAAGGTCATGACACCATTTGGGTGATAGTGGATAGATTAACAAAGAGTGCTCACTTCTTACCCATTCACGAGAAACATTCTTCAGAAATGTTAGCCAAAATCTTCATTAAAAAAATCATCGCACGTCATTGAGTGTCGGTAACTATCGTCTCAGATAGAGACACTCGATTTACTTCACGTTTCTGGAAGAAATTCAACGACAATATGGGTGCGAGATTGCACATTAGCACGACGTATCATCCTCAGTCAGACGGCTAGAGCGAAAGAACGATTCAAACTCTGGAGGATATGCTACGTGCTTGTATAATCGATTTCGGGGGGAGTTGGGATGATCACTTACATTAGCGGAATTATCCTACAACAACAGTTATCATTCGAGTATAGGTATGCCACCTTACGAGATGTTTTATGGTAGGAAATGTAGAACTCATGTGTGTTGGGGGTGAAGTCGACCAGCGAGAAATAGGGAGCAAAGAATCAGTCGAAAATATGGCTCATAATTTCGACATAATCAAAGCACGACTGAAGGCTGTACAGGATCGACAGAAGTCCTATGCTGATAAAAGACGAAGGCCAATCGAATTCCATGTTGGAGACATTATCCATTTTCGCAAGAGGGGTAAACTAGGTCCGAGGTATGTTGGACCTTTTAAAATCTCCAAACGTGTTGGAGAACTCGCTTATCGTTTGGATCTACCTGAGGAGTTGTCTGGGATCCACCTAACATTCCATGTATCACACCTGAGAAAGTGTGTGGCAGACGAATCAGAAATTATGCCACCAGAAGAGATAGAAGTAGACGACAAACTATCATATATCGAACGACCAGTTGCAATCTTAGATCGTAGTGAAAGAAAGCTCGGAACAAGGTAGTTCCTATAGTCAGGGTGCAGTGGATGCACAGGAAGGGGTCTGAGTCAACATGGGAAAGAGAAGATGAAATGAAAGAGTCTCATCCCGAGTTATCCTCGAGTTGAGCAAGTTTCGAGGAGGAAACCCTTTTAAGGGGGAGAGAGTTGTAACCCCCCTATATTTCCGTCTAGGTAAATACGTATCTTAATATGTTTACCTATGTGCTTTATTGTAAATACGTGTTAGAAATGGTGATAGATGAATAAAACACGTGTTTGTATGATAAACGGGTTAGAAATGATGAGACATGGATGATTACGTACGTCTCGTATACGTGTTTAAATCATAAATACATGCTTGTGTGAATCACATAAACCATTGACAGGAAAACACATATAGAAATGCATGTTAATAGTTAACGGAAAAGTAAAAGGGCCAAAAGTATAAATTATGTAAAGTTACAAGCCATACGGATATTATACGTGTTTATAATTATCGAAAATGTTTTAAGACTTAAAATATAGTGAGAATATGTCCTAACATGATTCGTGACATAAAATAATGACTATTGCAAAGTTAGAGGGGTAGAAAGTGTAAACTATGTAATAATATGTGTATATGTATATATATATATATATTAATATACATAAGCCGAACCCTCGAGAATCTTAGAATTATGTTTAATAAGGTTATGGAACATAAAATGATAGTTAAATCGAAAGATACAAGGCTAATAAGCCTAAAACAAAAGTTATGGGACTAAAAGTATCAATAATTAAAAGATATAAAACATATATATACGTATATCATCGAGCGTGTCCCGAGCCTTAGAAACTTATATAAATGTACCCTTAAGTGTTTTATAGCATAAAATAACAGTTCGTAGAAGTACAGGGACTTAAAATTAAAAATAGAAGCACAGGGACTAAATCTGTCATCCCACATTCTAGCTACCCTACACATACATATACATATATACATACTATATACATACAGTCTTACTGACTTGAGCGTCGGAGGGTGGTCCAGAGACCCCGGTCTCTGGTCCCCTTCTAATGGGTTCCTTTCATGTTACAGGTACAGGACAAGATTCAGGAGAGATCGGATCCTTCTAACCCGGGTCGGAGGCTCAATACATCTCTTCCACACCGTAGATCGGCCCGATGCCTCGGTGGCCCGTCCTTGGCCTTGCCACTCCGGCCACCCCAAGGTACCCCGATTCTACAATTGACGTTACGGACGAATAACAATAATAATTATATGTATACAGAGACAAAAGATTGACAAATCAGAGTCTGCAAGTTGCAGTATATTGGAAGATGAAGGAAAAAAGAATGTTTCGGGAGTTGTTAAACTCTTTCCCACCCGATTTGAAAAAGAAGAGATTAGAGAGAAAGATTTGGGGGAATGAAGGTTGGAGAAGTCGAACCAAATCGCCGAATTCTTTAACCAATACTTCCAGTTTGGAGTATATATTTTTTTTATAGAATTTTGGTTCTTGTGATTTTGGAGGGATTTTTGTGGGATCCGATGATTTTGGGGAAAAATTTTAGTTTTGGAGGGATTTAATTCTGATTTTGAGAATTTTTGAGAGAATTTTGAGCACTAATAACTTTTAAGTAAAAAGTTAATATTTTGGGGGAATTGGATTTTTTTTATTTTCCATCCAAGTCTTTTTAAGGAGATACATTTAGTGACTCATTATAAAGCCACAAAAAGATAAGTTAGATAGTGTGGCACAATTATAGTGCCACTAAAACCTATAATAGTGGAATAAAACTTAAATGCCACTAAAACTATTATAAAACTCTATATTAGTGGCACAAAACGTAAATGCCACTAAAATCTTTTGCCACTAAATGGCATTTTTTTTGTAGTAACTTGTTTAGAATTGAAGGTTTTTAGCTAGTAGCACCGGTGTTAAGCTTTAGTAGCACCGATGTTAGTATATCACTGTTAATAGTATTTTGATTTTAAGTAGTAGCACCAGTGTTATTTGATCATTACGCCACTGTTTATATTAGTATATTGGTTGTAGTCTGTGTATATTTAGTTATATAATTTGGTAACTTGTTTAGAATTAAGAGTTTTTAACTAGTAGCACCGGTGTTAAGCAGTAGTAGCACCGATGCTAACCCGGATATTTTAGAAAAATGTTAAAAAAGGCCGAGACTACTGTTGAATTAAAGATAAAAATACAATGATTCTAACCGTAGAATTTTTATAAAAAAACCGACGTGGCATTAAAATTTTACAAGCTTTTTAAAATGAATGTGAGTTTTTTTTGTAATGTGTTATTTTACCCTTTTGCCCTTTTGAATTAAAAAAAGGAAGGGGACACATGTCATAATCTGGTGCTTCCTGTTTTTTTCCAACCATTAGATGATGGTTATTAAGTTATGTAAATAAAAAGAGTTATGTATTGTTCCACCCCCTATATATATATATATATATATATATATATATATATATATATATATATATATATATAGGAACGATAAAATGAAAACCTCTTTGAGTTTGGAAAACCGTGAAAGCTAAGCTAAAAATTTCGTTTTTCGTTCCGACTTTTTTATGGTGACTCTCTAAGTTAAAAAAAAAACCCCTTTATGCAAAAAAGTAAAAAAAAACGCCTAGTAATTTTTTTTAAAATAATAATTTATAACCGATGTTACATATGTAACAGGGTTATGTAACATCGGTTATAAAATATTTTTTTAAAATAAAATTTACTAGGCGTTTTTTTTTACTTTTTTGCATAAAGTGAGCGTTTTTTAACTTTGAGAGTCACCATAAAAAAAATCGGAACAAAAAACGATGAAAATATATTGCATATGGTGCGACTAAGAAAAAAAAATATTAACTCATACTAAAAGTATGAGATTATTTTTGTGATGCACATGTGCACCACACAAAAAATTATTTAATAAAAATAAAAAAGCGTTAAGTTTTTTAAAACTTTTAAAGGATTAAAGATAATATAATTTTAAGACTTTTGGTGCAAATTTTTTAAAAAAATATTAACGTATGAAAAAGTTATGTAGGTTTTAAGATTTGTTTACGCAGTTCTCACAAAAAAAGGTGTTTTCGCAGGATCTTTCCCCTATATATATATATATATATATATATATATAAATATATATATATATATATATAAGAACGATAAAATAAAAACCTCTTTGAGTTTGGAAAACCGTGAAAGCTAAGCTAAAAATTTCGTTTTTCGTTCCGACTTTTTTATGGTGACTCTCTAAGTTAAAAAAAACCCCCTTTATGCAAAAAAGTAAAAAAAAACGCCTAGTAATTTTTTTTAAAATAATAATTTATAACCGATGTTACATATGTAACAGGGTTATGTAACATCGGTTATAAAATATTTTTTTAAAAAAAATTTACTAGGCGTTTTTTTTACTTTTTTGCATAAAGGAGGTTTTTTAACTTTGAGAGTCACCATAAAAAAAATCGGAACAAAAAACGATTTTTTAGCTTGGTTTTCATAGTTTTCCAAACTCGGAGAGGTTTTCATTATATCCCTCCCTTATATATATATATATATATATATATATATATATATATATATATATATATATACTAGGTTAGTAACCCGTGTACTACACGGTTGGAATTTAGATTCATAATATTCGCTAAATATAAAAAAATGATTAAGAAATTTGAAAATTATAAACGACATTATTCATTATATGATATTAATTGATAATTTAATACATTAAAGATGACAAATTCTTTATAGTTTCCTTAAAAAGATTCAAATTATTGAGTAATTTAATAAAATTTACATTAAGTTTACCAATTTTTTTAAAATGAAAATTTAATTTAGATAAAATTGGTAATTAGTCTTAATTGATAATTTACTAAATTGATAATTGAATGTAGTTTTGACATGTGGCGGTATTGATGTGGACACCTTAAAAAAGAGACATGTGGATACCATTTTATTGTTTTATTAGGATTAAGATATATATATATATATATATATATATATATATATATATATATATATATATATATATATAGATTTGGGGTAAATTACATCATGTAATTTCCATACATCATGTGCGGCTTAATCTCAACCGTCCATCTCACGTTTTTTAATCTAATCACTAATTTCGTTAATAAATCACACGGAGGGGCAATATGGTCAAATTAATTATTTTTAAGTTTTCCCTCTCATTTACTCCCGTAACTGCATCAGCGTAGTATATGGAAAGAGATCACAGTCTAATTTAGGAGTTTGTCAAGGTGTATTTCTTATCAGATCAGAGTCTTTAATCAGTTTTCGATTGTGATTAGATCGTAGATTTTTAGTTTTGGAGTAAAATTGAGATGGAGAATTCGTCTGATAACTCGATTGAAGGTAATATGTTTTCGTTTTTAGTTTATTTGCATACATTCGATTCGCGATCACGCGATCAACGTTTTTTTTTAATTGATATACAGTGATCGATATATAGTTTTTGGATCGCGATACGATTTTTATGGAGGAGTTGATTGAATACGATTTCATTTTATACATCATCTGTACTTTTCTGGACTTCGTTTGGTTTTTTTCTTCGATTAATTTAGTTAATTACGTGTTGTTGATTCATCTGGTAGAGGTTATACGAAGTTTCATGAATCATTCATAAATTATAATTTTTAGTTATCCACACAGCATGGCGTTTTATTTATAATCATAAATCAGTTTGTGTTTGATTGGAGGTTATGATTTGTGTATGTGTAATAGATCGTTTTGAGTTTTTAACAGGTTGTTAATTAGACATGATTATTTTGTTATGATGTTCATTTACTAACGTGATTATTTTTGTGTTTTCTGTTTTTTTTTTATGTTGATAGATCTGTATGTGCACAAGGTTGTTGGTATTGAGGTGACGTCACCTAATTCTGGTGGAAAATACTATATCCCTGATGTACCAGTGAAGAATAAACCGTATGAAGGAACGTTATTCGTCTCGCTTGATCATGCATTAAACTATTATCAGTATTATGCTAGACTTTCTGGATTTAGTGTGCATAAGTCTACAGAGAGGTATGATCGATTTGGTGTTAGCACACAGAAACAGTTTGTATGTTCTCAAGAAGGTTTTAATAAAAAAAATAAGGTTGACACACTTAATGACACTGCTAAGCAAAAAGCATCCAGAATTAGTGTGTCTAAAAGAGTTGGATGCAAGGCAGAGATGTGTGTGGTGTTTGAATGCAATTTGTGGTATGTGAAGAAATTTGTTGAAAAGCATAATCATCCTTTTGTTGATGATCAGGATATGCATTTCCTTGTAACATCTAGGAAACTGACCCATTTGCATAAACACATCATTAACAGCATGTCTAGGATGAATGTTGGTCCTGTAAGAGCTTTTAATATGATGAGGGAAATTTATGGTGGTTTTGAGGAAGTTGGTGCATCAAGGGAAGATTTTAAAAATTATAGGAAGAAATATAACAATTTGATTGGCGAGTATGATGCTGAAATGGCTGTAAATCATTTAATGAGGAAGAAAGAGTACTTGCCAAACTTTTCATGTGAGTATTTTACTGATGATGATAACTGTTTGAGGGGTTTGTTTTGGGCTGATGAGCTTGGGAAGAAGAACTACCATATATTTGGGGAGGTGATGTCATTTGATGCAACTTACCGCTCGAACAAGTAAAAACATTTTTTTTAATTATTTATTTGATCAGCATGGCGTTTTTTATGTTTTCGTGAATACTATTATTTTCAATCAGCTAAAGTGTTTGCATTTTGTATAGGTACTCTATGGTGTTTGTACCATTCACAGGGATTGACAACCATTGTTGCAATGTAACATTTTGTGGAGCCTTACTTGGCTCAGAAACAACAGAATCATATGTGTGGTTGTTAAGGTGTTTTCTGAAAGCATTTTTCAAACAACCTAAGGTGGTTGTGACAGATCAAGACCCTGCCATGACTAAAGCAATTGATTTGGTTTTTAAAGAATCAAGACATCGGTTTTGTATGTGGCATATTATGAACAAGCTTTCGATAAAGGTATGGTGTTTTTTATAGGCAGTTTTTGTATTTTTTTATGTCTCTTTCCAATGCTAGTTATTTTTTTCTGTTTAATATATATATATTTTTTCAGGTGGGTGTACGGTTGTGCAACTCCACAGATTTCAAAAAAGACATTTGCAATATTGTGTGGACTGATGCAATATCCTCTGAAGAGTTTGATGAAAAGTGGCAGGAGATTATTGATGAGTATAATCTAAAAGACAACAAGTGGTTACACGATATGTTTGGCATACGCAAATCGTGGATTCCTGCGCACAATAAAGATGAGTTGTTTTCTGGACTGATGAGGACCACATCTCGTTCTGAAAGTGAAAATCATTTCTTTGGACAGCTGTGCAATTCCAGGTCTACGTTAGTTGAGTTTTTGTCACACTACGAATCAGCTTTGGAGTCACAGCGTCATACACACCGGAAGAACGACCATGACTCTCGGTTCACTAATCCTGAGATGAAAACTATATGGTGGCTTGAATCTGAAGCTGCAAAAATATACACCAGGACAACCTTTCTTGACGCTCAGCATGAAATGGACATGATGAGGAAGCTCATGTGCCAAACGTACACACCTGAAGGTGACTTCGTTAAGTACTATATCAAAGATTGGACGCAAGTGACTACCAAACCATTTGAGGTATGGTGTTTATTTATTATGGTGTTCTATTTAAACACTATGGTGTTTTTAGAATTCATGGTGTTTCTGAAAATGCAGGTGATGTATCGTGAGTCCGACCTGACTATATACTGTGAATGTAGACGGTTCGAAAGTTTTGGTCTTTTATGTAGGCATATATTCTATGTTTTAAGGCAGATGGACATTAGGGAATTTCCCAAGAAATATGTTCTACGACGTTGGAGACGTGATGTGGTGCCTAATGGTTCTAATCGTAATGATGATTCAACTGTTGTTCCTGCACTTGATGATGGTGGTCGTGCTTTGTTGCGTGATATAATGTATGCGAATGAATACATTTTAAACAAGTTATCGGATAATATGGAAGAGTTGTCTTTGTACAAGGAACACGTTGAAAGTTATATGCAAAAGGCTGACAACATTGATTTTGTGCCACCCCCACCGGGGAAAAGAGATAGGTATGTGGCGTTTTTTATTTTATTTTTTTTGTATTTTTGTATGTAAAGTGTTTCATAACAATCTACATTTTATATGATATGGTGTTAACAGGTTTGGTGAGTTGACTGGAACGTCTCAAAACGATAGGTTGCCTGTTAGGGTACCTCTTGGTTATAAGACTAAAGGTTCTGGTTCACATAAGCGTATTAAATCAAAACAAGAAGAGGCCATAATCAAAGCTGGTAGGAAACAAAAACAGTGTCAGAACTGTTTTGAATATGGCCATTATGCAACAACGTGTCCAGAACCTCAACAGAAGAACAAGGGCGCTGAATCTGTTAACGTCGCAAATGTCGTGGACAAGAGCAAAAAGGGTAAAGGTGTTGAATCTACACCACAGAGCAGCGTTATTGGATCATCCACTCGCGTATTGAGGTCGCGTGTTAACAAACAATAAACAATATGGTGTTTTTCATGACAGTTTCGTGTGTTTTTTGGTTTTTTGGACTTGTTTTTTTTTCTTTGTTGAGACTATACATGATTTGTCAGAATCTTCTTTTAAATAATGCATGGTGTTTTTTCTAAGAAATTATATTTTTCTAAAAAATCAAATATCAATTATATATTTTTTTGATGTGATGTTTTTTCCATCAAAGTGAAAGTTAATGATTTAATTTACTTTTTTTTATGTGATAAAAGGACATTTTTATATTTTTTCCATGTAATATTTTACCATGTTACTGATATTATGATTTAATGGTGTTGTTACAACATTTTATATTAAAGATAATCGAAACTAAAATATTGTTTTCCAACCAAAATTGTGGTATTCATTACTAATAATAACATAACTTACAAAACTTTCATAATATGATATTAAAACTA
Organism: Deinandra increscens subsp. villosa; assembly: GCA_039602395.1. Taxonomy (NCBI): domain Eukaryota; kingdom Viridiplantae; phylum Streptophyta; class Magnoliopsida; order Asterales; family Asteraceae; genus Deinandra; species Deinandra increscens. The sequence goes on from JBCNJP010000008.1 coordinate 7,310,026, forward strand.
TATTTTAATAATATCATAAACGGAACATAGACAAAAAAAAACATTAAACAAGAACAATAATAATACGCATATAACTTAACCGTCCACCTTCTTCACAATGTCCACAACCGCCATGTCCCTTCTTCGGTGCATGTTTTCCTCCATCTTTATTGCTTTCTGCAACAAAGTGTTGATTTTGTCGTCTAACTCCTCCTGCTTCTTCAGGAAAGCAATTGTTGCTTCTTGACGTGGCGTTTTCGGTAGCGGCATAGTCATCAGCCTCATCCTTGCGTCTGCAACCTCGTTCATTCCTGCCAGACAATGCAGTTTAATAAGGTCTGAACGGACCTGGCGATGGACACCGGAGATTTCATCTTCGTGGTGTTTAACCACGATGTTCTTCACTTCGTTTGCAGATGAAGACGCCATTGCAGATAAGTTTAATTTTTTTTATCGTGTGTTTGGGTGTAAAATTGTGTGGAGGGTAATGGCGTTTATGCAGTCTGATTATATAGGAAGTGTAAGTCGGTGTAATTTTACCGAGGCAATTAATCCATAGAATTAATTTTGGCGGTAAACGAGGCAAACCTTTTCGATTCCCTAGCCGCGTGTCATGCTTACGGTATGTTTACAACTGTAATTATTAATTAACATTTTTAATTTACATTTTTATTTTTTGGCGGTTGAATGACTTTTCGTTATCTTTTACCGAGGCTCATGATGCCTATATAAACAGGTTTAGGGTTAGGCTCTTGATCATATCGCCATCTTCTCAAAAGTTAATTTCTACTTTTTTAATATTTCAACTTATTCTCTCTTTTTTTTCTTTCATGGCGTCTTCATCATCTGTGGATTCTGGCGTCATCGACTTTTTTGATTGGGTTTTAAAACAGCACAAGATCGACCAAGATATGATGGCATCTGTAATATCCTTGAGAGATCTGCTCAAGGCGTCTGATGTTTTCCGCAATCAAGTCAAAGGAATTTTATCTGATCTTCCTTCCAGCGCTGTCAAGAATAAGGCGATTGAGCACAAAATCCAGGAGAAGATTGAAGATCAGCAGCTTATGGATCTTCTATTAGAGATAATGAAGACAATCATTGCTTCGGAGGAATTGAAGATGGAGTACTTGAAGTCATTTGCTTAGTTTGTTTTTTTTATTTGGTTTTATATTTTCAGCTGGTATGGTGTTTTTTATATTCCTGTTATGTTTTATATATTTTCCATTTAAGATGTTTTTGTCTAAATGTATTTGCATGGTGTTATTTTAGCTTTTTATGTGATTGTGATGTTTTTAGATTTGGTAGATAGGTAATGATTAGATTTACTTACAGTTGTATAATATTTATTTTTTCTTTATACATTTTTTTTATAAAACTGTACTGTAAATCTATCAAAGTATTAAACAATTCTAATTTAAGAGATCCAAAACATTAAACAAATTATAATCATCCGAATGTAATGATAACACCCCAATAAATACTATTGTGCTACATTAACAAAATAAGATGGTGTTGTAGTTAGCTGGTGGTGTTTTTTGTGAAATTCAATGTTTTTGAATTTGTCATGCAATATTTTCTAAAATCCTAGTCTCGATTTTTTCGTTAGCTACTCGGTGCAGTTCCAGCTTCACAGTCGCTGGTAACCTCAAATATTTCTTCATGTCTTTGATTACAGCTTCTTTGTGGGCGTTTGCTGGGTGCAATAGCATTTTTGCTGTGTATTTTATCCTCAGCCTATTCAGCTGTCTTTGTTATTCTTGACCCTCTTCCAACAATCCACAATCCCAACCATTCACTCCTGTACCAAAATACGTCTCTAGGTGCCTCATTACAAACACACCACAGTCTATCACGTTACTTGTTGTACGCCACGACATCTCTAATCTCACCACCTGCACATCCTTAATCTTTTCTCCACATGGATGCTTCATATTCATCAAGTATGCTGAGAATGCATCTCTCTGTGCCAAATAACAATTAAATGTCAAATTTTCATTTTATTTATTTTTTTTAACTTTTATTTCAAAAAATTAATTTTTGAATAAGTAGTGTACCAATTTTTCAGGCCACAAATTATATTTCTGAGAGACAGGCATTCTTGGCTGATTTGCGCTGTTATCAATCAACTCAACGGTGTTTTTTTCTAGATTGAAACTCACTATGTAATAGTGGTTACCTTTTATCACAGGCATCATTACCAAATTGAATTCGTTGATGCTTTCCGCCTCAACGTCGGATAACACTCTTGTCATGTGATACTTGAACTGCTCATTCCGTTCCTCTTCTGATTTTTGAGAGTGGTCACTATGCTGTAATTTTTTTAATTATTTTGTTGTTATGAAGTCAGTAACAACACAGTTTGAAATAAATATGTCATATTTTGTAATTTAACAGTATATGGTGTTTTTATATTTATACTTACAATCATAATCTCGGTACAGAACAGCCTTTTCATTTGTTGGTCAACCTTGAACTTTTCTTCAAAATTCAGGATCTGTGTCCATGTTTGTATATTGTTGTTATGGACATAATGCCCATTCTTCAAGCTTTCAAAAACAACCTTCCAAACCATAGATCTCCCTGGCATTGAGAACAATACATCCCTGCATTTTTATTAAAAAAATTAATAAATAAACAAACAGATGGGCTTGATTGTTGTTTTTATTAACATTCATGGTGTTTTCACACTCACATTATATCTCCATGAGCCGAGTATATGCAATTCACAAGGTTCATCTCTATAGTTGTTGTTTCTTCCTCTATCTTGACAACTTCATTTATATATGGTGTTGTCACCGCCTCCATCAACACTTTCATTCTATTTGATTGTTTAGGAACACGTACATCACTATGTTCCTGCATGGGTTTAACCGATTCTTCTGCAGTATGCACAACTTTTGGTGTTTTTACTTTTTCTTCTGCCTGCAGGAAAGTGCTTGTCTTTATCAGGTTATCAACATCTGATGTAGTCACTTTTGGGTCACAGGTCTTTTTCATCGACTCCTTTTCGAGCTTATCAATCTCTTCTAAATAACCTTGACTGTACTGGGTAGGTGTCAGATGTAGTGGTGTTTTCTCAGAATCATGAGATGGTGTGTTGTCAAAAAATGGTTTAGCTGGTGTTGAATCAAACACTCGTTTGGTGTTAAACAATTGTTTGCTTGGTCTTGTATCAGACTCTGACTCATCTTGGTTGGGGATATCCATTTCTTTCACTATCGTTGTCTCAAAAACCGGCTGTGTAAAAACAAAAGCTGGTGTGCCTTGCTGGTTCCCATGTGGTGTTATTCCTTCAACACCCAAATCAAATGATGGTCTACTCATTTGGATACTATCTGATTTCTCTTCTACTTTTTTTCTTTCCCTTTCAAGATCTTCAAATCTTCTATCAATTAAAGACACAAACGAATCGCTGAACTGTGTTCCTTTGGCGCTATCAAATTTTTGTCCAACGTTTGTTTGTGTGTCTTCGTCTGTAGCAACTGGAGTTTCAAGCTTCATAATTACTCTAAACATTTCTTTTTCTTGACCAGAATCTACCTCTTTTTTTTCCCTGATGATATATTTGAATATTTTGTCATCAATACTCCATTTTGCAACCTCATTATCATCCCACTCGTCCACCGGGGTGCTCTTTGGCAGTTCTTTACTTGTGGCGTTTTTCGCATCATCACACACCCCTGGCTCATCACCAACATGCTTCTTAATTATATCATTAATTAAATGGTTCCATTCAGTCACCTTATCCCGAATAGCCATGTTTTGAGGATACTTTGTAATTGCATGTTCAAACAACACTGATACGTTCTTGAAACAATCCGTAAAGTCTTTCATCCCATCTGTTATTTGAGTAATCAACACCTGCATGGAAATTTACAGATTATAACCCACTGTTGTGTTTTTGTTTAAAAAACCAAAAATAATCAGATATCATCTCCATTTTTTGGCAAACACACATAAGTTACCATAACAAGTTACAAATATAATATAGCATAATCTTACATCTGATAGATCAGGATTAATATTGTGCTCGCCGGTATCCTGGTTTAGCAACAAATCATCATCACTTGGTTCTTCATCATTAAATTCATCATTTACTTCATAATGACCGGCAACATCATCTTCACCTCTCAAATGTTTTACGCCGGAATCTTCTTGCTCATCATTACCTTAAACATGGGTTTTCATCATCAATTTCAGTCTCTTCAGCCAGACATTTCTTCAGGTTAGAAACGTGAAACACGTTGTGAACTCCATCGAGTTTTGCAGGGAGTTGTAATCGGTAGGCCACCGGGCCTACTTCCCCAATGATTTCAAATGGACCGATATAGCGAGGATTCAGCTTTCCACGCTTCCCGAAGCGTATCACTCCTTTCCAGGGAGATACCTATCAATAGTACCTTGTCGCCTACCTCGAACTTTAATGGTTTACGGTGTTTGTCGGCATAGCTCTTTTGCCTGTCACGTGCCGCGGCTATCCGATTTCTGATTTGAATAATTCGTTCAGTTGTATCATGAATGATTTCCGGTCCGGTGAGTCCTTTCTCACCCGTTTCGGCCCAACACACGGGCGATCTACATTTTCTGCCATAAAGAGCTTCAAAAGGTGCTGCACCGATGCTCGTATGATAACTGTTGTTGTAGGAGAACTCCACCAACGGAAGGTGAGCCTCCCAGTCTTTACCGAAGTCGAGAACGCAAGCTCGGAGCATGTCTTCCAAAGTCTGAATAGTTCGTTCCGTCTGACCATCGGTCTGCGGGTGATAAGCTGTACTCATATCCAGTCTGGTTCCCAGTGCGTCTTGCATAGATTGCCACAGTCGGGAAGTAAATCGAGGATCTCGGTCGGAGATAATGGTCTTAGCCACCCCATGAAGTGCCACAATTCGGTCAAGATACAGCTTCGTTAACTTATCCATATTGTCACTTTCCCTCATTGGAATAAAGTGTGCAGATTTGGTTAGTCGATCAATGATAACCCAAATCGCATCCGGTCGATTCGATCGATGAGGTAGTCCCGTTACGAAATCCATGGAGATATCCTCCCACTTCCATTCCGGGATCTTTGGTTGCTGCAATAATCCAGAAGGCTTTTGGTACTCGATCTTAACTCTTGAGCATGTTAAACACTTAGCCACATATCGCGCAATGTCGGCTTTCATATTCGGCCACCAATACAAGTTCTTCAAATCTTGGTACATTTTGTCTGATCCAGGGTGCACCGAATACCTTGATTTGTGAGCCTCGTCCATCACGAGCTCACGGAGATTCCCAAGTAAAGGAATCCAAATTCTGTCATTGTAATATCTGAGTCCGTCGGACTTAATTTCAGAGTTACCATCCACCCCTCGCAGTGCTTCAGCTGCGAAGTTTTCTTCTTTTAAAGCTTCTCGTTGGGCATCGCGGATTCGATCCGGCAGTCCCGTGTGAATGGTAAGTTGCAGCGCTCGTACTCTGTCACACCCCAACCGACGGCGGAATATGTCGGGGCGAGACGACTGTCCAGATGCACATGACAACTAGTAATAGTTACCAAATACTTAAACATGCCATTTTTATATATAAACAAAGATCCGTACAATAATTCAAATATAATCATCAAGCATTGATTTAGTGTCTTTATCTAGGTCCGCAATCCTATCGTGATTAGTCAAATAATCCAAGTAGTCATCCTGCAACATGTATAAAATAGAGAGTGTCAACTACAAAAGTAGTTGGTGAGTAATCATAGAGTTATGTATATGAAAAGTCAGCGGTTTATGCCATTAAGTATTGATTCATATGATATATATTATAAAAGACTACACTAAAGAATAAAGACTATCCAAAAGAATAAAGACTATCCAAAAGAATAAAGACTATCCAAAAGACTATCCATTCACCACTCATAGATATAGATGTTGTGTAACCAAGCCTAGACAATAAGGGAGCAATCACCTATTTGAAGACAGGATTATGTCTCAATATCCTAGGTGGGTTGTCAACCAATAGATTTGTATCTATCATTGTTACCACGGCACGATGGTTAATGGCACACAAAAGAATAAAGACTAACCATTCATGATTTAAGATTTACGATTCCCACACTTTAGATATTAGACATAGATACACATAATAAAGAACACACATAATATCATAGGATCGCAGTGATTTCGAATAAGAAATAAAGATTTAGGATTTAGATATAGGATATACATGTTGCACCCCAAAATGAGAAAGTGGTTATTAATACTCACTACTCTAGTCATCATTTGATTGAAGGAATCACCCTTCTAATAATAACAGGAGTTTATATCGCATAATATCCCACAGTAATAAAAGGGGGTATGAGTACTCACTACTCGAATTATCAATCGAAGGAATCACCCTTCTAATGATAACAAGAGTTAATTATCGTATCACAACCCATAGTAATAAAAGAGGAGCTACGAGTACTCACTTGATGAGCGGATTGAGGATGAACGCTAACGCTGAAAGTGATAATGATAGACCTTGAGATTAGCCTATTAACATAAATAGGCTAAATAAATACAAAGAATATAGTTTTAATTGGACAGGGTTCTTGAAGAGTGTAAGGTTTTATCATTATGTCAAAAGACTATATTTGTATTGATTAAAACAAAGATTAGTGATAATATGAAAACGCGTTTTCCTATAAGTAAACACTCACTCCAGGAATCCCCAGGTAAGTCTGCCAGGTCCAACGAGGGATTTATGCGACATCCTTACCTATGCCAGGAAACCCGGTGTACAGGCGTTTACCCTTCCGGTCCGCGCGAATTCTAAATAGTTTTATAAAAATTGATATATCATATCATAAAATATAAATTATGCATGTTTATAGTTTTTGATATATATATATATATATATATACTTTTTAAAATAAATAGAATTTAAGTATATATATACATTTGTTTTAGTTTATAAATATATATATATATATAAAATATATATTTATATATATTTTTATGAAACATATATATATATATATATATATATTGATAATACTGTTTATAAAATTATATATATATATATAATCATATAATACCAAATAGTAATTTATGATCATAGATATATATTTGTTTTTAACAAATATTTCTATTCATCAATTTTACGAATAATATCAAACGTGCTCCAAAAATGATGAAAATTTAAGGTTTTAATCTTGATAGTATATAAAGATATCCCTTAGAATTTGAGACCCAAACTCATAACCGTTTGTTAAATTTGGGCATTATAACGACGTATAATACCGTTTTTACTCGAAAAAAAATGTTTTCCAATTGTGAAATTAACTTAGGGGTTTCTTTAGTTATGTGTTCGTATGAAGATCCCCAAAATTACAGCTCCTAATTCCTAACAGATTGTTCTAATTTTAGAAATTAAGTTCAAGAACCCTAGTTTTTAAGCAAATCTAGAACTTGATTAAAACAACGATATGAACAGAAATTGATAGAGGGCTTTTGTTCTACGTACCAAATAGAGGAGGACTGCAGAAAATTAGACCTCGAGAGCTCCTGAGTTGAGAGAATTCGGGCAGTGAAGATACGGGTATGAAATGAAGGTTTTTGAGAGATAGATTTTAGGAATTAAAGCTTGATTTCGAGTTCCAGAGGTTGATTTATATACTAACAGGGACGAAATCTCGTTAGGACACGCGTTCTGGTGACTAATCGAAGAATTTGACACTAATCAAATGGTTAAACGGGGCTGAAACACGTAGCAAAGCTAAAAACACGTCTGCACATTCTGGGGCGTACCGCCCAGAAATTAGACATTTGGGGAGTACCGCCCTAAAGTGACATTTTGGGGAGTACCGCCCAGAAGTTAGAAATTTGGGGCGTACCGCCCAGGAGTGATTTTGGCAGATTTACACTTTTAGCCCTTGAAGTTTCATTTTTGCAGTTTTAGCCCCTGAACTTGGATAAATTGACACTTTTAACCCCAAAAATTATAAAAATTCATTTTTCATTATATTTGAACTTTAGGATTTCAAATATTATATTTTTATAATTTGCGAGATTTCCGGTTAACACCGAAATTAGCGTCAAAGATCAGATTTTCTTTATTTCGCATTTTAGCCTTAAACTTTTCGGGAAACCTTACATTTATTTACTCGTGCTTATTATTTCCCACAAGTACTACATATGTTTGGTTTGCTCAAGTTTTCGGGTTTAATGGAAATAAAAATAACTGAAATAGAATTTCGAATTCGGGTCGGGTTTAAATGAATATGGATTGACCGAGTTGTCACATACTCGTCGAGGCTTTTCATACTCTTTTCGGCTCAAGGCATCAGCCACAAATTGGCTTTTCCCGGGTGATACTTAATTGCTAAGTCATAATCATTTAGTAGCTCGACCCACCTTCGTTGTCGCATGTTGAGGTCCTTTTGTTCAAAGATGTGTTGTAAGCTTTTGTGGTCGGTAAATATCGTGCACTTTGTTCCGTAGAGGTAATGTCTCCAAATCTTGAGTGCAAATATAACGACTCCTAATTCCAAATCATGTGTTGTGTAATTCTTCTCATGAACCTTCAGTTGTCTTGTTACATCAACACACAACCGAGTCCTTGAATAGATGCATCGCAGTAAACCACGAAGTCGTCTACCCCTTCGGGTAACGAGAGAATCGGAGCTGAACATAACATGTCCTTAAGAGTTTGAAACGCGTGTTCTTCTTTTTCACCCTATCTATATTGCACTCCTTTGTGCGTTAAAGCTGTTAAGGGTTGAGCCAATTGCGAGAAACCCTTGATGAATCTTCGGTAGTATCCGGCAAGTCCCAAAAACTGTCGGATTTCGGTCGGCGCTCTCGGAGTAGACCAATTCTTGATAGCTTCCACTTTAGCTGGGTCGACATGAATTCCACTCTGATTAACAATGTGTCCAAGAAACTGGACTTCGCGAATCCAAAAATCGCACTTTGAAAACTTGGCGTAAAGCTGTTCCTTGCGGAGTAATTCCAAGATAAGTCGTAGGTGACTCTCGTGTTCTTCCTTTGTCTTGGAGTAGATTAAAATATCGTCAATGAAAACTATCACAAACTGATCGAGGTACGGCTTGCACACCCGATTCATCAGATCCATAAATACAGCAGGCGCATTAGTTAGCCCAAACGGCATAACTAAAAACTCGTAATGACCATACCGAGTTCTGAAAGCAGTCTTGGGGATATCCTCATCACGAACACGAAGTTGGTGATATCCAGACCGTAGATCAATCTTTGAATAGTAGCTCGAACCTTGCAGTTGGTCGAAAAGATCGTTGATTCGAGGAAGTGGATACCGATTCTTGATCGTAACCTTGTTAAGCTCTCGGTAGTCGATACACATTCGGAACGTTCCATCTTTCTTCTTAACAAACAATACCGGTGCTCCCCATGGAGACGAACTTGGACGAATAAATCCTTTGTCGAGTAACTCTTGAAGTTGTGCGGAGAGTTCATTGAGTTCGCTTACCGCCAAACGGTACGGTGCACGTGCAATCGGAGCGGCTCCGGGAGCTAAGTCGATTCCAAACTCGACTTGTCGAAATGAAGGCAAACCAGGCAAATCATCAGGAAATACATCTTGGAAGTCGCGGACTATTGGGTAGTCGTTGATTCTACACTCGGGAAGTGTCGTGTCGGTGACGGTTGCAAGGATCGCGAAGTGTCCTTTACGAAGGCACTTTTGAGCTTTAAGAAGCGAAATAATACCGGAGATTGTTCCACTCTTTTCACCTTGAACTGTTATCACTTCACCTTCTTCGAGTGGGATACGAACCACTTTCTCTTGACATATAATTTCAGCTCGGTTTTCAGATAACCAATCCATTCCTACTATGACATCAAAACTACCAATCGGGAAAGGCATAAGATCGATTCCTAACGTATGGCCAGCTAGTTCTAACTTACAGTCCTTAACTATCTGAGTCGTATCATGAAGTTTACCATTCGCTAACTCTACCACATACTTAGCATCTAAGTCAATCGGTTTAGCATTAATTAGCCTAGCAAACTTAGTGGAAATAAAACTTCTTTCAGCACCAGAATCAAACAATACAGTAGCAAAGAAACCATTTAGCATGAATTTACCGTTAATCACGTTGGCGTCGTTGCGAGCTTCTCCTTGACCCATAACGAAGGCACGACCTCTACCATTCCCACCAATACCGTTTCCACCATTACCATTCCCACCGTTACCATTTCCGTTGCCCGGGTTTCCACCGTTGCCATTGTTACCATTCCCTTGTCTGCGCAATTGCGGGCAATCCTTCCTCATGTGGCCTTGCGCACCACATTCATAACAGCCACGGGCTCCACCATTGTTGTTGTTCTGATTGTTTCCTTGCCCGTTGCGGTTGTTTCCGTTTCCCCTGTTATTGTTATTTCCTCCTAGGTTCTGACCGTTATTGTTTAACCTTTGTAAGTTGGTCCAGCAGTTGTTGGCCTCATGCCCCGGTTTCCCACATCTTCCACACTCCAGACCTCTGCTACACATACCATTGTGGTGTTTCCCGCACTTGTTACAAAACGGGGCTTTACCCTTGTAGTTTCCATTCCCGCCTTGGTGGTTGTTACTTCCACTGTTGCTGCCATTGTTGAAATTGGACCTTGTGTTGTCAGGTCGCTTGTTCTGATATTGGGAGTTAGAGGATCTCCCAGATTGATTCCCAACAGTTTGATTGTTCACAGATGTTGCTGGAGCTTCTTCTTCGGCCTTACGCTTGCCACTTAAGGCAGTCTTCACAGTGGTCTTTGCGGGTAGAGTACCCCTCTCGATTTCCTGATCGGTTAACTTATGAGCCAAACGGATGGCTTGCTGCACGGTTGTTGGGTTGCTAGCTGTCACCAAGCTCTTGATTTGGGGTGCAAGACCCTCCAGATAACGCTCAATGCGTTTAAATTCAGCATCAACCATTGTTGGGCATAGTACCGCGTACTCGTGGTAACGCGCAGTGTATTCCTCAATTTCCGACCCAGACATCTTGGAGTTCAAAAATTCTCCTTCCAGCTTCTTGACTTGATCTCGAGGGCAATACTCTTCCATAATCAGTTCTTTAAACGCTTCCCATTCCATGTCATTAGCCGCATCTAGCCCAATCATCTGGATTTCGGCATTCCACCAGGAGAGAGCAGCTCCCTCGAATGTACCAGTCGCATATTTCACTTTGTTCTCAGCAGGGCAGTTGCACATAGAGAAGACCTTCTCAGACGTCTCGATCCACCTGAGGAGTCCTACCGCTCCTTCCTTGCCGGAAAACGTCATTGGCTTGCAGTCCATGAAGGACTTAAACGTGCAGTGATGGAGGTTTCCTGATGCATAAATAGTTCGGGTTTTAAGTTTAAACAAGTCGAAATATAATCGCTTTGTGCCTTAACCGGCATAATAATTACCCTGCGCGGCGAATGTAGCTTGGGTGGCTGCCACTGCGGCTTGTACGTGTTCGTTTATCATAGCTTGCAGTTGTGCAGGTGTCAGGTTAATGTTGTTCCTTCCGTGTCCTCCACCTCTTCCAGGCATTTTCTGGACAGTTAAAGTAGCCAGTGTTCAGTCACAGTTATACTCTATACATATCCCATAATATGCATATTAACAATTTCCCGTTATCCCACTATTAGTCCAGAAAAATTTTCGTGCAAAATTGAGGCGTCGTCGGAGAACGTCGTAAGTCGTAAGTACTATCGTCGAAAGTCGGCTTCCCCATAAAAGTCACCGTCAGCGTAGTCATCGTAGTAGAAATCAGGACGTAGCGTGTAGCATCGTTTCGTTGTCGCTTTCCCCCGGAATAGTGTGCGTATTAGCGTTCGCATTTCGTTTTCGTGTGTACAATTTTCCTAAGGTTTCCCGTTAGACTACTTAGACACGGTCTATATATATTTATATATATATATATATACATACGAAGTATTTACTTACACCGCGGGGTGAGTATCCCAGGTTGGCACGTAAAAATTTTGTTTTGGGAATTTGTTTGTTCGTTTGTAACTAAGGTTTCAAGTTGCAGTTTCCAAACCGTTTTTCAAAAATGATTCCAGTTCTCTGCAACTTATGGCTCTGATACCAATCTGTCACACCCCCAAATTAACCACTAACGGAGTTTATACCGTTAAGGGGTGCGAGCAAACCAGGACCACAACCATTAGTTACAAATACTAAACGAATCAGAGTAAAGTCCAAACGTTCATCATAAAACAGTTTAAAAGTTTGCAGCGGAAAAGAAACATGAGTATCTTAGCACTAACCACGTGCTTAAATTACAAAACATAATTTGTTGTTCAATTCCCAAATTTAAGTTCAAATGAAATAAGTAACTTCGGGTGCCATGCCAACCTCCGGTGGATACTCCTCAGCGATCTGCAAAAGTGAAAACCGCACAAGTGTCAACCTAACGGTTGGTGAGTTCACAGTGGGCATGTAATGCAGTGGCCCGGTCTCATAAGCGTATGTATCAACATATAAATAAGTAATAGTTTTGCAAAACAATGCCAAGTGCTGAATTATCGAATATGCACTAGTTAAGTAAAGATTAAAGCGGTCAACCGATATCGCGGGTAGCTAATCCGGTTTCCATGCACTAAGGAAGTTCGTACCAAAGCTGATGTAACAGAGTACGGCATTTGCCGATGGTTTGTGCCTCCAGTTGTGTTCCTCATGGGACCCACAACTAAAATAGGCTGATATTGAACTCCGCTCGGCCTCCAACCGGTTGGCTACACATTTGTGTACCGCGGAGCAGGGTTTGTCAAACCCTCAGTAGATCTACCCAACATCCCCTCGCTTCGCAAATTAATGGTACTAAATTGTTGAGGACTTTTAAGTTTTAAGGCATCCTTAGAAATCATGTGATATCATTTGGTTTAGACTTTAACCTACACTAGTCATATTAAAAACCGTTTATTCTGGATTTCATTTGAAATCCCAATTGAGTTTAAGTATTAAATAGTTGGTTGCGGATTTCATTTGAAACCCCAAGGATGGACAGTTGCAAGTGCTTCCCATAAAACACTCCAACTTCCATAACAGATATCCCATTTGGCAATACCTCGAAATGTCAGCGTTGTTTTCCGTTAAGTAAATTCGTTGTGACCCAAACAGGCTCACGATTAAAGGGTTAGTGAAACTCACCTTAGGTTGCTCAGCTTACACTTCAAATAATCCAATTATGATTGCTAACGAAGACCTAATAATCACATTAAGGTCTTAGGTGTTAGGTTGTGTCTAAACTTTAACTACGCCACTATGGCCCATAACATAGCACGTTGGAACTATGACTCGACATACCGACACACGACACCGATGGTTGATCATAAACGTGGGTTCACATCACTCAGAAATCAAAGCATGTTTCATTATTGCATAATCATGTAAGTCATGGCATAACATTCAACTAAGTTGCACAAGTTTGGGTTTTGGTCTGGCACAGTTTCGCTACACAGTTTCGCTAGCTAGATTCGCTCGAAACTGATGACACAGTTTCGCTAGCATAGATTCGCTCGAAACTGGTTTGAACTTTCGTTCATAGAAGGCATAGTTTCGCTAGATAGTTTCGCTCGAAACTGATGGCACAGTTTCGCTATCTAGTTTCGCTCGAAACTGATTTGAACTTTCGTTCAGGAGTCTATGGTTGTTTCGCTCGGTAGTTTCGTTCAAGCAATACACTTAGTTTTCACAGGCGACACTATAGTTTCGCTGTATAGTGTCGCTGGAAGAATATTCAAACAGTTTGCAAAACTACAGTTTCGCCTAACGAATGATTAGTTTCGCTAGTCGCAGAAAACTCGTAAATCTGACCAAAAATCAATCTAACAGCTTCCATACTTCATATAATTCAGTATCTAGCATGCATAAACATTTACCAACATTACACAAACAAATTTAACACCTTAAACATGGGTTTTTCATCATCAAATTACCAAGAACACTTTTAAGCACAAAATGACCTAACTAGCATGGATCTTCATTTTGTGTGGATTTAATTCATGTTTGGCAGCAAACAAGTTTCATTGAATTTTGCATTTTTATTCTTTCTTTTGGTTAAAGCATAAAATATTCATAAAAGATTGTTATGGAGGCTGATATTAAATTAAAAAAGCATTCAAATGCATATAGGTATTAAAGGGCAAAATATGCAAATTTACTTTGAAGTCTTTTGGATGGTAAAAGACCAAATTGTCCTTTGGAGTTAACAGCTATATGGATGGAGTTTAGATAAAGGGCTATTTTTGCAATCGATGTTTTTAAAAAAGGGCAGAATACGTAATTAATTGGGTTAAAGGGCGTCTTTCATAAGTTACCCTATACATAAAGGGCGATATATGTAATTTACTCATGTTTTTAACATAAGGAGTGTTTTTTTGCATGATAATTCGACTTTGTGCAGTCCTAATGATAATGATGCACATGTGCATCACACGAAAAAAAAACGTTAATTTTTTTTTTAAAATTTTTCCCAGAATTAAAGATGACATAATTTTAAGACTTTTGGTGCGAATTTTATAAAAAATGTTTCACGTATGAAAAAGTTATGTATGTTGTAATATTTGGTTTCGCGTTTTTGTAAAAAAAAAGTGTTTTCGCAGGATCCTTACTCCTTAGTATTAAAACTTGAAGTTATAAGATATCATATATGCATAATAAGTCAAGAAATAAAGTATTTATACTGTGAAGATAAAGATAAAATGGAAGATTAACATGTTTGATGGACTCATAAACTTTCATGATTTTTCTGCCTGAACATTCATGTCCCATTAATTTCCATACTTGATTTTGATCTTCAAGCTTTTATTATCGTATAGAGCATTTAAATTACCAATTCGCATAGAAATACACTATTATTAAAAGAAAGATATTTTTGTCTATACAAAATAAACATGTAGTGATTAATCTACAAAATGAATATTAATTAAAGAAATATAACTAATTGGTTAGTGAATGATGTTACAAAGGAATTATAAAATTTATCAATGAATGTTTCTGGTAGTCCTTTGTCTTTAGGAGGTACTTCATCTTAGGTAGATGGAGGCCCTAGAAAAGAGGCATGTGACACCCAAGTTAGTATTCATTATAAAAATTTATTAAAATTTTGAAACTTGATAGTTACATCTTTTAAAATAAAAAATTCAGAAATAATTTATATAAATTTTGGTTAGTTCGATATTTTATAATTAATTATAAGTATATGTAATGTTAAATTTTAGATTTGAAAAAATTGATATATTAAATTAAAATTCTTTGTTTTTTTTAAGTTGAATGTGGTGTTGACAAGTGGGCAGAACTTAGATGGAGACCCTAAAAAAGAGACATGTGCTACCCAGTTGGTTTTTTATTATAATGTAAAGATAAAGATGTAAAGATTACTCATTGACTTCAAATAAATTAATGAGAGATTAATTAAATTAAATTATCTATATAAACATAATACAAGTCCTAATGAATAGTTCTCATTAGCTTCCTCATGAAATCATCTTGGCCTCCCCGATTTATTCGTTTTAGATTGAGATTAATACTTCGTTCGCCTCCTTAATCCCTGATTCTTTCCTTCCAAGTCTACCATTTTGAGTACCTTTCTCATTTCTACATATTTTATTCTCAATAGAGCTTTGGTAAGAATATCGGCTCTTTGTTCCTCTCCACTAATATGTTCTACTTGAATTTCACCTTGTTCGAAGAATTCGCGAATATAGTGAAACCTTGTCTTTATGTGTTTACTTTTCCAGTGAAACATGGATTCTTCATCGAAGTGACAGCTGATTTGTTGTCAACTCGTACAGTCACAATATTTTCTCATTCTATGATAGCTCGCTTAACAATCCTCTTAACCACATAACATAACTTGACAAGTCGTTGTTGTCGCTACCATAAACTTTATTATGTGTGAAGGTGGTTATGTTTTGTTAAGCATACTATCACGTTCTAAATTTTTCTAAAATACTTGTTTACTAGGGGACTATATACACGTTAGGTAAGTGCATCTATAGATATGTAATATAGCATTGCAAAGATCATGTTGTCAAATCGCGGACACAAAATGGGTCTAGAATAGTCGTCTCTCAATCTTTTAGTTGTGTATAAAGTTGAATTCAAAAAAACAAGCTTTAGTAGAATGGATTAAAAGCAATTACGATTCTAAGAAAGATTAATGAGAGAAGGTGTAACTTAAGCTCGACTCTTCTTGGTTAATTTGGGTCTCGACTGATTAGCTTATTATTGTCACTATAGTAGATAAAGTACATAAGACAAGATATCATATTCTTAATATAGATTTAACACTTAGGGTTATACACATAGCCTAAAAGTTATGGCACACCATGGTGAAGTATGTAGGAAAACCGTTCGTAAATTTAATTAAAATAAATACTTTTATTTAAGTACGATTACAACAAAAGAAAATAAATCTAATCTATTACAATACAATGAAAATGAAATTCTACTCCTACTACAATTACAGGGAAAATAATGAAATATTACAAGGAAATGAAATACAATACAAGGAAATGAGTAAAAGACTACAAGGAAATGAAATAAATTAAAATTACAATACAAATGAAATGAAATTATATTGATTTGAATGAAGGAAATAAATGACAGAGAATTGTGGAAAAAGTTTTGAAAGTCAAAGAAAATTATTTGAGAAAAACTTTTGATATTAGTTAAGAAAAACGAGAAAGGTTCCAAGGAACCTTGGCGAAGGATTCGGGTCAAAACCCGGGTCCCTTAAAACAAATTCCGGGTCTACCGAAGATCCGTTTTGTTTCCCAGGGTACAATCGCCTAAACCGTATTGTACAGCCGGGATAACTCTAAGCTTGAAGTTACCTTGAAGCTTGAAGAAATGAAGAACGAAGCTGAAGATTTTGAGAGAAGGTATGAGGAAGAGAAGAGAGAATTCTCAGTGAATTCGGTGTGTTTTGCCTCAACTAATGAGGCTGTATTTATAGTGGTGGAAATTCTTGTTGAGCACTCAAAAGTTAATTGTCAAACTTTGCATTAAACGTCTTTAATGCAAATTGACTTCTAATTAACACGGAATTACCTTAATTAGCTCAAAACGCGTTTACAGCTGTCATTCCGGAGGAATCTCCGCGTAACAGCTGTTTTCCGGAAGAACTGATCTTCCGGTTCAACTTCCGCTTGAACTCCAAGCGGAGCTCCTTTTCCACTTGAACTTCAACCTGAACTTTTTCCGGTTGAACCTAGTTCCGCTTGAACCTGTTTTCCGGTTCAACTCACGTTCCGCTTGAACATATCTGCCTGGTCTTCAACCGAACCAACTTCCGGTTGAACTTAAAAACAATAAGGCGGCTCTCAAGCGGCTCGCGGTGATGCGAGCGTGCAAAGTGCGCCATCAAAGCGCCACATTGCGCCTCATACGCCCACGCCACGCGCGCGCGCGTGTGCGAGTGCGAGTTAGGGGTGCTTCGCACCCCTCAGGGTCCAAGGGATGTGTCCTACTAAAGGAAACAATAGTTGGTAAGGTTCCCACCTTATAAACCACTTTTGGTTTCAATCCCCAACCAATGTGGGATGAGTTAACATGTTATACTTAGCATTTTTCTCTCTAATTTTCGCAGCTTCACTAGTTGCGAGACCTCAACTTTGAGCTTCGATATCTCATTCATACGAGCTCGGATTTGGACGTGGTTTGATGCGTTGGAAAGCCCTCACAACGTACTACACAAACCTATAAAATACAGAGGCAACAACCTGTGTTATCTGTATTTTATTTTAGTCGAAAGTTGGTGAAAAACTCATTTTCACACTTAGTAAAAAAAACCCATTTTTCACTAGTTTTTCTCCCAAAATTCCAACAATCCCCCACATGAATGGGTATCGATCTATTCTTCAAGAATCAAAGGCAATTTCGGCAGTCCAGTATTGCAGGATAGGTAGGTGTCCCCTTTGAACCTTCCTTTGTGAAGTATACTTGGGTTACTGGTGTTTGGTAGACGCGATGTTTTTAAACCAACCGACCGTTTGTGTAACCGTTATTACACCCACACAACACTTTCCCTAACTTGGTTAGCCATCATTGTCGTGTCCAATCATGGTCCTGGAACACTTGCCTGGTTCTGCTAGAGCTCTAGGATTTGTGCCCAACAAATCCATTCGAAGCGATCGCACTTCTCTCTTGCATAGGTGATTACCACAATCATTAAAAGCATTGGTATTATGATTTACTCAAAATCATCTATGACTTACACAAAGTCATTGACCATCGTATGCTTAACCTCACCCATTTCACTGTTTGGTGATAGGAATGGACTAGGAGGTACACAACTCCCTTGTAAGATTTTAGGGTACTCCCCCACAGTGACCTTAGCCAATGCGATTAGGTTGTCCTATTGAACCTAGAGCCTGGGATCTCCATTTTCATAGGTTAGGTTTTCCTTCGCATCAGCTTTCAACCCAATGGGCTTTAGTCCCATTCCCCTTGACGACTTCAAAACTAACTCTTTGCTTAAGCCTTTTGTAAACGGATCCGCGGTGTTATCCTTTGACTTCACATAGTCAATTGAGATAACTCCGGTAGAGATTAGTTGTCGTACCGTATTATATCTACGTCTAATGTGCCTTGATTTGCCATTGTACATCATGGATTGGGCGCGCCCAATTGCCGATTTACTGTCACAATGTATGCAAATAGCCGTCATTGGCATAGGCCACCTTGGAATTTCTTCCACAAATTGACGTAGCCATTCCGCCTCTTCACCAGATTTATCCAAGGCGATGAACTCAGATTCCATTGTGGACCGTGCTATAACAGTTTGCTTAGCCGATTTCCAAGCAATAGCCGCACCACTAAGCGTGAACACATACCCGCTTGTTGATTTGGAATCCTTTATATCCGAAATCCAATTCGCATCGCAGTATCCTTCGATAACTGCTGGATCTCGGGTATAATGCAGTCCATAGTCTCTCGTGTATCTTAAGTACCTTAGTAAATGAGTCATTGCTTTCCAATGTACCGCGCACGGTCACGCCTTACCGTGTACTTATCAATTTAGTTATTTTATTGAATAACACGTTGCTGCGTAAATCAAGTTAGTAACAACACCTCGCATTTACCATTTTATTGTTCACTCGCCACCAACTTTGTTATTGTATATAACTAGAGATCAACCGCGCGTTGCTGCGGTAATCCAGACAAATAAAATTGGATAACGAAGCAAAATTTGATTGATACATTGTCTATTTTATAAAAACAGTCATCTTTATTTAAAATTTTGTTATTAGTATTATTTAAGACTAAATAAAAATGAGAGTAAAATAAGCCTCGTAGCTATCGCAGCTAGCATTGTTAGTTTATAACCCGAACTCTATACAACCTGGTACAAGTACCATTTCTAAGATGAATTTGGTCGTTAGATACAAGCCAAAATTGCAGCAGCTTTGTATTATGCTGCATGCTGCTATATAGAAACTTAAGTTTGGGAACATAGTTGGTATAACTTAATACAGATTTTGTTTATAAGCTCTTGTTTATAAAAATAGCATACATATTAAACATAACTTCAGGGCTGCAGTGCATAAAGATGCATGAAACTTGCTGATCAGGCTTTCACTTTGAAATTCTAGGCTTCATGACTTCTGTTGATGGGGATTCTACAAGGGAAAAAAAGGTTAGCACAAATGAATTACACGAAATAATTCAGCTGATGGATAGCTATTGTACTGAATGTATTATATGCATAGGTAAGTATGTTCATATTATGGATGCTATATGTTGCAGTCCTGCTTTCATAGTAGCAGAGATGCAAGTATAAACTAACCAAGAGAATGCACGAGGTTCTTTTTATAGTGGAAGAGACGGGCGATGCAGAAACAATTGTTGGAGGTTGTTGTGATGGAGCGATAGGAGGTAAGAGCCTGGCTGTAGAAACAGTAGGTGATGCTGCCTTTGTAGATGGTGATTCTGCAAGGAAAAGAGGGTTAATATAAAAGTATTATATGAAACGGTTCATATACTATATGCGTAGATAAAATTGCTTATATAACGCATGTAAGATGGTGCAGCTCTGTTTTGATAGCAATATAGAGGCTAGTATAAACCAACCAAGAGAATGCATGAGGTCTTTTCTAACGGTGGAAGAGACGGGCGATAAAGAAACATGTGTTGGTGGCTGTTGTGATGGAGTGACGTGAGGTAAAATTCTAGCCGCTGGTGTATCAGTGAGTAGGGATGTTGGGGTGAAATTGTAAGCAGTAAAACTCGTCACATTCTGTTGGGAGCTAAGAATAGGCGCATAGAAAGAAGAGTATTTATAGAGATGACACTATAAAGTAGCCTATCTAAAGATTAGATAAAATATTTATCAGTGTATAATTATATAAATAAGGCACTAAAACTTTATAAGTAAAAAGCAAGCCTCTCAAATAAGGTCTAAACCTCTCGCTACTGCTGATGGTTGCTACATATACCATGTCATTTACACCTAAAAGGCATAACTGAAACTGATCTATACCCTGATTATTCAATAAAAACAACAACCATGAGCATAGGTATATAAAAATCATTAAACCTATAGTAAACCCATAGATGTGTTCTTCGTGAAACACATTTCGCCTATCTAAGTAAACAAATATATAAACTAACAAAGACATAACAAACCTATAAACATAACTCCTATAGAGTATAAAGAGAAAATCTAAAACAACCATAATAAACTTCAGGAATATTTGAAGAACACATACCTAAATACCATTGATGGTCACTACATACACTATACCATCCACACCTAAAAGCTACAACTGAAACTCGCAGATCAACTAAAGAGGCCATATGAAATAGACCGATAATCTATACCAAGCCTATATAAGACCAAAAAAAAACCCATGAACTTAAGTATATAAAAACAATCAAAACTATAGCAAACCGTAGATGTGTTCTTCAGGAAACACATCTTATCTATCTAAGTAAACAAATAAAAAAAAATAACAAGCCACAACAAACCTATAGACATAACTCCTATAGAATATAAAGCATAAATCTAAATAAAGTATATAAACCTCAAGAGTATTTGAAGCACACCCACTTAAATCTCTGAAAGCAAACGAACCTTGATTCATCTATCCAAAAGAATCTATTAAAAGTACTATAATTTATATATAAAGAGGAAGAACGGTAAGCCTATAAATAAATAATTGTATAATAACCCTTATCTTATACATAAAAACATTACCTAAACTATTATTTTTTAAAGAGCTGTACATAAATACTTATCGTATTATATACTTATTCCTATACGATAAAAACACAGCAAAGAAGATTTAATAATAGTACTACACAGTTACGGGCAGGAAAATTACCAACAAAGGTAAGCAACCAAGCACACGCATGCCCTGTGTTGACCATCTCAATCTAATGTAGCTAATAATGTAGACTTATAACAAAACTCCTATATAGAAATCCTTATCTTATACATAAAAACATTACATAACCTATAACAAAAATTTTAGGCAACATAAAATTTCTGCTCCTTTTAAAGAGCTATAAACAAAGTTACTGACTAAATATAATTTGTGAGAAAATGGTGACATTATGCACTGCTCACATAAAGAAAAGCAATTTATCTCTAGGCGCAACATACAAAAGTAAGGACTTTGATGCTTTTATGTATTTTTCCAATTTATAGGCTCTTCACAAAGAAAATAAGAAAGTTGTGTTTTGGCTTTGATGCTTTTATGAACAAAGTTTACAGGCCTTGGTGCTTCCATGCACTTTTATAATTTATTTAGCTGACCTGATTGACCGGAAAATGGTTACATTAACTACAGTTAGGGTGAAATTTTAGAAGAGGCTATTCTCGATAGAAAAAAATCGTTTAAAGCACACAAATAATAGTTAAACAGTGGACAAAATCAGACCAGATGATCATTTATAGGAGCTAAATTAGATTTTGAGTCCATAACATATATGCTTTTATAAAAAAACAAAGCACACGTCAATGTTGTCGCAGAGCTTAATTTATGTTTTAAACATAAGCAAAGAATAATAATTGTATGTATACTATACCTAATATAATCTAATGACCGCAACACCAACAGAGGTTGCCATCTAATGATAAGAACAGGTTTAGCTGTTAGAGGGCATAAAAATGCATAAAAGCATCAAAGCCTATAAACTTACGACACAAAAAAAAAATAAAAAAAAATGTATAGTGTTCTTAATATAATCTAATAAAAGATAACAGCAACACTAATATAAGTTGCCATCTAATGATGAGCACAGATTTACCTACTAAAGGACATACAAAAGTGCATATCCTGCACATAAGAGCATGAGATAGCAGGCTAAGAGTAACAAAGGTGCAAAACATTGAATCCTATATCCTTATGACATACTAAAAGGAAATTAAAAAAACAGGAAGCTCTAGAGGTAAAAATCGAACAGCTAAGAGAAGAAACACACCTGAGAAAGAGCTGTAAAAAACCTTATTTCCCTGCACATAAGTTAACAGTTTACAAAACATAGGAAGAAATTAGATAACATCAGGTTTTGTAAAACTCAATTATTTAAAAACAGATTGGGTCAAATATTACTTGCATTGCAGCCACTGGTGGTGTAAGTAAGAGTATGAATATGGAAGCCATGAAGACATATTTTGAGCCTAATATCTTAACTCTGCCTTGAGTTATGTTAAACACATATAGGGTCAAAACTATAGAAATATTTGGGTAAAACTCAATTATTTAAAAACAGATTGGGTAAAATATTACTTGCATTGCAGCCACTGGTGGTGTAAGCAAGAGTATGAATATGGAAGCCATGAAGACATATTTTGAGCCTAATATCTTAACTCTGCCTTGAGTTACACCTGTTTTCAAATCACCAATTCATCAGCCAATTTCAGTTACAATTTGACCTATTGAAATCATACCTTTACTTATCGGTGCTCAAATCTCCAACACCCAAAACCTTACATGGCATACATTCACCGAAAAGGCAAACACATAACAGAAAGCCTTAATGAGCAGTAGCTATCCCTTTTTTTTCATTTACTATATATATAAAGCTGCCAGCAATTTTTATGTAGACACATATAGCCTATGTTTATCAGAAGAAGACGACTGTGACCCAGAAAAATCCAATGTAACACACAACCTGCCTACACATACCACTATACGAAATTTGACTAATAGAAAAACGAAATGACTGAGATCGAGAGCAAGCATCAACATCAGAGGTCATAACAGACTTACCTTTAGGAAGTGAATCAGCAAAGCAATCAAACCTGCCTAAACCAAAAGATCTCATAGTATAATTTGTGGTCACCTATATGACCTTAAATATGGTGTAAATTCCAGGGTTAGCTACCGTAATATTCTATAAACCTTGCTACTGCCAATATTACAATAACCTTAACATACTACCAACAATCCAATACTGCAATAACCTTAACATCATTATGTTGAAAAAAAAACCACAGACACAATATAAAAGAAACTTCAGAAAGAAAACAAACCTAAGAAAACTGGATGTATAATGGAAATCATTAAACACACCTCATAAGTCATAACCTGCACAAATATATAACACCTCAAATGTTAGAAATCATTAATTTAAATCTTATCAAGAAGGTACTTTCTAAAGATAGTCCGATAATGTTTTTAAAAGTAGTGCTTCCTTATAAAAAATGAGGTACCAGTCACTCAAATGCTAATTTGATTGAAAACGCTTATTTGACCCAATCTTCATATGTGTATTTTTTCCGATTAAAACAAATTCACATCTTCTTCTTATATGATTTTGTTGAGTCACAATTACCTCAAGAAAATTTGATGGAACATACAACAAATTATAACCAAAAACTTGTAAATCTTCTAATTGCAAGAAAGATGACGAAAATCCGTATTCACCGGTGCAAAAGATCGAGAAGAGGCGAGGTTTGAATCACGTAGAACGGTGACTTTAAGGTCGGTAGAGCCACACTGCTACAGCGGTTACATTAAAAACCCAGATGAACAGCAAACATAAATCGAAGTAATCACCAAATAGACATGAGAAGTAAAAGCGAAAAGCTTAAACTTAAGCTTAAATCAAAGTAATCACCAAATAACATTTTTTGTACATTTGATACAGGAAGCAGAAATCTTACCCAAGCAGCTTCGATTCAGACAATTTTAAAGGAAATCGAAAATTGAAAATACCATATTTTCACGTAATTTCTCCTCTATTAATGGTACCTCTAGCATAAACGCTTACCAAGTTTTCTCATAGAATTATATATGATAATTCAATTTTTGCATATTGAAATCCTCAAATACCTGAAACTGAAGTAGATGATATCTAAAAATCTCATGAAAAACATATCTCAAATGCAAGGACATTAAGGATGTTTGGCTTTAGCAGGCCACAATCCCCAAATTCTATTCCAATATTCCAATATGTTTTCCAATTGCCCAAACTTCAAACGAAGAACTAATTTTCACGTGTGGGCTATCAATGGATAGAACCATAATTATCAATAATTCCCAGATCTTGAAGGCAATTCTATATCAGTTTTGTACTGAACTATATGAATGTTGAATGTTAGAAGTGAGCTATCAAACAAATTATTACTAAATAAGAATATCAAAATCATCCAGAAAAACATACCAGTACCTGCTTCACCTTTCGAACGAATTATGGCTTCTCAAGGCCTCCCCCAAATTACGACATCCAAAAACAAACGAAATCCTAAAATTATGATTCTAATAAGTAAACAACTGCTCAAATCAACAACAAATTAAAGCAACACACAAATTTTGGTTAGTTCTTAGCCTCACAATTTCTTTAACAGCCACATGTATCAATTGAGACAAAATTGATAATAAACCGAGAAAGACAATTGAGAAGAAGCGCAAACCACAACTCAAACCAAGAACCATTCATGCGGCTTACGAAGTTCACCCAAATTACAGTAACAAAAACGAAAAAGAAGAGGAAACCCTAAATTGTCTCTCATCGTCATACCTGGTTCAGAACGAAGACGGAGCTGGAGTAACGATTTCAGGGGTCACCGGAGTTGCCGTCGTCACCGACCACCTCTCGAGCCCTAGTTGATGTGCCGCTGATTGGTTGGATTCAAACAGGAGGGGGAGAACGGAGATGGTCCGGGTCGTCGGTTGCTGCTGTGGAGTCCCTGGAGGTTGGAAGTCGCTGCTGGTCGTGTTTGCCAGAGAAGGACGGGATGGAACGGAGAAGTGGGGGTCGGCATCGCCGACTCTCTTTTTCTCCCTCTCTCTCTTCTTCTCTTTTCCCACCGGAGAGAAAGCAAACCCGATTAAGTGGAAGATGGAGAGCGCGGCGAGAACATTTTAGGGTTGGATTTATGGCACGAAACCATAGGCGATGTTTGTGATTGTATATATATATACAATTATTATTATAATAAAATCAAGTTAGTAACAGCACGTGGCCAGCTATGATCATACCATGTTGCACGTTATTATTTACTATTTTTTTTTTTGTTTTTTGTTTTTTTTAGTTTTACGCGGTTTCTTTTTTGGTTTTTTATTTTATAATTCATTTTAAAGTGTTTTATTAGTTTTAGGTTTACATAGGTATCTACCTTTTTTAGTGTTATATTTAACTATGGTAAATTGTTTTTTTTTATTATTTATACTAGTGTGTAGGCTCGTGCGATGCACGGCCGGAGGGAACTTTGGCCGACCCTAACATGCTCAGTATGTTTGTATACGTGAAATGGTTTTGATCACACCAGTGCTTGCGAAAAAACATAACAGTGTAAGTAAAGAAGCTTTGTAACTATTTTTTGGCATTAGCAATAGTCATATATTCAGTGTATTTGCTAAAGATAATATACACCATCAATTCGTCAAAATTCATGAAAGTTTAAAAGAAGACAATTACACTTTATATGACCAACCCACATAACGTGATCAAGTATGGATGTCAAAAGATGATATTAAGAAAAAGAACACCAAACGACAACTACATGTTTGGTGGGAATGCAGCATTTCACGTTCCTTTTCTTCGGCATCCCTGCGTAGTGCTTCCAACTTCCGTAGTGTTGTTTCATTCGCTTCAATCTCATCACGTAGCAGGAATGCAACAGAATATCGGAAAGGGGAAATATCTTGGTCAAGGACAGTGTTTAGTACTCTTCTATTCTATTCCAGCAAGCTTTTAACATGCCCGTGCGATGCACGGCCGGGGGAATTTCAACCAACCCCAACATGTTCAGTATGGTCGTATACATGATATGTTTGTGCTCACATCATTATCAATAGTACCATGCCTATATAGTTATAAAAACAGTTGTAGTTTAATGGTGTTGAAGTAACATAGAAATAGTTTAAGTTTGGCAAAGTAGATTTTGATGTAAGCAAACCAACAAATACTAACACACATCAAATAGGGCAGTTTCATCCGGTTGGGGATGTTCCTCCTGAAGTTGGAAGCGCAGTAGCTTGTGCGGAGGAAGACCTGTTTTCTGGAAGAATGTTGTCCAGTCTGCTTTCATCCTTAATCGAGGGTAGATGCCATACTGCCCGATCCATAGGATCTTCACTGTAAACTCTGTCAGTCCAAACCTTAAAATTGCCTGATTGTAAACATGGATGTTGGAGTAAGTTATTATTATAAGGAATAAGTAAACCGGTAATGATAGCTACGTAATAAAAGATATAAGTAAATATTTGTTTTGTCGGTGAAAATACCAGTAGCTGACTCTCCATGTTGTATGTTGTCAGCCGCTTGAAGTAGTGTGGGCTGAGATCGTTGTGAGCATAGTTGGGCATGGAGAGGGTGCAGTGATGTTCGGGGTCTTGGTATAGTGCAACACCAGAGTTGGTGAATACTGTAACTCCGATCCACAGTTGTAAGGATGGTGTTCAGAACTTCCCTGATCTGTTAAAATAAGCCAGCTACCTGGTTCGATTTTGTTCTCAATATAGAACAGGGGCCAGCTTCGACCTGTGAATGCTATTGGCGCCTCCTGCTGTGTTTCTGGTTCAAGTTTCGAAAGCACATTGACCACCGCATCTTGTTTCACCGCATGAAGTTTAATTGTGTGTGCCCTTCCTCGTAACCTCGATTGTGGAAACTGTATTGGTAGAACCTATAGTTTAACAATGTTAAATATTAGGTGCAACATAATTAAACTCCAGGCTTTAATTTTCACTATCAAATTTTATCGTTCATGTTTCATTGATTAAAATTTTAGTGATATTGGTTCTGTATAGACTTATTCTATACTCCACCTCATTTTTAATTTCTTTTCTAGAATGATCTATGCAAAATCTTTTAACTGATTTTTCCAAGCAACTATTAAAGATTCCTATTTTCAGTCATCTAATGTGAGTATATATATCTTCGGCTATTATGGTACTTTTCCTTTTTACATATTTTGTAATCTTTTTATGCTTCATATTGTACGATTCATTTCATTTCTTTTAAAATCGTTAGTTAATGGGTAAATCTTATTCTTCAAATTCAGTGTAATTTGATTTTTCAAGATTGTGTAATTTGATTGTTAAGCATACCGAATTTGTTACATCTTACCAACTGATATGAGGTTAACGTTAATTTTCAGTCTTTGTAGAAGACTTTTATACAACGTTTAAAATTAAATTGTCAGAGCTAAAATTCTTTTTAGTTTATATGGTTTTACTTTGATTACTTTTTAAGTTCTTTCGCGATATGTATGTGATTTTAATCCAAATATGTTTTGCTAATTTACATGAGGTGATTAAACTATAGTATATGCATGTGATCATATTAATTCTGGAAACTGGTGAAATGGTAGACACTTCAAGGGCAACTTTGGCATCATATGAATCCAAACCCCAATGCCCTCCAAAATCTTCTACTTTTCGTATTGGTTTTTGTTTTTAAAAACAATGTTCGCTATCAGAATCTTTGAAAAAAATATATGAAAAATAGAGATTAGACAAGTTCCATCCCATTCGACCCAATTAACTCATTCCCCTTTTAATTAATTTCTTTTGATTTGACCCGTCTTAGATAAAAGCACAACCCATTTCCACCTCTAAATTTGACCATAAAAAAACAAAACTATTTCCACATGAAGCAATTTAGCAACAAATAGAGTAGTTAATGGAGTTTGCTCAACTGATTTCAAAACAACACGATTTACTGAGTTTTATCTACATGATTATAATCAAGAAAATATATAAAGCTTTAAACCTTTCACATAGCACACATGCTCTTGAAAGGAAAAAGTTTTTGGTATGTTTACCATTCGACTTCCTTCTTGTAAGCAATCACTACATCATCTTGCTCTTGAGAAATAAAACCAAAACCCATTGCAAAAATGGTGATTTTTTATTATGAAATATATAATTTAAATATTTATAAAATATTGATAAATATTGTGAAAGAAACTCACTTGGTGATGGAATTCTGATGATTTTAGGGCGGATACCCTCATGAACGGATTTATCTTGTGCCCATTTAACAACATATTTGATTTCTCTAAAAACATGCTTATCGTCCCCTTTAACATCCACAAAACATGCTTACCTTTTTAAAAGCACCTAGCATATATACCTTTATAAAACATTCATGTCTCTTTTAAAATAAAGTAGCAACCATATTTAACTTCAAAAGTACTTAGAATTTGTATCCAATAACTTGTTTGAACTAAAAATTTAAGTGTCACTACACGATCTTTTTGTATTTTCATATTTTTTATGTTACGCTTTATCATTGTAAGTGTTTTGTGTACCCTTATTATCCCCACGGCTAATAAAGCTAGATTGAATTAACTTTTGTCCATATGACAGGAAAAAATTATCTATATACAAATATAAATTTTGGTGAATAGTGTTATTATAATTTTTTATTGTTTTGAGTTTTTTTCTGTTTTATCTTTTAGTGGCTTTTTTCTAGTTTTTTTCTCTAATAATTAATAATAAATTATTTATTATCAAAAAGCAAAGTTGAGTTGTACACATAAAAATTACTATTTTTACGATATGATTTTTTTAATTGGAAAATTTGGGAGGTGGGTTGTGACTTACCTCTCTCACTGATACACGACCTCCGTTTTCTATTCTCTCTCAAACTTCTCAACATCCAAGCATAAGCATAAGGAGTGACCAAAATAGATAACGATTGTGACAGTGGTGGTTGATTTGGGTTATTCTCGGTGGAACCACTCACATCGGCGGCAATCATAGGGTTCGCAGACATAACCTTGCGATCTCCGGCGAACTACCACTTCAATCGATCTCCGGCGAACTACCACTCGGGTCGTGTTCATCTCAGATCTGAGAATTTTTGGTAAGATCTTGAATATTCGTTTCATTTTGTATCTCATTCTCTAGATTAAGCACTCGATCTATCTTTGCATGTACGCAACCATAATAGATCTGTAAAGATGATAAGTGGTTTGATGATGATTGGTGTTGGTCGATGGCGGCTATGGAGCTGGAGACGACCTCTGGCCGCTAGACATCATTAAAGTATTGTACAGAAAAGGTTCATCAGGTATGGCATCGTTTGTGTACTTCATCATGTAATCGTTTGCGTGCTAAATGATATATGTTTTGTTCTCCTGATTTACAAAATCGTTTTTATTTACTTACGTAGTCGTCTATTATTGATTTCAAGTGGGTCATAGATGTTTAGATTGAGCAGTTTGCTATTCTTATTTTCCACATTGAATGTAAACGTATATTGGTAATATTTTGAAAGTGACTGACCCTGACTCTTATTAATGGTCATTCCCAAACACACCGCAATTGGATATTGTCTTCTTTTAAATTTAATCAGTATTTTTATCTAAAAGGGACATAGTAATCCGTGGAATAAACGTACGATGACTGATACTATCTCCAGATATAACTTCGGCTTCTTTACATGAATAATTTCCCCACTAATCTTATAAGAAAGCAAAAACAAACAAATCAAAACTACATTACACATACACTTCTTCCGCATTTAAAATGAGGTGTGGATTGTGATGTTTTTCTTTGCAGTACGGAAGCAACAGGCTCCATCCTCGTTTCTTTGCATCGACCGGGAATCTAGGATTACAAAACCATCCCTCGACTCCATTTCTCTGTACATTTAGATCTAAAAAGAAAATTAAAAGCAAAACAATTAGAGTTTGAAAACAGGAAAAGACAAACAGGAACAAATACTTTTACCTCAGCCTTAAGAAGAGGATGCAAAAACAATATTGTTTGAACATTGCAACTGCAAAAACCAACGAATACAGGTCAAATCTGATTTCAACTTATAAGAATTTAAACATTTGTGAAATGATGAAATTTTTGTACCTGATCCGATTGCTCTAAGCCAAAAGGCCGTCGTATGAGATCATCGTCGTTGGATTCGAAAGCTTTGTTAGGCGATTTCGATTTCTTAGAGGCCAACATATGCTTCCAATAACACCGATTGAAGAACGGGAGAAGTTTGGATCTTACCTCCGATGTCGAGGGCTATGAGATTAGGAATCAAGACAAAAATCGCTTGAGAGATGGTCGCTTTTACCTAATCGACGATAACAGGTTAGATGAAAACGCCTTGGATAGAAAAGAGATACGTACCTTGCAGGCGATGAAGTAGAATTTGCGTGAAAGAGAATTAGGGTTCTTGAAAGAAAATCGTGTTTGAATGAAGCGATTGTGAAGGAGAGGGTTTTATCCAGATTGTTTATTTAGGGAAACGGGTCGGATACCAAATGGGTCGCGTGTTTATTTTCCGCTGGTCCCAATTAGCCCAGCAAATGGGCGGGAATCTTTGCCAATATTGCTTGTAAACATACCATGTGGCTTGTAAATTTTTCTTTTATAATATAGTTAAGATCAGATAAGATTAAAATTAAGATTAAGATTAAGATAAGATGAAAATATATGATAGATAATAACGAACCTGATTAGTTTGAAGGGACTGCTACGCCAAATAGCTATTCAACAACATTGGTATGAGATACGAAGTAGAACCTACATATCAAAAGGGGAAAAAAATAATTCGATCAAATAAGAAATAAGCCCAAATACGAAAACTGTAAAAGATCACACATTAGCCGCAGACGTTACATTTTATTCGCGTCGGACAAAGCCACAAAAGTCTAACGTTCCGACGCTACATTTTTTTTTCACGCTGGACTCGATGTCATGTTCATATGGCAGTAGCTTCGGGCGGTATATTTTCTTCCCGCCGGAAGCAAGGATAGGGTCGTAAACAAAGACTACATAGCAAAAAAAATATAAACGACTTACACAATGTTAGGAGATGGCGGGAGGGGGACAAAAAAATGAGGCTTCCTTGGGTTTATATAGGATCATAAAAGATGATGAATTAATTGAAAGGGAGTTGCAAAAACTTCAAAGGGTCATGTTTATTACCTATCTTTATTATCTATATAAATACAACAATAAAACTATTTAAAAGAGGGTTGCAAGAACTCAAAAGATTATCATTATTATGTTATTTATTTGAAGGTTAAGAACTCGGAAGGTTTAAATTAATTATTATATCATTTATTATTATTTTTATTATGTATACGATGAGGATGATGAATGTATATGAATGTATTTTTTTTTTCTTTTGTCAATGTATTATGAATGAATTAGTATTGGTTTAAGGAGTAAATGTATTTATGATTTCACATTTATTAAGGTGCAAAATAGTGTCTTTGCTTAACTTATATATATATATATATATATATATATATATATATATATATAATTCTTGTTTGTTTAATTAGCGTTTTAGCAATGGTTATTGTTTTAACCGGTCATTTGCATGACAACGCGTTATCCAAAAGAAACGCGCGCCCATACATCTAGCATATATAATATAATATTTTAGAATGAGCAGGTATTACTAGAGGTATTGTTTCAAAGTCAGTAGAGATCTTTTTGCTAGCACCTTATAAAGAAACCTATTCTCGACTGTAATTAAATATCAAAAGTTGGTGATCTAGCTAGTGAAAGAAGTTTTCCCTCTATGAGCATCACTTAGAGAGGTTAAGGTTCAAACTTCAAACCAGAGTAAGTATAATATATGAGTGTAACTTAATACTAGAAGTAGGATAGATTGCCATGAAAAAACTATAATCAATATAATTAAACTGGATAATAAACAAGCTAGCAACTTTAGATTGAAAAACCATCCAACTTTACCCTTAATACTTCAATAATCATGTCTAGCATACAAAGTTTATTACTTATTCCATTTATTTAAAAGATCACATATCACACCACAATCGAAGGCTAATACGCATAACAAATTGGAATATCATCAACAAAATAATACGTAAAACATAGTAGACGCAACTTGATGTCTAGTAGACACGCCTGCAAATGGTTATGCCAACGCCTAAAGGAGCCATAGTCCATAGAGATCTTCACATGAGGGTCATGTGCAAGTGCTTTGTTGAACTTTAAAATACCACTTCTTCCTTTTTTTAATACTTCAGGAACCAAATCTTCAGACTTAGCGACTGTTCCATACCAGAGTGTGTTGTCGTACACGATGATTCCATTCACCTTCACAAGTTGCATCAGTCTCTCGTGATAGTTGAGATAGTTTATCTTGTCCGCATCAACAAAAACATAGTCCAAGCTTCCTATGTTATCAGGCTAGAGAAAAAAAAAGTTGAATTATGGTTGCAATTTAAAACCACATATACAAGGTTCATTCAAATGAGATATGAGTTTGTCTCATAAGCATATATATGATTACGAAAGTGGATGAAAACTAAAGAACTCTCACGGGTATTTTACACATGAGTTGACATTTTTAAATTACAGCATAAATTTTAGCATTTTTTTTTACATTTATAGTATGGTTAAACTTCTTTTTATAAAAGAATATCTATTTTTTTAGAGAAAATAAAACAAGTTGCGGAATTGTGTTGTTTTAGTGCTTTTTAAACATCTACTACTTCAATAAGTGAATAACTTAATTGCCACGTGTCACTCTCAGAGTTACTCTCCCATGTACATTTCGCGCTCATTCTTCCGCTTCCCTCCGCACGCTATTCACATCATCGGATTTCAAACAAGTTTTTGAGTTTCAAAATTGAATTTGCCGGATTCCAATCGACGTCTTCAATTTGGGAAATCAAACGCCGGAGGTTTCACTACCACCTCCTAAATCATAGTGTTAAAAACCCCCATTCCTCTTCCAAATCGCTCCATTCGTCGCCGATGGAATCAATCTCTATCACTCCCTTGAAGGTTAATGTTTAATCTCCAGGTTATATACAATGATTCTGATATTCTTTGTGTTCTCAAGTTTGCCAAACCATTTTAACGCGTGTGATTCCCTTCCCCTTTCATTGCAAATAATTCCTGATATCAAAGTTTGTCCTTAGGATTGAAGAAGCCGAATTACATAACCAGTTTATATACAATGACTCTGATTTTGTTTAAGATTTTAAGTTCTTAGGTTTTGATTTCTGATTTTAATAGTTGAAACACATACGTGTTCTTCCTTCTTCTCCTATGAAAACCGGAACCCTAATCTTATCTCCATTCCTCTGACTCAGTGATGTTTCTGTTTGAATGGTTTATGGGAATTTGTCATTCTCGGGTTATGATCCTAGTTAATGTGTTCGAATCATTTTTATCACTGAATTATTTCTTCCAAAATGTGAAACTCACGTGCCCTAATTGAAATCTTTGCTTGAATTCATGTACTAGGACAGAATACTGGTTGGATTAGCATTAATGTTTACCCATTTTATGTGATATATGTGTGTTTTTTGACATGATTTTGGTTTTGTACAAATTTTGAATTGCATTTAACTTCGACTACTGATGCATGAACATACATGTTAAAAATAAAGTAGGTTGAGTGGTTTTCACCACTACACAGATTCTTAAAGGATGAGTATCACTGGATGAAAAGGTTAAAGGAAGAATGGGAAAAGAATAGGATCATGAATCAAAACTAATACGGATTAATGTTTTAGTAGTTGTTCAAGAAGTGGTTAAGGTAAAGACAAGTTGATGGTAACATTTTTGTTACTATGTTTTTTCTATCATGACGTTTTTGTTAGGACTTGTAAAGTTCCACACCAGTCTTTATATATACCTAAATAAAAAGTAAGGCACCTGTACATAACCTGCCATTTTATCAAGTTAAGCTAGCCAATTGTGTTTTTTACAGATGCATATTGAAAGGTTCAGGTTTCTGGATGGACTTCCTTGACATTCGATTGGTATGGTTTTTTTATCTTTTCAAGATTTAGGTTTTCGAATGGACTTCCTAAAATGGTCTCCTTCCCCTCCATTCTGCAGTACTATCTGAAGGCGGAATTCTATTTTGATAAAGATCAGTTTGCCGACTCGATGATCATTAATGGGGTCATAGAGATCATATTTCAAGTAAGTTTTTATAAATATTGTTCTTCGGGTAGATGTTTTTAACTTAAAGTAGTATAAATACAGTAAAGATCTTTTCTTTCTGTTTCTGTGGAATTCATATATAGTTGCAATAATTAATAAAAGCATCACAGAGTCAAAATTAGCCGAGGAAGAAGAAACAACCTACTTTACATTGAGTTGAACTTTGATAAGGTATGATTTTATATTCAATGACGAGTTCATTTATATTTAAAAAAACTGTCTTTTTAGTGATTTATTTGCAGGAAATATGTAGTTGTAAGTTGTTTTTTGAAATCTTGAGTCAGATTTTCTAGATAATTTACAAAAAAGTATGTATACACCAGCTGAGTATCTAAAAACCCTTTGGGAAATTGTTATATTGTGATGACAAAATCCCCCAAAATTAATAGCTTTTGTACATCTAGAGTTGTGAAATGGAATGAGTATCACTGGAGCTTTTCAAGTATGTTTTGACAATCTATATTGAGTGGATTGTTTTGAGTAGGTTTATGGTGATTTTTTATTGACAAAAGCTTTTGATTTAAGGACATTTTGTCATTTTATATTTTCTTGGCAACTTTTTTTTGTCAAAATCAGAATATATGATAACCAAATTGATACACGTGTGACCAGTAAAATAGTTCTAATGGTTACCTTGCCTTGGTGAAAATTTTTTAAATACTTGGGTGGCCTATGTACACATCAGCCCTTTTCTTTCTCTAAGCGCTCAAACTAAAAAGTTTGAAAGAGAATGAAGGTTGCAATTTCAGTATTTGTATTGATCTGTTTGTGATGAAATTGGGTTATAAGTTTATTATAGTACACCTGAATGACATATAAATGTATTCTCTCTTGTAATGAAATTGTCCCACACATTAGTAGCAAATAAGACGAGATGTTTAGATTACATCACAAATTGGTATCCACTTGAATTGACCTACAATAGATTGGTATCCTCATTTGTAATATGGGGTATAAGACACCTTCAAATGTGTAGCAATACAGTTATACACCAAATAAAGTCATGATGGGTGACTGATATGCACATTATTCCATTTAACGAAATTGCCAAATTCACATATCCACAATCATACCGGTGCACAAATACAAAATTGTGAATTTTCTGAGTTTGATACATTAACGGAGATATAAGTTGTGTTACTTTGGGTTGACTTTCAGAGTAAAGAGAAAATGACCAGTTAGGGTTGTTCAATATTTTTAAGCTTTACACTGAACAAAATTTCACAACTTTTGTGAAATTTATTATTGTAAACTTCAATCTTAACTTAATTGTAAAGTAAGGGTTGGGGATTGTTGTTTTTGGCTGCTTTGCATCTACAATTTGGGTGTCGTTAGACAACCTTGATTTGATACACCAGGTAAGACTAAAGACTAAACAATAATAATTATGTGAAATGTGCTTTCATCATGCTCTGGGTTTTTCATGGGAAAATAACTTTTCAAAGTAAATAGGGTATTTTTGACCACTTAATTACACCACTGATGTTTTTCTTCTCCAAGATTTAATGGTACTTTTGTTTGTCCATTTTAGATATGTTATGGAAGTTATAGGAAGAGAAAAAATTGTTGGGAAAAGACCTAATTAAGATTTTAAAGGTATTATATTACCACTTATAATCAGGGATATGATGGTCTTTTTTTAAACACAAATGGTAATTTAATTAAGAGATTAGTTGATATATGGATAATGTATGTGGAGGGTCTTTAGGCTACACAAGCATGTATTTGGTTTCACTTATATCGATTTTCCCCAAGTTAACTCAAAAGCAAACAATTTCACCTATAATATAACTGACTTTTTATCAAAGTTATTTTACTCTTTTGAATATTATTTAAAGGTAGTTTTTCATCATATAACATGTTTTTGGGCAACTTTAGTATCAATGAAAATGCATATAACTTACTATAAGAGGTAGTTTCAATATATAGGTGTCCTGAATGAAAAATATTAAATACTTTGGTGACCTCTGCATATATTATCTTTTTGTTTATTATTATGTACTTTGGTGACCTCTGCATATATTATCTTTTTGTTTGTTTATTATTATGTATTTTATTGATTTATGTCAACCCGTGTAACACACGGGTTACAAACCTAGTGTATGTATATGTCAATAAAGAGAAAGAAAGATCCAAGTTAACCTCCGCTTTTATATAGGTGAAAGTTTAAATACAAAGGGTTTTTTCCGTACGAAGAGTGCGAAGGAAGGGGAGACCGACGCGTGACGTTTTTTTCTTTATAGACGCGGAGAGGCATTTTTGTCAATTTAAAGTTTTTAATTAAAATAGACGGTAGATTACGTCATAGCGTTTGTTTTTAATTATGTATGTTTTGCGTGATTTGTTGTTAGGTGTTTTATATCGAGTTTCTTCATGCGTCAAAATAGAAACCACATGCGTGATTATCGAAAGTCATTTTTAATTTTTTTTTAACTAATGTTCATGTTTTTTTCTTTTTGTAAGAGTTTTTCTGTTTGCATTTTTATTTATTAATTGCGTAATTTTACTTTTTTGTATCTTTTTGTTTTTGTTGTTTTGCGTGAATATTATATTTTTGTGTTTTTAATTATATGTTGTTGCGTGGTTGTTGTAACCTTAATTTATGAGTTACTAATGCGTGAAATTACAAGTAAAATGTGTGATAATAGAATCTCAAATTTTTTGAACTTATGTTCTTGTATTTTTAGCGGGAGTCATACACAATTTATAGTGTGAGTAATAATGCTGTATTTTATTGTTAAACTTGCGTATTTTTAAGGTTGATTTTGTTTTTTGCAGAATCATGGATAAAGTTTAAGTAGTTTTGTTTTAGTTTTTTACTATAGTTTTCTGTGTTTGCGTGATTATTTTAATATGTGCGTAATTTTACCGTCCGCGTGATTAGTTTATAGTTTGCGTAATTCTAAGTTCGAATTGTTTTTTTATATATTACTGGTTAGTTTTTTTTTTTTGAATAATCATTTTTTGATGTGTTTTTTATTTTTAATAATCTGCATAAATTAAAGTAAACATAAACTAACCAACATAAATGAAGAATAAAATGAAAAAATACAAAAATTATTATTATTATTATTTGATAACAGGGATACATTCTACTGATAGACTTGTAAAAAATACTTTTTTAACTCAAGAGAGATACTTATAGCCTCGAGTATTTTGTTTGTTGTTTCCATCTGCTCCATATCCGTTTTGTCCTGGTCTATCATGAACAAACGGACAATGTCTTGAAGTGAATTCTTTGGCAAACTGCTTATCTTCTGCGCGATTTCTTCTCTGGCTTGCATGTTTTCTTGGAGGCTTTTGAAATTTTGTTCGAGGACGTTTATCAGCAGTTTCTCTTTGTTATACTCAACATTATTTATCGAGTTAGTTTCTCCTTGAGAGCGTTGTTGTTGGCTTCTGTGGTGTTAGAGGAAGATGGAGACATTTTTTCGTTTATCTGTGTTTTTTTGTGATTTGATGTTTAATTTAATGAACTGTGTTTGCGTGATTAAAAATGCAATCGAGTGCCTAGTTTTATAGACGGTGGATGATGAGATTTGCGCGATATTAAATGTGCCACCTGCATTTTTACTTTATACCGTATTAATGGGGACGGTTGGGGCGGTGAAATGGAAGCGATTTAACTTTTTTTATTTTTGAGTTTATCATGTAAATTTTTTTCATCCGACGTTTCATTTTTCCTCCATTTTTCTGTTCTGTATATATATATTGTTTTTCTTCATGCACATTCCGTAATCGACGCACAAAGTCCTCAAATCTCTTATATATCCCAGACCTAAATTCAATCTTCTCATCCTTCTAACATAAAAAAAAATGGCGTATTCTTCATCTAACCCTAACTCTGCGTCTAAAAACACAGTCATGCAAATTGTTGAACAAATGTATGCGAAAGAATCGAAGTATGATTGCATAATGCGTAATTCTTTCGCCATGATCAGGGGTCTTACTGTCAACAACATCCAAGGCCACATCAGGATGCTTAAGGAGCTTGTGGATGAGCCAGAGTCCGCGACGAAAGACACTGCTGCTGAGTATATTACTCAGCAGCTGGAGCTGAAGGAGGAGATTCATACCCTCCTTAGTGGTGTTATCGACAACACCATTAAGAAGGGTAAGGATAGGGTGGAGGCTGCTGAAATATTTAAGAAGATTTAGGCACCCATTTTTTGGGGGTTTTTTTTTGATGTTTTTATGATGTTTTTTTATCTTTAGTAGTATATTTCCACTTGTAAATTTTTATAAATATTAATATATGACACTCTTTTGTTTCTTTTTAATCTATTATATGCTTTGGTATTATATTGTTTGCGTTATTTTATTTTGAACAACATGCGTTATTTTTATTAAGTGTGAAACAAGTGGTTTTTGTGAGTTTTCTAGAGTGTATGCGTGATTTTTAGAACAACGTGCGTGATTTATAAATATATATATGTTAGTTACTTGAATCACGTAGGCTACTAATGCGTAAATTTTTAAGTATGTTAGGCTATTTAATGCGTGATTTTTTAACAGGTGCGATTATGTTCTGTGTGTTTGCGTTATTTTTTATTAACAACATGCATTTCTTTTTTAATTGTAAGATAGGTAGGTTGTGTTTTGTGAGTTTTTTAGAGTGTGTGCGTTATTTTTATATCAAATATGCGTTATATTATGTAAAAAAGTAAAGGGTGCGCTATTTATTTTGAATACATGTGTTTTTGTTAGGTGTAAGACAGCTAGGTTGTTTTTTTGTGAGTTTTTTAAAGTGTATGCGTTATTTTATGTATAAAAAGTATGGGTGCGTTATTTATTGGAATACATGCGTTTTTTTATTAAAGCGTAAGACAGTTGGTTAGGGTTTTTGTTTTTGTGAGTTTTTAAAAGTGTACGCATGATTTTTATTTTGAATATGCGTTATTTGTTTAAAGGTTAAAGGTCTGCATTGTTTTTCGTTTTGATGCGTGAATTTTTTTACGTATGCGTGTTTCATTTAAAGTTGAAAAGATTATAATACCCTTTTTAATGACTCCGCGTCCTTTTTTTAGTATAATTAATCTTGTTTCATTTTAGCGCCGTCAGATAAAAAAAAGCGCGCATATGCGCGACCGAGATCCATTTGCACACTTCGTACGGAAAACATTGTTTGTACAATAACTTTGCCCTATATATATATACAAGTGGGGCGACCCGCGCTTCGCCGCGGAGCCGACCCGTATTTTGTGTTAAATCAATGAAGAGTATGACGAACGTAAGAGACCTATGTTTTGTGGTGCGGCAGCTGCAAGTGACACTAATTAGATACAATCATAACAGAAAACAAACTTTATATTCACATATGTGTGTAAATCACATGATGGTTGTAGTTAAGTTCTTCTCACCAACTTCATCTCGCATCCCTCACTAAATTTATTCACATCTCGGCGACCCGTCTACCATCTCCGACCAGCCTTCCTTCATGCATCAAACACAAAGCTAAGTTGCTGCAGGATCCATATCTACTCCAGGACACAAAGCTAATCAGCAATTAATGTCTTAAAAAGCAACTAAAGTCTTAGAACTAAATTACGTATATCATACGTTTTGACATGTAATTTAACGTGAAACTTAATCGAAAATAAAGGGAATGGAAGTTGCAACTGAAATGGAATACAATCTGTCATT
The DNA here is from genome assembly GCA_039602395.1 of Deinandra increscens subsp. villosa. Taxonomy (NCBI): domain Eukaryota; kingdom Viridiplantae; phylum Streptophyta; class Magnoliopsida; order Asterales; family Asteraceae; genus Deinandra; species Deinandra increscens. Next base: position 7,349,967 of record JBCNJP010000008.1, read on the forward strand.
TTATTTATTTTTGAAGTAAATTAAATTTCATTAATATCATCCTTTTAAAAGAAATATATAGACGACTTCCAACTTTCGAATGTAGTTGAGATTACTAAAAAAGGTATAAAAACGTACTTTTGAACTTCATGCCCGAGCTTATAGAAAAGAAGCAACTCGTTGGATGGCATCTTAAATATCTTAAATAGTGAAGAATTCCACATTGGAACAGTTTCTTGCTCATCAGCAATAACTGGTGGGTACCGATAACCATCCTGCACAAATAAATGATCTTTAAAACTGTAAAAACACAACTACAACTCTCAAAAAAGTTTAATGCAGATAAGCATACAAACATTGTACAACTATACCATTTGAGAAACACAACACAATCATCCTAGTGTGTCATGTGGTTATTTGTTTAGTCTTTAAAAAGGTAACAAAAAAAAAAGTGACCCTGAACTGCTTAACCAACATGGAAATCCGTCATATGGAAATTATATTGAAGACTAACATATGTGCTTAAGTATTAAAGGTATTTTTCTCAAAGCAAACAACATATGTAAATTTGAGCCTTCTCTATTTTATTAAATCTGCATAATTTTGTCAAAAACATAAATGAAAAGATTAACCACAAAGCAAAGATTTAAACCCTACAGTTGAGTAAAGTAAGTTCAGAAAGCAGAACAAACACGTTTAAAAAAAGGGATATATAAAATGATAATATTTTCAGGTAAATTGAATCACTTTCATACTTCCAGTTCAACACAAATCACCACTATATCCAAACTAAACCATAATGTTCTATACTATTAGATGTTTGAGTTGGAACAAACTATACCTGCAGCCAAATATCTTTGCCCACAACCACAATCAGAAAGTAGAATGTATGGAGTACCTACATAAATAAATAGATCCAATAAAATATCATTTCAACATATAGCAATGCTAAATTAATAATAATCGATTAGACGCTTCCTTTACTACCCTTTCTAAGTGTGTATGATGTATAATCAATCAGTTGGTGTTTGGCTTGTCCATTCTCACCTGCCTCATGCCACACTTTCACGGAATTAAACAAATCAGAGAGATATAAGCCACACAATTTTATATGCATTGCATATAGTTTGAGATGTAGTAGTCCATTAGCGGTAAACATACTCTTTGATTCTCTAATATAAATGATGTTCTGTTGTAGAAGACATGTACCATTAGATTAGTTTTTACCTTAGATTTGCAATGAGAGTAGGTTTTAATTTCTTTAACTGCAATTATTTAACAGTAGGTAATTCATAAACCTCTTGTTCATTTAATTGGTTCATTATTTTGTAAATGGACTACTACAGATGCAATAGGCATTGCCATCCTAAATAACAATAAGAACAAAGTCTAAACACCTAACACCATAAGGAAGCATCAAAGGAAAAGATTAAGGAACCAAGACTTAAACTACAGAGATAAAATTTTAATAGAAAGTAAACCTTATAAGAAAAAAGCCAATGGGTTATCCAATCGCCCCAGAACAGAATCAATATAAACTCCCACAGCGGCGTCATCATCCAGAAGAAAGCATTAGCATTTAAATCATAAAAATTAGCGATACACCTGAAAATGAATTTTTCAGTGTCAATAAACATGAAAATAAACAAACACCACAATGCACGGATTATCAAACCAAAAATGAAACATAAAGCTATAGAAACCATCAGATCAGGGGGTGAATTGCTAAAAATGAACCATAATTGTATCAATAATTCAAGATGAAAAAATTATGTCAAAATCAAAAGAAACCGTAATTGTGCTAACCAATCTCAAGAATTCACCACCAGATTTGATGGTTTCGAGCGATAATCTTCCCAAAGTTGATTCAACAACTCTTGGCAGCAGAAATCTCGAGAAACCCTAAAATAACAGCACCTTTTGAACACACCCAGATCATCATTATCATCATCCGGAAACGAAAGGAAAACTATATCATCAAGAAATGGTGGAAATCAACAGAGAAAGGGTGGACAATCACCTGAAAATCGTATCCGATTTTGCCTACTGCCGCTAACATCTTAAGTCGATTTAAATCGGTAGGAATCGTAATTTGTTCAAGCTCGGAGGCTCCTCCGAACTTGACATTTTACTCAAAGTACAATAAATAAATAGACAGTTCACTAAAAATTATATAACATAACAACGGCGATTTGTTGAATCTATATAGAAAATGAGCAATTTGTAAACTGAAATTGAAATGATAACTAATATTGTTATTCACAATCCCAGGGCATCTGAGTAGATAAAATTTGAAACAAATATGTAATTCTGTAACACATTTTGCTAGAAGTAACATTGTTAATAACTACTGTGATCAAAATTTGGATATCACTGAATTGGAAGAAAAAAATTAGGGCTTAAATTAAAAGAAAATTTCTCATTAGCTTGTTAATTGACTCAATCAAAGAAAACAACATTTTCTTAACCCTATTAGGAAGATATACCATCAAATTCAAATGATTGGTTCTAAACAAAGGATGACCGTGACTCACAAACTTCTATTGAAGTTCATAACAAAATGTAACTGAAATTTGATATAAGAAAGAAGCAGTAGATTCCTAAAAATGTTAACCTTACTTCCTGATGGAGAACTATTCCTGGGCAAAAAAGTCTTCTGATTTCTACAAGCACAAATGTGAAGCTAGTAAATTCAGTCTGACTATAAAATAGAATGGAAATGGATACACAAATCAGATTAATCAAATGTAAAAAGCCAAGGAACTGAAGTCGCAAAACCAAGACGGGATAACCTTTTGAAAAAGCGAAACATAAATCAAGCCCAGGTCCATAAAACCTTCAAAATGATTAGGTTGATCAACCCCAAAATTTAACCTAGAGGAAAATAACTAACCGTTAGATAACACTGATGAAAACGCAATGCAAGCAATGAGGGAGGCTGCGAAGATAAGGACACTACCACACACCGCTACAGTGGAGGAGAAGACTTACAGATGTCCTTGTGACACTGTTGCTCGAGGGAGATAACTGTTTGCTGAAGGTGAGGAGACTGGAAGAGTGTCTGAAGCTGCTGATTGAAGGGAGAATGGAGAGAAGGCGTGTTGAAGTGGAGAAAACAACAGCCACACAAAGATATTCTTGGATAACAAACGCAACAGCAACTTGTATTTGGAGCTTCATCTCTTGTAAACTGTGCTTAGAGGTTGTAAGTTGTGCATCATAGGTCGCGTTGTGCACTGTAGCGGCCACTGTAGGTGTCCACTGTAGGTGGCATCCATTTTCATGCTCTAAATGGTTGTACAACATGCTTCATGGGATTGTACAATCAGTTGATGTTTGTATATAAGGTATAATATATATAGGGAGAGGATCATTTGAGAACCAATTTGATTTGAGAACTAAAAAGAACTAATTTGAGCCACAAGTTTATTTACATGTATCCCCTCTCCCATGAATTATAGTGGTCCCCCTGAAATTTGTGGTTGAGATTTAGTTCTCAAAAGTTCTTAAAACAAAAAGTTCTCATTTGAACCTAATCCTATATATATATATATATATATATATATATATATATATATATATATATATAGGAGAAGGATAAAATGAAAACCTCTACGAGTTGGAAAAACCGTGAAAACTAAGCTAAAAATTTTGTTTTTTGTTCTGATTTTTTTTATGGTGACTCTCTAACTTAAAAAAACACCCTTTATGAAAAAAAAAACACTGAGTAATTTTTTTTTAAAAATATTTAAGAACCGATTTTTTTGCAAAAAGAAGTTAACCGGCCAAAAAAGACGTTCAAAATTTGTTATTTTTTAGATGTATTTTTCTATAGATTCTACCATTCATTTTTGATGCTTTTGGTGGAAAAAAATTAAAAAAGCGCCTAGAGATTTTTTTAAAAAAAATTATTTACAGATTTTGTTACATATGTAACAAGGAATTTTACATATGTAACAAGGAATTTTACATATGTAACAAGGAATTTTACATATGTAACATGACGTAACGTCAGATTTCGAATTTTTTTTTTAAATTACTAGGCGTTTTTTTGATTTGTTTTTCACCATAGGGCTTGTATTAACGCATTTAATCACTACAAAAAAATTGAAGAAGAAAAAAAATCGTTTTGTGGTAGTTTCCACGGTTTTTCCAACTCAAAGAGGTTTTTATTATATCCATCCCCTCCCTTACTTGATTTTGAAGTGGTGCAAGTTCAAATCTTGTGCTCAACATTTTTTTATTTTTCTCAGCTTTCTTTATAAATTTTAGTGCTATAAATGAGGAGAGTAAATGGGATACTTCATTTTTTATCTCTTTTTTATTTACTGCATTATAGACCCATTCTTTTCAAATACATTAATCTTAGAACCTTTTTATAATGAAATATTACAATATATAAAAATATGGACTTTTTTATAGGCAAACATTTTGTCATATTATTTTTTTTCTCGCGTTAATTTTTCTTTTATCTTCATTTTTATCCATTTACTGTTATATCGCTATCAATGTTACGGTATATATTTTTTTTTATCAAATCATGTAGAGTTTTTTTAGTCGCTTATTTTTCTTTACTCGCAATGTTGTGCCACTACGTGCGCCTACATTAAAAACTATTTAGTAAGTAATAAACCAAAATTCTTTATGTACGTTTATATGAAACTGAAACATCTAAAACTAGTGACTCCGTAAAAAAATTTGTAGACCCCCTAAAAAAATTTCTAGTTCCGCCCCTGTATATATATATATATATATATATATATATATATATATATATATATATATATATATAAATAGGGAGAGGATCATTTGAGAACCAATTGGGTTTGAGAACTAAAAAGAACTAATCTCAGCCACTAGTTTATGTATATGGAAACCCCCCATGAATTATAGTGGTCCCCACATGAAATTAGTTGTTGAGATTTAGTTCTCAAAAGTTCTCAAAATAAAAAGTTATCATTTGAACCTAACCCTATATATATATATATATATATATATATATATATATATATATATATATATATATAGGGGAAGGATCCTGCGAAAACACCCTTTTTTTTGTGAGAACTGCGTAAACAAATCTTAAAACCTACATAACTTTTTCATACGTTAATATTTTTTTTAAAAAATTTGCACCAAAAGTCTTAAAATTATATTATCTTTAATCCTATAAAAGTTTTAAAAAACTTATCGCTTTTTTATTTTTTTTAAATATTTTTTTTGTGTGGTGCACATGTGCATCACAAAAAAAACTCATACTTTTAGTATGAGTTAATATATTTTTTCTTAGTCGCACCATATGTCATATATTTTCATCATTTTTTGCGTTTTTATTGAATGATGCACATGTGCATCATACCAAAAAAAAACGCTCATACATGTGATATACATTAATAGTTTAAAAAGAAATTGCACCCTAAATCTTATAGTTGTGTTATCTTTAGATTTAAAGAAAAAAAAATAGCATTTTATAATTTCTTTTAATTATATGATGCACATGTGCATCACACGGGAAAAAAACGTTCAGTTTTTTTTTTAATATTTTGCTCCAGATTTAAAGATAACGTAATTCTAAGACTTTTGGCGCAAATTTTATGAAAAATCGTTAACGTATGAAAAAGTTACGTGAGTTTTAATATGTGTTTTCGCAGTTTTCATAAAAAGATGTGTTTTCGCAGGATCTTAACCCTATATATATACATATACATATATATATATATATATATATATATATATATATATATATATATATATATATCCATTTTGCCGTTCAAAGAAAACAAGTTAAAGAAGGCTTACATCTTTGAGGAGTTCATCTGTCTGAAATGAAGCCGGAATGCAGCAACAGCAAAAATGAGATCGATGATAAAAAAACAGCAGCAACAATGCGTGTTTCTTACTGATTTGTGTGTGTTCCTCTTTGCACATCTGATCAAGAACGTGTATATATAATACATGTATATTAATGTGCATTATGATCATTAAATGGGTTTAATGATCTCCATCAATGAGCAGTTTTGGAATGCAAAAAAGGTTTTTGCAGTTTTAGGAGCCAAAAAGGCCTTTTCTAGAATCTGCTCAAATGGTGGCTCGAAATTAGTAAAAAACGTGTCTCGCACGGACACACGTTTCGGAGCTGCATTCGTGTCCGCAGGTCGCGTGGGCACGAGTTTAATAATTTCGACCCAAATAGCCAAGATTCGTACCCCCCCCCCTGCATAAAGGTATAAGCCAGAGTAAAACATGACATATGAGTTATTCAAGGCTTTGAGGGTTATCCTTATAAACTAGAAGAACTTTTGTTCCCCCACCAATTTGGGATAGGATACACCACATTCCTAAACTTGAACCAAAATTTCTTTTAGATTAACATCTCATTCACACACACTTTTCCAACAATCCCCTACATGAATGGAGGTTGATCTCAGAAGCAACAGATTCTGATTAAGTTCCAATAGTTGAATCTTGCATACGATAGGTGGGCGTTACCCTTTAAACCTTCGCTTATGAAACACACTTAGTCTACTAGCTCTGAGTAGGCGGTGATGCCTTTGAACTCGTCTGCCGTTTGTGTAGGCGACAATGTGCTTCACACAAGATTCTCCCTGACAATATCAAGTCCTCATAGTTATGTTCGTTATGATCATGAACATTAGCCTGGTTCTGCGAGTGTTCTTAGGTATTGTGCCCCTCTTAATACCCTTCAAAGCGACCCCACTTCTCTCTCACATAGGTGATTCACCACGTATGGCTGCCTCAACTGAATCATTAAAAGCCATAGGCTTAACCTCGTACTTGTCACTTTTAGGAATGGACTAGGAGACATACTGATTCCAATTGTACTTCCCCTTCTTAAAGTGCGTGGGTTTATGAAATCTCCACCCCCCCCCCCTCTGTGACCTTACTAGTTCATACAATTAGGTTGTCCTATTGAACTCAGATCTTGGGATCTCCAGTCAACTGAGTTAGGTTTTCCTTCATATGAACTGTTGGTCCGTGATCAACAACCGTTCACGATATTTTGATCTCAAACAAGTGCGGAATCCTTGTATGAGATTGATTCAAAAGAAAGTAGATGAAATAGATTTGATGTAGATGGTAAACAATAAAAGATCAAATCTTGAATGAAGAACACACTTTCTTGGATTGATGATTACGATTATAATAACAAGAGATAAGCACAAAAATCGTAAACCAACAACTACTAGAATCATAAACAACTTGGGTTTATATACTACCTTTACATAACCCTAAGCCCAATCATAAACTCATAAGAAATCCGGTCCAAGAAAGCCCAAGTCGTAAATATCTTGTAAGCCCAATCGTGAATACCTAAGCCCATTAACAAGTAAGTCCACATCTAATGTTCATGCCTCAAATGTATAGCCCAACAATATTCCCCTAGGCATGAACCATTAGACAATCTAAGGAAGACATAAGTCAAATCTGAACGTATGAGCTTCTTTCCTTGACCACCAACCTTTCTCCACAATTAGATTTGTCATGCCATGAAACATACCCACCCCTATAGCATTCTCTATGTCATGTTCATCACCAAGTATTGGACAGGATGCCAGGAGCTTGATATCATTCTCTCCGAATCTCAGCAAATCAATGGATCATACATGCGGAACTCTCTTAGCTTCTTGCACACAACCACCACCTCATACGTTGTAGGATCAAAATATCAGCTATCAAAATTCTTTACAAGCGTATGGTCTTCTATTTCATCGAGCATGTTGATAACTCGAGTTCGTTTGGTGGGAGGACACCTCATTTCACCAATTGGCTCATCGGTGACAGGATCTGTTCCGGTTTCAACCCACTTTGCAGCCTTCAGATCAAAGTTTGCAAAGTTTTCCTCCATCTGAGCTATCAAATTGTTGCGAACCAGATTACCATGATTGTTGTTCCACCTGTTAATAAATGGTGCCCTCAGCAAGTTTCTCAACTCTGTTTCAGTGCATGAGTGGAATTGACCTCTTGATCGGTAGTACTCGACTGGACTATATCCATCTCTCACCACAGCAAATAATTCCTTTTCAGCATCATAATACCAACACAGAATTGGTTCCCGGCTCCCCTTCTTGTCTAATTCACTCTCTCCCACATCTATGGAGTACAGCGTAAAGGTAGGACCTTTGAAGAATTCTTTGAACCAATTGACTTGACCTTCAGGAGCCTTTGAAACAAATCTTCCACCACGAACATACTCAGACATCTCAATTGTGTCATCTCCTTCATCTTCATGTATTGCACTTATATCTTGAATTCCTTGAGACGAGCTTTGACCGTGGTCACCTGATGCTTTTGACTCAACAACACCTTTCAACTCTGAATGCTTCTTCTTCAGATCCATCAAGGTTTCATACAAGAACTTAAGCCTTAGCTTGCTAGCAGCCTCGTTCTCTTTCAAAGTCTTGTTTTAATTTTTAAGTGCTTTTATCTCATTTTGACGAATTCTGTTTTGAGACATAAGATAATTAATTTGAGGATCAGCACTTAACCTCATCTCAATTGGGGGATTAGATGCTCCCACAGCAGCCTGAAAAGGTCAGAAGCTTGGAATAGTTGGTGGCAGACTTGACTCAGTAGAGAAGTTTACTCTTACTGGACTGGGTTCTACAAAAGTATTGTCAACCTCCAGAAATTGCCTTTCTTCATGAACTGGGCTATGTTCATTTAGAAGAGGACTTTCAGTCTGTATGGGAGTTGATTCTGGTACATCAACCTGACGATCAGCCTGGGGTGTGCTCTTTTCATTGGTAGGTTCAGATGCATCAACATTTTGTGCATTGGCATGTGTAGGTTCAAATACCATCAGGCTTGAGGTAGTTTTCTGGAATTTAAACCTGATGGCTCTGGGATCTGACTTCTTCCTTGGCAATGGCTCACGCACAAGAATTGGCTCTTCAAAAACATCCTTCACTTCAAATTGAACATCTAACTCTTGTGGAACTGAACCACTGCTGGAAGAGGAGTTCAAGTCATTCCCCGCTCTCTTGTGACTGATGGGCCCCAGATCCCCATAGATGTCATCATTTAGGTTCTCATGCTCAGGAAAGATGTCATCCATCACATTTTCCTCATCAGACGGGATATTCTCCGCTTCTTCTTGAACATTCACTGGAACAGTTGCTGTCACATCATGGTCTTCAGCAACTGTCACATTGACTGGATGTACTTCTGGTTCAGAATCAGTTTCTTCTTGCTCTTGTTCCCTTGGAACTTCAGGAAAGGCACCCCTTTTAGACCATTCTAGTCGCCCTTGAAAGCTATTCTTTCCCTTTCTGTCTTGAGTTTGCAAGCCGAACACACCGTTATCCATGAACTTGATATCCAACTTCTCTATTCTTTCTTCTATCATGGGATATTTCTTCATGACCACCATCTGCACAAATCTTGGTGTCATCAGGAATTGTTCTCTGGCGCTCAAGTCAGCATTGCCAATCCAATCTAGCAGCATCATTTTTGAGAAATTGAAGTTCCAGTCTAAGGCCAATGCAACAAACGCTGTGCCATGCAGTTTGTTTAGCTGATCAAAACTTGTTCTCTTCCCCAAGAAGGATTTCGGAATGTAATGAGCCAGACACCTCCAGTAGTGCGGCAATAACTTCTTGAAAATGGGAGGGAACTTTCCTTCATATCCTAAGGATTGAGCACCTTCTAACACATCAGCCTTTGAATACTCTATTGGATCTTCAGCACTATCATTAATGTTCAAACCCTGACGAATGTCTTCTTCATGAATCACAATTGGTCGGTTCTGAATGGTTGCAGTAATTCTTGTCTTGTCAGCATTGGCTCTTGCAGTTCCCCAGAAATCTCTAACAAGTTGCTCATCAATCAGCACACTTGTCCGCAGAGCATGATTAATTTTGCAGACATTTAATCCTGCTACCAGAGAATAAAATAGCTGCATATGTCTTTCTGGAGGATCATCAAGATAGGCCGGGATGTAATGATCTCTCTCAAAATGAATCTCGTCATCAAGCATATCTTCTCCCATCTGAGAAAACGAAAAATGCATCAAGCTTAAACTCATCAAAGTGAAATTATGTTTGTCAACAATATCTTCAAGTTCAATTGATTATTACATTTAACTTGTTAAGTTCTGAAAACAAAACTCAATTTAACTATTCAAGAAAAAATATTTGATTTTGAAACACAAATTGACAAACACCTAAATTTTAACTTAAAACGATTAAATTGGAAGAGATTCTAAAAAGATTATGTGACAAATCAAGTGTTTATGATTAAAAACACCAGTTTACGACTCGAGTGAAGGGTTTACGATCCGAAAGTGGGTTCACGATCGGGTCAAACTAAGTCCAGTCGGTAACAGACAAGCCCAATCGTAATCTCTCAAGGGAACCCAAAGCCCGATCGTAATCGCTGAGAGTCGTAATCAGGGATCGTAAACTGCATCGGAATTGTCGATCGTAAACGCTGATCGTAAACTTGGATCGTAATCGACGATCGTGAACACCAATCGTCGTCTTCTCCAACGCGACGGTCGTAAACGCCCAAAACCTCCATTAACAATCCTGCAATAAACTCGTAAACCCGTTAAACACCTCAAACAGTTAAAATGAGCAACCAACACTACCTTTTAACAGTTTCTAACACGAATCCGACTTCAAATCTTGCCAAAATGACTCAAACACAGTGAAAAGAGAGAATGATCTCGAGTTAGGGCTCAACTCATAAAACCCGTGAATAGATCGACGAGTACTTGTTAAAACAGTTGATTGATGAGGGTTTCTTGGTCGGAAATTGATTGCGAGTGTGATGG
>JBCNJP010000008.1:7361240-7377186 GCA_039602395.1 Deinandra increscens subsp. villosa
CATGAACTTTAATCTTTCAAGGGCTTTAGTCACATTCCCATGGACGACCTCCGGACTAACTCTCTACTTAGGCCTTTTGTTAGCAGATCCGCAATATTATCCTTTGACTTCACATAGTCAACAGTGATAATTCCACTAGAGATTAGTTGTCATACCATATTATGTCTACATCTTATATGTCTCTTATTACCATTATACATTGTGATATGAGCTCTGCCAATTGCATGGCTATCACAATGTATACATATGGCCGTTGCCGGCTTAGGCCATCTTGGTATATCCTCAATAGACGTAGCCATTCTGCCTCTTCACCAGCTTTATCTAAAGCGATGAATTATGCTTCCATCGTGGATCTACAATAACCTTTTGTTTTGAAAATTTCCACGAGATGGTTGAACTTCCAAGTGTGAATACATATTCACTCGTTGCTATGGAATCATTCGTATCAAATATCGTATCAGATATCATATCAGATATCCAACTTGGATAACAATGTCCTTGGATCACTACTGGATATCTGTTATAGTGCAACCCGTATTCCTTTGTGTACCTTAGGTACCTAATCACACAACTCCAATGAGTTGAACTTGGATTATTCGTGTATCCACTTGGCTTGCTTACAGCATATGCTAAGCTTGGTCTCATACAACTCATCAGATACATCAAACTGCCAATAATTCTTGAGTACTCGAATTGTTAACAGGCTTTCCTCTGTTCTTAGCTAGATACTAACTCGTGTCAGTTTGGAGTTCTAGCCACATTAGAGTCATTTGCAAAAGCCATTTGCAAAAGCTATTTGCCATTCCCATAACTTCTCAAGAATTTTAGTCCACACAGTGGGTTTGACTTTAAACAAGTCCACTTTCAGTTCATGTTTTTTGACATTCCAAAACCACATTTGCCATTCCCATGTCTTTCATGTCAAATCTTGCATCCAAGACGTTTTGACATTACTTACATCAATAAACATACCATCTGCAAGGGAGCTAGTAGATCTTTCACCTGGATGCCAACCACCCAGTTATCATAAACTAGATGGTTCCCACAATTCATCAAACCAACCAAGATAATTTGCAGCCAAGATTTATAATCTTAACTTGCAATAAGTACCCTTTGTGACCACATTATAGTCTTTCCAAGGTGAACACATCCTTATGACTATTGTGTACTCCACTTAGTCATATGAATGCAATTCTCATTGCCAAACATAAATGCATAAGGGGTGATGAAAGGTTCTCCCTTTCTTTATGGTAATACCATTTCAACAACAACACTTGTTGTTTCTTAAATGGTCTCTCCCCCCACATTGATTGTATTTTGATAAGCTTTATGATCACATTTTAGACTCTCATGATTTGAATAACACATGTATCATTATGGTCCATAAGTTCAACTCATTAGCTCACGAAAGCTTCAGAGTTGATGCATGCAACATATGCTTTTTCCATAAGTTTGTTCACACAAGCATCTCATACTTAGAATAATTATAAGTTAACCTCTAACACAATTATAGAAATTATGGAAGACGCTCATGAGTCCGGAACCACCTGTCCGAAAGAACCGCACGATTCCGGAACAACCTATCCGGAAGGACCACACACGTCCGAAACAACCTATTCGAAAGAACCAGTGGTCCGGAAGAAATCAAAAAATTGTTGTAGACGTAGAAAACTAGGTAATATCAACTTTAATGACCTAGTCATTCAAGTATTCCATAGGTTATATCATGTTCCTTACTCCGAATGTAGTTTTTCTTTGAACTTCGTCTATATACAAATCCAGTAATGTGTTCATGTGTATCTTAACTATATAGTTGATTAATCTCAACATAGCATCACAATCAACCAAGTACTAGTCTAGCATGCTTTAGACTGCAATATGTTAGTATGTGAACAAAAGATGCATCATTCTGATTCATCACAGCCTCAATGGATATCACAATATCCGTTTCCCATATTCACACATTCGTTTAGACAATTTCGTGAGACTACACCAATAACATTGTGTACGTCTCATATGTATGTTACATAACCATACATGACCCATTATTCGGTTTTAGGATCATAACCTATTTGCCTTAGTATCCAAAACACCAATGATACTCAAAGGCCTCATCATGAGCATTAGTTCGATTAAATTTGGTGAGTGCAATCGTAACCAAAATGAATGAATCCGGGATACACTCACTAGGTTTTGAGGTGTAGTCAAACAAATTGACACTCAACAACCCATTGCACACGCGGTGTATCATCCATTGTTTTCTAGAACTAGTCGGTTTAGGAAACTCTCCCAAATGAAGACCAAGTCATTAGATAGTTCAACAACATTGAGGTGGTAGACGCATCTACTTGACCTTCATAAATCTCTAAAGATTTATAATTTACAATACCATATATTGTAATCCATAACAACAAATCTTGCATTCATACGTCACAATTCACACTCGTGCATCCGTATTATGTTGAACACATCAACACTAAAAGATATACCATTTCATGTATTTTAATACACTTTATCATCTACCATTGTGTGGGGTGTTTCATATATGATTTACATGTTTCATTCTAACTCACTGGTGCAACTGACTTATTACACTATCTCATTGGAAATAATTTGAATTAATGTTTGAAATGTAATGCTCAAACAACAAAGCAACATAACCATTTTATTAAATCATTTCAAACCATAAACACACATATCTTAAAAACATAAGAGAGTCTTATTTTGACCGACATTTCGACGAAACAAAGTCTTATTTAATTTAAAACATAAAATCATACAGAGTTGCTATCCCCGACACTCTCGTCATCAGATGTCTCGATAATCTCTTTAACATCACTCCAAATAGTTAATCAATGTAGTCCTCCTACAACAGTTCCAACTGCATGGAACTTAACCGAGTTTTGATGACGAAACATCCTCCATGAATTTGTAGATGTAAACAATATCGAGTAGCCATCGATATTCAACGTTCTCACAGATATAACATTCTTCTTAATGCTAGGGACATGGAGAACATCTTCCAAGGTATGGGACCATCCTGTAGACACCTTTAATTCTACAGCACCGATCCCAATTGCCTCTTGCTTAGTGCCATCTAGCAACATTATGCGACTTTTGATGGCGTGATACTCCTTAAAGGAATACTGATTAGAGCACGCATGAACTGTTGCTCCAGACATTATGAACCATCCTCGACATGCAATCACTCGTGTCATTGTAGAAAATGATGGAGTGAACCCTAAGATATTTCCGTGAGTCTTTTCTTGAGGTACTCCCTCAAGGGAACTCCACGTACTCATCTCTTCATGTCCTCGTTTCATTTGAAACTCTATGTCTTGGAACAAATCTACTCAAAGCAACAACACTAAGTTGTTATACATCTATATTATATATAGATAAATTTTAACCAAATAAATATATTTGAGAACAACACCAAGTTGTTTTTCCTGATTGCCATTCTCGCAAGAGTAGCAATGTGATTCAAAGAATTTCAACACCTTGTTTAATTCATGTGAAGACCCGTTACAAGGGTTGTAAACATATTAGACAAAACCCTTTTTATTGATAATAAAATATTAAATTATAAACGGTGATCACCATCTCATCAGGACACGTTCTTAATTACATCATCAAGACATGTTCTTAATTACAACTTTACGTAAAATCAGTTTTAAAACATCGTCCACTATAGCATTCATGTTGGACAATGAACTTTATAAATCATTTACACGTTCGGTATAAATTGTCCAAATGCAAAACCCACGTTCGAGCCATGAACGAACAAAATTGGAGATTAAAACATTTCAAACAAATTGTGTTAGATCACACAATATGTGAATTTAAAAACACTCTCGAATAACATTCATAAAACATTTTTATACCACAATAATGTATATCAAGAAATCAGAGATTGCTGCACAATCTAAGAATCTGTTTAAGTTTGTTGGAATTTATGGGTAAAACGATTATGACAATTGTTACACAAACAGAAGCACAATATAAGAATACAAAATAAATTACCGATCTAACCGAATCGAAGACGCAGTGAACCGTATGATGAACTGATGGCTGGAACGATCCCTGAAATTAGAAGACGAGAAAACGAAGGAACCGGGCTTGTGTTTGACACAATTCCCTTATACAGATTCGCCGTCTGTTCCCGTGGTACACCGGTTCGAAGCAGCGTGTACTGCCGGACTAGATGATCTGCCTGAAACGAAGCCGGAATGCAGCAGCAGCAAAAATGAGACCGATGATAAGAAAACAACAGCAACAATGCGTGTTTCTTATTGATTTGTGTGTGTTCCTCTTTGCACATCTGATCAAGAACGTGTATATATAATACATGTATATTAATGTGCATTATGATCATTAAACGGGTTTAATGATCTCCATCAATGATCAAGTTTTGGAATGCAAAAAGATTTTGCAGTTTTAGGAGCCAAAAAGGCCTCTTCTAGAATATGCTCAAATGGTGGCTCGAAATTAGTAAAAACGTGTCTCGCACGCACACATGTTTCGTAGTTGCATTCGTGTCCGCAGGTCGCGCGGGCACGAGTTCATAGTTTCGACCCAAATAGCCTAGATTCGCACCCCCTGCGCGAGGGTATAAGCCAGACTAAAACATGATACATGAGTTATTCAAGGCTTTGAGGGTCATCTTATAAACTGGAATAACTTTTGTTCCCCCACCAATGTGGGATAAGATACACCACATTCCTATACTTGAACCAAAATTTCTTTGAGATTAACATCTCATTCACACTCACTTTTTCTGGTCTTTCATGAACTTTTAAAAATAAATTAGCTACTCCTCATTTGTAAGGTAGTTAGTCTAGAGAATAAAGTAAATCGTTTGTTTCATTAGAAAAAAAAACCTCAATCTGATCTTCAACTTGTATATTTGTTTGACGTTGTTCTTTATATCCACAGCTAGTTAAGGTATATTAAATAACAAAATGTTATTATACTCAATTGTCAAATACATACGATAATTAAGGTGTTTCCAATATATGAGAACAATATTAATGAACAAAATGTTATTATACTCAATTGTAGTCAACGTTTCAGTGGAACATGTACACTGTGTGAATACTTGAGATGTGAATATTGATTATTACTCTCACTAAATTATAATTAAAAACTATAACTAGAAGCATGTGCACTGTGTGTAATAAACATTGTGTTTTGTTCATTTGAACATTCTGCTACACATTGTGTTTTTTGTAAAAAAAAAGGAGAACAAGTTTTACATAATAAAAATGATCTATTTTCTTCGTGTTCTAGATTACACCCTCGCATACACATATATTACTAGATATTACTAATAATGTATTGTATGTTCACTCTCTAACAATATAACTAGAGTCATATTTAATATAAATCGTAACTTCATTATAATGTTGTTATTATAAGGAAAATTCAATCTTTAACTTACTTATAATGTTGATATTTGGGTAAACAAACAGGTTGTTCTCGTTCTTAAGTACTGTCACTTATGATCCACTTTTAGAAGGAAAAAGAAAACCGGTACTAAACCGGTACTTTATCGTAATACCGGTACCAATATCGGTACCGAACCGATAGTTTCGGTACGGGATTTGGTACCCACTTTTCCTCAAATTCGGTACCGGTACTAACCAGTACCGGTATGGTACCGATCTCATCCCTACATTCAACACTCTAACTCTGAAATTATCAATAACGATTTAAATAACGGATGAAGCGGATAAACATAAGGGTGGTACAACAATCTCTAAAGGGGCAGTTGGAGAAGATTAAGGAACAAATAAATTAATAATTAGTTTATTCATTAATCGAGTCAATTGTTTATTAGTTTTATTTTAAATTGGTTGTTTCTAAATTCCTTGGTACAAGTAGTAGTATATTATAAATATATGTTTAGGTTATGTCATCTATTTTGTATCTCTAAGAAAAAAGTGTCAAAGTCTTTTTGCTTAATAAAAAGAAGTGTCACATAAGGTTTATGCATATTACTGCCATTGAACTTTTTTTATTTACTAGTGTAGCAGGTTCCAACCCAGTTTAACAAACTGGTATCAGAGTAGTGAAGATCAAGGAGCTATGAAGGAAACCGGTCGGGGATCAATTTTTTTTAGGGCTGTGAAACTGTAGGCTCTGATTCAAATTCGTTGGGTCAAGATCGCGGGCAACAAATAGTCATAAAGAAGATGTTATTAATCAAAATAACCATTAGAATCATCAAGGCAAATTTCCAGATAGCAGGAGGCATCAAGAAACTAAACAATTACAATTACAACACGTGGTCTACGTGTGTTATGTTGTACCTGGAGGGGCAAGATCTTTGGGAAATCGTTAATGGGTCAGAAACCCAAGTTCCTAGGATCGACACAAACGGATCTATACACAAGTGACGAGTAAAAGCAGGGAAAGCCATGTTCATACTTAATACTACCGTGGAAGAAAGTATGTTAGACCACTTTCAAGATTGTGAGTATCCTAGACAAATATGGGACACACTAGCAAAGTTATTTTCTAAGAAGAATGATACCAGATTACAAATTCTTGTTAGTGAATTAATGTCACTGTCTTAAGGCGAGTTGAAGATATCGGATTACTTCTGAAAGGTGAAGAACCTTTGCAGAGAGATTGGTGAACTCAATTGATAATAATTCAAAAATTGGATGACCTTGAATAAAGAGGATCATTATACATGGGTTGAAACCAGAATACCAAAGCTTCGTAATAGCTATTCAAGGGTGGCCTATACAACAATCCTTGGTAGAATTAAAAAACCTTATGGCGGGTCAAAAGGCGTTGGCAAAAACAGTTAACTCAATCGTCAATCAAAACCGAGTGAGATCAAGCTCTATATGCACAAAAAGTTAAAGGCAGAACACGATATAGTAAACCTGGAAATCACAGCTATGATTATAAGGCCAAGAGAAGTGGATGAAAATCAAATAATGGTGAAAAGGAAGAACAACATGGCAACAGTTTAGAAAAAGGGAAGCAAAATTCAAAAAGATATCCCTACAGGTGCTATAATTGTGGGAGGAGAGGTCACATAGCTATGAACTGCAAGTCAAAACCTAACAAAGAGGGCAACATGGCTGAGATTGAGGAGAGTTAGGATGTAGAGGCGTATGTCCCCTAAGATCAAGAAGTCTATGCACTAACAACCACAGTTGAAACCCGAAGCAATAATCTAGACAAATGGATTCTTGACTCCAGTTGTTCAGATCATATGAAGGGAGAAAAGAATAGGTATACTAATCCCATGAAATATGCAGGAAATCGGTGTGTAGTCATTACAGATAACTCAACGTATTCAATCTCGAGCATATGTGAAGTTGTGTTTCCAACTAAAAGCAACAAGGACGAGCTCATGTTAAAAGATGTTTATCATGTTCCTAGCATGAAAAAGAATCTGATATCAGTTCCCCAGATCATATCACTACAGCAGGTCACTATGTGTTGTTTGGTCCCGATGACATCCAAGTATTCGAGAAGTTTGAAAATCCTTCAATAACGGTGCTCAAGGGCCATCAAAAGGAACTGTATATGTTTTACCAGCAAAATCGGCCTATATTAAGAAGACTAAGAGCAACCAAACGGTGGACTTGTGGAACCAAAGGCTTGGGCACATAGGGTATGTTAAACATGAACTCATTATGAATAAACAACTAATATCCGAGTTGCCCAAACTAAAGGTTAATCGTGAAGAAGTCTGCTCCGATTGTTAATTCGGTAAATCTTATCAACTGCTGTTTGAGAAAGCAAGTTACAAGACATCCATGCCACTGGAGTTAGCCCACATAGATGTGTTTAGACCAATAAACATAAATCACTAGGTGGTATGGAGTGTGTAATCACATTCATAGATGATTATCCATGCCTCCTATGGGTATTATATATATAACAAAACACATTTACTGCCCCTCTCTCATATCTACTATGCTTCGTTTCATCCGTTTACATGATGCCACATTATTTTTCTACCAATTACATGTTGCCATCTAGCCTTTGCTTTAGAGATAACTGTCTCTTTATTTTACCCACGCACTTACCTGATGAGCCATCCATTTATTTCCTCTTCTCTCTATGCAACGCTTCCTCTTCTCTCTCCGATTTCTTTCTGTTGGCTTTGCTGGTTGTCGCCGGCGGTTTGCCGCTACCTGTGTTGTTTGGTTATCGCCGGCGTCTTATCCTTTTAGGGCTCGCCGGTGTTGTATCTTTGTGGTGGCGGCGTGACATTCTAGGGTTTGCAGTTGCAATTCATCTGCTGAGATCTGTGTGACGAACTCCCGAAATCATTTGGCGATGATGATGGCGGTGACCAGCGGTTGCTAGGGTTCGTCAGAACTTTTTACGGCGAGGCGGAGACCTTGATGTTCTTCGTAGCAGTTTGTTCCTATTTACACTCTCAGTCATCTATTACTTATTATATTACAGTGGATGATTGTTGGCTTCTGTTCTTTGGTGGTGATGAGATCTAAGAAATTTCAAGATCGGAGACTTGATGGCGATAACAATCTAAGCCCTCTCACGTATTTACTGTGCTTCGTTTCAGCTAATTACATGCTGCCACGTTTGTATCTGTTCGAGTTATTTGGTTGATTTTTCGTTGCTTCTTGATGTTTGCTTCCCATAGTTTGATTATACAGGTGGAATGGCGATGATGATTACATGTAAAATAGATGAGTATAGAGATGCCAGATTGTCCCATTGCGAGGCAATAAAACGTGATTGTAATTGCAGCCGTAGACTTTCATGGGTACTCTATACTTGGTTCACAAATCTGAGCCTTAGAAATTCCGATGTGTACCTGCATATATTTAAATTGCAATGTACATCTGCCTGACTCTTTTGGCCAACTATTTTTATTAGTTATCAGTAAGTTGTCTGCATGTTAATCCGAGCCTTATTTTATTTGGTTATCAATAAGTTGATCTGACCTTCGATTATTAATTTGAGCCTTGGATTAACAGGCAGATGTACTTTTGAGTATTTATCAACTAATCTAAGCCTTAGATTATTGATTTGAGCCTCAAAAAAGTTCTTCAAGTTCATATGTTTTATTTAGGTTTGAAATTGCTTGAGCGTGTGGATCGTCTACTTAATCGTTATGAAATCAATGTAATACGAGTTGGAATACAAAGAGTAAATACAAATGACTTGTATTAACCCTGAGATGACCACAGAGTACACAGAGAAGATATGACCAAGAAGCTTAACAAATCTATTACAAGACAACTATTTATACACATTGAAACCCGTTGGTCCGAACCTCAGGTTCGGACCTATTCGGCCCTGTCCGAACTCCAGGTTCGGCCAAGGTTCGGTCAGACCTAATCTTGCATGACTTCGTCTTGTATTCGATACTTCACATGACGATCAGGACCATGTATCAACAAACTCCCTCTCGACATGTGCTGAATCATCTCCTCTATTATAACTTGTATCTCGTATCTTCAATCAAACGCTTCCTCGGTCTTGACGATGAATTCAATCTTGAATACTTGATATTGCATCGTGTGTAATCTCTTTATCAACAATCTTCATAAGACTTGAAGTTGTGATGTTCTCTTCCCACATAGAAACCTGTTCACATAAATAATCTTGGCACAAAACGTCTATTCGAGACTCCAAGATATTTTGATTTTGAAAATGAATTTTGTATGTCGTGTTGATCAATTGAAAACAAACAGAAACAAAATCTTTTTAGCTTTTAGAAACTTTATATCAAAACACACCTAAAATCTTTTTGGTATTTTCTGATAAGAAATGTAAATGCATAACAGAATCAGACACTATTTTTGTCTTTTGTGAGAAAGATCACAACTTGAGATCATATTGGTCATAACATGCTGAACTACACTTCAATTTCGATTATTATAGCACATAAGCCATGTCGATTGCAGATATAATTTGTCCAACTTTAAACTTTGGCACAATCATACTCATAACATCTGGATATGTTAAAGTATTGATAAATTTTGCATTGACTAGTGTACACCACACTATCAGACATACTCAGATATGTTTTTGCTTATCACAATTTGTGATTTCATTTGTGATTTTAATCACATAATGATTGTAACCATGATATTGTCAACTGTGTTCCATGCAAAAAGAAATAAGAACGTTAAATCGTCTACCTTAAGGTCGATCTTTCGATAAGCAGACAAGGCCTCGAATTTAACAAAATAAGAAAATAAAACAAGTTGAAGTTGTATAACTCAACAACAATCAGGTTGGTACTACCGTACACGCAGAGAAAGTCCGATGAGTTATATGAAACACCAAAGAAAATAAAGCAGAACGTCAAACGAACAAGAATCAGGTCGGTCTTGTGGACACGTAGAGAAAGTCCGATCGTTTGACAAAATAAAGAAAATCAAACAAGTTTAAATCTTTGCAAAATGAACACATGTATACACAGTGACTTCTCATTTTATTTTTACATATCTTTTTCTTGATATATCATGAGATACGCATCAAGATGTTGTCCACTAGGTCAAGCATCAGGTTTAGTGTATATCACATTTGAATACTTTCTGATTTGTCGAGCCTACCTTACACATCGATCAAATGGTCTTATGGCTTTTTCATCAACTTTATCCATGAGTTAGACAATGTCATCCAATGTACCATCATTTCCCAATCATGTCGGATACAATTTCTCATTTTTCAATGTTTTTGGCTTTTTGCATTTTTTAATGTTTTTGTGTTTTCCAAATTTCTCCCCCTTAAAAATGACAACTCTATTTATGTGATGTTCCTCCGCTGTCTTTGTAATCAAAATCAATTAATTTTAATTGTGTGTTTAGTTTGTTTATATGTTATGTTTAGGTTTATGTGATGTTCCTTTGCTGTCCATGTTAAAGGGTATTCTAATTTTACATTGTTGCAGGTTGTTTTTGCAATTTATTGGTCTATTGGTATGTTTTTGCGTTTTGATTCTTCACTCGATATCTTTTGGTTTAAGTTTGACACATAAGTACCATTTTTTAGCATTTGGTTTGTTAATGTCTTTCGTTTGAGTTTGGGTTGGCTTGAATTTGTCTGAAATTGACTATTTTTTAATGTATTAATGAGCTAGAAGTTAAATCGCTTGAAGGTTTTTTCATATGTATAGTTTTATTTTATTTCAGTTAAATATTTTCGTCTTTGTTTTTATCGTTCTTTGTAACTTCTTTGAAACTTCGCTGATTATAGTTATTTTAATCGATGACCCAGCGCGAATGGTTGTTTAGGCTTAGTGGTTTTTGATATAATACTATTGATGCAGGGGACTTGGAGGGGACTTGGACATAACACTTAATAATGTAGGTTCATTACTGTTAACGAGTGGTACATTAAAGTAAAAGGAAAATGACGTTTAGATTTTTTTGTACTAAAAAAACTCAGTTGTTTATTCAAAGGACAACTTATAAATAAATTGTTATATTTTCAAATAAAAACGGACGTTAGACTACAGTGACCCGCCACGAAGCACGGGTGGGTCACCAACTTGTACTTCATGAAACATAAAAGTGAAGCTCTAGCAAAATTCAAAGAATTTAGACTTGAATGTAACATCACGATCTTTTTATGTGGTAAAACTCCGTTAAATTCATGTTAAGCATGAACTAGAATTAAGTGGGCATTTAATGTGGCTTGTCAAAATGATGGTTATGAGAAAGTTTGGGGTTTATTATGGAAATTAAGAGTTTAGGTTTAAAATGAACCTAAACAAGAATTTGAAGGGGGGGGGGGGGGGTTGATGTGTAAGTATGATATATATATATTTAACCGAATTAAGAGTTACGTTATAAGTGTTAACTTAGTAACTAATGCTTAACTAGGCCGAATACGTCCACGACCTTTGGTTGATCACCAAACCCGCCCATATGTGTTATGTGTTCATTTACTTATAGTCATTATGTGCAATGTGATTTAAATACATGATTTAGTATTGTGAATAGCTTGACAACCCATGAACTGTACTTATCTTGCTTAAAATGTAAACTAGTCACTTTCGGGTTTCCAGCGAAACTACCGGGCGAAACTATAGTGTCGCCCGGCTAGTCTACCCTCTGACTACCAGATCCAGTTTCGCCTGGCCAGCGAAACTAGCCTCTGATATATAATATCTTAATAAAACCCTAGTTTCACCATTTGCCTCTTTTACACAAAAACACACACACACTCCATCTTTCTCCTGGAAATCTGGTCAGTCGAGATTCACACCGAGCCATCGAGATCTCAGCCCCGAACCATCATCCATCAAGATAGGAGATCGAACCGTGAGTCCTAAAACCACCATTTTTATGTTTTCTATGTGTTTTCTTAAAAAGCATGCTTGAATCTTCATGGAATCACCTGATCTCTTGATATGTTGCTTAGGATTGCTAGATCTGTTATAAAGTTTGTAACTTTACATGTGAAATCCATCCATAATGAAAATCCATGCTAGATTAGGTCATTTAGGGTTTTAAATGTATTTTGGTGATTTGATGATGAAAACCCATGTTTAAGGTGTTAAAGCTTACTGATTTATGTTGGTAAATGATTATGCATGCTAGATATTGAATTACATGAAATATGGAAGCTGTTAGATTGATTTTTAGGCTGATTTATGTGTTTTTTGCGATCAGCGAAACTAGCCTGTTCTCTAGGCGAAACTATGTAGCGAAATTATGTACATCTCACTACTAGAAAAAGGGCTTTTCTTGACGCGCGAACGATGACACGCACAGTTTTATGACGCGCAAATACGCGTGTCATTAAAATTCTGTCATAAATTGTAAAATTTTAAGAGTAGATGACGCGTAATTTTGGGCGTCATAAATATCTGTCATAAACAAATAAAAAAAAACACGGAGTACACCTTAAAAAGTGCGCGTCATCTTTTACTGTCGTTTTATGTTTTATTTTCCCGCTTAAACTTTTGTCTAAAAAATTCACTCCGCGGCTATTACTGCACTCACCTTTCTTTCTCAAAATAACCCTAATCTCTATCTGCCCCACCGCCCTAAATCCCTCGCCAGTCGCCTCCCCCCAAATTTCTCCCTCAGCCACCGGCCTCGCGACCACTCCTCCGACCACTCCTCCGACCAGAGATTCTCCGTCCCTCGCGGCGACACTCTGGAGAAGCGCCAGATTCGACGGCAATCGGTCTAAACCCACAAACAGTCGGCGGCCTAAACCCACAAACACGCTACTTCTCGTCGCAACACAGAAGAATCAATCTTCGGCAAAATCACCAAACTGGTCGTTCCTCGTCGGATTTGCCATCACCGGAACTATAATCACCGAACTCTTTCTCGGTCTTCTTGAAACCCTAGATCTGAATGTTCATATCTGAAGCGTTGTGATTTGCTCAAAGGCACAAGAGGTACGATACTAGATCCCTAAATTCTAATCTGATTGAATTGCTAATTAGGCAGAGATTTGGTATAATTGTTCGAATTTATATTCTGGTACTTTAGGGATTTATAATCAGTTATAGTTTTAATCTTCAAATTAGCGGTATAGGTATAATTGTTCGATATTGATAAAAGATGGATCTGGGTGGAATCTGCAGGCACTAGTACACATGTGACCAAAAGCTTAATTGAAGAGGTAATGTCGACTTCTACCCTGTCTTCTGAGACCTAATCCATCCTCATATATTGTTTATGTTATCTTGGAATTGTGATTGCATGTGTTTCTCAGCTCCGATTGTTACATTTGCTGGCCTGAGTTTGTTTTTTGTTGTTGCAGGCCTTATCACGAGGTGTGTGCACAGGAAAGGTGCATTTGCTTCCATTTCTATTGATTTGCTTTAGTTTGTAGATTTGTAGTGTTTTAGGTGATACAGGAACTCTCTGATCTTACATTTGGTTTTCTATTATTGTTTTTTGTGATGAAGTTTTTTTGTGTATCTTTTTACTCTTACTTCTCAATATATACATAAGAAATATGATTTTTGACATGGATTGATATTGACAGGTTGTTGCTGGATTGTGGGTGCTCTCAGTTGTTGGTAGCTGGTGCAATTTCTTGACTTTAATTTACATGAGTAAGATCTTTTGGTTTCATGGTTGTGGGTGACTGTTTTTAGTTTATGTATTATTTATGTACTATCCGACCATTATTCATCCTATATTACTACAATACTTTGTTACACTTGTCATATTTTTTTTTGATGGCAAAACAGGTTTTGTACTTCATTTTTTGATAGAGTATAAGCTCCATTCATATAACAGAAATGGTCTATGTGTGGTGGGCTTCATGGATGATCACTATCCTATAAGAAGTGCATTCTCTGTATTGAACAAGGTATATTACTCCCATTTTTATTACTCTATTCAAGATCAGATGTCATTTTAGAAGATAATGGTGTTTGGACTGTAATATGCAATTACCATGTGAACATATATCAATGGAATAATGGTCATGCTTAATTATTTATTAAATATATAAAACAATGTGTTAGTGTTTAACTTTTTATCTGTGGTGGACGTAAAATAGGGGTTAGTTGTTAGGAGAATGGGGTACTGGTAAAGGATCTTCAAATATAGGGTGTCAATTTTTATTATCATTTACAACTTTTGACATTTGTCATGACATTTGTGTGTATTCTACTATAATTACCATTGAAGGCTTTGCGTGTGGCCCTATATGTTTCCCTTGCTATTCTTGGGTTCAGTCCGCTAGTGATTGTCTTGATCCCAGGAATTTCCCCTCTAATAAGGTGGATTGTTGTTCATCCTCTTATGCTATGTTTGTGCATTCAAGTGTTACAAGGATCGGAATATCATTAATTAGATCATTGGGTGCACATCTATGACCAGGTAATTGTGTTGTTCCTTTGTTTGTGAATAATCAGTTGCAGTTTATGTGTTTGTGTAAATGTCTGTGTGGCTGGGTCGTTTTAGTTTTTGTTTATCTCTGCTCATTGCCTCTGATTTTGGCGATGCAGGTGTTGAAAGTCGCTTCTACTGTTTGTTCTTCGTTATTTAAGGTGATGTTCTTATGTTGCTTCTGCCTTTATTGTTTAATTTTATCCGTTTGGTTAACGGCAAGGAAATGTTGTGTCATTTTATCCTGAGTTGTTCTTGGTTAACTTTACTCCTGCTGCCTTGAATTTCTTTGTTAATTATGCAGAAGGGGTTGTTGAATCATTATGGTTAATTGACCAATACTTCGAGTTCATATTGGTACTCATGTTTAGTACATGCTTGTCTTTCCAGGTGATATTTTATCTCTTCAAGCTAGTAGCTTACATATCTGCCGTACTACATGTTATTGAAGCCATCTATTTCCAGTTCTAATTATCGTTCGTTGTTTGGTTCTTGTATTTTTTCTGTTTTGGACTTCGAGGCTTGCTTTGGGCTGCTGCTGCTGTTTAGACCCGTCTGGGTGGGCTGCTGAGTCGTTGACTGCATTTTCTGCCGCAAGGGATAGTTCTCAGCCTCTTAGTATCTCAAAGGTCTGCACCTGAACTCGACCAGTTAAAGCATTCGACTCCAATTGTAGACAAGAAGCATTCGATCAGGTTGTATTGTTTTTATGTGTGAGTTGAGGTGTTCCTTTATGTATTGAGTTTCTGTTTAAATTTTGAACCTTTGGTTAATTCTTGTAATTTGTTTGCTACAAGTGTATTGTATTTTGATTAGGACATTAATTGTCATTAATGTGGAAATTAGTGAATCTACAAAAATATTTTTTTTTTAATTTTTTTTAATTCATGACGCGCATATATGCGTGTCATAAGCATATTTATGACGGGGGCTTCCTTGACACGCATTTTATGACACGCTTTGCGCGTCATAAAATGCGCGTCATTGTTCGCGCGTCAAGAAGAAGATGACGCGCATTTTGCGCGTCAAGAGGATTCTTGACCCTGCCTTCCTTGACGCTTTTTTGCGCGTCATCTGGGCCCTTTCTTGACGCGCAAAAAGCGTCAAGAAAGGCTATTTTTGTAGTAGTG
>JBCNJP010000008.1:7377686-7466880 GCA_039602395.1 Deinandra increscens subsp. villosa
GATAACTGCCTCTGAGCCGAACGTCAGGCTGTAAGGCGTGTGGCCATGGCTCGTGCGTTATGTTGTGCGTATCGCCCATATGACGCTTGGCAGCTCGTTTAGCCAACCTTTTCTGTGGTTCCCTAGTCGGGTCTTGATTTCAGAAATAATGCTTATGTTTGTCCGTTCTACTTGTCTGTTTCCCTGGGGGTGTGCCACGGATGTAAAGACTTGAGTGATTTGTAATTCTTGGCACCAGGATTTGAATGGGTTCTCTACAAAAAACATTTGTCAACTGTGTTGCTAGTTGTCATGTTTAAAGAGTGTATCGTGTGTTGTTGTCTTGGTACCTGCGAATTATTTGCCATTGTTGGAAACAATTTTCCCTGGCAGGCCGTAGTGACAGACTATTTGTTCCCATACAAAGTTAATCACCTGCTTCCCTGTGATTTAGCTCGTTGGTTAGACTGGATTGTGTGAAGTTGTATTTAGAGGTGGAAACCCGTGTGTGTTTATGGTTTGTGTACCTGTGATTGTTGCGACAGCCTTTACCTCGGGCCATTTGGTGAAGTAATCGACGACCACTATTAGGTACTTGATTCGCCCGGGTGCTTCTGGGAAAGGACCGACGATATCGATACCCCACTTGTAGAATGGCCAAGGCGAAGTGACAGGGATCATGTTCCTTTTTGGCATTCGGGGTGTCGGTGCGTGGAGTTGGCACTTTTGACATTTCCGCAACTCTCGGTCGGTATCGATATACATTGTTGGCCAGTAGTATCCCATTGTCATTAGTTGAGTGACGATTGTCCTGGGGCCCGAGTGTGTACCGCAGATGCCCTCGTGTAGCTCTTGCATCACATATGTGGCTTCACTCGGTGTTAAGCACCTGAGCAATGGTTGGAGATAGGACTTTTTGTACAGTTTGCCATTGTGGATGGTGTATTGTTGTGCCTGAAGCTTTATCTTTGTTGCTGCTATCTTTTCTGTTGGTAGGCTACCGTTTGTTAGGAATTCCTTCACGGGGGTTATCCAACTCTGTTCCTCAACTTGTTCGGTTTGCATGACTTCTTCTTCTGTGTTGGTAGGTTTATGTATGATTTCTACTGGCACTTGCTTGGTTAAGTGTGCGAATGCCAGTGAGGCGAGCTTGCTCAGGGCGTCAGCTTTTTTGTTCTGGCTCCTGGGGATCTGTTGGATTTGGAACTCTTCAAATTGTTTAGCGAGCGATTTGACCTTGTCAGCGTATCATTGCAGTATCGCTCCTCGGATTTCAAATTCGCCATTTACTTGGTTCGTCACGAGCAGCGAGTCGACCTTTACCGAAAGTTTCCTCACACCCATTCGAAGTGCTAGTCGGAGGCCGGCGAGTAGTGCCTCGTATTCTGCCTCGTTGTTGGTGCTTGGAAAGTTTAGTCGGATCACGTAAGTTACTTAGATGCCATTTGGATCGATAAGCACTAAACCCGCACCCGACCCTTCGTTGTTTCGTGCACCGTCGGTGTAAAGTGTCCAAGCGTTCAGACTAGTGACCGGCGGCGGAGGCAGCTCGGGTATTGCTAACTGGGGTGGTATGGTAGCTGGAGCTTGCATGTTGCCGTCGTTTCCTATTTGTGACTCGGTGATGAAGTCAGCCAGCACCTGCCCTTTAATCATTGTTCTTGGCTTGAATTGTAAGTCGTGCTCGCCCACTTCGATGGCCCATTTTGCATATCTGCCGGATGTTTCCGGCCTATGTATGATTTCGCGCAGTGGAGAATTTGTTAGTACTGTGATTTTGTACGCTTGGAAGTATCGGCGTAGGCGCCTAGATGTGTGTATAAGTGCAAGCAGCAGTTGCTCGAGTTTGGAATACCTGGTTTCTAGGTCTTTCATTGCTCGACTTACAAAGTAGAACGGGATTTGTCTTCCATCCCTCTGCGTGCAGAGGACCGAGCTGATTGCTTCTTTCCCGACCAACAGGTATAAAACGACCTCCTCGCCAGCTTCTGGTGCTGTCAGGGACGCTAGGCTGATGAGGGGTGTTTTTAATTCGACAAAGGCTCGGTCTGCTTCCTCTGTCCATAGGAATTGCTTAGTTGTTGTGGCTTGTTTCAGCGTTTTGAAGAAAGGTAGTAACTTTTCTACCAGCTTTGAAATGAACCTATGTAGGGCCGCTAGGCGACCATTCAAGCATTGCAACTCTTGGAGGCTTTGCGGGGCCTTCATTTGGGTTATCGCTCGGACCTTTTCTGGATTTGCCAGGATGTCCTTGTCTGTTACCCAGTGCCCGAGAAATTTGCCTGTTTTCATTCCAAAAGAACATTTTGCTGGGTTTAGCTTCATGTTGACCTTCTGCAGTTGGGCGAATGTTTCTTCGATATCGGCAATCATCCCTTCCTCCTTTCTGCTCTTTATCACTATGTCGTCGACGTAGGCTTCTACGTTCTTCCCGGTTTGGCTTTCGAAAGCTTTGTCGATTAGACGCTGGTAAGTGGCTCCTGCGTTTTTGAGACCGAAAGGCATCTTCGTGTAACAAAAGGTTCATTTGTCTGTGTGAAAAGCAGTTTTGTCTTCGTCGTCCCGAGCCATTTTGATCTGGTGGTAGCCTTTGTACGTGTCCAGGAAGCATTTGAACGTGTAGCCGGATAGTGCGTCGACCTTTGCGTCGATGGATGGCAATGGGTAGCAATCCTTTGGGCATGCGTCATTAAGTTTAGTGATGTCTACGCACATTCGCCATGAACCGTCCTTCTTTATTACCATTACTGGGTTCGCGACCTAGGTGTGCCACTTTGTTTCTCTCAGGATGCTTGCCTTAACTAACTTGGTGACCTCTTCGTTGACGGCTATGCACCTGTCACGACCCATGTTTTGTTTGTGCTGCGTGACTGGGGGATAGGTCGGGTCGACTTTCAATACGTGCTCGGCTACCTCCCTTGGGACTCCGGTCATGTCTGCTGGTGTCCAGGCAAAGACATCTTGGCTGTTACGGAGTAAGTTGTACAGCTTTTCCCTTATGGGGTTCGACATGTCTGAGCCGACTGTGATCAATTGGTCGGGGTAACCATCGTTTATTTTCCATTTGTTCTGACTAGCTTCTTCAGTTACGTCGGCTGTGAGGTTGCAGTCTTGCTGGTCGGATTGGATGGATGCTATGCCCGACTGAGTGGGGAATTTCATCATGCCATGGATTGTGGATACAACACACCCAAATGAGAGGATGGCCGGTCGTCCGATGAGTATGTTATAGCGTGACGGTTTGCTGACTACAACGAATGTAACTCGCTCGGTTCTGTGGTGTCATCCATCTGTCAATGTGGTCAAAAGGGTGATTTCTCCCTTGGGGAAAACGATCTCTCCGCTGAAACCCACTAGGGTGGCTTTGGTCGGTCGGATAGTGTCTTGAACATCTTTAGGCAACTTGTTAAAACAATGTTCGTACATTATATCTAAAACACTGCCGCCGTCCACGTATGTGCGGCGTATCTGATATCCGACTATGTTAACCTGTATGACCATGGGACACAGGGTTGAGTTT
This sequence comes from Deinandra increscens subsp. villosa, assembly GCA_039602395.1. Lineage (NCBI taxonomy): Eukaryota > Viridiplantae > Streptophyta > Magnoliopsida > Asterales > Asteraceae > Deinandra > Deinandra increscens. The sequence continues at coordinate 7,381,186 of JBCNJP010000008.1, forward strand.
GTTTCTCCGATTGGCGGGAACTGTATTGGTTGGCTGGCCCATGCGTCCCTTTGGAGCCTCGGCTTCTTCCTTTGCGAGCTGGAAGTCATATGAATGACCAAGTGGTCGGCCTTCTTCTCCTTCTTTTGTTTCTGGTCTTTTATCTCTTTCAGTAGGTGAGCCAACTGGCCGGTGTTTACTGCTTGTATTATTTCTTTCTTCAGCTGGTGACACTCGTCGGTGTCGTGTCCTCTATCCAAGTGGAAAGCGTAGTATTTGTTTGTGTTTTTGTTAATTGCATTTGGTCCCATCGGACGGGGTTTGTTGAATTGCCTGCTGGCATCCTCCGTCTGTAAGATTTCTTTCGGCGTTTTGGTCAAGCTGGGGTAGTCGTACCTTCGTTCAGGCTTTTGCCCGGATGGGCCCAACCGATCATATGGCGTAAAGCCCGGCTGCTTTTTGTCTTCCTTATTGGCTCAGTCAGGTCCGGATTGCCATTGTCGTCGTCCTTCTTTATGGCTAGAGCCTCGGCTCTGGTGGCGGCCTTGCTGTTGATGTGCTTTATCCCTGAGCTGGGCGGCTTCTTCCCCTCTTACGTAGGCTTCGGTTCGGTCGAAAGCTTCTTGTATCATTTTAGGTACCTGAGCACTCATTTCTTTTACGAGCTGTCGTGTTTTAATTCCGTGTATGAACCCGGAGATCTTCTGTCTTTCTTCGGCGTGAGCAATTGTTAAGGACTCGGTTTTGTATCGCTCTAGAAAGGCTTTGAGTGACTCTTGCTCTCCTTGCCTGATGTTGTGTAACTCCAACGGGTCTTTGGTGCACTTCTTTTGTTAGCCGAAATGCTGGAGGAAAGATTGCCTGAGTTGTACATAACTGTCCATAGATTTGTTTGGCAACGCGTTGAACCAAACTCGGGCCGGTTCTAATAGTGTTTGAGCGAACATTTTGCACCATACGGGCAAGGGCCATTTCAGGATGGATGCAGCTGACTTGAAGTCATGAATGTGGTCTTCTGGATCGCCACTTCCATCATATGTTTTGACAGTCGATGGCAATTTTGTTTTAGGTGGGCACTCAAAGTTTTCAATGCGATCAGTAAACTTGTTGTCTTCCTCCGGTATGTAAGGCAGTGATAGGTCGTCGACATCCCTGTCATGAATATCTATGACCGGTGTTCGCCCGATATCTGAAATGATGGCGCCTGGGCCAATGGTGGGGCCTGAGCCGGGTGGTTGGGCTGTGTAGGTACCATGGTTGTACGGGTATGGCTGGTAGTATCCCGGATATTATGTATAATATCCTTGTTGCCCTTGCGTGTTGTAGTGTGTCGGGTTGTTGTACCATTGCTGGTTGTTGAAAGGTTGGTACAGAGTGTACGCATGCTGGCTTGTGACGTGGCTTGTGGCTGCTGCCTTGCTTCTGTGGCGGGGCTAGTGTCGATTACAGGGGCTCCAGACGACCCCAAAGTTTATGCGGTTACTCGTACACTGTCGGTTGTTACTGCTGACATCGTCGTTGTCTCGCTGGTGTTGCTTGTGAAGGTAAGGGTGGGAATAGTGTCGGCGATGGATGGTCCCGGATCATTGAAGGATAGTTGTAGACGAACTCCCTTTACTCTTTCTGCTGCGACATATTCATTCATTGCTCGTCTCAACTGTAAGAAGTTCCTGCTAACAAGCTCTGGCGTTATTGCTATGACGTCCGACCCTGAACTTTCTGTATCATGACATTGTGTGGCATTGTTTGTTGGCATGCTGAAGGTTCCGGCCTCGTCATTCGACTTTTCCGTCTCTTCAGTCATTGATGTACCGTTCGGGTGGCGCCAATGTAAAATCGAGTATGTACGGGAGACTCAGGATAGCCCGAGTGGGTTGTCACTCGGTCTAAGACGTGAGCACCTCACACACTGACTACAGGAATTACTGACTTGAATGACCGAGCTAGACACTTCACTTCTCTGGAAACCTGCAAAACAGAAAACGTCGTTGATCTTGGAGCGCAGGACGTGTGTCCCGCGACCAAGCTCGGGCGTGAGAATAAGCTCTTGAATATAGGAAATCGTAAGAACGAGCGAGAGAATTGAATGAATCGTTACCTGGTGGTTGGGGGATATTTATAACCCCCAACCGTTGTCTTTACTCGTAATTAATGCGGCTTTACCAGAAATGGTGTCCTGTGTTTTTGGCTTGGTGGTCGGGTCAGAAAGCTACAGTACCCATTTGGGGCAAGATGTTGGTAAGAGCGCTGGGTCGGTCGAGCGGTCGCTCGGCCGAGTGATATGTTGAGCTTGGTCTGTAGGTCCGGGCTTGGCAAACCTCTTATGCCCGACCGATAGGTTCGGTCGGTCGGTGTGATATTTGTTTAGTATGTCGTCGCTCGGGCGTGTTACGTGCGTGATTGGACATACGTCATCACTAGACGTTTTTGTGATCACACCACAATAACGAGACAACTACAAATGACCTATAATATATTTCATACTTGAATACATCTCAATATACCCATCACCAAAATTTCTTAGGTGGTTCAATGGATGTTTTCTTTTTATTGTAGTCTAGTATCTCGTTGGTTTTTTCTTTAATGAATGAAACAAAATAGAAGTACAAGGGCCTATCGTGCACTTTTCACAAACATGTCTGGTGCTTTTGCTCAAAGAGGGACGAAGGAGAGAGCAATCTTTTGATCGTCGAGGATGAAGAGGCTAGCGAAGAAATGGAAGTATGTTAACTCCGACGACGACGGCGACGATGGTGACGGCAAATTCATTCTTCCAACGAGCTCCGATTTCCAGCCTATGGATACCGAAGGTTAGGGTCTTACTCTTTATTAAGCTTTTGTTTTGATTCTCCAAATTTTGACGGTTAGGGTTTACGACAACATAAAGAAATTTCGTTTTCGTTCTGGAATTACTAAATTGTTTACTTGATGAACACGTCACAGAGCAGGAGGAACTGGTTAGATCACTTGAACGATCTCAAGCTCAACAATCTCGTTTTTGGAGGGTAATTTACACACTCAAAACTCATTTTTTGATCGTATAGTGTATTTTTCCTTGTAAGGTCTACATATATTAGCATCTTATATGGTATCATAACAATATATAGAGGATACAAGTAAACCCTAATGAACCTAATGGGTGTGTGGCCTCAATATTAGAGACCCTAGTCTGATATACATTCTAATAAAAGGTTGGTATATGGATTTGGAGCAAGTTTCTATTTCACAGTTTTGAATCTATTTTTTGTCCAAGATTCCAAGCCATAAAATTGAGCACTCTTAGTTGATGATTTAAACTTGCTTTTATCAAATTGGAATTCTTCAACATAGTTTTGGTTTTAGTATCTGTACTAAACTAGATTTACTATTCGCGCGCTTCCGTCCGAAGATAAATCGGGTACACAAAATAGTTGCATTGCTATAACCCAACGTAAAGAAAATGGATATACAAAAAGATTTCGTAATGACGTTAAAGTTAGAAGCCCAGCGCCTAGGTATCGAACGCAGGACCTAAATGTTATGTTACATGACTATCGACTATGCCCATTACACCACCAACTCCTATGCTAAGTGTGTTGCGTTTGGATAAAAACAAAGTAAATAAAACAAAACAAAAAAAAGCAATAGACGACACGTGGCATCCACAAAGGATGCGTGGATGCCACGTGGACCAATCGGAGGATATCAATGTTCATATGAACTTGCTAATGTTATAGTAAATTTGCTTTGATTACACTTCATAGTAATTGTATTGGAATTTCCATGTTTATTGATTTTAATATGTATATTTGGTTTTATGCTTTTTGTTGTTTGTTTGTAGCGTGTTTTTGCGGGAATCCTTTGTTGCTTCGTTGTATTTCTCGTTTTCTCTATTCATGGACAAACAACAATGCCCTGGGAATTGGTATGTTATAAGATGTCTACGTGTTTTGACAATTCTATAGAGATAAAATGACTTAAATTATCACCTTCTTGGGAAGTGATGAGTTTCTTAATTGATTACTTTGTCTTTCTTTATATGAAGTTTGCACAGTAATAATGTTTTTAAATAACAGCGTTACCATGCCTACTTCATGGGTGAGATTGAATCATGGATTGTGATTGCTGCAGGTTTGATCTTTTACTTGAATTTACATCTTGTCTTTTCTAGTTTTTTTGACTTTCGCGATCTGCATAACCGATATTCTGTACTTGTAATGTAACTGCTTATGTCACTAAAAATTAGATTGTGTTCTATGTCATGTTTTCAGAAACATAAATGGTCTAGAGGGGGTAAAATGGGAGGGTAAGGCGATGTAGACACTTTTTTTTTTCCTTCCATTCTCAAGATTGTTTATAAAGAATTATCATATTACTTAATACTTAGGAGTGCATAATAATCTCTTTATAATCTAGAAGTATTTGCATTAAAACTATCTGTGAAGCTGTATCCAATAAAATATGGCATGCGGCACTTTTCAACCTGTTCCCTTTTAGCTATATATTGTGTGATGTGAACCATCTGAAATAATAAAATTAAACTTCAAATCAACCCATTCATAGTAGTATCTGGGTTGAAATATCGACGTCTATGGTGGGCTGAGTATTTTTTTTTTTTTTTTTTAATTTTGATAATCAATCAATTCAACCTTCCATTTTGAATACTGATGTGTCTTAGGAACATAGATATTTATTGAACATATATCAATCTGTGATACATTTCGCTATTTTGCTATTGAAGTTGCAAATCTTTGCATGATTATGACACCCTTTCTTTTCTCCTACATTGGAACAAGTCTTTTGATCTGAATGACCAATAAACGTCGCCACCAAATGCTTTTATGAATCTGGTTGTAAAGGAAGCTAACGACAGTTTACATTAAGCATGATACCGTTACAAAAGTACATATTAGTAACTGATGCAACTGAATCCATGGGGTTATTGGATATAATTCAACACTTTAGGTAATCAGGAACTTCAATAAGCGACATACGGTGTTATTAGCTAGTTTCATTCATAACTAAGGTACCATTATAAGTGCAAACAAATCAATAGATGGGTCTGCATGATTCCTGTTTTTCTCTGTTTTCTTTTGATTGGACGGTACTTTAGATAACTAACACATAATAAAGCAATTTTCTTGAATTTGCACCACTCATTGACAGATTGGGCAGCAGTTTTAGCGTGCTTGATGGCAATTGCTGGCTTGCTTCATAACTCACGATCTCGTAGACGATTTCTTTGGTTCTCTTGCTGCTTTGGTGTTTTGTTGGCAGTGTTTTGGTTGTATAATATGCTCAAGTATGAAAACCATACACGCCTTTTTTTTCTTTCAATTTTCTTCTTCTACACCAGATTTGCACTTTTATATTGCCAAAATCAAAACACTATACTAGAGGTGGTAATATCGGTGTGTTGGTAACAGGTAAGTTATAGCAGATATCATGTCAATTCAACCCATACATAATTTTGACAATTTTTTAAATGGTAAAATTTTATTTGATTGAGAAGACTACACACCAAGACGGTACACCGATTGTGAAATAACAATTTTTTTTTTACAATGATAAGACTGTTTTTATTTTTTAATAAAGTTGATTTTAGGAGGTTTTATGCTTTTCTAATACACTTTGAGGTGCTTCTTATATGTTCGACCCATGTGCTCGTTTAATGTAGAATATAATCCAAATCGGCCGATTTACCTATAAATAGTTCTTACACTACCCTCACTGTCTTTACTACACTTGAATCTCACAAAGTGCTGTTCTGATTTGTAGGTTGCCTAAATTTCGATGGGATGTTATTTGGCTTCCTTTTGGTCCCTTGAGGTACTACTTTCTTGTTCTATTTGCTTTTGGTTAATTACCACCAAAATGTTTACTTTCACCTTTGTCGTTATTTCTTTCTTATTATATGTAAACATACTACCGGTTTTAGTTTTTTACAACTGTATCCAAGTAACCTTTAATAGGGTAAAATGGTGACGTGACACCAGTTTTTGATGACGTGTCACCATCAACATATTTAGAAGGTTACTTGCATACAGTTGTAAATTATTGAGAGCATGTCACAAAATGGTGAAAGTTAAGCTATGTGTAACAAACCCTCAAAATGTAACATATTTTCACCTTTTTGTCAACATACTTGATAAAAATACTTCATATTGTATAATAAACCTTGCATAGCTACTAAAAAAGGTGACGTGGTCGTTTATGATGACGTGGTAGCATGCCATGTCATCGTTTTACCAGCTTTTGAAGGAGTTACATGCATCTATTTATCAAGTACTAGAAGTAGGCTACATATTGGTGTAATAAACCCTATAACAACGCCCCGTTTTGTTTAATTTTAAACCTAATAATGTTACAAACCAACCATCTTTTTTAAAATGAACAAGTCTTAAATTCTGTTGCAGTGGAGCCGGGTTTTGTCTCTATGTGGATACTCTTCTGAACGAATCGTCAGAGGAAGTTAAAAAACTTAGAAGCTACATGTATGCTTACAAGTCTCGTTGACTAGCATTATGATTTTACAAGAGACTAATGTCTTCTACTGCAAGCTAGGAGCCCCAAGATTTGTCGAATTTGTTTGATTGAAAGCATGATTCTACGAGGCGTAAAGAACTTGCATCCAGTATGAAAGACCATAGAAAGTTAGGGACCGATTTCTATGTATTGTGTACAAACCGATTCTAACCAGCCGGTTAGGGACCGATTTCTATATATTGTGTACAAACCGGTTAGTAACTAGTTATGCTGAAAGTGGTTTGAAAACCGTTTGTACACATTAACGTTAAAGGTCCAATATAACAGTTAGAGAGCCGTTGCCAGCAGCTTTGTAGCTGTTTTTTTTATCGTTTGGGGTATTCTTTTACACATTTTAACCCTCCATAATATAGCTAGAGGTGAAAATCATAAACCGGTTTTTCGGTTTCAAACTGGTTTCGAACCGGAATCGGCATCTGTCAAAATCAGTTTTGACCAAACCAGTTCTCAAACCATCTAAACCGGTCAAGTAAATGTTTAAGTGTGAGGATGTTTGATATGCATTAAATTATACATATTTTCTTGTCAAATATCCTTCGTGTGTTGGTTTAATTTTGATGGAAAATTGGATTTAAATAATTCCAACTTTTGAGGATTGACCGATAATAATCTTACTTTCAATAATAACTCTCAATGGTCTCAACTTTCATCTTATTTACTAATAATGGTCCCGTCGTTAAAATACTGAACACGGTTAAGTTTTTTATCCATTTCTTTTCAACCACAATCTTTAATCCATCATAACTTCTTCAAATCTTGATGAAAAATCAATCCGTAAGCTACTATGAACTCGTGACGAAAAACTGAACAAAACTAGATCCATATTGCTTAGGTTTTAAAGAGATTATGATGATGAACAAGAGCATCAAAACTCTTATACTTAATATTAATAACTTACTTAAGAATAATAACTTAAGTAAGATTTTGCAAGTGTTTGTCTATGAATTCTTCTTTTTCTCGTAAGCAAATCACTAAACCCATGCTTGGCACAACTCTTATACTTACTTGGGAAGCAACAAACCTTTGGTGGGTTGGTAAGTGACTTTATAAACTCGTTTTATGATGTGTGTTAATGATTTTATGAAAACCCTTTTTATTGAAAATTTATTATTAACCTTTTTTAACAAGCGTGCTCTACGTATCGCAAACCATTTGAGGAGTCGAAATCTCATCAACCGGATTTGTGACACCCGGTTGGGGGACGATGCATGATCCTTTGGGTGACTCGCATCACAAGCTACATGATACGTTCGGGGTCCTTATGTCTATGTAAGCAAACCCGGCTGTCATGCATGTGCGGGCTGAAAGTATTTGATTGGGAATGAGGGCTAGTAATACTTTGTCACCTCATGGAAGCCGAAAGGTACGTGTTGACGAACTTGGTTTTGGTTACGACTTACGTGCATGCGCGAGAGCGGTCCTAGTCCCATAAAAAGATAATTTTCATGATAAAATAATCTGGAACGCAGAGTTGTTCCCCTACTGGTTCATGACAGCGTATCGAGTGTAATGGTAGTCAGACCAAGATGCCCTACAACTAAATGGCATTAAAACAACTATGTTTGTTTACTAATAACACAGTTCCCCGAGGTTCGTACCACAAAGGGCAATCAACGAGAGAGTAGTGATACTAGATTTGAGGCTGAGAGGCGGCTTAGTTGCCTGCTAGTAAAAATCTCAAAGAAAGCTTATAAACAACCATTTTGCCTTCATAGCCACTGGTACGTTCTACCAAGTAATATTAACTTAGATTTACATTACTAAAACTCCATCTTATTTAGATTTTCTTTTCCTTTTCTTTAATTAGATTTTATATACTCAAATTTAAAAGTTAGATCCAGCTAGATGATAACATCGGACTCAATACCCAGAAACCTCCTTTTCCATTGTGTCCTTGAACGATCCCGATTCAACTTTTCACTACTATACTGTTGAAATAGTAGTCATTCAAGTTAATCGTGTTTATAAATTTAAAAGCATATTGCTAAAAGGTATTGTTAATATATACCACACGCACACCAAGCTTTTTGGCGCCGTTACCGAGGACACATACGGTGATTTTGAGAAAAGTCCAAGTTAGCAGCCTAGCCATTTCCTTTTTATTTTAGTCTTCTTCTTTTAGTTAGAATTTTTATTTTTAGCTTAACTTTAAATTTTTAACTTCTTCTTAACATCTATCTTATTCTGAGAAGTATTTCAAGGATGGAATATTTCGGTTATAATGATAGATGGCCTCAGTCTGTTGGTGTAGAATATGCGGTGGTCCCCATTACTCTCGGGATTGCTACATATTAGCAAGAATGCTTGCGTTCTTGCGAGTGGATGAACCACCAGAGGAAAGTCCAAGTCATCATTATAGTTCTTTTTCATAATCTATGCAAGACAATACTTCTTATAATAACTATAACGAATTTGAGCCTAAAACTGACTATTGGCAAGAAAATACTAGACCGCTAGATTTTGAAAATGAACCTGCTTCAATACCTTCAACCTCCACATCTTGTTCACATGATTTTTTCTTTGTCTCTATGCAATGTGCTGAGCAAAACTCACAAGGCATAAGCCTTAATCACACACCATATACAGAAAACCCACCTTATTTTTGTCGTAAACCTGACCCCGAAGAAACCACAGAAAGAATACGAGAACATATAAAGGTTCTAGAGGACTATTTTAGCCAATTAAAGGAAGAAGATAAAGAAGAAGTCATAATCAAAGAAGTCATTTCAGATTCCACCATTCCAGAAGCCTGTAACATTTCATCATGTCCTGAAGAAAAGGAGTTGGACGCAACCCCTTTTATTCAGATCCCAACTAGCCAAGATGATGAACTAGTTGAAAAGACCACATAAATACCCAGACCAGATGAGACTCTTGTCTCCTCATCGCCAGAAACAGGTAAGAGTAAACCTCTACAAAACCAGGTACACATTTCTCCACCATCCCTTGAAGATCTTTCTAGTATTCGTACTAATGCTAGATTTTTTAAAGATATGTTTACTTCACCAAAACTTGAAGAACTACAACATGTCATTTTCACTAAGGAACAGTCATTACATTTTCAAACCCTTTCTGATAAAAACTCTATTCCATGTTTTTTCGAAAAAGAAGATTCAAATGTCTATAGTTAATGATAGTTTTCTTGTGAATATGATGACTGCCCCTATGCTTAGTAAACTAAGGTTAGGTGAACTAATCCCTTTTTGTCTGCCATTCATCCTTTCTGATCGTTCTGTCCGTCTCTCGATAGGAATAATCAAGGACGTCCTAATCCGTGCTACCATGCTCTATGTGAAGATCGAGGAGTCCCTTGGATATCCCTCATCTGATGACCCTCCTTGGTTACAAGAAGAAGAACTCACCCAGGAAGCCCTGGAAGAGGAGAAAAACCCATCTCCTGACTTTGATCGCATGTGGCAAGAGTCAGTCCAAAGCCATAAAAGACAACCCAAAAGAGGAAGATTCTGAAGCAAACCGGTAGCCGATGATCAACCCACTCTAGAACTTAAGGAACTCCCAGAACACCTGGAGTACGCATTTTTGGATGACAATCATAATTCGCATGCGATCATTTCTGCACACCAGAGCTCACAACAAAAGGAAGCATTGCTTGCTATTCTGTGTAAGTACAAGAAGGTAATTGCATGGAAGCTCTATAATATCAAAGGAATTACCCCATGGCCCTGCACACATTGTTAGAGCATTTTTTGTGTGACGTATGTGTATCATAGTTAGTTCTGTTAGTTGATAAATTAAAACGATGTTAGGTCCCGTGAGGGTCTCTTTAACAATATAGGCACAATTTGATTTAAACAAGATAAACAAGTTGCGGAATGTAAATCAAATTCGAAGACAATAATTCATAAAAAAGGTTATTCTGTATATCTCAAATGTAAATAATGGTTTACACGAGTTTATGATAAGACAATTTATCAACAGAAAGACTTTCCTACAAGAGTAAGTTGTAATTGCTTTTGAGAAGCTTTTGAATTGTATCTCGATGTCTTTCCTTTTTTTGGTGAAGAGCACTTGCTATTTAGACTTAGGAAACTTACGGGTTGTCACATTCTCCCCTGGTTAAGAGAATTTCGTCATGAAATTCAGGCAAGGCCATTTACTGGAGCTTCGATAGGAAAAAGATGAGGATACTAAGACCAGAATTGGTCTTCACGCTCCCAAGTGAACTCGGGTCCTCGACGGGAATACCAACGAACCTTGACGATTGGGATCCGGCTTCGTTTCAGCTTCTTGACTTCACGATCAACGACTCAACAGGTTCTTCCACAAAATGTACTGTCTCATCAATTTGATATCGTCTAGGGGAACGATGAGTGATTCGTCTGCGAGACACTTCTTCAGGTTGCTGACGTGGAAGGTACTTGAACACTGCTGAGTTCTGGCGGCAACTGAAGTCTGTAAGCTACAGGTCCGACTTCCTCAAGAATCTCGAACGGACCAATGTAACGGGGGCTTAGCTTTCCGCGTTTTCCAAAACGGATCACGCCTTTCCACGGGGTTACTTTAAGCATGACTCTATCTCCCAATTTGAAAAACAAGGGTTTGCGTCTTGTGTCGGCGTAACTCTTCTGACGATTCGGGTGGCTTTCAGATGGCTTTGAATCCGGGAGACTTTCTTGGTAGTCTCGATGACAATCTCGGGTCCGGTTAACTGGCTGTCTCCGACTTCAAACCAGCAGATGGGGGATCGGCACTTTCTACCGTAAAGTGCCTCAAAAGGGGCGGCTTGAATACTAGTATGGTAGCTATTGTTATAGGAGAACTCGCAGAGGGGAAAGTGCTCATCCCAGTTCTTACCGAAATCGATTACGCAGGCACGTAACATATCTTCGAGAGTTTGAATGGTCCTTTCGTTCTGTCCATCGATCTGTGGGTGGTAGGCTGTACTCATGTCAAGTTGAGTACCCATAGCGTCATTAAGAGATTTCCAGAACCTAGAGGTAAATCGGCTGTCACGGTCGGAGCTGATGGAAATAGGGGTTCCATGGCGGGAGAAGATTTCCTTCAAATAGCGCTTCATAAGCAGTTCCATCGAGTCACTTTCCTTCATCGCTAGAAAGTGAGCAGACTTCATGAGACGATCGATGATAACCCATATGGTATCGTTACCGCTACGACTCTTTGGTAGCTTAGTGATGAAATCCATTGCAATACGCTCCCACTTCCACTCCGGAATGACCGGTTGTACTAACAGACCTGACGGCTTCGGATATTCGGCTTTAACCTTTTCGCACGTCAGACACTTCCCAACGTAGGTAGCAATTTCAACCTTCATGTTAGGCCACCAGTACAGTTCTCGTAGGTCATGATACATCTTATATGCTCCCAGGTGAATGGAATATCTAGACTTGTGGGCCTCGTCCATGACTAGTTTCTTCAATCCTTCGTACATGGGTACCAAAGTCTATTCATGAAATAAAAGGCTACATCCGGTTTCGTTTCCAACTTACGGCCCATACCACGGAGGTTTTCGGCTTTGAGGTTTTCTTCCCTCAGGGCCTCCAGTTGGGCTTCACGAATCTGATCTGGGAGACCTGCATGAATGGTCAAAGCAAGCGATCGGACTCGAAGAGGCTTCACACGTTCTTTCCTACTCAAGGCATCTGCTACAACGTTAGCCTTTCCAGGGTGATAGCGGATCTCATAGTCGTAATCACTGAGTAGTTCTACCCATCTTCGTTGTCTCATATTCAACTTCTTCTGATTCAGGATATGTTGGAGGCTCTTATGGTCCGTAAAGATAGTGCACTTTGTTCCATACAAGTAGTGTCTCCATATCTTGAGAGCGAACACAATGGCACCAAGTTCTAAGTCATGGGTCGTGTAGTTCTTCTCATGGGTCTTCAATTGACGAGAAGCATAGGCTATAACTTTCTCAAGCTGCATTAGTACGCATCCTAGGCCTTGATGAGATGCGTCGCAGTAGACAACAAAATTATCAGTTCCTTTGGGTAGAGCCAGAATGGGTGCATTGCACAACATCAGTTTCAGCTTCTGGAAGGCGGCTTCAGCTTTGTCATCCCAAACAAATTTCTTATCTTTCTGAGTCAGTGCAGTCAGAGGTTGGGCTATCTTAGAGAAGTTTTCAATAAATCAGCGGTAATAACCAGCGAGAACAAGGAATTAACGGATTTCAGAAGGGGTTATGGGAGGGTACCAATCCTTGATTGCTTCGATCTTCGAGGGATCGACGTGAATACCACGGTCGTTAATCACGTGACCAAGAAAATGTACCTTGCGAATCCAAAATCCGCATTTGGAAAATTTTGCATAAAGTCTTTCTTTTCTCAGCAACTCTAAAATCAGCTTGAGGTGTTGTTCGTGTTCTTCTTTACTACGTGAGTATATCAGAATATCGTCGATGAACACGAAAAAAACTTGTCCAGGTAGGGTATGCACACACGATTCATGAGATCCATAAATACGGCAGGTGCATTAGTCAACCCAAATGGCATGATGAGAAACTCGTAGTGTCCATAACGAGTTCGAAATGCAGTCTTGGCAACATATTCTTCGCGTACTCTTAACTGATGGTATCCTGAGCGCAGGTCGATCTTTGAGTAGAAGCTTGTAGAGGCTAGATTATGAGGCTTGTAATATTAAATAAGTTGGGCTGAGCTTAGAGGGTTTCATTAGAATAGTAGGCTAGTTTTATTATGTTTAGGCTAGTTTACTATTAGATTGGGCATGGGCTTGGGTTTATGATTGGGCTTATTGGGTTTATGATTAGCCCATTAGGTTGTAAGAGGTGGTATAAATACCACCTCATGTTTATGATCAAGTAAGCTTTTGAGGTTGCCATTTACGATTTCTTCACACTCTTGGGTGTTCACGACCGGTTTCTTCAAGCTTCAAATAGTAGTTGTTCTTCATTCAAGACTTGATCTTTATCAAAGATCTAGTCTCTTCTTCTACTATTTTCTTGAATCGATCTCTCACGAGGATTCCGCACTCGTGTTTGATTAGTATATCGTGTGTTTGGGAGATTTCCGGACCTACAATTGGTATCAGAGCCAAGAAACAAGTGTTTCGAGGTTCTCACGGTATTGGATTCAAGTTTTTGTTGGAAAAAGTTCGGGTTTTTGAAGGTTCGAAGCTGTTTGGGGAGTTCACGATCAAGCTACTGCTGTTTCTGAGTGTTTACGACATTTTTCTGGGTAGAGTTTGGTGTTTGCGACCTGCTGCTGTTGAAGATCTTCATCATCTTTGTGTTTACGAGTTCAAGATTGCATTTTTCGGTGTTTACGATCCGGAAAAGTGCGTTTACGATTGTACTTGGTCATCGTAATCGTGTTTACGATCCGTACTATTGAGGTCTACGACTTTTTCTGGTCGGAAACGGTGTTTACGATTTTCGGGATCGTAATCAGGAATCGGAATCTCTGTTTACGATTGCTTAAGGCGGTTAAGTGTGTTTACGATTTGAGGCTTGATCGGAAACATTGATTACGATCGTAATCAGTTACCTTGGATCGTAATCAAGTTGTTTGGATCGTAATCGGGTACTTTTAATCGTAATCAGGGGTTACGATCGGAAACAGGATTTGCGGCAAAAAGTCACTATTTCACAACTTTACGGAAACGGACGTAACTTTTGACTCGTTTGGAGTTAGAAGCTCAAATTTTAACTCGACGTTCGTGACATCGAGCCCCAGATTTACCCCAGACTAACGTCCAGGGGAGCTCGTTTCGACCCCCAAATTCCACTCCGAAGGCCTCCGTTTTTCAGTTTTAAGTTTTTGACACTATTCCTTGAATAGTACTTTTGCCGATTTTGCCGTTTTTGCCGATTTTCAAGATTTTCAGAAGTTGCATACCTAAAGAAAGAAAATGAGTTCAGTGGTTGAAGAAAAGAATATATTTGAGGACGAAGATGCTGAGATATGCCCCAATCCTACTTGTGCTCGGATAATTCCTGAACTTAAAGAAATGTGTAGAAATTTTCAGTCAGAATTGTTTGAGACAAAGTGCGAGAAGAGTTCCTTTAAGGGTAGATGGCAAAAGAATGAAGAGAAGGTAAAAGCTCAGAAATTAGATATAGCAAAATATAGGAACCTTGCAACTGAGAACGCCTATCTGTATGACAACGCTAAATTAGAAATAGCTGAGCTAAGTAAGCAGATAGATGACCTGAAGCATAAGAACAATGAGATGCAGGTTAAGCTTGATATGAATCAAATGAGGAGCAAAAGAATGCTTGATGCTGGAAAGGAATTGTCACATGCTGTTGTGACTGGTCAAGTTGGGAAACACACACCTGGATTTGGATCAGAAAAGACTGATAAGGCCTTGGCTGCAAACAGCATCATACCTCCACCAGTTCCCAGAGACATTATCGGAATACTTCTTAGTGAGGATCAAGTTGTACGAACCGAGTCTGATTATAAAGAAGCTGCTCCTCCTGTTGATAGTGTCTTGGTTGGAACTACACCATTGACACAAGAAGAAATTGATAATGAAGCAAATATGACTTATGGTGAAGGGAGGGTAAAGGATATATCAGAAAATGATGCTGAGTGCCGAGAATACAACATGTGTCATAATTCCAAGTCTGATGAAGTTGGGGTAGAGTTGAAACCATACCCTAAAATTGAAACCCCATGCTTGAAAGTTGTTGACGAAGTCAAAAGGGAAAAGGTGATCTTGACGACACGGCCTGGGGGGAAGATCTTTATGACATCTGGATCTATGTTTGACCAAGAACCAGATGTTGGGTATGACTTACCATCCTTCTCCTCCAAGTTCAAGGGATTAACTGATGGAGTGGTCGGTGAAGCTAAAGTTGAGAAGCCAAAGATCACCATCAAGCATCCAAGTGTGAAGTCAACAACTGTGGTGAAGAATGAAAAACTCAAGGGAGTGGCTGTGTCTCCCATTTCTTCAGTTGGATCATGCAGTTGCTGTTGTAATTGCAAGGATGGTGCTTCAACGTCAAAGAATCAAGGAAGCACAAAGATAGTAAAGACAGGTTCGACACAGGCTTCGACGAACCAGCAGAAAGTCAAATCTGAAGCAGCAGTCAAAGCAACGAAGCAGACACAAGGCAAACCAGCTCCATATCAGCCACCAAAGTCAAATGGGTACACGTCTGACTTCTATCTAAAGAAGCAGACTTGCTTTAATTGTGGCACTGCTGGTCATATTGCTAGGAACTGTCTGTATCGCCCCTATGAACCCTACTTTCCAAAAAGTCAAAGGGTTTCATCTCAGGAGTCTGTAAAGTCTAAGCCGATGATGGTGCAGAAACCTAAGGCAATGAAGACTGTTACTCCTAAGGTTAAACCCTCTGATCAACATTGGGGCGCTGCCAAAGCTGAAAGAAAATCTATAAATCAAAACAACAGCTTTCCAAGTTACAAAAATTTTCAAAAACAGGTGAAGAAACCAGTTTCAAAACAACCAAAGCTTGAAAAACCCAAGGTAACTAGAACTGTTTTAAAAAATGATTCTAAAACAAAGAAGGTTGAAATTCCTAAAGTCACAACTCAAAAGGTGACTAAAACAAAAACTGTTTTGAAAAGTGAATCTAAAACGAAGAAGGTTGAAATACCTAAAGTCACAACTCCAAAAGTGACTAAAACAAATGTTAAATCACCTGGAATTTGGAAGCCAAAAGTCAAGGCAGCTACAACCGAATCATCACAACTTCCTGATTTTTCAAAAGGAATGTTTTTAAAAGAAGTTTCATTCATTGATTCCTCAGGTGTACCCAGAAAAACAATGGCCTGGGTACCACTGGCTAACTAATCTCTCACTCTGTGCAGGAACGATCAAGGAGGATTATCACTAACGTTTTTATTGCTAATTTGTTTGTTGATAAGTGATTGTTCCAGGCACAGTTTAGGAGACGTATCTTCATGTCATGTCTAGTAATCTATAAATGGAAGGTATGTCTCATTGAGAGGTAAAAGGTAAAATTCAGCACGAAAGGTACTGTTCTTAACTTGGTTGTGTGAATGAAGCGGCAAAGGGTGTTTTGAGTCAAACCAAATTTCCTAAAATTTTCAATTGATTGATTAAGTGGTTGACTTCAAATGCAATGAAGTGTGCATGTCATGAAACCCTATTTTCTAAAAAAAATTTCAAATCAATACTTTGAAAGTTAGCTTGGCCAGATGTGTGTAAAGTCATTTAATTTGTTTGTGTGTTTGTGTGTTTTATTTTGTTAAAAAAAAAAAAAAAAAAAAATGATGATGCTCACAAAATTGTGACATTAAAAATCAAAAAGCAAGGGGAAGAAATGTAAAGAAGATGAAAATGTTGACCCCTCAAAAATAGTGTGCTTTTCAATTTTTAATTGTTTCTTGTTTTTGAGAAGTTTAGGGGAAGTAAAATGAATGTTCGGGTTGGAGATGGCTGACACGCGTAAGGCGGAAGTGAAAGGCAAGCTCCACGGTGATATGCTCGGTAGGCTCGACCTAAACTTATGACCTCCAATGAAAGTGCAGTGAACTTAAAAGATATATATGTTTAGCTTCCCATCCTAGGTTGCATAGTTTAAAAGACTGAGTCCCGACAAAAACGGGTTGAGAGTGGTAATTATACCTAGTATTCACTCTCTCACACACCATGTTTATGCTATCTTGACAACACCACAGAGCAAAAGAAAATGAAAAAGAAAGGAAAAAGAAAAAGAAAAGAAAAAGAAAATGAAAAAGAAAAGAGAATAAATAATCACTCAGTTGGTCTTCTTTGCGTGCTTAGCGGCCGACCTGATCACCAACTGATGGTTAATGAAATAAGTGGTAGTCATAACGATGATGCATGGTTCCTCAAGTTGGGGGTTTGTGAATCCTCAATAAACTCTGAGGTTGGGTAGGTTTTGCTGTGTACGCTTGGGTGTGGGGACAATTAAACATGACGGTAATAATGTACTATATTAAGCATGACGCATTCGGTTGGGATTAAACGGGTTTGAGTTTAAAGCGGACAAACATACCGGCAATCACCTGGACTAGTCAAGTAACTGAAGCTGAAAAGGGTTCCTCAGTCAGATTCATACGGTTTGATCCCTTGTAAACTTTCTCATGTTTGGTTTGGTAAGTATTTGTTTATTTTTATCTTTAGTGTGTGAGTCGTTAAGTTCCTTTTTATGTGTTTTCGTCTTGGCCAGGTTGATTTGAGAAGTCAAAATGTGTTTTTCATGGGTCTTAATGCATGACAATGTGCCCCCGACAGATCTTGCCAAATTTTTAGGGGAAGGAGTATGGGATAATAAGTATTATCCGAAGGGAACTCGAGGATGATATGTATTATCTCAGGGGAAGTCCTTAGCTGAGGGGAAGTAATCAGCTAAGGGGAAGTCTTTAGAGGTCTTGGGTTCAGGGGAAGTTTATAGAAAACCCGTAATCTATATTAGGGTTTTTGGTTAAAATATTGTTAATTTGAATCAACTGAACTGATGATAATTAACCTCTAACCCAAAGATCAGTCATCAAATGTCTGGTGGAGTATATTTTTTCAAATGTGTGTCAGACAGGTTGATGATAGAAAGATGCTGCTGATGCTGCTGCTGCTCAAAGTTAAAGAACCAGCCGGACAAGACTTCCATCTGAAAAGCAACTATTCAGGGGAAGTTGTTGGTGTCTTTACAAGTCTTCAAAAGCATCGAAAGTTTTTCAAAGAAAATGCTCACAAGTTTAGGGGAAGCTGAAGATTTCAAGTCAATCTTTGAAAAAGAAAGTGATGCAGAGAGCAGTCAGAGATCATAAAGTTTGAAGATCAACAATCAAGTTCTCCAAAGTTAGGAGGTTTTCAAAATTTACCCTCTAATTTTTGGAGATTCAAGACAGTTACCGAAGATTCAGCAAGAACCAGTGCTTTCAAAAGAAGCAAGTCAATGAGAGTCCTCCATTTCATTGCCTGTTCAAGTCAAGAAGTTCGAGCTGCTGCTGATCAAGAGGAAGTCCCATGTGCACATCATGAAACCCATTGAAGATTTCTGCGGAAAGAATCTTCATCAACATCTATGCCAGCCACTCAAGAAGAAGAAGTTCAAAGATCGAAGACATTTAATATCACAAGCCTAGGGGAAGATTGTAGAGGCTAGATTATGAGGCTTGTAATATTAAATAAGTTGGGCTGAGCTTAGAGGGTTTCATTAGAATAGTAGGCTAGTTTTATTATGTTTAGGCTAGTTTACTATTAGATTGGGCATGGGCTTGGGTTTATGATTGGGCTTATTGGGTTTATGATTAGCCCATTAGGTTGTAAGAGGTGGTATAAATACCACCTCATGTTTATGATCAAGTAAGCTTTTGAGGTTGCCATTTACGATTTCTTCACACTCTTGGGTGTTCACGACCGGTTTCTTCAAGCTTCAAATAGTAGTTGTTCTTCATTCAAGACTTGATCTTTATCAAAGATCTAGTCTCTTCTTCTACTATTTTCTTGAATCGATCTCTCACGAGGATTCCGCACTCGTGTTTGATTAGTATATCGTGTGTTTGGGAGATTTCCGGACCTACAAAGCTTGACCCTTGAAGCTGGTCCAATAGATCATCGATTCTCGGGAGTGGGTAGCGGTTCTTCACTGTTAACTTGTTTAGTTCTCGATAATCTATACACATACGAAAAGATCCATCTTTCTTCTTGACAAACAGAACGGGGGCTCCCCATGGGGAAAAGTTTGGTCTTATAAACCCTTTGTTAAGAAGTTCTTGCAACTGACTGGACAACTCTTTCATCTCAGACGGGGCTAAACGGTAAGGGGCTCGAGCTACGGGTGTAGCTCCAAGGGTAAGGTCAATATGAAAATCCACTTGTCTTGTCGGGGGTAGACCAGGTAAGTCTTCGGGGAAAACATCAGTGAAGTCCTTCACAATCGGCACATCTTCGATCTTTTTCTCTTTCGGCTTCTTCATAACTACGTGTGCTAGAATAGTGTGGCATCCTTTATGTAGGTACTTCCAAGCTTTCATACAGGACACAATATTGAGTTTGGTCCCATAAAGGTCTCCTTGAATGGTCAAAGTCTCACCATTCTCGAATGAGATCTTAACTTGCTTTTCGTGACAGACTATCTCTGCACGATTGGCGGATAACCAATCCATTCCAACAACAACGTCGAAACTTCCAAGCGGGACAGGCAGAAGGTCTATGCGAAAAGAATCTCCTAATAACTCTATTGAACAATCTCTAAGGGTCTCAGTACCGTCGGCTAACTCGATAGCGTACTTAGTGTCTAAGGGTGATTTCTAGTGTTGAACTAAAATCATAAGACACAAAGCTTTTATCTGCACCGGTATCAAATAAAACAGATGCATAGCAGTTATTCAAGAGAATCTTATCCGTCACGGAATGGGGGTCTTGACGGGCCTTAGAGGCGTTCAGCACAAATGCTCGTCCGTGAGCAACTTCCGGTGTCATCTTCTTCAACCTAGGACATTCACTCTTGAAATGGCCGGCAGCTCCACATTCATAGCAGCTTCCTGAAGTCTGGGGCTTGTTGGATCGGTTCGGGCAGTCCCTGAGTATATGGCCTTTAGCCTTGCCGTTCCTACAGTAGATTTACTGCAGTCGAGGGAGTGTTGCAGGTTACATTTGCTGCAGAGAGGGTGTCTTCCAGTGTAGCCAGCCTTCTTAGCATCCTGAGCTGGTGTAATGGCTACGTAGGCCTTGATGGCTTCAGGGGCTTTCTCAACAGGAGCTTCTATAGGCTTCTTCTTCCTCCAGTCATGACCACGTTTACGCTTGTGGTCGGGCTTCTTGCTTTCACTTGAGGCAATGGGAAGGGCAACAGGTTTAGCTTCAACAGTTTTCTTGGCGAACTGGATGCCTTGGCGGGACGCTTGGTAGGTCAAGCTGTGTGCTAGACGCACGACACCTTGAAGCCTTTCAGGGTTAGATGACATAACGTTCCCTTGAATGACAGGGGAAAGTCCCCAAACATACCTCTCAATCTTCTTATAGAGCAGTGTCACCATGGTAGAGCATAGGTAAGCAAGCTTGTGAAAGCGCTTAGTATAACCGACAATGTTAGATCCGATCATAGTCAAGTTCCAAAACTATACTTTCAATCTCTGAAGTTCCTCTCTCGGACAATACTCACCTCCCATGAGTACCTTCATGTCATCCCATGACATGGCATAAGAAAGATCAGGGACGAGAGATTCAGCATACGAATTCCACCAAGAAAGAACTCCTTCACTGAAAGTGCAGGTGGCGTACTTCACCTTGTACCCATCGGGACAGTTGCACATACGGAACACGAATTCGGTCTTTTCAAACCATCGGATCAGTCCTACGACACCTTTCGTACCCTTAATGTTATTGGGCTTGCAACTCATGAAATCTTTGTAAGTGCAGTCGCGACCACCTGAAACGTTATTCCAATATTTGAGGACAATTCTTCACAATTGTAATCAGCGGTCCGTTAACACTAAAGAAATCTCCAGCTTACCATTAGGGGAACGGTTTTGGCCATTAGAGGCGGTGGAACGGTCTGCTTCCGCGGCAGCTAGGGCATCCGCAACGTGCTAAGTAACAAGGGCTTCAATAACGGCAACATCCATGACAGGGGGAGGGGTGTCCTGGTTGACGTGAACATGTGGTTGTCTTCTAGGTGGCATGTTTCTTAATTTCACAATGGCAAAAGAAAGAATAAGACATGATAAAGTAAGTCAACACATGGACATGACATACATAATTCCAACCACAACATACACAATAATCAATACATCACAACATAATAAGTAGAGAAACATAACCATCATCAACATAGATTACTTGTTTACAAGATTCATAACAGATACAAATATTGTCTTGTGGAAACGCAGTTCCACATCAAAATACAAGTCGTTCATACATTAATAAGTGAGGGTTAACAGATACCCCTAAGTTACAACATCTCAAACTATGGTGAAGCATGATCAAGCAGAGCTAGAAAGTTTGCAATCTGTATGACGATCGTCAACAACAACTGAAGTGTCTGGGCAAACTCCTCAGCAGTGGGAACACGGGCAGCAAACTCCTCAACAACAATACGAGTATCAGCATCAATGCCACACACTAGACATGTGTGCATGAAGAGAGTCAAGAGAGCAGCTGAATGAGGTAAGGTGCTCCTCGAGGGCAGATACACGGGTCACAAGAGGTGCAATCAAAGAGGAGGGCGCAAGAGTCTGAAGGATCGACTGCATGCGATGGATGTCGTCTTCACGACGAGCCACATCAGCAAGAAGTGAAGACAAGATAGTCTCCAAGGGAGTCTCAGACGGAACAGGAGGAGGAATACCAGTGCCAGGAAAAGTCGGAGGGGGTGCAGAGGGCTTAACAGAGGCTGCAGTAGTAGATGACTTACCCACCTCGAAAGTGCTATCAGGGATCCTCATATGCTTCTTTGGAGGAAGCGGACCAGACACGGGAGGAATAGGACATAAATTAGATGATCTAGAACGCTTGAGGGTAGATCCCTCAGGGGCAACAAGCTCAGAAATGCGAACATGACGACGAATAACAGATTTGCGAGGAGTGTACATCCGCAAGGGCCCACCAGGGGTGCTACAATAAGGTCGGAAAGAGGGAACACGATCAGGAGAAGAAGGGAGTCCATGTCTCAGAGTAACCACAAGAGTATCTCCATCTGTGGGCGGATCAGCAGGAGTGATGGCTAGATCGAACGGGGCAGTCTCGTCAGGCTCCTCGTCGGAGTCTGAATCGTCTAAAACAACGAAGTCTAGAACACTCGTAGGGGAACGAGGTTGGTTAACAGCTGGTGCAGGAACAGGAGAGGATCACTCGTATGTAGGTGACTCAGGTACATACCCCGGAGACGACGGCATGGGCTCAAACGGGTCGGGGATGATCGCCAACTCGTCATCAGAATCAGATGATATCTCCATGGGCTCAGAGGAAGACATGCTATGACAAAATTTTCTAAGTCATAATAATAGTTATAGGTTAGTTATAAACAAGTATAACAATCAGGCAGATGTATCACGTATGGCACATGCGATATGATACTAACAGAGCTTAGGCTATAGTCTAGGTCCTACTAATGTAACCTAGTTCCCTATAACCTTGGCTCTGATACCAATCTGTCACACCCTGTAATTTCTGTGTCGGGCGTGAACGAGGTGGAATCACAATCAAGGTCACACGAAACGATCTTTGGATGGTTAAACAACTAGAGTCGTTTTAAGGAGTCGAAAACATTTCATTTCAGATTCAACAGCGGAAAATAAAAAATAATGTTTCATTGGTTTCATAGTTTACAAAACAAGTATTAAAAGATTTAAAGACATGACACCGTTAGGTGTTATGTAGTGAAATCTCCAAAAGGCTAGTGTGACCATGACTCCAGATAATATGAAGGATCCTAATGATAATGCACAAAAGAGGTATTCCATACAAGCAAGCGGCCAATCAAGTACCTGAGAATTCATATACTAAAACGGTCAACATAAAGTTGGTGAGTTCACAGTTTTAAGTAAAAATAGAACTGTGATTAACAACAAAGTTTGATATCAGTTTTATCACCCATTTGATAATATGTTAAGAGGCTGTAAATTATTATTACCACGAACCTTGAATTCCGAAACTAACTGATTACCCACTCATGGTATTCTGTCCACGATTACCGAACAGTGATTATAACATTATGTACCCTATTGACTGAAAATGAGAGTCAGGATTGGAGCTACCAATCAGGGCAGGGGCGTTAACCCAATAGATCTATTCACGTGTCATCGTTTCGTTGAAAGTAATTGGATTCAATTAATAGTGGGGCTTTTGATCATAACATGAATCAACATGAATACGACAAAGTGGACGAATAGTTCATGCAATCAATAATAGTAACATATTATCTAATTATCAGGCATGATATGAGTTATAAGAATTCTCCCCCAAAAGCATTTAAACAGTTTAAAAGAGGGGCCGTGAAGACTCCTAGAAATCAGGCAGTGTCTGAATGATTTAACGACAGATAACATGCAACCTAGCAGTCCTAAATTAATATAAGACTTAAGGTCTAGAGTTTGGATTGACAGTTAAGTCACTCCCAAAAGATGGTCAAGTGTTGACATCATGATGACCCGGGTGATTTTTGATAACAGACAGACTTTTGGAATTATTTATTCTCAATAAATAATTTAATATCGGTAACGTTCCGAAAAATAAAGTTATATATATTCTAAGAATATATAAGGATTTTCATATGTTATAAATGATTTAGACCAATATTTATTTTCATACTATTAGTTTGAAACATGGGCTCAATTTTGTTTATAAAAGCTGCTTGCAGTAAAAAACCCGAAATACCCGGATTTCCACCGGTATTTATCATTTCGCGTTATTTCCCAATATTATTAGAAAAAAAAGTTATAATAATAGAAATATACTTATTTTTATTAATGAATTTCCAGAAAATATAGTTTTAGGATTTAAAATCCTAAAGTGTCGGTTATGCCGGTACGCGCCCGGTTTTGGCAGTTTTGTCCCTGCGACTAGTTTTAAGGCCCGATAAATTATCCAAACACTTTGTAAATATATCCTAAGTCACGATAGGTCCTAATAAGTGTTCCAAATTAGTTTAAACAATATTTGGCATAACTTTACGAAAAACGAGGTTTCCGGGTCCGATAAAAGTCCGTTATAAAGCCGGTTTTGACCTAGTTTTAGCTCAAATCAAAAGGGATATTTTTAGCCAACTTTTACCACTCATTAATAGGTCTAATTATACTGTAAGAAAGTCTAAACATTTCTGAAAAATTCGGAGTTGGTCCGAGGGGTCGTTTTTAGAGTTTTTCGGCTTATGTTTTGCAATTTAGGGGTACTTAGGGTCATTTCCAAGCAAAGTGCCTTTACAAAGATTGTTCCAAAAGTGTCAAAATGAGTCTCTAAGGTTTCAGATCTTTCCAAAATGGATCTTGAATTTTTGATGAAAAATCTAGTGGAGTTAAGCACTTTAAACATGGTTTAAGGAGTGTTTAGCATTTCTAAGGCCATGGATCTAAATGTTTAGGCATTTTAACCTCTAAAAACATAATCTAAGGCATAGAACATC
Source organism: Deinandra increscens subsp. villosa (assembly GCA_039602395.1). Classification (NCBI taxonomy): domain Eukaryota; kingdom Viridiplantae; phylum Streptophyta; class Magnoliopsida; order Asterales; family Asteraceae; genus Deinandra; species Deinandra increscens. Next base: position 7,405,715 of record JBCNJP010000008.1, read on the forward strand.
ATCAAATCATGGGATACAAGATCTCATGTAAAACTAGTTAGTAAACTAACATCATTAACAAGGATTAATAAAGATTAAGTGTTTTCTAGACTTTTATCAACCAAAGATCATCAAAATCATCAAGACTTGTCATGGGAGTGAATGGATCATGGAAATGAACATAGAAACATGATCTAGTAAGATGAACTTGAAAGAAATCCATAGAACTTACTTGTTCTTGAAAGGTTTTCAAGAAAAAGGGATGAAAAGGTGATGAGAATGCTTGTGAATGCCTTTGATCTCCTCTCCTTCTTGTTCTTGGTCAAAAATCTAGAGAGAGGGTAGAGAAAGATATAGCCGTGAGGTTGAGAGAGAGGGAGAAGAGGTGGTGGGAGCTTTCTCTTGATTAGGGTTTGTGAAATGAGGTTAAGGGATGATAAAGTGTTTATATATGAATGGGAAAAGAAAGAAAATAAGGGGGTGTTTAGGTCGTGGGTTCTAAACCGGTCAAGGAGGGGAGGAGGTTACGGGTTTGGGGCCAAGATATGAGAGACAAGAGTTTTGTGTGTTTGTTTGAATTAAATGACCAAGTGTATGCGTGTGTGTGTTGTTCTCGTGAACCGCAAGGGAAGAGGGGAGGGGGACCGATTTCGGTCAAAGGGGTGAGGGATGGTGTGGTGAGGGTGAGGTGATGGTTGAGTGTTTGGTGGTTGATTGAGAGAAAAATGATGGTGGTGTAAGAGTGTGGGAGGTAAGGTGGTGTAAGGTGGTGGTTGATGATGATCATTGCATTGGAGTGGGGTAGGGCCGACGTGCATGGTGGTGGTAGTGGAGAGGGTGGCCGGTGGTGACGGGTGGTGGTGCTCGGTGGTCGGTCGGGTGGAGTCACATGCAAACATGCAAAGGTGACGGGTCAGTTTATTAATAAACGAAACGGTTCGGCTCGGTTTTTAACCGCGAACGAATGCGATTAACGAGTGAAAACTTTCGGTGAGCTTTGCTCTCGAGATTTTGACACGGATGATGATCTATAGTAAAGTCTAGATAAAAATATATTTTTTTTATTAAAAACGTCATACGACACGTTAAATAATTATTTAACGAAAACGGTTAAGTTTTTAGACAAAATGATTAATAATTTCTACGCGTTGGTTTATCACGTAAATATTAGACATCCGGGTTTACAAGTTGATATGTATATTAGATATACTACAAGAGTGACATAAATAATAAATGAAATATTAATTTACCGTTTCATGGTGGTTGGGTTATCGTTTTACCATGGGGTCACGTCAAGACTATAAAGAGGTTGGCATAATACGTTATCTAAGTTAACAAACCTAGATTATATGCACAATTAACAGATAAGTACGTAACTAAACGAGGTTTTAGACTTAGGAAACTTACGGGTTGTCACACTCCGTTTCGATACCCAAATTTCGGTTTTAAGACGTCTGTTTTTTAGTTTGAAGTTTTTACGTTCGGTATCGTAATTTCAAAGTGAGTGATTATCAAGCGTTTTCCGCGATTCAAAACACGATGCAAGCTATTATTAACTATGATAATGAAATAGGAACAAGTCAGAAAGTTTCTAAGTTGCTCAAATTGGAAGATTATCATAGTTGGGTATAATGATTCAAAGCATACGTTGGTACTAATGATGTCAATCTTTAGTTAGCTTATACTGATCAATATGAATATTCAACTGGTACTACTGGAAGGCCAATTGTGCAAAGAAGTCTGATTGCTAAATAAAAGAAGGAATATCAAGCTGAACAAAAAGCTTACGGAACATTAACCATGGCATTACCCAAAGATCTATTACATTAGTTTTCTGCTTATACTACATCGAAAGAATTGTGGGATGCAATACAGAAACGATGTAAGGGTAATGATCAGTTTAAGAAAAGTAAGCAAAAGGTTCTGAAGAACGAATTCGACAATAGCTCATTACTAGGTTTTCACATTTGCTGAGTGAAATGACTTTAGTAAGCATAAAAAGGGAAGAAGCTGATTTGAAAGAGAAGTTACTAGAGACATTACCTGAAAAATAGGAAAATTATGTAATGATGATTACTCATGATAAAGAATTTTCAGGGTTATCATTCAATAGTTTGATTGAGAAGATACAAGCCAGAGACATGGAGTTAAATGTGAACAAATCCATGCCTGCACAAGTACAGAATCCAGCCGCATATCATGGTGAAAATGATTCAACCATTAATGCTAAAAAGTCAAACATTTTCAGTGAAGGTCCTACTACTGCTTTTCTTGCTGGAAATCTGAGAATTATGGTTATTCTCCAGGGTGCAATTTTACAATTCCAAATCAACCACCTAAGACTACATTTTCTGCAAATGCAACTGAAGAACATGTTGCGTTAATATATGCTTTAAAAGCGTCGTCTTATGGTTTAATAATTGGTAACATCGGGAATGCTGAGTTGTTCAAAGATGATTTGAAACAGTTGGATGAGGATCATCTAAATGAAGTAGATATGGGATGGCAGATAGCTATGTTAACTGAAAGAGCTAGAAGATTCTTTCACAAAACTGGTAAAAAGAAAATTAATCCAAATGGAAAACTTGGCTTGGGTAGATCAAAGGTTAAGTGTTTCAAGTGTTCAAAATTTGGACATTTTGCTCGTGAATGTAATAACCAAAAGGAAGCTAATCCTCCTACTCCAACATGTAAGGAACTTCAATTTTGAAGTTTTCCGGCTGAACTCCAGTTTTGACAATTCCGGCTGAAGTTGAAGCGGAACTACAACTTCAAGCGGAACAACAAGTTCAAGCGAAAAGAAGCAGTTTTGTCACTTAGTGAATATTCCGGGTGAACTCGATTATCCATCAGATAATGAGTTCAACCTGACTTTTCCTGAGATGTCTTTTCTGCAGTCCCATCCTGCAAAAGCTTCTCGTTTGCTTCTACATCTGCCCAAGCCGCTCTCCAAAAGTAGATTGTTGCTGTCAACATGCAAGTCATTTCAAATGTCGAAGTTTATTCTTTTGGTAGCTTAGATTTGACTTTGTAATGTACGATCTAGATTAGATCACATGAGATCAATGGCTGTGATTGATCTCATATGCACTATATATAGCTTGTTATCTCTTAGTTTATACATTGTGGTACGTTATCACTTGTAATAGTGTAGCTTTGAGTTAATGCAAATAGTGCCGAGTATTTGATACTTTGTTGTTACTACTATTCTGCAAATCAAGCATTTACATTATACAAGAATTCAACATTGCTTAAGAAAAGTAAAATATAACTTAATTCCGCAAGGTTATATTTGCAAGTAAAGGGAATTGTTTAAGTTTAACTCTGACTTATATCGATCCTACAATTGCTATCAGAGCCATTGGCTCTCTACTTTGAAGACTTCTAGTGCTTCAAAGCTGATACTTTACTTGCATACTTGATTTCTTTAAGCCTTTTTCTGTTTTACAAAACTGTTTTTCACAGTGACTGATTTAACTCTTGGTTCACTTAATGGTAGCTCTAACAAACCACCAATTTTCACTCCTGATGACTTTGATACTTGGAAACTCAGGATGGAAGGTTTTGTTAGAAGCCTAGACAGACGCATTTGGAACAGGTTGACTGTAGGTCCTTACAATCCAACTGTTCAATTTGCTGACGATGCCCAAGTGCAAATACCAAAACCACTAGACAAATATGTTGAAGCTGATTACACTGAACTAGAATATGATCACAAGGCCTACTGGATACTCCAGGCTGCATTACCCAACTCTATACTTGTAGGGTTCAAGGGATATAAGACAGCACATGGCTTGTGGATTGCTCTCAGTGAAATGTATGAAGGGTCTAGTGAAGTTAAGGAAAACAAGAAAGATGTTTTGAAACAAAGATATGAAAACTTTACTTACAAAACTGGTGAATCTATGACCAACCAGTATCTTAGATTTGTTTCACTTCTTAATGAATTGCAAAAGGCAGAAGTAAAAACTGAACAGGCTGATGCCAACAGAAAGTTCCTGAGATCATTACCTCCAGCTTGGACTGTCTACACAGTCAGCATCAGGGAGTGCAAAGATCTCAAAAAGCTTAAACTAAGTGAACTCCATGGAATCCTTAGTGCTTATGAAATGGAGCTTAATTTTAAGCAGAATAGCTTTCCTGAAGCATCACCACAGTTGCAAACCACTGCTTTGGTTACAACTGATTTTCAAAAGATCTCAAATTAATCTCAATATCACTCACCCTCAGTCAGTTTCATTGAGTCACCTAGAGGCTCAGAGAGTTCTTCAACACTGTTTGACAACTCTCACTCTGCCTATGTGGCAACAGACTCATCACAAGGCTTCACACGTGAAGACTTGGAATGCATAGGGGCAGATGATCTAGAAGAGATGGACATTTTAACTCAATTGGCTATGGTTTCTGTAAGGGCCCAAAGATTTTATAAAAGAACTGGAAGAACTTATAAAGGGTCAAAGGGGTCATCAATTGGGTTGGATAAATCTAAAGCTAAATGTTATAACTGTCACCAACTTGGTCATTTTGCCAGGGAATGCAAGCAGCCAAGGAGAGATGGACAGAACAATAACAACAATGTTCAACAGAGATCAAACCATGGAAGCAACAACAGCAGCAGTCAACAAAACAACAACAACAGCAACCAACAGCCAACTCAACCAAAACCACTTGGAAATCAAAATGTGGTGGCAGCTGTAGCTAACCAGACTGAATGCTATGATTGGGATGACTTTGTCACTAAGTATGAGCCAATCAACCATGCTTTGATGGCTAAAGAAGATTCAACTGAATAGGTAAATGAAATTCCTGAAAATGTTTGGAAAATCTGTGCAGCCCTGCCTGCATAGAACAAGTGGCAAAATACAGAAAACACAACACTGATCTGATTGATGAAGTTTCCAACTTGAATGAATTAAAGAATTGCTTTAAGAAAACTGAAACTACATACATCACCAAAATTGAAAATTTAAACAAAGAATTTGATGTTTTAAAGCAAACTAACTCCATTTTGGAAACACAATTAGAGGACTTGTTAAACAAGCTAACTATTTCAAGACAAGAAACAAAAGATGCAAAAGCAGAAAATGATGTTCTTGAAATTAAGCTAAAAGATGCCTTGTTCACCTGTGACAAATTCCAAACAACTAACAAGAAAGCTGAGACACTTTGGAATGGGGCAATGCATGGGAAAACAGGTATTGGGTACAACAATGTTGAACCACCCAAGGAATACTCACCTGTTATTGCTCCAATCCAGGCACTTCAGAAGGAGTGCAATGTGAGCCTAATTGTTGATAGCACTGCATCTTCACCTTCTGAATCAAAATCTGTTGAATCATCATCAAACTGTGAAGTCAAAGATGCTAGCACATCAGCATCTGTTGACCAATCCAAGGTTTTAAAACCAAAAGTTGCTTTTCCACCACCAACTATTTATGAGCCCAAGGACTCAAAAGTTGGAGGTAAACTACCTGAGCAGTCAAAATCAACTGAAACTGAAAGAATGGGTAAACTTATTTACCATCAGGTCACTAATGACCAAATAACCAAAGACACAGATTCTTCCCAAAGAAAAATGTTTGAATGTGTTTTCTGTGGTGAAAAAGGACATATGGCTACAACCTGCAAATTCAATCCATTAAGCAAAGGTCAAAATTTGTCAAAACCCAAAACTGTTTTTACTCAGAAAAGATCTACAGGTAGGATCTCACCTGTAAGAAGTAACACAATGAAGTATTTTGATACTGAGTCAAACAAAATTTTAATTGGGAACAACAAAAATAGAAGTTTTTTCAGTCTTAAAATCAAACAGGGTTCCGGCTGAACTTCAACCGGAAAAATTTTCAACCGGAATAGAAGTTCAACCGGAAATCTCCAAAACACTCAGATCAGTTACTTCACCTAGACAACGACCCAGGGTTCAGTTCACTGATGAGTATGACCATTTTGAAGGTCAAGGAAGGAGAAACCCATCTAGAGGCAAGACCACCTCTAGAGAAAATTTTGTGAAAAACAAACACAACTCTCAACCGGAAATTCCCTCTAGTTCAAGTGGAAATGCCTCTGTTGCATTTCACAGTGAGAGATCTAGTCAGTCAAACAAATTTTCAAACATTAATGTTAGAATCTCACCAGTGACTAGTGTTGATCAAACCTACACCTCATCCAGTGAGTTGCCAAAGGCCTTGACCAACAAACAAAAGAAGTATAGGGAATACAGAGAGAGGAAGATTGCTGAGAGAAGGCTTAGCAAAACAAACATGCAATGTCAATCAAGTGAACAGTCTGAACACTTGAACATTGATCAAGATGACCTGTTGAATGAGGATCCAATACTAAATACTTTAGTACTTAAAGAGTACAAGTATTATGATGCTTCTGGAAAGCCCAAGACCTCAAAGGCTTGGGTTCCCTTTAGAAATTAATCAATTTTCTTTGTGTGTAGGTGCATAATAAAGGCCAACAGAGCCTATGGGTAGTTGATAGTGGATGCACTTTCCACATGACAGGAAACAAGCAAGTATTGGAAAATCCCAAAATCATAAATGGAGGTCCTGTAGCCTTTGGAAGTGTAAAAGGACACATTACTGCACAAGGTGCTGTCAGTAATGGGATGCTTACCTTTGACAAGGTAAATTTTGTTGACACATTAAATTTCAATTTACTTAGTGTCTCACAAATGTGTGACAAGAATTTGAATTTGATGTTTACTGAGAAAGAGGCCATAGTCTTGAAACCTGGTGTTAAAATCCCTGAGGAACTTGTGTTGCTCAGAGCACCTAGGAGAGAAGGACTATATATTTTGGATCTGTCTGCTGCCACTCCAGCCAGTGGAATTGCATGCTTTATATCCAAAGCCTCAGTGGATGAGTCTGATTTGTGGCATAGGAGGTTATGTCATGTTAATTTCAAGAACATGAACAGAATAGTGAATCTCAGCTTGGTTAAGGGTCTTCCTAACAAGCAGTTCAACTGTTCTGAGCACTGTGTTTCTTGCCTCAAGGGTAAGCAACACAAGACCTCCTTCAAACCCAAAATTGAGTCTTCTATCACTCAACCTCTAGAACTTTTGCATATGGATCTGTTTGGTCCAACTAGAGTGATGAGCATAGGGAAAAGGTCATACTGTTTTGTCATAATTGATGATTTCACTAGATATACATGGGTGTTCTTCTTAAAAACAAAAGATGAAACTGCTGAATTGTTGAAAACACTGATTGTATCTTTAGAAAATCAAGCAAAACTGAAAGTTAGGACAATCAGAAGTGACAATGGCACTGAGTTTAAAAATCATGTTTTGAACTCATTTTGTGAGGAAAAGGGAATCTTTAGGCAATTCAGTGCTCCTAGAACTCCACAGCAAAATGGTGTTGCTGAAAGGAGAAATAGGACGTTAATTGAGGCTGCTAGAGCAATGCTAGCAGATTCCAAGTTACCCGTGATATTTTGGGCAGAAGCAGTAAATACTGCCTGCTATGTTCAAAATAGGACTTTGATTGTTAAGGGTAAAAACAAAACTGCTTATGAGCTTTGGAGAGGTAGAAAACCCAACATTTACTTCTTTAAATCTTTCGGTTGTCCTGTTACTATTTTGATAACTAATAGGTTGTTGCCTAAGTTTGCTGAAAAGGCAGATGAAGGATATTTTGTTGGATATTCTGGTGTTTCAAAAGCATTCAGAGTATACAATAAAAGTACTAAAATTGTTGAGGAAACCATTAATGTGACTTTTAATGAGAAATCTCTTAACAATTTTGTATCTCAACCTGACTGGCTATTTGACATAGATGCACTAACCACTGCTTTCAATTTTACCATTGAGAAGCCATTGAGTTCAATAGTGCAGGAACAGGAACATAAGCAAAATCACATAAGATCGGCTGATGATATCTGGAAGACAAGCGCCAAGGAACTGCAAATACAACCTACCTTCTTTTCATCCATCAGCACCAAGCCTTTGAAACCCAACAACTCAAAGAAAACCTCTGAAATTGTTCCTGCTGATACAGAAGTTTATCCGGTTGATCTTCCGGTTGAAGTTCAAGCGGATCCTGTAGCAGTAGAATCTCCGGTTGAAGTTCAACCGGAAAACAATTCTTCAGAAAATTCTGAGAACAATGAATCTAATGACTCAACAGATGCTGGTTCAAATGAGTATAGTTTTGAGCATCTGATTTCAGATTCAGTCCCCAGTTCTCATGAAGAAAGTTCAGATCCTGTATCACAAACCAACAATATTGAGTTATTACCTCAACTCAATATTCCTCACAATGGAAGAAGCCACGAATTTCCACTATTTCCTGATAGAAGAATTGGAAAGAACCATCCAAGGGAGAACATTATAGGAGACTTGTCAGCCCCTGTGCTGACAAGAAGCAAATCTATTGATGCAAACATTTGCCTCCATGCTGCATATCTGTCTCAAGAAGTACCCACAAAGATCAATGATGCATTGGAAGATGAAAGTTGGGTAGAGGCAATGCAAGAGGAACTGTTTCAGATCAATAAACAGAAGGTTTGGGAATTGGTTGACTTACCTGAAGGTGAAGAACCAATTGGAACTAAATGAGTATTCAGAAACAAGAAGGATGATAGGGGAATAGTAATAAAAAACAAGGCCAGACTTGTAGCTCAAGGCTACAAACAAGAAGAAGGCATTGACTATGATGAAGTTTTTGCTCCTGTAGCCAGGCTTGAAGCAATCAGAATATTTCTTGCCTATGCTGCATTCAAAAACTTTCTGGTATTTCAAATGGATGTTAAATGTGCTTTTCTGTATGGTCTTTTGGAACAGGATGTGTATGTCAAGCAACCTCCAGGCTTTGAAGACCCTCATTACCCCAACAGGGTGTGCAAGTTGATTAAAGCTTTATATGGTCTCAAGCAAGCTCCTAGGACATGGTATGAGACACTCTCAAACTATCTCCTAGTGAATGGCTATAAGAGGGGAGCTATTGACAAAACACTGTTTGTGAAATCTGATGGCCAAGATACTTTGATGGTACAAATCTATGTTGATGACATCATCTTTGGTTCATCCAGTGCTGCCTTGTGTAAAGAGTTTGAGAGTTTGATGCAATCTAAGTTTGAGATGAGTTCAATGGGAGAACTGAACTTCTTCTTAGGGTTGCAAGTGAAGCAAACCGCAAATGGAATTTTCTTGAATCAATCCAAATACATTCAAGATATGCTAAAAAGGTTTGATATGCAGTCTGTTTCAACCTCAAAAACTCCCATCTCCACTTCTCATAAGTTACACAGTGATTTGAATGGGAAACCAGTAGATGTTCACCTCTACAGGGCAATGATTGGATCACTGCTCTATCTCACAGCAAGCAGACCTGACATCATGTTTAGTGTCTGTTTATGTGCTAGATACCAGTGTCAACCAAAGGAATCACACATGTTAGCTGTGAAGAGGATCTTTAGATACCTTAAAGGACAACCAAAGCTTGGGTTGTGGTATCCAAAGAACTCAGATTTCTCCTTCAAAGCTTACACTGATAGTGATTATGCTGGCTGCAACTTGGACAAGAAGTCTACTTCAGGAGGATGTCAATTTTTGGGAGAAAGACTTGTGTCTTGGCAATGCAAGAAGCAAACATGCGTGTCTACTTCTACTGCTGAGGCTGAATACATTGCTGCATCAAGCTGCTGCAGTCAAGTCTTATGGATCCAGAATCAAATGTTGGATTATGGCATCAAATTCATGGAGACTCCTATTCTTGCAGACAACAACAGTGCTATTTCAATCACAAACAACCCTGTTCAACACTCAAAGGCAAAACACATTGATATCAGGTACCATTTTATTAGAGATTGTGCTAAGAAACACTTGATTAGAATGGTCAAAGTTCATACAGATCAACAATTGGCTGATCTGTTTACCAAAGCATTTGATGAAGCTAGATTTTTCTATCTCATTAGTGCCATTGGTATGATGAACTTTGACTAATTTAAACTATTTTTCACAATTCTAATAAAAAGGAGACATGTGCTCAAAGAGCCCGTCTCTTGATACAAAAAGAAAATGATAAATGAAAATCTTTAGTGTTAATCAGACAACATTTCAGTTCATAGTCAGTAACTGCTGATAATACTATGAATAATTAACACAAATTTTCAAAAATCATGTGTTTTGGATTTCCGGTTCAAGTTCAAGCTCAACCTGAGAAGACAACTTTTGAAATTCACTGGGTGAACTTCAACCGGAAAAATGTTTTAAAATGATGTGGAAATTTATTTTTGAAAACAATTCTTTCAAGCGGAAAAATTGTCCGCATGATGTTCAGACGGAAGAATTTTTGTTTTTAAAATAAAGGAGAAAATGGGTTCCGCTTGAACTTCCGGGTCAACAAAGTCAACGTTTCATTTAATTACCTGGAAGGCACGATTTTCTAAGCGGATATACATTTATTTACCCATTAAGTTTTTAACTGTTTTAAATCCGAGGTTTCAGTAAATTAACTTTTGGATAAGGACATGCTTTAACCAGTTGTACCTTATAACCTATAAAGCACCTATCCCATGAGTCACTGAACCGTCGATTTTTTAACCTCTCTCCTCCACGTCAGCACTGAAAAAGGTAAAAAGCCCTAATTTACCGTCAGTTTCCCCATTTCCATCATTCCCATTCCGAAATTACTCCAAATTTCTCTCAAACCCTCTCCAACAAACCTTCGTAAACTGTCAACCTGCGTCAACAATGGCTCCCAAGGGGAAGGCAAGTGGCAAAAGGCCCATAAGTGACTCCAAGTTTCCTGTAGAACACAATCTTGTGGTGGGTATCTAGAGCCACCGAGCAAAACAGACGTCTACAATGGAATGATTGACTTCATAAAAAGTTCTCATCTTCACCATGCGCTTACTGTCGAAGTGGAAATTTTTGAAGAAATACTTAAGGATTTTTGGTCACACGCTAGGGTTACTGAAAGGGCAAATGGTAGCGAAGCGATTGTGTCAACTGTACAAGGGAAGGAAGTGGAAATCAATGAGGCGAAGGTGCGAAGTCTGTTGAAATTAAAGGATGAAGGTGGATATGAAGCGGTTGATCACACCAAATATCTCCGTTTGTTTAGAAATCTTGGTTACGGTGGTTCACTGCAGAGCAAAACCATCAAGAAAGGGCAGTTACCATACAAGTGGAGATTCCTTGCACACACACTTCTGGTGTGTTTGTCTCCAAAGAAGGGAGGATTTGACGAGCTCTCCAGCGAGCAAGCTTCTGCTTTCTACGCTATGGTAAAAGGTGAAAACTTTAATTTTTCCAAACTCATTTTTCAAGCCCTAAAATCAAATGTCAATTCTGAATATGTTTACCTATATCCTAAATTTTTAACTTACATTCTCAAAGAAGAGTACCCCCAAATAGTTTGGCTCGGTACAATTTTGCATCAAAAACTTCTGAATGAGAAAACCTTTTCAAACCTTGCTTTAAACAAATCTCCATTTCTTGGAAGGGACACTGACCACCCCTTACCGATTCCAAGGCAGTTTTCTGATGAACCTGCTAATGCAGAGGTTCAACCGGAAACTGTAGGAGTAACTGAGCTCCCTGCTCTAGATGACAGAACTGTAGACCTAACAGTTACTGATCCCACATCTGTCCCTGCTTCCTCAACACTAAAAACCTTTCAATCCAGAAAGAGGAAAGCTCACAATCAATCTACCACTGCCACTTCCTCCACTGAAACTCCTCCTGTCACTTTCAAAAGACAGCGACAAGTGGTCATTAGGTCTCCTCCACCTAGTGCCACCACCCAACCCGAAGCTTCTAACCCCGCTCCAGGCAAAAAGCCCAAGCGGAAACTTGTCAAATTGGGATTCTCTCTTAGGGACGAACCCTCATTTGAGGGGGAGTCATTAGAAGCAGATGCACAATCCCCATCTAGACATATTTCACCACTTCAACCCCAATCACCCAGGAGTGACAGTGCTATCAATCTTGGCTTAAGTGAAGGTGTTATTAACTCACCTACCACATCACATGAGAACAACCTGATAAGCCAGGACCCTGCAGCACTGAACCTACACTCCTTAATGGAGGTGAATCTCGGGAGTTCTGATGAGATTCATGCGAAAAGGGCTGCTGCTGCCCAGGGATCCCCACTGGACCCTGGTGTCAGCAGTAACATCAATAAGACCCAATCCGCGGCAATCTTCTCTGAATCAGCACTTGAAGTTCCTTCATTGGAACCGAGAGTTGTTGTGACAGATGAAGAGAATCCCAGGTGCCAAGAAGCCATGGGTACCACTGCTGATCAATATAGGATTGATAGCTTAGTTTCATCCAAGGATGCTGGCAAAAAGCCAGTTGAGGACAGTTTTTCACTACCTGAATTGACGAACTTGTACCTATCTCTCCAAGCACAGGTTGATACTCTAAATGAAACTGTTGCCAAACTGGTGAAAGCTAATCCTACTGATGCTGAAGCAGGCCCTTCAACCCTTCACAGTGATGCTGATGAAGCTGTAATAGCTAAAGAAGCTGATACTGTCAAATTGGGGGAGAAGATGCCCTCAAGGCCTGAAATTACAGAAATTGAAGAAGATTAGAGGATACCGGCTGAAGTTAGAGCCACAGCTTGTCAAAGAATTGGCATAAATCCCTTTGATGTTGAAGAGTGTTGGGCCAACATTAAAAGCAGTCAATTAATTGCCATTTCACCTTTTGAGGATCCCAACCTCATAGAGCTGGTTCAATCTTCAATGTTGATTGCTGGTGCTCTACCTGAGCACATCAACATGATCACTACACTCCTAAAATATGTCATCTTTCCGGCTGAAAAAGCCAGTGATCACAACAAGGCAACAGAAGACAGCACTGCAACCACTGTAGTTGCTACAATCACTGAAGGAGAAGATGAGAATCCCATTGGTGAAGATGAAGGGACAGAGGTGTTGGAAATTGCTGACATAGAATCTGAAGTCACCAAACCTCAGTTGGTGACTGAAGATCAATCTAATGTTCAAGCGGAACTTCAGGCGGAAGTGTTTGTGGGAGCAGAAAATATTGTTCAACCGGAAACCCAATCAACTGCCCAGGTGGAAACTTTTGGCCCTGGCAACTCAATTTTTGGTGCTGATGGGTCTGCTGAACCAACTGCGGTTCAACCGGAAGAACAGAGTAATGCTGAAATAGCAGAAATGGCCGAAACCCTCATAACCTTAAGGAGCACATAACCAACTCAAGCAGAAGAACCTGTTCAAGCTGAATTCCCTAAAACAATTCAACAGGTGGTTCAAACTCCAGAGGCTGAAGCCATACAGAAGATGGTAGAAGATGCCAAGAGAATAGTAGAGGATGAGAGGCTTGCTAAAGAAATTCAAGAGGAATTTGATCTATACATGCAAAATTCTGTATTTGAAAATTTACTGGAAGAAACAAAGACCAGGTCTTTCAACTGGAGACTGAAGGATTATGATTTGGATGCTGTGATTGAAGCAGATAGGCAGAGGTTAATTTCTATTGCCTCTCATTTGCCTACCAAGCTGGTAAAGATTGATGAGAACTACCTTCTTCTGAAAAAGGTAAAAAGGGCATTTGTGGTCAGAAACATAAGAACTGAAGAAGAGGTAGCTCAAATGAAAGTCAAAGAACTATGCAAATTGATTGACTCAATTTTTCATAAGCTAAAAGGAGATTTAGCTGCTGTCAACCCAAAGCTTGTGATGCCTGCACCTTCAGAGCTCACCTCAGGTATGTCAACTCACATAAATGTTAAACCTAAGATGTGACATCCGAGAATTTCAAGGTTAACTTCCGTTAGACAATTCCGTTAGTTACGTTATAAGTGATAACTTAGTAACTAATGCTTAACTAGGCCGAATACGTCCACATCCTTTGGTTGATCACCGAACCCGTCCATACGTGTTATGTGTTTATTCATTTTGTGGAATTATGTGCAATATGATTTAAATGCATGATTATTATTAAAAAGAATGACTATTTAATTATTTGTTAAATTATATGACGAATTGCTTAATTGTGTATTTAATAATATTCGAGAAATTATATGAGTAATCTAGTGATTAAGTGTATGCATACATGAATAATGATGGACTAATCATGGGCTAATGATTGACTAATCATTGGGGCCCAAATCCCAATGATAAGCCCACAAGCCTTTAGTATTTAAAGGGAATTATAAACCCTAATCCCATTTACATGCTCCACCACCACACACACACTCTCCTACTCTCACTCTCCCTCTCACGATTTCTGGACCAGACCCAAGATACCACCAAGAATCAGCCATCATCTCTGATTGGTGAAGATCATCCATCGATCCAAGACCAACCGTGAGTCCCATGACCATTCCTCTTGCTTTTCTTATGTGTTTTCTTCATAAAGCATGCCTAGATCTCTATCTAATCGTTAGATCTTCTGTAAGAATGCTTAGGAATGCTAGATCTATCATAAAAACTACAACTTTACGTGTGAAACTGATCCATAATAGAGATTCATGCTAGATTAGGTCATTTTGTGTAAAATGTGTTCTTGAAGATTTGATGATGAAAATGCATGTTTATGATGTTAAAAATGCTCCTGTGATGTTCCTAAATGATTATGTATGCTTGAAAACGAATTACATGAAGTATGGAGGCTGTTAGAAAGATTTTTAGTCAAATTTACGGGTTTTTTTTAGCGACTAGCGAAACTGTGCCTTCATTAGGCGAAATTATCTAGCGAAACTATGTATATCTCCTTCCAGCGACACTATACAGCGAAACTATAGTGTCGCCGGGTAAACCCACCAGACCTGTCCGAACGAAACTACCAAGCGAAATTCCCTGAACGAAAGTTCAAACCAGTTTCGGGCGAAACTAGGCTAGCGAAACTGTGCCAACAGTTTCGAGCGAAACTAGCCTAGCGAAACTGTGTCATCGGGTATTGCCTAGCGAAAGTACTGCCCGTGCACACAGCGAAACTGCCTAGCGAATCTATACTAGCGAAACTGTGACCAGACCTAAACCCAAACTTGTGCAATTTACTTGAATGTTATGCCATAACTCACATGATTATGCTCTGATGAAACATGTTTGATTTCTGATTTATGTGAACCCTTGTTTATGATCAACCATCGGTGTGGTGTGTCGGTATGTCGAGTCGTAGTTCCAACGTGCTATGTTATGGGCCATAGTGACGTTAAGTTAAAGATTAGACACAAAACTAATACTTAAGACCTAAACGTGTTCATAGGTCTTCGTTAAGCAATACTTGGATTAATTAGCAAGTGTAGCCGAGCAACCTAAGGTGAGTTTCACAAACCCTTTAATTGTGAGCCCGTTTGGGTCACAACGAATATACTAAACGGAAAACAACGCTGACATTTTGAGGTATCGCCAAATGGGATATCTGTTATGGAAGTTGGAGTGTTTTATGGGAAGCACTCGCAACTGTCCATCCTTGGGATTTCAAATGAAATCCGCAATCCAACTATTCGATAACACTTGGGATTTCAAAGGAAATCCGGAACAACCATTTTGACACTTAAACTCTTTTTAGGATTTCAAATGAAATCCAGGATAAACGTTTTTAATATGACTAGTGTAGGTTAAAGTCTAAACCAAATGATATCACATGATTTCTAAGGATGCCTTGAAACTTAAAAGTCCTCAACAATTTAGTACCATTAATTTGTGAAGCGAGGGGATGTTGGGTAGATCTACTGAGGGTTGACAACCCTGCTCCGCGGTGCACACATGTGTAGCCAACCGGTTGGAGGCCGAACGGAGTACAATATCAGCCTATTTTAGTTGTGGGTCCCACGAGGAACACAACTGGAGGCACAAACCATCGGCAAATGCCGAACTCTGTTACGTCAGCTTTGGTACGAACTTCCTTAGTGCATGGAAACCGGATTAGCTACCCGCGATATCGGTTGACCGCTTTAACTCTTTACTTAACTAGTGCATATTCGATAATTCAACACTTGGAAATTGTTTTGCAAAACTATTACTTATTTATACGTTGATACATACGCTTATGAGACCGGGCCACTGCATGACATGCCCACCGTGAACTCACCAACCGTTAGGTTGACACTTGTGTGGTTTTCACTTTTGCAGATCGTTGAGGAGTATCCACTGGAGGTTGGCATGGCGCTTGAAGTTACTTAACTTTATTTTAAACTTAATTTGGGAATTAAGCAACTATTTATGTTCTGTAATTAAAGCACGTGGTTAGTGCTAAGATACTTATGTCTTTATTCCGTTGCGTACTATTAAGCTGTTTTTATTATGAACATTTGGATTTTACTCTGATTCGTTTAGTATTTGTAACTAATGGTTGTGGTCCTGGTTTGCTCGCACCCCTTAACGGTATAAACTCCGTTAGTGGTTATTTGGGGGTGTGACAGATTGGTATCAGAGCCATAAGCTGCAGAGAACTGGAATCACTTTTGAAAAACGATTTGGAAACTGCAACTTGAAACCTTAGTTACAAACGAACAAACAAAATTCCCAAAAATCAAAATTTTTACGTGCCAACCTGGGATACTCGCTCTGCTGTGTAAGTAAATACTTCATATGTATGTATATATATATATATATAAATATATATATAGACCGTGTCTAGGTAGTCTAACGGAAAAACCTTAGGAACATTTTCACACACGAATACGAAATGCGAACGCTAATACGCACACTATTCCGGGGAAAGCGACAACGGAACGATGCTACACGCTACGTCCTGACTTCTACTACGATGACTACGCCGACGGTGACTTTTATGGGGAAGCCGACTTTCGACGATAGCCACTTACGACTTACGACGTTCTTCGACGACGCCTCGATTTTGCACGAGAATTTTTGGACTAATAGTGGGATAACGGGAAATGGTTAATATACATATTATGGGATATGTATAGAATATAACTATGACTGAACACTGGCTACTTTAACTGTTCAGCAAAATGTCTGGAAGAGGACACGGAAGGAGCAACATTAACATGACACCTGCACAGCTGCAAGCGATGATTAACGAACACGTGCAAGCCGCGGTGGCAGCCGTCCAAGCTGCATACGCCGCACAGGGTAATTATTATGCCGGTTAAGGCACAAAGCGATTATATTTTGACCTGTTTAAATTTGAAGCCCGAACTGTTATTGCATCAGGAAATCACCATCACTGCACGTTTAAGTCCTTCATGGACTGCAAGCCGATGACTTTTTCCGGCGAAGAAGGAGCGGTAGGACTCCTCAGGTGGATCGAGAAGTCTGAGAAAGTCTTCTCTATGTGCAACTGCCCTGCTGAGAACAAAGTGAAATTTGCGACTGGTACTTTCGAGGGAGCTGCTCTCTCCTGGTGGAACGCTGAAATTCAGATGATTGGGGTAAATGCGGCTAACAACATGGATTGGGAAGCGTTTAAGGAGCTGATCATGGAGGAGTACTGCCCTCGGGATCAAGTCAAGAAACTGGAGGGAGAATTTCTGAACTCCAAGATGTCTGGATCTGAGGTTGAAGAGTACACTGCGCGTTACCACGAGTACGCGGTACTATGCCCAACAATGGTTGATGCTGAATTCAAACGCATCGAGCGTTATCTGGAGGGTCTCGCACCCCAAATCAAGAGCTTGGTGACAGCTAGCAACCCAACGACCGTGCAGCAAGCCATCCGCTTGGCTCACAAGTTAACCGATCAGGAAATCGAGAGGGGTACCCTACCCGCAAAAGCTACTACAAAGACTGCCTTAAGTGGCAAGCGTAAGGTTGAAGAAGAAGCTCCGGCAACATCTGTGAACAATCAGACCGTTGGAAATCAATCTGGGAGGTCTTCTAACTCCCAATATCAGAACAAGCGCCCAGACAACACCAGGTCCAATTTCAACAATGGCAGCAACAGTGGAAGTAACAACCGTCAAGGCGGAAATGGAAACTACAAGGGTAAAGCTCCGTATCTGTAACAAGTGCGGAAAACACCACAATGGTATGTGCAACAAAGGTTTGGAATGTGGAAGATGTGGGAAGACTGGGGCATGAGGCCAACAACTGCTGGACCAACTTACAAAGGTTAAACAACAACGGTCAGAACCAAGGGGGAAATAACAACAGGGGAAACGGAAACAACCGCAACGGGCAAGGAAACAATCAGAACAACAACAATGGTGGAGCCCGTGGCTGTTATGAATGTGGTGCTCAAGGCCACATGAGGAAAGATTGCCCGCAATTGCGCAGACAAGGGAATGGTAACAATGGCAACGGTGGGAACCCGGGCAACGGAAATGGTAACGGTGGGAATGGTAATGGTGGAAACGGAAATGGTGGGAATGGTAGAGGTCGTGCCTTCGTCATGGGTCAAGGAGAAGCTCGCAACGACGCCAACGTGATTAACGGTAAATTCATCCTTAATGGTTTCTTTGCTACTGTATTGTTTGATTCTGGTGCTGAAAGAAGCTTTATTTCCACTAAGTTTGCTAAGTTAATTAATGCTAAACCGATTGACTTAGATGCTAAGTATGTGGTAGAACTAGCGAATGGTAAACTTCACGATACAACTCAGATAGTTAAGGACTGTAAGATAGAACTAGCCGGCCATACGTTAGGAATCGATCTTATGCCTTTCCCGATTGGTAGTTTTGATGTTATAGTAGGAATGGATTGGTTATCCGAAAACCGAGCTGAAATCTTATGTCAAGAAAAAGTGGTTCGTATTCCACATTCTAAGGAGGTGAAGTGTTAACAGTTCAAGGTGAAAAAGGTGGAACAGTCACCGGTATTATTTCGTTTCTCAAAGCTCAAAAGTGCCTTCGTAAAGGTCACTTCGCGATTCTTGCAAACGTCACCGACACGACACTTCCCGAGCGTAGAATCGACGACTACCCGATAGTCCGCGACTTCCAAGATGTATTTCCTGATGATTTGCCTGGTTTGCCTCCATTTCGACAAGTAGAGTTTGGAATCGACTTAGCTCCAGGAGCCGCTCCGATCGCACGCGCACCTTACCGTTTGGCGGTAAGCGAACTCAACGAACTCTCCGCACAACTTCAAGAGCTACTCGACAAAGGATTTATTCGTCCAAGTTCGTCTCCATGGGGAGCACCGGTATTGTTTGTTAAGAAGAAAGATGGAACGTTCCGCATGTGTATTGACTACCGAGAGCTTAACAAGGTTACGATCAAGAATCGGTATCCACTTCCTCGAATCGACGATCTCTTCGACCAACTGCAAGGTTCAAGCTACTTTTCAAAGATTGATCTACGGTCTGGATATCACCAACTTCGCGTTCGTGATGAGGATGTTCCCAAGACTGCTTTTAGAACTCGGTATGGTCATTACGAGTTTTTGGTTATGCCGTTTGGGCTAACTAATGCGCCTGCTGTATTTATGGATCTGATGAATCGAGTGTGCAAGCCGTACCTCGATCAGTTTGTGATAGTTTTCATTGATGATATTTTGATCTACTCCAAGACAAAGGAAGAACACGAGAGACACCTACGACTTATCTTGGAATTACTCCGCAAGGAACAGCTTTACGCCAAGTTTTCGAAAGTGCGATTTTTGGATTCGCGAAGTCCAGTTTCTTGGACACATTGTTGATCAGAATGGAATTCATGTCGACCCAGCTAAAGTGGAAGCTATTAAGAATTGGTCTACTCCTAGAGCGCCGACCGAAATCCGACAATTTTTGGGACTTGCCGGATATTACCGCAGATTCATTAAGGGATTCTCGCAAATAGCTCAACCCTTAACAGCCTTAACGCACAAAGGAGTGCAATATAGATGGGGTGAAAAAGAAGAACACGCGTTTCAAACTCTTAAAGATATGTTATGTTCAGCTCCGATTCTCGCGTTACCCGATGGGGCTGACGACTTTGTAGTTTACTGTGATGCATCCATCCAAGGACTCGGTTGCGTGTTGATGCAACGGGACAAAGTGATTGCCTATGGGTCCAGGCAACTGAAGGACACTGAGAAGAATTATACAACGCATGATTTGGAATTAGGAGCCGTTGTTTATGCACTCAAGATTTGGAGACATTACCTCTACGGAACAAAGTGCACGATATTTACCGACCACAAAAGCTTACAACACATCTTTGAACAGAAGGACCTCAATATGCGACAACGACGGTGGGTCGAGCTACTGAATGATTATGACTTAGCGATTAAGTATCACCCGGGAAAAGCCAATGTCGTGGCTGATGCCTTAAGTCGAAAAGAGTATGAAAAGCCTCGACGAGTACGAGCGCTGCAACTGACCATTCACACGGGATTGCCGGATCGGATCCGCGATGCCCAACGAGAAGCTTTGAAAGAAGAAAATTTCGCAGCCGAAGCACTGCGTGGTGTAGATGGTAACTCCGAAGTCAAGTCCGACGGACTTAGATACTACAATGACAGAATTTGGGTTCCTTTACTTGGGAAATCTCCGTGAGCTCGTGATGGACGAGGCTCACAAGTCAAGGTATTCGGTGCACCCTGGATCGGATAAAATGTACCAAGATTTGAAGAGCTTGTATTGGTGGCCGAATATGAAAGCCGACATTGCGCGATATGTGGCTAAGTGTTTAACGTGCTCAAGAGTTAAGATCGAGTACCAAAAGCCTTCTGGATTATTACAGCAACCAAAGATCCCAGAATGGAAATGGGAGGATATCTCCATGGATTTCGTAACGGGATTACCTCATCGATCGAATCGACCGGATGCGATTTGGGTTATCATTGATCGACTAACCAAATCTGCACACTTTATTCCAATGAGGGAAAATGATAACATGGATAAGTTAACGAAGCTGTATATTGACCGAATTGTGGCACGTCATGGAGTGCCTAAGACTATTATCTCCGATCGAGATCCTCGATTTACTTCCCGACTGTGGCAATCTATGCAAGAAGCACTGGGAACCAGACTGGATATGAGTACAGCTTATCACCCGCAGACCGACGGTCAGACGGAACGAACTATTCAGACTTTAGAAGACATGCTCCGAGCTTGCGTTCTCGACTTCGGTAAAGAATGGGAGGCTCACCTTCCGTTGGTGGAGTTCTCCTACAACAACAGTTATCATACGAGCATTGGTGCAGCACCTTTTGAAGCTCTTTATGGCAGAAAATGCAGATCGCCCGTGTGTTGGGCCGAAACGGGTGAGAAGGGACTCACCGGACCGGAAATCATTCATGATACAACTGAACGGATCATTCAAATCAGAAAGCGGATAGCTGCAGCACGTGACAGACAAAAGAGCTATGCCGACAAACGCCGTAAACCTTTGAAGTTTGAAGTAGGCGACAAGGTACTATTGAAGGTATCCCCCTGGAAGGGAGTGATACGCTTCGGAAAGCGTGGAAAGCTGAATCCTCGCTATATCGGACCATTTGAAATCATTGGGGAAGTAGGCCCGGTGGCCTACCGATTAAAACTCCCTGCCGAACTCGATGGAGTTCACAACGTGTTTCACGTCTCTAACCTAAAGAAATGTCTGGCTGAAGACACTGAAATAATTCCTTTGGAGGAATTGGAAATTGATGAACATCTGAGATTTATTGAGCAACCGGTAGAAATCATGGGACGCGAGGAGAAAGCCCTCAAACGTAGCAAGATTCCGATCGTAAAGGTCCGATGGAACTCAAAGCGTGGACCTGAATATACTTGGGAACGAGAGGATCAAATGAAGAAAAAGTATCCTCACTTGTTCGAGCAAACGTCCACAGAAACTCAAGGTATGATTTAATTTTGGGGACCAAAATTCCTTTAACAGGAGGAGGATGTGGCGACCCTAAAACTTTTGCTTTCTTTCCCCAGCGACGACAGCTGAGGCTGCGGCCGCGAACGCTACAACGCAAGAATAATTTTCGGGACGAAAATTCCATTTACAAGGGGATGATGTGACATCCGAGAATTTCAAGGTTAACTTCCGTTAGACAATTCCGTTAGTTACGTTATAAGTGATAACTTAGTAACTAATGCTTAACTAGGCCGAATACGTCCACGTCCTTTGGTTGATCACCGAACCCGTCCATACGTGTTATGTGTTTATTCATTTTGTGGAATTATGTGCAATATGATTTAAATGCATGATTATTATTAAAAAGAATGACTATTTAATTATTTGTTAAATTATATGACGAATTGCTTAATTGTGTATTTAATAATAATCGAGAAATTATATGAGTAATCTAGTGATTAAGTGTATGCATACATGATTAATGATGGACTAATCATGGGCTAATGATTGACTAATCATTGGGGCCCAAATCCCAATGATAAGCCCACAAGCCTTTAGTATTTAAAGGGAATTATAAACCCTAATCCCATTTACATGCTCCATCACCACACACACACTCTCCTACTCTCACTCTCCCTCTCACGATTTCTGGACCAGCCCCAAGATACCACCAAGGATCAGCCATCATCTCTGATTAGTGAAGATCATCCATCGATCCAAGACCAACCGTGAGTCCCATGACCATTCCTTCTTGCTTTTCTTATGTGTTTTCTTCATAAAGCATGCCTAGATCTCTATGTAATCGTTAGATCTTCTGTAAGAATGCTTAGGAATGCTAGATCTATCATAAAAACTACAACTTTACGTGTGAAACTGATCCATAATAGAGATTCATGCTAGATTAGGTCATTTTGTGTAAAATGTGTTCTTGAAGATTTGATGATGAAAATGCATGTTTATGATGTTAAAAATGCTCCTGTGATGTTCCTAAATGATTATGTATGCTTGAAAACGAATTACATGAAGTATGGAGGCTGTTAGAAAGATTTTTAGTCAAATTTACGGGTTTTTTTAGCGACTAGGGAAACTGTGCCTTCATTAGGCGAAATTATCTAGCGAAACTATGTATATCTCCTTCCAGCGACACTATACAGCGAAACTATAGTGTCGCCGGGTAAACCAACCAGACCTGTCCGAACGAAACTACCAAGCGAAATTCCCTGAACGAAAGTTCAAACCAGTTTCGGGCGAAACTAGGCTAGCGAAACTGTGCCAACAGTTTCGAGCGAAACTAGCCTAGCGAAACTATGTCATCGGGTATTGCCTAGCGAAAGTACTGCCCGTGCACACAGCGAAACTGCCTAGCGAATCTATACTAGCGAAACTGTGACCAGACCTAAACCCAAACTTGTGCAATTTACTTGAACGTTATGCCATAACTTACATGATTATGCTATGATGAAACATGTTTGATTTCTGATTTATGTGAACCCTTGTTTATGATCAACCATCGGTGTCGTGTGTCGGTATGTCGAGTCGTAGTTCCAACGTGCTATGTTATGGGCCATAGTGACGTTAAGTTAAAGATTAGACACAAAACTAATACTTAAGACCTAAACGTGTTCATAGGTCTTCGTTAAGCAATACTTGGATTAATTAGCAAGTGTAGCCGAGCAACCTAAGGTGAGTTTCACAAACCCTTTAATTGTGAGCCCGTTTGGGTCACAACGAATATACTAAACGGAAAACAACGCTGACATTTTGAGGTATCGCCAAATGGGATATCTGTTATGGAAGTTGGAGTGTTTTATGGGAAGCACTCGCAACTGTCCATCCTTGGGATTTCAAATGAAATCCGCAATCCAACTATTCGATAACACTTGGGATTTCAAAGGAAATCCGGAACAACCATTTTGACACTTAAACTCTTTTTAGGATTTCAAATGAAATCCAGGATAAACGTTTTTAATATGACTAGTGTAGGTTAAAGTCTAAACCAAATGATATCACATGATTTCTAAGGATGCCTTGAAACTTAAAAGTCCTCAACAATTTAGTACCATTAGTTTGTGAAGCGAGGGGATGTTGGGTAGATCTACTGAGGGTTGACAACCCTGCTCCGCGGTGCACAAATGTGTAGCCAACCGGTTGGAGGCCGAACGGAGTACAATATCAACCTATTTTAGTTGTGGGTCCCACGAGGAACACAACTGGAGGCACAAACCATCGGCAAATGCCGAACTCTGTTACGTCAGCTTTGGTACGAACTTCCTTAGTGCATGGAAACCGGATTAGCTACCCGCGATATCGGTTGACCGCTTTAATCTTTTACTTAACTAGTGCATATTCGATAATTCAACACTTGGAAATTGTTTTGCAAAACTATTACTTATTTATACGTTGATACACACGCTTATGAGACCGGGCTGCTGCATGACATGCCCACTGTGAACTCACCAACCGTTAGGTTGACACTTGTGTGGTTTTCACTTTTGCAGATCGTTGAGGAGTATCCACTGGAGGTTGGCATGGCGCTTGAAGTTACTTAACTTTATTTTAAACTTAATTTGGGAATTAAGCAACTATTTATGTTCTGTAATTAAAGCACGTGGTTAGTGCTAAGATACTTATGTCTTTATTCCGCTGCGTACTATTAAGCTGTTTTTATTATGAACATTTGGATTTTACTCTGATTCGTTTAGTATTTGTAACTAATGGTTGTGGTCCTGGTTTGCTCGCACCCCTTAACGGTATAAACTCCGTTAGTGGTCATGTGGGGGTGTGACATAAGATCACTGATGATGCAGATATCCCTCCTCCACCTTCCTTCATATATGACCCAAATCCTATGCCTACTTCTGTTCCATCCCTTCTACAGTCACTAGCCATCATTCCATACAAACCTCCCTCCATCTCCAAGAAAGTAGCCGCCAAGCTTGCCAATCCAAAATATAGAACCGACAATTTTACACCCGTCATTCCTTTCAAAAAGAAGCCTCCTCATACTATGAACTTTTCTGATATCCTCCCACCTACCCCACCTTCTAGCCCAACTCCTGAAGCCAGTAAAACACCCTCACAAACCTCACTTCCTCCACTCACCATCAATGAACCCTCCACCACCATCACCAAACCTACTGAAGTCCAAACTGGCCCTTCTTCATCTGACAAAGGCAAGAAACCCATTGTGCCAGAATCTACTGTTGACTCTGATGAAGAAAGATCGGTCAGGAAAAGAAAACTGATGCATGCCAAGAGAAAAAGAAATCAAAGGCAAAAGAGAAAAGCTCCACCCATTAAAAGACAAATTGTGGGTTGGACAGTGGATGAAACCACATTTGATTTCACTTTTACTATGGCAAGCGGCATAACTCAAGTGGTAAACGTTCACAAGGCAACTTCTCAACTCACTCTGCTGCAAATGACGGACATCATACTAAAACTTAGAGAAATTATGAATCCTTCAAGAGCAGAGCACATGTTAAGGCTTGTCATTGAGCCAACTGTGCTGGAATGTGGAATGCTCTACAGAAGCAATTTAGATGATGACTCAGCAGAAGAAGAAGATGAAGTGCCTACCAGTGAAATAAAATTTATCATTTGGGAAGAGGAGGAGAAGCTCTTTTATGTTCATAGAGCTGATGGCACCTTTACAATTCATGAGTCCATTTCTGTTCAAGAATAATGGAGCGAAATGGACTGGGATTCAATTAAACACGTGAAGGTGACCAAAACAAACACCAAAGAGCTGTCTCAGAACCTTGATGCCAGCATAAGAACCACGGACAAGTAAAACAAGGTGAAGAAGATTTTTGGGTACAAGTCAATTTTGAAAAAGAACTTTGACTTAGAAGAATAATTTGACAGCATCAGCTTAGGGGGAGATTGTAAGGAACTTCAATTTTGAAGTTTTCCGGCTGAACTCCAGTTTTGACAATTCCGGCTGAAGTTGAAGCGGAACTACAACTTCAAGCGGAACAATAAGTTCAAGAGGAAAGAAGCAGTTTTGTCACTTAGTGAATATTCCGGGTGAACTCGATTATCCATCAGATAATGAGTTCAACCTGACTTTTCCTGAGATGTCTTTTCTGCAGTCCCATCCTGCAAAAGCTTCTCGTTTGCTTCTACATCTGCCCAAGCCGCTCTCCAAAAGTAGATTGTTGCTGTCAACACGCAAGTCATTTCAAATGTCGAAGTTTATTCTTTTGGTAGCTTAGATTTGACTTTGTAATGTACGATCTAGATTAGATCACATGAGATCAATGGCTGTGATTGATCTCATCTGCACTATATATAGCTTGTTATCTCTTAGTTTATACATTGTGGTTATCACTTCTGAGAAGAAAGCACAATCATCCAATGATGCTACCAAGCATTCTATTTACACGACTTCACCTGCTACACTTTATGATTCTTCTTCAAATCAGTATTATACAATGCATCCTGATGAATCTGCATTTTTGCGAAAATTGTACATGAAGAAGTGATTGGTTCTTATTCTAAAACAAGTTCATGTGAAACAGTAGTGGAAGATGATACTGAAGAAGTTACAAAAGAGCAAAAGGCAGAGTGTGTTAAGTGTCAAGTGTGTGTTGTTGCAAATGGAAAACTTGAATCTTTGTTGAGGGATAACAATTTAATAACCGAAGAACTCAAGTTGTGAAAGTTGATTTGGAGTGTACACAACAACGATATGTTGATTTAGAAAACATCAATGAGGTCTTATTGAAATAAAAGAATGAGTTGTTAGAAGCATGTGAAAAAGCTAAAGCTGACGCTAAAGAAGCTGCCTAAGACTTTGAAGCTTTGTTTGAGAAAAGTTATCCAGTTCAACAGAAATACGAAAAAGAAAATCATATTGACGTTGAGGCTGCTAAGAAAGTGATTAGTTTTCAAGAAGAACTTTCAAAACTTCGAGATGACAATGTTCTTTTTCGAGATAAGAACGAAATTTTAACAAAAGATATTGCTTATATTAAGAAGAAATGGGAAAAGGTTACTGAAGAATTATTGGAAGAGTGTGAGTTGAAAAGAAGACATAAATATGAATACAATGATCTCTCAGACCAATTTATTACTACTCAGAAAGAGTTGTTGGATGCTCAAGTAAAGATTTCAGAGTTGAAGGTTGAGATTCTTCATTTGCAAAAACAAGTGAAAAATTGCAATTTGTCTCTTACAGCTCTGAATTATATATACCAATAGGAGAAGAGCGAGGATAGTGTGAAAGAAGCAGATTTACACAAAGTCCCATGCACCGGTTGACATATCATATTTCTCATTTGCGCCGATTGAATCAAATTATGTGATTATTCAAAGTTTGCAACTCCAGATCCTATAAAGATAAAGAAATCCAAGTCTGGAAAGAAGACGTTTGAAGCTGGCAACGCTCCAGAGTTTGATTCCGGATCATCATTCTTGAACGATGAGAAGATCTTTGTTAAGGTTGAAATGTCTGCTAGTACTTCGTCTGAAGCAGAAGCTGATGAATCATTGATTGTTGAGAACAAGTTGAAGGACATCAAAGCTAAATTTACTAAAACCGCTAATGAAAAGAGCGTTTCCGGTTCTTAATCTAGGACATCCAAGGTTCAGGGTTACAAACATAAAGGATTGGGTTATGAAGTCAAGGAGATGTCGGTTCAGCAAACACAAAATAAAAAGAAAAAGGTTGATAAGTCTGATTCACATCAACAGCAACAACAAAAACAGAAGAAACAATGTGTTCAAATCAAAGAATGATCATTATTATTCTGGAGGTTCTTCAAATGGTTCATGTTATTCTCCACGATCTAATGGTTTCTTTGATTCATTAGGTTCTAATAATTCTTTTGGTTACCATGATGTGTTTATTCACAAGGAAGTAGAAAACCAAAGAATTTTTCTGATAACAAACAAATATTTGAAACAAATTTGCGTAGCAGTTCCCTTAATGTCTTTTGCAGGAAGTGTTACGCATGTCGTAAACTAGGGCATCTCGCTGCTCAGTGTTCGACGAATTCCAGCACTCATTCCTATGTGAACAAAACTGCTAAATATGTGAATGAAAAAGGTCAATTTTTTTTATGAACCACAGCCGACCATGTTCAAATCAACAAGTAAGCCGTCTTGGACAAAGACGCAAGTTGATAATTTTGTGGATTCATAGAAAAGTTTTCCATCGCCCATGATCTGGAAACCCAGTGTTGTTTCCAAGATCATCAAAGACCATGTTGAAGACACCGGGCGACCCGAGGCTCTTGACTCGGGTCGATCCCAAAACTGCTAATGTTTATCTGGTGTCTGCAGGTTTCTTCAAGATGACCTACCATGCGTGTGTTGCTGATAGTGAAGAGTCTGCATAATTTATTATTTCAACGCATTCTCATTCTCAAAAAGTATTTCAAAATAGATTTTTGATACAAATGTGTTTTTCAAAACTGAAACTGCAACGTGTCAGTGTTTGGTCGATCAATTTTCTTTTATTTTGGTCTTTGTTTTTACAAGTGGTAGTTGTACATATGTTTAGGTAGAGAAGATTGACAAAAGCCAAAAATAGTATCTTGTTTTGTTAAAATGAAAAATCCAAAAGTAGAGTTTTTCATTTTTGGGTTAGAAAAAAAGGAATGTTGAAAATATAAAAAACTACAAAAGATCAAAATTGAGAAATTGATCACTAGGATATGATGGTACATTTGCTAACGTTTCTGACTCGCAGATAGAGTAAGTGAAAAAACCATAAGATCATTGTTCGATGTGCTAGGTAGGCTCGGCAAATCAGAAAGTATTCAAATGAGATATACATTAAATCTGATGCTTGATGTCACACCCTATAAAATTTTGTGTCGGGATGTGAACCAGCGTTATCACAGTCAAGGTCAAGAACGTACTCTGGATGATTCAACAACTAGAGCCGTTTGGACTTTGTATGTTTGTTTGGAGTAAATTTGGAGTTTTCAAATCATTACGCAGCGGAATTTAAGTAATGAGTTACACGAATTGTTTTAAGTTTACAAAACATTAGTTTTCAAAAGATTTTTAAGACATGACATCGTCAGATGTTATGCCAAGAAAATCTCCAACGGCTACAACCATACTCCAGAATTTATTGAAAGTTCCTAAATGCAACAGTCATCATGCAGGCCCAGATAGAAAACAACAGTAACGTTAAGCACCTGAGAATTAACATAAGAAAACGGTCAACAAATAATTTCGTTGGTGAGTCACACAGGTTTAAAGTTGCTAGCTTTGAAAAGTATACAAAAGTTGTTATGAAAATTTGTTTATGCTATTCGTTGACAAAATCAGATAAGTGTGACGCCCACTCCCAGTCTTGGTTCCAGGAGGGGTCACGTGTCGGATTTACTCATGAACACATGGTACAACAGAGATAACTAAGCAGCGGAAATTAAAAACTTTTCATTTATATATATATCAAGTTACAACAGTAAGGAAGATAACAACATAATCTATAACTAGATCTTATCTATAGCTATGCCAGTCTACTACCGAGTCTTTCCTGATAGCTTGCCCATCTAATCTGCCCTTGCTAGAGCCCTTCCCTTGCTACTTTAAACATCACCGATACCTGACATACATGCTTTTAAAGGTCAGCTTACGCTGGTGAGTTCTAAGTATTTTAAAACTTTACCTTTCCTTGAAAGGTTTACCTCAAACATTTGGGCCTAACGACCCCTTCTTTATAAACATTTATCAGGTATAAAACATAACAGAGTTATACCAAAACATTTATCCTTTATCAGGTATAAGACGTAACAGAATTATACCAAAACATTTAACCATTCATTCTACTAAGCATTGTCTATTGGAACCACGTTAGTCCCTCGGGCAACCGTCGCCACCCGAATACCTTTTCTAAGTAAGCAGCCGTCGCTACCCCGGAGAACCGTCGTTCCCCGCTTCTAGTTGCACAACCACAGTCATCCTTTTTCACTAGACAATATCCGCTTAGATTAAAACCTTTTCAATCTTTTAAACATTTTCATTCTTTCCAAAAGTCCATTCAAATAACCCTTGTGTTTGGACTCATAACATTTTCAACACCAGTCCATTACCCGTATATAAAATAAGCGTTTCATAAATATGATGTTATGGGTCTTGTACAACAAGGCTAATAAGATCATATTTACCCGACACTTATTCACATACATAGGCTTAGACCAAACATTCACATTTTCCTTTTCTCAAAGCTTTATATAAAAGTTTTATCCTTTAGATTACCCGTTTATTATAACCTTCCCGAAAAGAGTAATAACAGATAATAATAACTTCAAAACAGTTATAGGTATTATAACTTTTCCACGTATGGGTATCAACACAAAATAAGTAAAGGCATCTCAAATACTTTTCAAGTAAACAGTTGGATATATATCATTGCATGTATATCAGGCCCGAAAATATTAAAACATTTAAAACATTTAAAAGTGGGCTCATAGAACTCACCTTATTCTCTTAAGCAGTTAATTCAGAGAAAGTCTCCGTAATGCCTTCCAATTAAACCTAATTGCGTATTGTACGGCGTTAACGCAAGGTTTAATATAATAAACACTTCCTATGTTTATTTTAATACTTCATTAACTTAATAATACTTAGTTATTAAGTTTATTCCTTTTAGAGGTCAAAATGACCAAAATGCCCTTTGGGCCGTTATCCTTTTCTTTCGTTAATAATATGAAGACACGCATTCCTATAAGTAAACGCTCACTCCGGGATCGCCCAGTGAGGGATGCCATTTCCCAGTTGGGATTTATGCGACACCCTCGCTTTTGCCAGAAATCCCAGTGTACAGGCGTCTACCCTTCCGGTCCGCGCGAACTTCTAAATATCCGATTAACTCAGTATTTGAAATACTTTATCATTTATCCACTTTAACTTTATATATACTTATTATATATATAAACATAGTTTCATGTCAAAAATCAAGTCTCCATAC
The DNA here is from genome assembly GCA_039602395.1 of Deinandra increscens subsp. villosa. Classification (NCBI taxonomy): domain Eukaryota; kingdom Viridiplantae; phylum Streptophyta; class Magnoliopsida; order Asterales; family Asteraceae; genus Deinandra; species Deinandra increscens. Next base: position 7,436,297 of record JBCNJP010000008.1, read on the forward strand.
CCTTCGGATTATTTTATATTAAGTAATCATATTACAAAACCCTAATTTCCCGTTATTCTCATTTCTTGATCAAAACTCATTTTTATTAAAAACCAACTTAGGGTATTATCTGTTATAACATTTTATAACATGCTTTAAAATTTCAAAGCTTAGTTCATTACCGTTTACTCGGGTTTCACAAAACAGTGTCTAGAAAACCCTAATTTCTCATTTCAACACTTACATATATATTAACATATTTTAAATATGTTTCATATATTAAATATTCTTTAACCCGATAATTACTTTATAATTATCGTTAACCTTTATATTAAATATATATGTTAAATATATATTTAATATATAAATCTTTTCTTTTAACCAATTTTATTTAAATAAAATTGATTAATAATTATATATATTTATTCGTCTTAAATATATATTTATATCATTTATCGCGTCTTATTATGATTTGATATAAACTTTAACTTAAAATATAATATTTGTAATAATAACAAATATTTAACGTGATTACCTCTTGACGGGTCGTGAAACGTGTCCAAAATAACCGAATAATAAAGTTTGTCCGATTTGGACAAATAAATAGTCCTTCCCGACTAGTTTTCTCGCCACGAGCATTTCCCCGTTGTCGGTTCGTCGTTTGGACCTCGTTACGCCACCGAAACGTTGACCGAAAGTGCAAACGGGTTAATTCGTCGTCTCGTTTTCTAGCTCGTATTACGACCTCCTACGATTGCCGTTGACAACCGCCAATCACCGCCGCCAATCTCCGTTATCCTGGGTGTTTTCTACTGTTGCCGTCTTCACTAGTCTTCAGCCGAGCGTCACCGAAAATCAACCGAAAGAGGGGACGGCGGTGTCGGGTTTTACCGGGTTTTAAACCCGTTTGCAACCACCACCATTAGCCGTTGAACACCTACTATCACCACCACCATCCATCCAGCGGTTCACCGCTACTACCGTCTCGCCACCGAACATCATCATCTTCATCATCTTTCATCGAGGGTTGCCGGAAAAACGAGAGTAGGAAGGAGGGCAGAGGTTCGCCGGTATTTGCGGCCCTGAGGCGTTGTTGCCGCTGGGTCTTCGCCGGTGTTCAAGGGTCGTCGGGGAGACAAGAAAGAGAGAGGGACGCCGGTGGAGCTGCTGGTGTTGGTTACGTCGCCGGAGGGGAGCTGGGTGTGGTGCTGTCGGACAGGGAAACGGGGGTGGAGGTGTGAGTTCCGCCGGATAAAGTCGAGATGGCGCCGGCAGAAGGTCGCCGGTCTTGATCGGCCGAACGAGGGGGAAGGGAGCGCTTCGAGGGTGACGGAAAAACGGGTAGGGGGTGGTGGAGCTGCTACGCAGCTTTCTTTCTCCTTTCTTTCTTTCTTTCCATTTTTGTATGTGTGTGTATGTTTGAATGTGATTTGAGTTGTGTACGTATGTATGCATATTTATATGCATAAAGGATCAATCAAATGAGTACACGTAAATTGTATGACTCATATTTTCTTTTGATGAATCACAAACGATTTCGACAGCTTAGAAGTTCAAAAGTAGGGAGCAAGTTACTATTTAGATATTTTGAATTAATATGGTATAACTTTTAACAAACGTGTATTGTACCTTGTATTCTATACCCGTTAAATATTTTAGTATTTTGTGGATGGATCATAAAATTTTCTAAACGTCTAAAATATTACGGGGATCTAATAAATACAATTATTATATTTATTTTTTTCGGTTATAACGTTAACCGTTGAATATTATTTTAACTATGCGATAAAAAGCACGTCTAATCAGCGTTGCGATCGTCGGCCGTTTCATAAACCGAATATGCTGTCTTGACTTAAATTCTTAATTATTATTATAATAATTATTTATATTTTGCCGAGGCGTTATAATCGTCTCGAACGGCTAACCGAATTGATTTCGGTTATTATCGCGTAACAACAACGGTTACCGATTTCATCGTTTTTCGTGTCGAATATCGCAAATTTATTTTATAATGATTATAAATCAAGTATTTAGCAATACCTGATATCTTAACTCCGTTTCGGTGTTACTTTAGTGGTGTTCGTGCCTAAATACGGTTTATTACAAACCGGACCCAAATCACTATTTTGTGTTTTCTCGCTTCATTATAACTCGGATTTGGGATCCGTCTGCGTCCACGGTCTTTATTTTTCGTTATCCACCATATTCTATAATTTCGCCTCTTGACGTTTCCTCGAATTCCGTGCCGAATATTCGTACCCGAATCGTGACGTTTCTCTATTCTACGTATATACATATATATATATATATATATATATATATATATATATTATATCACATACATTTCAGCTACTTAACAAATATAGCACACGTATATAATTTAGGTCATAAAATTTTGGGGTATTACAACTCTACCCCCCTTAAATAAGGTTTCGTCCTCGAAACTTGCTCAAACTGTGATTTAACTCACAATGAGATCATTATCTTTTCACCTTTCTTTCCTTTCCCGGATTTATCAGGAAACTTTTCGATGCATCTAATGCATATATATCATATGAACCATCTGGTTCCTGGGCTACGATTTTAACATCGTAACAAACTCTCTATGACAATCTATCATTTATCTCTATTACCTATAAGGTAATGCTTTAACTATTCTATTCACGAAGTCTTGTTCACAATTTTAAATGTGAACCACATTTCTATAACTGATGCTAGTACTCTTAGGAACGTATCCCTAGCGAACAGTCTAGCTAACGATTTGAGAGAATACGTTTCTCAAAACAAAGGAACTCTTACTCTTGTCAGTCACATACTATCTAGGTGGTGTCATAACTTTTTAGCTACATATACGGTAGCCTGATTATGATTCCCACCGGAATTTGCTTTGAATTTCCTAAAGTTGAAATTTATCGCGAAGCTTCTGTCATTCTGCTTTAACCTTCTACGTACGTTAAACATTCATCTGCATGTTTAAAAGATTTGAACTTCTTTTCTGGACATCAACAGTCCCTCAGTTATTCGTTAGTAAGTGATATGTATTCATGAATGCTACTGATTCGTTTTCCACAGTGGCCCGTAATATCTACCTGTACGAGACTAATTCTAGTGCCACTTCTGGTTGTACCTTAGGTGTATATATATAGGATGTACCAGCAGCGTATCCACCACACCCTGGATATAACTAGAGGCGTATTATTACTAGTCTGGTGTAGGGTGATATTACTATTCTAACCACAACAAAATCAGTATAATTCATGACTATCTATTACTTACTTAAATAACTAATTTGGACATTCTGCGTACAACCTCGTTGTTGTTTGCATCTCTTGAGTGTAAACACTACTGCTGTAATTTTCCCTCTTCACTAGGCCTAATTGGTAATGGTTTTACCGATGCCTAAGTTAATCCGTTCATTACTTCATTTCATGTCTGCTACTGATTAGGATTCCAAAAGAAATTGACATCTTCTTAGTCAACCTAATGGTGTTACATCCTTGGAACGTCTTAGCGGCTTCAGGTGTATTAGCATAGCCTCTCTCTTTTCCTGATCCTCAGTACTTCCTTCCAATGCTTCATGCATTCTTCATCATTCTTGAGAACTTTTAGAACGTCATTCATCAGCATGCTCATTCAAGTCAACACTACTAATCACTTGTAATGATTATTTTGCTTCCAAAAAGTCGTTCTCTTACAGTTTCATTCTTACTCCTTTAGCTGGTGCTAATCTGATCTCAGATCATGTTTGAGGAATCGTCTTGCTCCTTGTAGTTGTTTGAATAGCTTGTTGATTCTTAACAAAGGATATCTGCTTTTCACTGACAGCTTCTTCTTGCAGTCTACGCATATCCTTGGCTTCCATCCTTTGTCTTGAAATTGCTGGAGTATCCTAAGGTGATATATCTGGTCTAAAGAAATCTTCTGGCTTCTGTTGGAGATAACTGGTACGGTGTTTCTACTTCTGGCGTTGTTGCTTCTAATGTTGTTGTTGCTGGTGTTGTTGCTTCTAGCGTTGCTTTTGACGTTGCTTTTGATGTTGCTGCTTCTGGCGTTGCTTTCAGCGTCGAGTTGATTGTGGAACCCCATTTCTTGATCTGACGAGTTGCTAATTGGATTCACTGGTACGTTCTTCGGCTTCTTGGTTTTGCTTCTGAGTCAATGGCATACATCGAGTATGACTTACCTCTTGACCCATGTACTTACACGTTTTGTAATCTTTACTGCCAAGCCATTACGATCCTTGCATATGAAGTTGAGTCTTCCTCCCGTTACAGATGAGTTACGTGTAGCCTCTCACGAGTCAATTCATTCAACGTCTAAATTTATCTATCGCTATCTCTAGCTTTGACATTGATCTTAAGAAGAACATTTGTCAAATACTGATCATTTACTCGCATCGTTGTAATACATTGTGTGACAATTCCTAATATCGAATTTAAACCTCAAAGTTTGCCATTGCTGCTAATTTCGAATCGTCAGGCTCGTCTGCGCATCAACATTCGTCTTGAGGTCATTTATCTTGACGGCTTTGCATTTGTCCTAAGGAATACGTAATCTTAAGCTTTCTAAGGTAGCTTGACTACGGGATTCCTTGACAATGTTTTTCCTCTCCTTATGTTGGAATTCTTCTTCGTGTAGTTCATCCAATCATCGCGTGCCTTCATCCTGCCGTTTGAAGAAACAATATCCCTTAGGACGTAGGTTCTTCTTGGCCTATTCTGGGCCTCCATACTCCTAAGCTCGTGGATTCTCGATCCAGCTTGTGGTAACCTTCGTCATCTTTCTTTGAGTCATCCTTAATTTCAAACTGCTAGCTTCTGCTTTGAGCCTTCCGGCCTATCACTTATAGTGATGGTCTTTTGAAGGTAGCAACGTAGCTTGGAACGTCGTTTCCACTATTCTTGCCATAGCAACTTTCATTTCTCCTTTACCGTGACAACGTCTATTGCGTATACGATTTCCTTGCTTAAAGGCAACATTTAGGTTTGTCTACACCTCTTTTCATCTTCAACGGTTCCTGAGTTCTTCAATGTAATTCCTATGATGACGTTTCTCGCACATCTGGCATATCGGCCTTCTTTGTTCAGAAGCTCCCTTAGCCTTCTTGTGGAATTCCTCGTCATTGTCTTCAAGATCTGTTTCATCCTCGTACCGTTTCCGTTTACCTTTCATCGGGAGTCTATTTCTACCAGAAGCTTCCTCGGGACTAGCTCCACTAGCGGTCGCTTTATTGGACATTCTCCTTGTCAAAGCTTCCGGAAATTGATCGATAGCAACGTAACCTTCAATGCTTCTGCCACTATTTCTAACATAGCGGCTTTCATTTCTTTGCTGAAGGTACTCGTCTTTACTGACATCAGATTTCGTATCGGATGTCCTATTCATATTCCTATCATGACTATGATTTCTAATCTTCTGATCTTACGATCAAAATAGTCTGACACTTCAGAACTCATGTGACGTGAAGTCTCCAAATTTTGAATTCATGATAATTATATACGTGCACTTATATAATTATGATGCGTTCAAAACCCAGTTATTCTCATCACAGTCATCCCTGGTGTTCATACTATTCCTTTTATTCTTTACCGGAATTTTAAAACCGGTCCTTTAAAGCTACCTTTCTCTAGGCATTCTTTACAAGTTATTGACCACGTATCTTACTGTCAATTAACCTACCCCGCACTAGGCCACATAACACTTAGAACCTATGATATGTTCATTTGGGTAAAATACCAAATTGCAGTAGCTAATTGCAATCGGGTAGTTTCCGCACTTGCATACCCTAAGTCCTACCTCCTATGTTCCTGGTGCAACCTTTTTCCTATGGGCATGACTATCCTGACTGGCATTTACATTCCCTATCTTACCTTACTTTGTTTACCAAGAGTCCTAGTTTAAGTCTAGATACCGTGCTAGTATCTAAATCTCTTAAACCAAGGCTCTGATACCAACTTGTGACGCCCACTCCCAGTCTTTGTTCCAGGAGGGGTCACGTGTCGGATTTACTCATGAACACATGGTACAACAGATATAACTAAGCAGCGGAAATTAAAAACTTTTCATTTATATATATATCAAGTTACAACAGTAAGGAAGATAACAACATAATCTATAACTAGATCTTATCTATAGCTATGCCAGTCTACTACCGAGTCTTTCCTGATAGCTTGCCCATCTAATCTGCCCTTGCTAGAGCCCTTCCCTTGCTACTTTAAACATCACCGATACCTGACATACATGCTTTTAAAGGTCAGCTTACGCTGGTGAGTTCTAAGTATTTTAAAACTTTACCTTTCCTTGAAAGGTTTACCTCAAACATTTGGGCCTAACGACCCCTTCTTTATAAACATTTATCAGGTATAAAACATAACAGAGTTATACCAAAACATTTATCCTTTATCAGGTATAAGACGTAACAGAATTATACCAAAACATTTAACCATTCATTCTACTAAGCATTGTCTATTGGAACCACGTTAGTCCCTCGGGCAACCGTCGCCACCCGAATACCTTTTCTAAGTAAGCAGCCGTCGCTACCCCGGAGAACCGTCGTTCCCCGCTTCTAGTTGCACAACCACAGTCATCCTTTTTCACTAGACAATATCCGCTTAGATTAAAACCTTTTCAATCTTTTAAACATTTTCATTCTTTCCAAAAGTCCATTCAAATAACCCTTGTGTTTGGACTCATAACATTTTCAACACCAGTCCATTACCCGTATATAAAATAAGCGTTTCATAAATATGATGTTATGGGTCTTGTACAACAAGGCTAATAAGATCATATTTACCCGACACTTATTCACATACATAGGCTTAGACCAAACATTCACATTTTCCTTTTCTCAAAGCTTTATATAAAAGTTTTATCCTTTAGATTACCCGTTTATTATAACCTTCCCGAAAAGAGTAATAACAGATAATAATAACTTCAAAACAGTTATAGGTATTATAACTTTTCCACGTATGGGTATCAACACAAAATAAGTAAAGGCATCTCAAATACTTTTCAAGTAAACAGTTGGATATATATCATTGCATGTATATCAGGCCCGAAAATATTAAAACATTTAAAACATTTAAAAGTGGGCTCATAGAACTCACCTTATTCTCTTAAGCAGTTAATTCAGAGAAAGTCTCCGTAATGCCTTCCAATTAAACCTAATTGCGTATTGTACGGCGTTAACGCAAGGTTTAATATAATAAACACTTCCTATGTTTATTTTAATACTTCATTAACTTAATAATACTTAGTTATTAAGTTTATTCCTTTTAGAGGTCAAAATGACCAAAATGCCCTTTGGGCCGTTATCCTTTTCTTTCGTTAATAATATGAAGACACGCATTCCTATAAGTAAACGCTCACTCCGGGATCGCCCAGTGAGGGATGCCATTTCCCAGTTGGGATTTATGCGACACCCTCGCTTTTGCCAGAAATCCCAGTGTACAGGCGTCTACCCTTCCGGTCCGCGCGAACTTCTAAATATCCGATTAACTCAGTATTTGAAATACTTTATCATTTATCCACTTTAACTTTATATATACTTATTATATATATAAACATAGTTTCATGTCAAAAATCAAGTCTCCATACCCTTCGGATTATTTTATATTAAGTAATCATATTACAAAACCCTAATTTCCCGTTATTCTCATTTCTTGATCAAAACTCATTTTTATTAAAAACCAACTTAGGGTATTATCTGTTATAACATTTTATAACATGCTTTAAAATTTCAAAGCTTAGTTCATTACCGTTTACTCGGGTTTCACAAAACAGTGTCTAGAAAACCCTAATTTCTCATTTCAACACTTACATATATATTAACATATTTTAAATATGTTTCATATATTAAATATTCTTTAACCCGATAATTACTTTATAATTATCGTTAACCTTTATATTAAATATATATGTTAAATATATATTTAATATATAAATCTTTTCTTTTAACCAATTTTATTTAAATAAAATTGATTAATAATTATATATATTTATTCGTCTTAAATATATATTTATATCATTTATCGCGTCTTATTATGATTTGATATAAACTTTAACTTAAAATATAATATTTGTAATAATAACAAATATTTAACGTGATTACCTCTTGACGGGTCGTGAAACGTGTCCAAAATAACCGAATAATAAAGTTTGTCCGATTTGGACAAATAAATAGTCCTTCCCGACTAGTTTTTCGCCACGAGCATTTCCCCGTTGTCGGTTCGTCGTTTGGACCTCGTTACGCCACCGAAACGTTGACCGAAAGTGCAAACGGGTTAATTCGTCGTCTCGTTTTCTAGCTCGTATTACGACCTCCTACGATTGCCGTTGACAACCGCCAATCACCGCCGCCAATCTCCGTTATCCTGGGTGTTTTCTACTGTTGCCGTCTTCACTAGTCTTCAGCCGAGCGTCACCGAAAATCAACCGAAAGAGGGGACGGCGGTGTCGGGTTTTACCGGGTTTTAAACCCGTTTGCAACCACCACCATTAGCCGTTGAACACCTACTATCACCACCACCATCCATCCAGCGGTTCACCGCTACTACCGTCTCGCCACCGAACATCATCATCTTCATCATCTTTCATCGAGGGTCGCCGGAAAAACGAGAGTAGGAAGGAGGGCAGAGGTTCGCCGGTATTTGCGGCCCTGAGGCGTTGTTGCCGCTGGGTCTTCGCCGGTGTTCAAGGGTCGTCGGGGAGACAAGAAAGAGAGAGGGACGCCGGTGGAGCTGCTGGTGTTGGTTACGTCGCCGGAGGGGAGCTGGGTGTGGTGCTGTCGGACAGGGAAACGGGGGTGGAGGTGTGAGTTCCGCCGGATAAAGTCGAGATGGCGCCGGCAGAAGGTCGCCGGTCTTGATCGGCCGAACGAGGGGGAAGGGAGCGCTTCGAGGGTGACGGAAAAACGGGTAGGGGGTGGTGGAGCTGCTACGCAGCTTTCTTTCTCCTTTCTTTCTTTCTTTCCATTTTTGTATGTGTGTGTATGTTTGAATGTGATTTGAGTTGTGTACGTATGTATGCATATTTATATGCATAAAGGATCAATCAAATGAGTACACGTAAATTGTATGACTCATATTTTCTTTTGATGAATCACAAACGATTTCGACAGCTTAGAAGTTCAAAAGTAGGGAGCAAGTTACTATTTAGATATTTTGAATTAATATGGTATAACTTTTAACAAACGTGTATTGTACCTTGTATTCTATACCCGTTAAATATTTTAGTATTTTGTGGATGGATCATAAAATTTTCTAAACGTCTAAAATATTACGGGGATCTAATAAATACAATTATTATATTTATTTTTTTCTCGGTTATAACGTTAACCGTTGAATATTCATTTAACTATGCGATAAAAAGCACGTCTAATCAGCGTTGCGATCGTGGCCGTTTCATAAACCGAATATGCTGTCTTGACTTAAATTTTTAATTATTATTATAATAATTATTTATATTTTGCCGAGGCGTTATAATCGTCTCGAACGGCTAACCGAATTGATTTCGGTTATTATCGCGTAACAACAACGGTTACCGATTTCATCGTTTTTCGTGTCGAATATCGCAAATTTATTTTATAATGATTATAAATCAAGTATTTAGCAATACCTGATATCTTAACTCCGTTTCGGTGTTACTTTAGTGGTGTTCGTGCCTAAATACGGTTTATTACAAACCGGACCCAAATCACTATTTTGTGTTTTCTCGCTTCATTATAACTCGGATTTGGGATCCGTCTGCGTCCACGGTCTTTATTTTTCGTTATCCACCATATTCTATAATTTCGCCTCTTGACGTTTCCTCGAATTCCGTGCCGAATATTCGTACCCGAATCGTGACGTTTCTCTATTCTACGTATATACATACATATATATATATATATATATATATTATCACATGCATTTCAGCTACTTAACAAATATAGCACACGTATATAATTTAGGTCATAAAATTTTGGGGTATTACAATAAGACTTGTTGAAATGTTACCATATACCCTGAATTCCGAAACTGACTGATTACCCACTCTTGGCATCTTTGTCCAGCGGATACCGCAAAAGCAAGACATAACAATTTGTACTCTTTGACTAATAAAACGGAGTCGTGATTGGAGCGACTAAATCAGAGCAGGGGCGTTAACCCAATAGATCTATTCAAACGTTACCGTTTCATATGATAATTAATCGGATTTAGTTAATAGTGGGGTTTGGTTATAACATGAATAAACATGAAATAAAAGATGTGGACGGCCGAAAGGCACATGTAACAGATAGGTTAACAAAGTCTAATTGTCTAGCATGGTAAAAGTAATATGAATTCTCCCCCAAGTAATTGGAAACAGTTAAAGAGAAAAAGGGGCCGTGAAAACTCACATGTTTCAAATATTGTAGTCGGAAATGTGATCAACGGTAATGCAAGCCTAGATAATTATAAGACATGCAATAATAATAAGTAATTGGGTTGACGTCAATGTCACTCCAATTAGGTAAGTCAAGTCTTGACGTCATGGTAGCCTTATGATCAATTGATTTGAAATGTCAAAGTGAAAATGTCCATTTATGCATTTATTTGGAAAAATGTAAATATATATTTTAATTAAATAAAATATACAAAAATTCCCAAATAATATTTAAACATGGTAAATATTTATAGAATTAAATATTAAGTCAAAATGAGGGTTTTCATATGAAAATTGGTTAATTTGACTAATTGTTTGAAAACCGGGTGATTTCACGGTAACCACCGATTACACGATATTTATCCGTTTAAGTTAGAAATCAATCAAGTATAATAAAATATGATTACTTTCTGTCCAAAATGAGTAGATGATTATTTTGAGTGTCGGTTTGCATTAGTTTGCCGGTTATGTGGATTTTGTGCCGGTTTTGCCGTTTTGGTCCCGTTTGCCCGTTTAATGACACCATTAGGTTCCTAAATTCACCATATGTGTTTGCAAACATGTTTTTACCATTAAAATAAACCTATGAGTTCATTTGGACCAGATTTGGATTTTCTTACAAATAAATGTTTCCGGGCCCGTCGGGTGTCGGTTTTTGTCCCGGTTTGTGCCCAAATTCAAGTAATTTGTTAAGGGATCTTTTGGCCATGTTCTAAAGTCATTTCAATCATCAAAACTTACTGTTTAAAGGCCTTAACTTTCTGGTCAAAACGGATTTGTATTTAAGTGGGTTTTTCTAGTGTTTTTAAATGTACTTTTTGTTCATAAAAGCCCTTAGAGTGATTTTAAGCACAAGTAACCTTCCTAATGTTCAAAGTAATACATTTTGACTATGTCAAGAGTCTAAAAACGTGTCATAGGCATCAAGGGGTCCAAAAGTACAAGATCTGCACATAATACATGACATAAACAAAGCTAGTTTCTACGTAAACTTTCTAAACAAATGCTTGCAATATAGTCTAGCCAAACTAAGTTGTGGGCATAATATCACAAGTAAATACTAACATGAGTTTATAGTAACAAGTTTTCATGGTGAGACATGCAAGAAGATTAAAACTAGTAAACTTTTAGAAACAAAACTATGTTTAGACAACATGTGAAATCAAGACTTGATCATGGAGTGAAGTGAACATGAAATGGTAACAATAATACTAGTAGTAGTAGTATTTAGCTAAGAAAAGTTTAGGTGAAACCTCACTAGAAGAAGAAGAGGGCCGAAAATGAGGATGATGATGATGATCCTTGTCTTTCCTTTGCTCCTAGCTCCTTAGAATCTCCATGGAAAGTGTGGTTTAGCTTGAAAGTTTAGAGAGAGTAGAGAGAGAGAGGGTGGACGGTTGGGAAAGGGAGAGAGAGTGAGAGGATTTCTCTAAGTGTTATGTTGCAAATGGGGGTTAGGGTTGAAAGAGATGAATAAATATGAGAGTGTTAAGTGAATGGGGTTGTTTGGTTATTGGTTTAGGTGGTGGCGGTTCAAAGAAGAACCGAGAGAGAGAGAGATCCGAGAGAGGAGAAATGGTGAGAAAGTGAGGGTGTTTGGGTTTTAAAATGACAATTCTCTTGTGTTTTTATAAAAGGTTAAGTGTTGGTGTATATGTGCATGCGTGGAATCGAGAAAGAAGAAAGAAGGGGTCGGGTTCGGTTCCTTCTTGGGGCCGGCTCGATGGTGGTGCACAAGAGGAAGGAAACAAGCTAGCTTGGCCACTTAATGTGTGTGTACATGTTGGTTCATGGCTGCCACAAAATGGGGGGAAAAAGAAAAGGATTCAAGGAGGGAAAACATTGTCCATGGGGTAATAGAGTTGGCATGTCTTGAGACAACATCCCCCTATGTTGTCAAAGTGACTATAGGGTGCAAGGCTTTTGTCTAACTTTGATGTGAAGGGGTTCTTGGAGATCAACTAGAAGGTAACTAAGTAATTAGGAAAAGGTGGTGATGGTTTGGTTGAAAACCGGCAAGAGAAAGAAAAGGGTCACGGGTTCGAACCTGTGGCCGGTTGGGTCACGAGGGAAGGAGAAAAGAAGAGGAGGGAGGTCGCGGGTTCGAGCCGTGGGGGTGACCGGCTCGAAGGGAAAAAAGAAAAGGGGAAACAGAGGCGGGTCTTGGTTGTTTAAAACATTTATCACGTTGATAGAAAATGTTAAAACGACTCGATTTGGATTAAAAATACTCGAGGTTTAATAACATTGAAAAATTACGTTGCATGTGTATATATATGGCATGCATGTAAAAATATAATTGTCGTGAGTGTTAATGAAGTTAAATATAATGTTTTGGACGTAAAATAAATAAATGTTTACGTGAGGATTTGATCACAAGTCTTGATGACGATATCGGTGTCTAAACATGTATATATATATTATGTCATGTTTGATAATAATAATTCAATTCGTAAATATATACGTTGGAATTTTCTTGTGAGAAAATAGTTTTATGTATAAAATGCAAACGTTGGATACTCAAATGATTAATTAAAATCATTTGCATGAAGGTAAATAAAATAAAACGAAATCCCAAGATGATGGGATCATGAGCTATTATTTTATTACAATAGTGACAGAAATAGTTAATGTATCCGGTTGGTCGTCTTTTATTATTGAAGTTCCAGCGACCATTCCATGTAAAGGGTTATCGTGTTCAAGAATCGTCTGTGCACATGATTAAGGCTACGTCAAGACTACGAGTACGTTGCATGTAAAAGGGTAAAGTACAATATTTTTCACATTGCAAATAAATGGATACATAATACAGTTAGCACATAGGTATACACTATCGTTTAGGTTGACGAAAACTTACGGGGTGTCACATACTCCCCCAGTTGAGAGAATTTCGTCCCGAAATTCAACTGGACACTAGGGTTGGACAACGGCGGCTGGGAAAAGGTGCGGATACTTGGCGCGAAACTGATCTTCACGTTCCCAAGTGAACTCAAAACCACGTCGAGAGTTCCAACGAACTTTGACGAGAGGTATTCGACTACGCTTTAATTTCTTGACGGCGCGGTCTACAATCTCAGCAGGTTCTTCAACGAATTGTAGCGTTTCATCGAATTGGATTTCGTCGAGAGGCATAACGAGTGATTCATCGGCAAGGCACTTCTTCAGATTGCAAACATGGAAGACGTTGTGAACATTGCTAAGCTCGGGTGGCAATAGTAATCTGTACGCGACAGGTCCAATTGTTACAATGATTTCGAATGGTCCTATGTACCGGGGATTTAACTTACCACGCTTACCAAATCGAATCACGCCTTTCCATGGGGATACCTTTAGCATAACCTTGTCACCTTTCTCGAATGATAGAGGTTTTCGACGATTATCTGCATAGCTCTTTTAACGGTCGCGGGCGGCCTTCAGGCGGCTTCGGATTTGAGATATTCGTTCAGTTGTTTCGATTACAACTTCTGGGCCTGTCAGTTGGCTTTCACCAACTTCGAACCAACAGATTGGTGAACGACACTTCCTCCCATAGAGTGCCTCAAACGGTGTACACTGAATACTGGTGTGGTAGCTATTGTTGTACGAAAATTCACACAAGGGCAAATGATCGTCCCAATTGTTACCAAAGTCGATGACGCATGCACGGAGCATTTCTTCGAGGGTTTGAATCGTCCGCTCGCTTTGACCATCAGTTTGCGGGTGATAGGCCGTGCTCATGTCAAGTCGAGTGCCCATGGCTTTATTCAAAGTCTTCCAGAAGTGAGAAGTGAAGCGACCATCTCTGTCAGAGATAATGGAGATTGGGGCTCCGTGTCGCGAGAATATTTCCTTCATGTAAATCTTTGTTAGTCGATCCATGGAATCTTTCTCTTTGATAGGAAGAAAATGAGCGGATTTCGTCAGACGGTCGATGATAACCCAGATGGAATCGTTGCCGTTACGGCTCTTGGGTAATTTAGTGATAAAATCCATAGCGATACATTTCTATTTCCACTCAGGAATGATTGGTTGAACGAGTAGGCCGGAGGGTTTCTGATATTCGGCCTTAACCTTGGCACAGGTCAAACACTTACCGACATACTTGGCTATCTCGGTTTTCATGTTAGGCTACCAATACAACATACGCAGGTCGTGGTACATTTTATCGGCTCCGGGGTGGATGGAATATCGGGTCTTATGGGCTTCGTCAAGTACTAAGCATCTAAGTTCACCATACACTGGTATCCACAGTCGGTTCATGAAATATCGTATTCCGTCGCTCTTAGCTTCCAGTTGTTGCTCCATGCCACGGAGGCTTTCATTCTGAAGGTTTTCATCACGGAGAGCTTCAGTTTGTGCGGCCAGGACATGAGCGGTAAGGTTTGTATGAATGGTCAGGGCAAGGGATCGCACACGAAGGGGTTTAACACGCTCTTTCCTGCTTAGAGCATCAGTCACAACGTTTGCCTTTCCAGGATGGTACAGGATTTCACAGTCGTAATCACTGAGAAGTTCGATCCAACGACATTGTCGCATGTTCAACTCCTTCTGGTTTATGATGTGTTGGAGACTCTTGTGATCGGTAAAGATCTTGCATTCAGTGCCGTATAGGTAGTGTCTCCAAATCTTAAGGGCAAAGATGACAGCTCCAAGTTCCAAATCGTGAGTAGTGTAGTTCTTCTCGTGAACTTTTAACTGTCGGGACGCATAGGCGATAACCTTGTCACGTTGCATGAGTACGCAACCGAGACCTTGGTGAGAGGCGTCGCAGAAAACACAGAAATCGTTACTTCCTTCCGGTAAGGACAGTACGGGCGCGTTACAAAGCTTCTGTTTTAGCGTCTGGAAGGCTTGATCGGCTTTAGCGTCCCAAATGAATTTCTTATTTTTCTGGGTCAAGGCGGTTAACGGTTGAGCTATTTTGGAGAAGTTTTCGATAAATCGTCTATAGTAGCCGACGAGGCCAAGAAATTGTCGAATCTCCGAGGGGTTTGAAGGCGGACTCCAATTTCTGATGGCTTCAATTTTTGTGGGATCCACATGGATTCCGGCGGCGTTGATGACGTGTCCTAAGAAATGCACTTCTCGTAACCAGAATTCGCATTTGGAAAATTTAGCGTATAACTTCTCGTTCTTTAGTAGCTCGAGGATAAGTTTTAGATGTTCCTCGTGCTCATCCTTACTACGCGAGTAGATTAGGATGTCGTCGATGAAAACGATCACAAATTTGTCGAGATAAGGTTTACAAACACGATTCATAAGATCCATGAAAACAGCGCGTGCATTAGTCAAACGGAATGGCATAACGAGGAACTCGTAATGTCCATATCGTGTTCTGAAGGCAGTTTTGGTTACGTCCTCCTTACGAACCCTGAGTTGATGATATCCGGAACGTAGGTCTATCTTCGAATAGTAGCTTGATCCTTGCAACTGATCGAATAGGTCATCAATCCGGGGAAGTGGATATCGGTTCTTTACTGTAAGTTTATTCAACTCGCGGTAGTCGATACACATGCGGAAAGATCCATCCTTTTTCTTGACAAAAAGAACAGGAGCGCCCCAAGGGGAGAAACTTGGTCTTATAAAACCTTTGTCAAGTAGTTCTTGTAACTGATTTGGCAGTTCCTTCATTTCGGATGGGGCTAAGCGGTATGGAGCCTTTGCAAATGGTGCAGCTCCGGGCACAAGATCGATATGGAATTCCACTTGTCTTGCGGGAGGCAAGCCTGGAAGATCATCGGGGAAAACGTCAGGATAGTCTCATGCAACAGGCACATCGGCTAGCTTCTTTTCCTTGGGTTCCTTAGCGGTTATGTGGGCCAGGGGGGCAGGGTAGCCCTTGCGCATTAACTTCTGAGCTTTCATACAGGAAATGATGTCCAACTTAGTTCCACTACGATCTCCTTGGATTGTCAGAATTTCACCGTTTGAGAGGGGTATGTTGACCTTTTTCTCGTGAAAAATGATCTCCGCTCGGTTTTTAGTCAACCAGTCCATTCCAACAACTACGTCAAAACTTCCTAATTGAACAGGCAATAGGTCGATAGAAAAGAGATGACCGGATAGGTCCAACGAACAATTTGGGAAGATTTCATTGGTCCCAATTTACTTACCATTGGCTAGCTCAACTATATACTTAGTGTCCGATCTAGTCGGGGTGGCATTAAGAAAGTGTCTAAACTCACTAGCCATAAAGCTTTTGTTGGCACCGGTGTCAAATAGTACAGAAGTGTAATGATCATTGAGTAAGAACGTACCCCTTACTATGTGTGGGTCCTGACGAGCTTCAGCAGCGTTGAGGACAAAAGCTCGTCCCCGGGCAGGTTCACTTCCAGGTTTCTTGAGTTTTGGGCATTCGTTCCTAAAATGACCAGTACTACCACATTCGAAATAGGTACCTACGGGGTGCGTTTTGTTCGTTCGGTTGGGGCAGTCTCGGTAGATATGACCTTTTGCCTTGCAGTTCCTGCAGTAGATGTTGCTACAGTCCAAAGTGTGGTGCAAGTTACATTTTCCACACAGGGGCAGGTTCCCTGTGTACCCGGACTTTCTCGCATCAGGTGCGGGTGCGGTCACAGCATAAGCCTTCGCGGCTTCAGATGATTTTCCAGCAGAATCAGATGGTTTCCTCCCCTTTCCATGATAACCACGTCGGCGTTTGCGGTCAGATCTCTGATAACCAGAGGGAACGGGGGATGAGAGTACAACTTTGGGTTCAGCGGCCTGTCGGGCAAAAGACAAACCCTGACGATTTGCTTGGTATGTCAGATTGTGAGCCAAGCGAACAGCATCTTGAAGTATCACGGGGTTGGATGCCATGAAGCTTCCTTGGATGGCAGGTGAAAGACCCCAAACGTATCTTTCGATCTTCTTGTGAAGCGGGGTCACCATGGAAGAACATAGATGGGCTAACTCATGGAATCGTCGTGTGTAGGCGGCGATGTCAGAACCAGTCATAGCTAAATTCCAGAATTCGACTTCCAGTCTTTGCAGTTCTTCACGTGGGCAGTACTCATCTCGCATGAGCACTTTTAGTTCGTCCCATGACATTCCATAAGCCAGTTCTTGACCAAGAGATTCGGCGTGGGAATTCCACCAAGTGAGGACGCCTTCTCCGAAGACGCTAGTGGCGTACTTGACTTTGTAGTACTCCGGACAGTTGCACATGCGAAACACATATTCCGTTTTCTCGAACCAGCGAATCAAACCAACTGCTCCTTCGGTGCCCTTGAAATGCAGTGGTTTGCAGTTCATGAAGTCTTTGTACGAGCACTCTCGAACACCTGAAAATCATGTCAAAACCTTGAAAGCAATTCTTCGTAACTGCCATCTTATTCATTCGTTTGTAGAAGAAAGTCTTAGTCTTACCACCAGAGGATCCCGCTCGTCTCCCATTGGAGGCGGATGCACGGTCAGCTTCAGCGGCTGCAAGAGCGTCAGCTACGCGTTGATTGACAAGGGCCTCGACCGCGGCAGCATCCATGGAAGTGTGTAACTCTCTCTCTCTAGACTTCGTGTAATTCTCTTTGTGAATCAATAAAGCGAAGCTTTATTTACTTCTTGTTGCTTATACGTGTAAAACCATGGAGTGACGAATCGATTGCTAATCAAGTGATAACGAGATGAAACGAGATCAAAAGTAAATACAAATGATATTTGTATTGATGAAACCTTGAGAGCATACACACAGAAACACACACACAGAAATGTAGAATATGACTTGAAGTTCTCTATCAGTGCTAATGCTCTCAACACAAACTACCTATTTATAGGCAGCAGCTAACAAGCCAGCGTACCACATTGGTACGCCGTACCAACTGGTCCGGCGGACCATGAGGTACGCCCAGTTGCCTAACAAGACTCACACAGTTGCTCTCATTACATAGATACAATACACGACACATCGTGGCATAGGAATATGCTCTAACAAACTCCCCCTTAACGTGTAGTGTATCTAGTCTAACTAAATCTCTAGTCTTCAATCTTCAACATTGCTGGATCAGATCTTCAACTTGAAATCTTGTCAGAAACAGAGCTTGCATGGCTGGATCTCTACTTGAAACATCTTTGATCATCAAGATCCACTTGAGAATGATATAATAAACTCCCTCTTTACACCATGCTCGAGTCTTGACACACAGAACCTGCGACTTTAGAAGACAAAAAGTGCAGTTTTTGGTTTCTATACAAATTACCAAGCTTAATTTAATCTTGGAGCAAAACTTCTCTTTGAGAATCCAAGATATCCATTTTGTAACCTTTGATTTTGAATCAAGTGTTGATCGATCGAAGACAAATAACAAATAAAATCTTTTTGACTTTTTGAAACTTTATACTAAAACACACCAAAAATCTTTTTTAATTTTCAGAAATAGAATGTAAATGCAATACAAAATTAAACACTATTTTTGTCTTTTCCGAGAAAGATCACGACACGAGATCATATTAGACATAACGTATCTAGCACATTTCAATTTCGGCCCATATCAACATGCAAGACAAGATAATCGCAAATACAACATTTATGTTTATTTCAGCATGCACCAATCAATTTCTATCGCTTTCAGATATGCTTAAGGTAAAATTTTCATGCACTGATAACTCGACTTCCACTCTATCAGAAATACTAGCAAATCATCATGTTTATCATATGGAAGTAAATTTTCTTAGAGATATAATCATCCTTGATGAGTCATGCAAAAATAAAGCAGAACCCTAAACAAACAACAATCAGGTCGGCCTTGTAAGCACGCAGAGAAAGTCCGATTGTTTAGGAAAATAAGAAAATAGAAAATAAAGCAGAAATTGTATAATCCAACAACAATCAGGTCGGTACTCCCGTACACGCAGAGAAAGTCCGATGGATTATACGAAACACCAAAGAAAATAAAGCAGAACGTCAAACGAACACCAATCAGGTCGATCTTTCGATACGCAGAGAAAGGCCGATCGTTTGACAAAATAAAGAAAATCAAACAAGTTGAAATTTTTGCAAAATGAAAACATGCAATCATCAGGATATCTCTTTATTCTATTTTTGGAATCATCACACAGCATTCATCAAGAAGCAAATAACCAAAGATCATTAGGCAAGCTTTATGTTTATATCTTACTTGCAGATATCAGATTAGTCATGCACATTCACAGATTATGCAAGTACCTACAGCCTTTAGACTTAATCTATCCATGGCAGATAACATATATGCTGATGTACCATCATTTCTCGCTTTTGTCGGATCAATTTCTCAATTTTCCATTTTTTTTATATTTTCCAATTTCTCCCCCTAAAATTCAAACAAACACTATTTTTGAATTTTCAATTTTGCTCCCCCTAAAAATATATACAACTAAGAAAGAAAATTGATCGACCAAACACTGATACTTGGCAGGTTGTGAAAAGCACATTTTAAAACATTTCCTTTAAAAGATATCATTTGAAAATGCACTTTTGTTAAAAAAAAAAATCTTTACGAAAGATAATGCGTTGAAACGCTAACTTAAGCAAGGTCTTCACTATCAGCAACACACGCATGATAGGTCTTCTTAAAGAAACCTGCAGACACCAGATAAACATTAGTTGTTTGGGGATCGACCCGAGTCAACAGCCTCTGGTCGCCCGGTGTCTTCAACATGGTCGTTTACACCCGAGGAAACAACGCAGGGTTTCCAGATCTTGGGCAATTGAAGATTTTTCAATGATTCCACAAAATTTTTAACTTGCGTCTTTGCCCAAGATGACTTACTGGGTGATTTGAAACTGAATGATTGTGGTTCATCAAAAATGTGACCATTTAAATCCACATACTTAGCAGTTTTGTTCACATAAACATCAGTGCTCGCATTCGTAGGACATTGAGCAGCAAGATGCCCTGGTTGACGACATGCGTAACACTTTCTGTGAAAAACATTAAGGGAACTGCTACCCAAATTTGATTCAAAAAATTGTTTTTCATCAGAAAAATTTGGTTTTCTATTTCCCTGTTGACTGAACACCTTATGATAACCAAAAATATTTTCTGAATCAAACGAATCAAAGAAATCATCTGAAGAATCATACCTTGGAGGTGGACTTCGTGGAGAATAACCAGAACTATAAGAAGACCCTCCAGAATAATAATCAGCATTCTTTGATTTGAACACCTTTTGTGTCTTTTGCTTTGACTGATTCTTGTGACCTGAAACTTTCTCCTTAGCCTTCTCCTTTGGCTGCTTCTGTGGTAGTGTTGAAACTGGTTCTTCGTTAACAATATAACCCAAGCCTTTTTGTTTATACCCTGGAATTTTTGAAGAACTTGAAGAAGATTCTGGAACTTTTCGTTCTTTAGCCTCGCTATTGAACTTAGCTTTAATATCTTTCAAGTTGTTACTTTGAAGCAAATCTTTTTCTTCTTCATTAGCAAATGAAGGAACTGAAGCAACTGTCTCACAAACTTGTTCATCTTCCAAAAATTTTGAATTTGAAATAAACTTCGGAGCTTCACCCAACTTCTTCACCTTTTTCTCAGATTTATGTTTCTTTTTCTTTGCTGGCATTGCAAATTGAGAATAATCTTGCACTTCAGCTCTTGGATCAAATGACACAGATGGAGGATTTAAGATAACCACCGGAGCTGGAACAGAATGCAAGTCCTCTAATTTCACACTATCGTCACTCTTCTCCTGATTGTAAATGTAATTCAGTAAAGTAGGAGACATAGCTGAATTCTTTACTTGTTTTTGAAGAACAAGAATCTCAATTTTCAACTCAGAGATCTTGACTTGAGCATCCATCAATTCTTTTTGAATATCAATAAATTGATCTGACAACTCATTGTATTCTGACTTTAGTTGCCTTTTTGTATCACAAATTTCCATTAACTCAGCATGAACTTTTTCCCACTTCTTTGTGTAATAAGCAACATCTTTTGTTAAAATTCCATTCTTCTCACGAGCCTGAACATTTTCATCTCTAAGCTTTGAAAGTTCCTCTTTAAGTTCTATAACTCTATCTTGTAATTCAGAAATCACTGCTTTATGAACATTTTCAGCTGCAGTAACGTCATCAAAAGCCTTTTGAAGTTCAACATTAGATTTCAGAAGAGATTCCACTCTAGCTGTTGATTTCTCGAATAGATTATCAAAATCTCCAATAACATCCTTTGCTTCAGTTTCCCATTTTTCAGCACTTTGAACCAGTTCTGTATTGACTCTTTCTAGATCAGCACATCTTTGTTGTGAACATTCTAATTTAGCTTTAACAGCTTTGAGTTCTTCAGAGATCAAACCATTCTCTACTAGCAAAGATTCATATTTTTCTTGAAACTCTTTTGTCACTTCTGCAGTACCATCTTCCATAACTGTTTCATATGAACTTGTGTCTGAATCTGAATCATGTAATTCGTGACAAACAACTTCGGCAAGAAGTGCAGATTCATCAAGATACAATTTAACATATTGTTTTAGATCAGCGTTATACACCATGGCAGGTGATGTCTTGTAGATAGAATCTGTAGAACCATCTGCATTGAGAGTCGCAGTTAATGCTATCTGATTCTGTCTCTCTTCAATTATTGCTATATCTCTTTCCCAATCATATCCTTCAGCCGTGTATGAAGTCAAAAGCTTGTGATTTAGAATTGTTTGTTGAAGACGAGGATGCAGATACTTTTGAATTGTTACATTCACGAGCAAAATGTCCAACTTGTGAACATTTGAAACACTTAACTTTGGATTTATCCAATCCAAGTTTTCCTCCTGGAATAAAAGATTGTTTACCATGCTTCTTCATGTATCTCCTACCTCTTTCAACAATCATAGCAAATTGCCAATGTAAATCTAACTCGTTCAAATGATCATCATTCAACTCACCTAAGTCATTTGCAACCAAATCAACTTCTCCAAGTTTCCCAAAAATTGAACCATTTGACGATGATATAAATACAGATAACAATGAAGCTAGATCCTCAGATGCCTTATCAGGAATTGTAGACTTTGATGATCGGTTTGGACTTGTAAAAGTACAACCTGGAGAATCACCATAACTCTCAGTTTTTCCAGCAAGAAATGCAGTACTAGGACCTTCACTGTAAATGTTTGCCTTTTTAGCATTTATGGTAGAATCATTTTCACCACGATATGCAGCTGGATTCTGTACTTGTGCAGGCATGGATTTGTTGACATTCAACTCCATATCTCTGGCTTGTATCTGCTCAATCAAATTGATGAATGACAACCCTGAAAATTCTTTATCATGAGTAATCATCATTACATAATTCTCCCATTTTTCAGGTAATGCCTCTAGTATCTTCTCTTTTAGATCAGCTTCTTCCTTTTTGATGCCAACTAAAGCCATTTCACTTAATAAATGTGAAAACCTAGTGATAAGCTTTGAAATATTCTCATTTGGATAACGCTTGAAATTGTCGATCTCTTTTCTTAGAACCTTTTGTTTGCTTTTCTTGAATTGATCATTACCCTCACATCGTTTTTGAATTGCATCCCACAATTCTTTTGCAGAAGTATACGCAGAAAATTGATGTAATAAGTCGGAAGGTAATGCCATCGTTAAAGCACCATAAGCTTTTTGTTCTGCTTGATATGCCTTCTTTTGCTCACCAGTAAGACTTTGTTGCAAAACTGGCCTTCCATTTTGTCCTGTTGGATACTCATATAGATTATTGTAAGATATCCAAAAATCAACATCATTTGCACCAACATATGCATTGAATCGCTTCACTCAACTATGATAATCTTCCAATCTGAGTAATTTCGGAACTTTCTGACTTGTTCCTATTTCATTATCATAGTTAATGATAGCTTGCATCGTATTTTGAATCGCGGAAAACGCTTGAAAATCCGACATATTTTCCGAAATATGACGCTTCAAAATCTTCTAACTCAAAAACGGAGGCTTTCCAAGAGAATTTAGGGGCTCAAAACTGGACGGTACTGGCCATAGGCCGGTACAGATATAGATCTCGTCGATACGAACGTTTTGGCTGGTATTAGCTCCCGTAACTCTTTACGGTTCTCAAGTTACGTCAGTTTTAGTGAAGAACACTTTTCTGCGAGCGGACCAAAACACTTTCAACGGACCAGATTTGTATTTGCGGACCAAAAGCGGACCAGATCAACTTCAGCGGACCAAACTTGTACTAGCGGACCAGATTATACCTCAGCGGACCAGAGTATACCTGCGGATCAGATTGATCCGGCGGACCAGAATATACCTGCGGACCAAATGTGGTACGGCGGACCAAAACTGGTACGGCGGACCAGATTTTTCAGCGGATCACATTGGTACGCGATAACCGTCACGGACCAGCTGATGAAGATTGCCTAGCGGACCAGGCGGCGGACCAACTTGTTCATTGGGCGGACCAGTCGTTTTTCATGCAGATTTCGACTGATTTCGCAAATTTTGACAAATTGAACTTAAATTTGCTTCAACAGATGCGAAAACTTACCAGGAACACTGGAAAATCATTATTAACCTTGGAAACACCCGGAATTGGAAGAATTTGATGAGCAATGCTTCAAAACCCACTTTTTCTCTCTAAAAATCTCCAAAATCACAGAATATGATCAACAAATGGAACCAGATAGCTCTGATACCACTTGTAAAACCATGGAGCGACGGATTGATTGCTAATCAAGTGATAACGAGATGAAACGAGATCAAAAGTAAATACAAATGAGATTTGTATTGATGAAACCTTGAGAGCATACACACAGAAACACACACAGAAATGTAGAATATGACTTGAAGTTCTCTATCAGTGCTAATGCTCTCAACACAAACTACCTATTTATAGGCAGCAGCTAACAAGCCAGCGTACCACATTGGTACGCCGTACCAACTGGTCCGGCGGACCATGAGGTACGCCCAGTTGCCTAACAAGACTCGCACAGTTGCTCTCATTACATAGATACAATACACGAGACACATCGTGGCATAGGAATATGCTCTAACAATACGATTACCGAATCATGCAGTAGTAAGATCGTTCAGTGGTTTTACAACAAAAATAGAGAGTGACAACTAAAAATAGTTGGTGAGTAAACATAGGGTTAGAATATATAATAGTTTGAAAGTGATTCACATGTCAAATGTAGATTCGGCCATGAATGAATGAACCAATGCATATGTGTAATCAAACATTTGATGACTAGCGTCCTTAACCCGAAGGTTAAGCCGTGAGTGTCCTTAACTCGAAAGTTAAGTCGTGTGCATCCTTGGCTCGAAAGTCAAGTCGTATGATTGAATAGGTTTCAATCACCCAAATGCCAAACCGGTCAAATTCAGGTGGGTTGTCAACCAATAGATCTATTATTGTTATCGTAGGCTTGTATGTTAATGATTACACTGATGAATGATGAATGATGAATAAAACACAATAGTTTGACATATAGCATGTGATCACACATAGACAAATAATGAAATGGCGTGGTTTGTAAAATGAATAAAGAATTGATGTTTGGATGTGTGAACTCACAACACGAATCACCATTTAGAATAAATCACCATTCTAATGATAACACCATTCTAATACCACAATGCAAATCACCATTTGAATGAACCACCATTCGTATGATAATGAGAATTGGATATTGAAATTTATATTTTTTCATAGGATACATGTTACACCCCAAAATAGTAAAAGAGATGAGATATGAATACTCATTACTCGAATCATCATTTAAAGGAATCACCCTTCTAATAATAACAAGAATTGATATCGCATAATATCCACAGTACTAAAAGGGTGTATGAGTACTCACCTGAAGCGGTGAGTGAGATAAGAAGATAGTCCAAGTGATATGAACACGACATATCCGTGTTCTAAATTATATAAAGACACCTTAAGTCTTAGTGATATGGGACGAATGTCTAAGTCACCCACTTAGACTAGTTGATTCTTGTTTAAAAGTGTTAACCCATTGACCGTTGGTGATATATACTGGTTTTTGATTTAGTGTATCATTTAGAGAATTTGGACAGCTTATGAGCTGTGACTTTAAGTGCGTTTTTAAAATATCAAACTTTATCTAAAAATTAATAAACTTCACAGATTGTTAGTTTAGAGTATCTCGAATAATTTTTGTTTAGAATGTCTTTTAAGAAAGTGTTAAGAGATAGCTCGAAACAGCCTCAAAAAACAGAAGATGCAGAAACGCGCACCATTTTCGTAGGGACTGTTGTGAGCTGCTCAGTTTGAATTAGAAATCAAACTATATATTGTTGGAAAGCTAACTCGGCGAACTTAATCGTGGAGTCTGAGTGTATTAAATTTGAGTTCGAAATGACCAAGATATGGCCGGTTTTAAGTCTAACAACGAATCTATGATTTTACAGAATTTAAAGTTGAGTAATTTTCTTTTAAAGGTAATTATCTAACAAGCCTTTTTAATGGGTGTTCTTAGGTATAAACAAGAACGAGTACTTAAGGAATATAAATATGATGTTTTTCTCACAGTAAGCAAGCAAGGAGAAGGTAGTAAAGATGACGGTTGATCTTTGATCCAAACTTGAAGCCTCGGAGAGTTCTTGAGCTTATCGGACAGAAAATTGGGTCAACTTTCGGAGAAGATTCTGAGTGATTTAAGAACCCAAATGTAGAAGCATATTCCTATGCTAACGTTGTGTCTCGTGTATTGTATCTAAACAAGAGCGTCTGTGTGAGTTAGTGGCTTCATGCTAAGGTGGCCGGACCAAATGGTCCGCAGGCCATTTGGTATGGGCGTACCATTTGGTACGCTAGTGGTCCGCCAGCAGCATGTTAGTGACTATAAATAGTTCGTGTTAGAGAGAGCTAGTAAGAACTTCTGTCATTCTCTACATCTTAACTGTGTAAAATTGAGTGTGTTTCTCTCTCTACATTGTAAGTCTTTGTGAATCAATAAAGCAAAGCTTTATTTACCTTCTTGTTGCTATCCGATTACCGGGTTACAATCGTTGTGGTTTGGGTAGTGAAGGTAAGAAGGTTGCAAAGAATGTCAAGAAAAATATGCCCAAGAAAGCTCTAAAAGTAAAGAAAGACACAAGCTTGGAACAAATTTATTATTTGGCTCAAGTCTTCATGTCAACAACGGAAAAGGGGTTCGGAGGAAAGATCCAAAAGAAGGCTTCATCTACAAGATCTTCTGGTGAAGTTCAAACAGTGAAAGTTTCATCATCATCTGGATCAAATTCCACACCTCGGAGCCCTACATCAAAATGGGTACATTCTAACCGATTTCAAATTTTTGATGATACTTCTGATGTTTTTGAGCCCTTTGAGAGGTGTTCATCAGTTCAGGACAAATCACATTCTCAAAGATCTTATCGTTTGTGCTATCAGTGTCGCCGAAAGGGACACATTGCAAAGGATTGTCCTGAAACTGGTAAAAGATCATTTTCAAACAAATCTGCTACATTTATCGATGAATCAGGCAGAATTTTTACTGAGTCAACACCATTCAAATCAAAATCTAAAACGAAACAATTTTTCAAATTTGATTCGAGTGTTGGTGGTTCATCATGTGATGATGACTCAGTTAAAAATGAAAAAACAAAAATGCAGTGGCGACCTAAGATGGTCAGCAAGGCTGCAAATGATTTTGTGGAAGACACTGGTCGACCAGAAGCTGTGTGCTTCGGGTCCTTTGAATACTAATCATTTAAACCAGTGTGCAGGTTTCTTCAAGAAGACCTATTGGTGATTGTGAAGTTCAAGTTTCAAGCAGTTACTGATAGTGGAGTTTCCTGCTTAACTTAAATTGAATGATTCATTTTTCAAAATTGAAAGATTTTCTAAAAGCTTAACCTGAAAAGGTATCAGTATCGATTGGTCAATTTTCTTTCTTTAATGCATTTTGTTTGTAGTTTAGGGGGAGAAATTGAAAAACTAAAAATAGTGTGGTTGTGTTTTTGTTAAAATGAAAATTCAAAAATAGAGTTTTCATTTTAAGGGGGAGAAAATGGAAAAATACAAAAACATTGAAAAATGGAAAAATACAAAAACATTGAAAAATGAGAAATTGTATCCGACATGATTGGGAAATGATGGTACATTGGCTTACGTGTCTGGCTCATGGATAAAATAGATGAAAAAGTCATAAGATCATTGTTCGATGTGCTTGGTAGGCTCGACATTAAATCAGAAAGTATTCAGATGTGATAAACACATTAAATATTAATGCTTGACCAAGTGGACAACATCTTGATGCATATCTCATGATATCAAAAAAAGATATGTGAAAAAGAAAATGAGAAGTCACTGTGTATACATGTGTTCATTTTGCAAAGATTTAAACTTGTTTGATTTTCTTTATTTTGTCAAACGATCGGACTTTCTCTGCGTGTCGAAAGACCGACCTAATCGTTGTTCGTTTGACGTTCTGCTTTATTTTCTTTGGTGTATCGTATAACTCATCGGACTTTCTCTGCGTGTACGGGAGTACCGACCTGATTGTTGTTGGGTTATACAATTTCAACTTGTTTTTATTTTCTTATTTTGTTAAATCCGAGGCCTTATCTGCGTATCAAAAGATCGACCTTAAGGTAGACGATTTAACGTTCTTATTTCTTTTTGCATGGAACACAGTTGACTGAATCATGATTACAATCATTATGTGATTAAATCACAAATGAAATCACAAAGTGTGATATAAAAAGCAAAAACATATCTGAGTATGTCTGATAGTGTGAGGTACACTGGTCAATGCAAACCTAATCAATTCAATAACATATCCAGATGTTATGAGTATTATTGTGCCTGAGTTTAAGATGGACAAATTATACCAGTAATCGACATGACTTGTGTGCTGAAATAATTGAAATTGAAATGTAGTTCAGCATGTTATGACCAATATGATCCCAAGTTGTGATCTTTCTCGCAAAATACAAAAATAGTGTGTGATTCAGTATTTCATTTATGTATTGCATTTATGTTTCATACCTGAAAAATCCAAAAAGATTTTAGGTGTGTTTTAATATAAAGTTTCAAAAAGCCAAAAAGATTTTGTTTCTTATTTGTTTTTGACCGATCGATTCTTGATACAAAATTTAAAAATTCAAAACTATATCTTGGATTCTCGAAGAGAAGTTTTGCGCCAAGATTAAATTAATTTTCAAAAGAAAAAGAAAGCCGCGTTTCTGTCTTCTGAAACTGCAGGTTAGTCTGTGTAATATGACTCAAGCATGGTGAAAGGGGGAGTATGTAATATCTTTCACAAGTGGATCTTGAAGTTCAAAGATTTTTCAAGATTGATCCAGCCATGCAAGCTCTAATTCTGACAAGATTTCAAGTTGAAGATCAGACGCAGAAATGCTAAAGACTGAAGACTGAAGTTTTGTTAGATAGATAGATAGCTAGATACATTACACGTTAAGGGGGAGTCTGTAGAAGCATATTCCTATGCTGACGTTGTGTCTCGTGTATTGTATCTAAACAAGAGCGTCTGTGTGAGTTAGTGGCTTCATGCTAAGGTGGCCGGACCAAATGGTCCGCAGGCCATTTGGTATGGGCGTACCATTTGGTACGCTAGTGGTCCGCCAGCAGCATGTTAGTGACTATAAATAGTTCGTGTTAGAGAGAGCTAGTAAGAACTTCTATCATTCTCTACATCTTAACTGTGTAAAATTGAGTGTGTTTCTCTCTCTACATTGTAAGTCTTTGTGAATCAATAAAGCAAAGCTTTATTTACCTTCTTGTTGCTATCCGATTACCGAATCATGCAGTAGTAAGATCATATAGTGTTTCTACACCAAATGATACAAAATTTAAGTCTAAAATGAAATACATTGAAAGAGGAAGAGATAGGATAAAGAATCAGCTCAAACCGATCTAATTTGGTACCTCAAATGTGCCACAGAAAACAAGGTCGCACAGCAGCGAACTTGTGGAGCAGTCATCGTTCAAAGTTGTCTAGAGGGCTGAGTTTTTATTGAAATTGAGTGAGGTCAGTTGGAATTTTATAGGACTCAAAGGGGAAGATTTCTAGAACTTGAATGGAAGGATTTGGATGATTTATGAGGGAGATATGGGTTGCAGAAGTGGGCTTAACGAATCTGGTAAAAAGTGTGAGAAAAACTAATATTTAGCTTTGGTATTTATACAAGAAAATTTAGTCTTTGATGACTAATTTTAGTCATGTGCGTTTTCTATTTGAGAACTAATTTTAGTCATGTGTGTGATCTATTTGAGAACTAATTTTAGTCATGTGTGTGGTCTATTTGATATCATATATACGAGAGATAGAGAAATAAAATAAGGAGTTCCAATTTGCTATGCTTTACTAGTAAAAGATCATGTTTGTAGTGAGATTACAACTAATGGGAATTGAACATTTATATTTCAACCTCAACTGGAACGAAGTCCGCCTGAACCATTCCACTTGGAATTCAGCCGGTACGACATCCGGCTGACCTCGGTTTCGCCCGGACCACGCGGGTCCGCTTGAACTTCAGTTGGATCAATGTTCCGCGAGAATAATAATGATATGAGTCACAAATTTATAAAAGAGTATAATGTTATAAAACTTAACTTTTATAAACTCTATTTACTGTTCCATCATTAATGTATAGTTTTTTAGAGTTATCAAATAATATCACCGTTAGTCACGTGTTGGGTTGACTCGGGTATGACTTTAGTAGGGATAATAGAAACGGGTGGGGTTACAAATATGGTAAATAGGTGGATGTCACAAAAAGTTTCTAAAAGTCAAAAAAAAAATTTGTTTTCGATCGATCGACACTTGATACAAAAACAAAATGTCAAAATCAATATCTTGGATTCTCAAAGAGAAGTTTTGCGCCAAGATTACTTTAATTTTGGTAAATCAAAAGGAAAAACCGTACTTTTGTCTTCTAAAGTTGCAGGTTCTGTGTGTCAAGACTCAAGCATGGTGAAAAGAGGAGTTATTGAAGTATCTTTCACAAGTGGATCTTGAAGTTTAAAGATTGTTTAAGTCTTGATCCAGCTATGCAAGCTCTATTTCTGAGAAGATTTCAAGTTGAAGATCGGATGCAGTAATGCTGAAGATTAAAGACTCGAGATTTAGTTAGAATAGATACACTACACGTTAAGGGGGAGTTTGTTAGAGCATATTTCTATGCTAGAGTGTGTCTCGTGTATTGTATCTATGTGAGAGCGTATGTGTGAGTCATAGGACAACGTACCATAGTCCTAACCAAATGGTATGCTGGCCAACGTACCAAATGGTACGTTGTATGGTACGCTGGGTAGTTAGTGTCATCTATA
>JBCNJP010000008.1:7467380-7483279 GCA_039602395.1 Deinandra increscens subsp. villosa
TCAATCGCCCAAGATCTGGAAACCCTGCGTTGTTTCCTCGGGTGTAAACGACCATGTTGAAGACACCGGGCGACCCGAGGCTGTTGACTCGGGTCGATCCCCAAAAAACTAATGTTTATCTGGTGTCTGCATGTTTCTTCAAGAAGACCTATCATGCGTGTGTTGCTGATAGTGAAGAACTTGCTTAAGTTATGAAAAACCGTTTAAGGATCGATTCTATGGTAGATAATAACGAGACGGAAGTTTTGTCATATATTGTGTTGAAAGGTTACATAAACCGAAGGAGTATACAAACAATTTAGCTCCGGGGGAGGTCGGACAGAACCTCCCCTCTCAACACATTGATCGGAAAAGACACTGGACAAAAGCTTACAATGAAATACAAAGACTTCACTATTTATACTATTTCATTCTGGGCCGAACCTGGAACCTCCGAACCTGGAGTTCGGCCAAGGTTCGGAGCCTCCGAACCTTGAGTTCGGCCGAGGTTCGGACCCCAGACTTTGTCCACTCTCAAATCAGTCTGTTCGTCAATTCGAACAGTAACGGCCACACAAGGTTCATGCATCAACAAATTCCCCCTTGGACGTTACTGTCGAATCCAGACATTGATCTTCTAGCAATCTTCAGTCAGCTTGCTGCAGACATCTCTATCTTTAGCAAACTCCCCTTGACCGAATCATCAGGTATGCAGGACACAATTCGAATCTTGTACAATCTCCACAACCAATAAAATTCCCCCTAGCTTCAAGCACAACCATCCAATTGGAACCGGCATGTATGATAATGGTTCACTTCATAAGTTGCATCCCGAAATTGTAAAGACACACGAACATCACTGCATCTTGATAATAATCTTCAATCTTCACCGAATTGTAACACATTCTGATCTTTATGAAAACAGACACGATCA
This sequence comes from Deinandra increscens subsp. villosa, assembly GCA_039602395.1. Classification (NCBI taxonomy): domain Eukaryota; kingdom Viridiplantae; phylum Streptophyta; class Magnoliopsida; order Asterales; family Asteraceae; genus Deinandra; species Deinandra increscens. The sequence continues at coordinate 7,468,294 of JBCNJP010000008.1, forward strand.
GCATCTTCAATCACGGAAATTCCCCCTCAGCATCAAATCCATCCCAATATATTACTCCGGTAAACGTATATCTCGTTGCAGACTGGAATCTGACCAAGTCTTTCGACAACTCAAGAAAGTATCGGGCATATGACAGAAAGTTCCAAACCATAATTGAAAACTTTGACATATCGGTTCGCACGAACATCAGAATATACCACATTTCCATGAAGATCAAAAACCACCATCATCCCTGAACTGATTGCTTTTGAATATTCACTTTTTCAATTATGAAACTTTGAAAGTTTTTAGGGTCCCCAATTTCCCCCTAAACAAGTGACATATTCAAATCTTCAATTTCTTATGATTCCAACCCCGCATTCTTGTAGTGGAATGATAAACTCAAGTGGCCCGCAATGGAATCTTTAATCTCATTTAATCTTCAGTTTGTGTGGAATGATAATCTCCGACAAACGTTCCCAAGTAATCATAACCATGTCTCCGAATCTCTGTCCATCAACAGAAACACGTATTCTTGAATCTCTGTCCATCATCAAGAACCATGACTACCCACAAACACATTTCTTTGAAATTCGATCACTAGCTCGTAACAAATATCATGATCTGGATTATCTTCAAACATAACACCCCACAACTACCGAATCAAGGGTAAACTCGATAGCTGATCCGCTTCTTTGAAATTCCCACCTAACGGGGGTTCGGGGGCAGCGCCCCTGAGAAGCGGGGTCCAAGGGGCGGCAGCCCCTGGCGGGGTCCAAGGGGCAGAGCTCGTCCGAACTTTGTCCGATCTACCTCCGAACCCGATCCTCCGAACCCTCTCCGAAACTAACCTTCGGACCTTGTCCGAACCTGACCTTCGGAGCCATCTCCGAACCTGACCTTCGGACCCTCCGAACCTGGAGTTCGGAGCGGTTATTCCGAGCGTACTCCGAACCTGGAGTTCGGAGCGGTTACACCGAACGTGGAGTTCGGCCGAACGCGGAAAAACGCACTAGATTCAGAATTTAATCGAATTTGAACAACCAGATGCTTCTGTTAGGTAAAAACATGACTCAGGAAGACTCGATTGATTAAAAACCAAACAGAAACACTTCCAATCACCCCTAACCGAAGGTTTAACGTCTCAAAATGAAGAAAAACAATAGATTTCCACCATAGAAAGAGCCAACAGCTCTGATACCAACTGAAAAACCGTTTAAGGATCGATTCTATGGTAGATAATAACGAGACGGAAGTTTTGTCATATATTGTGTTGAAAGGTTACATAAACCGAAGGAGTATACAAACAATTTAGCTCCGGGGGAGGTCGGACAGAACCTCCCCTCTCAACACATTGATCGGAAAAGACACTGGACAAAAGCTTACAATGAAATACAAAGACTTCACTATTTATACTATTTCATTCTGGGCCGAACCTGGAACCTCCGAACCTGGAGTTCGGCCAAGGTTCGGAGCCTCCGAACCTTGAGTTCGGCCGAGGTTCGGACCCCAGACTTTGTCCACTCTCAAATCAGTCTGTTCGTCAATTCGAACAGTAACGGCCACACAAGGTTCATGCATCAACAAATTCCCCCTTGGACGTTACTGTCGAATCCAGACATTGATCTTCTAGCAATCTTCAGTCAGCTTGCTGCAGACATCTCTATCTTTAGCAAACTCCCCTTGACCGAATCATCAGGTATGCAGGACACAATTCGAATCTTGTACAATCTCCACAACCAATAAAATTCCCCCTAGCTTCAAGCACAACCATCCAATTGGAACCGGCATGTATGATAATGGTTCACTTCATAAGTTGCATCCCGAAATTGTAAAGACACACGAACATCACTGCATCTTGATAATAATCTTCAATCTTCACCGAATTGTAACACATTCTGATCTTTATGAAAACAGACACGATCAGCATCTTCAATCACGGAAATTCCCCCTCAGCATCAAATCCATCCCAATATATTACTCCGGTAAACGTATATCTCGTTGCAGACTGGAATCTGACCAAGTCTTTCGACAACTCAAGAAAGTATCGGGCATATGACAGAAAGTTCCAAACCATAATTGAAAACTTTGACATATCGGTTCGCACGAACATCAGAATATACCACATTTCCATGAAGATCAAAAACCACCATCATCCCTGAACTGATTGCTTTTGAATATTCACTTTTTCAATTATGAAACTTTGAAAGTTTTTAGGGTCCCCAATTTCCCCCTAAACAAGTGACATATTCAAATCTTCAATTTCTTATGATTCCAACCCCGCATTCTTGTAGTGGAATGATAAACTCAAGTGGCCCGCAATGGAATCTTTAATCTCATTTAATCTTCAGTTTGTGTGGAATGATAATCTCCGACAAACGTTCCCAAGTAATCATAACCATGTCTCCGAATCTCTGTCCATCAACAGAAACACGTATTCTTGAATCTCTGTCCATCATCAAGAACCATGACTACCCACAAACACATTTCTTTGAAATTCGATCACTAGCTCGTAACAAATATCATGATCTGGATTATCTTCAAACATAACACCCCACAACTACCGAATCAAGGGTAAACTCGATAGCTGATCCGCTTCTTTGAAATTCCCACCTAACGGGGGTTCGGGGGCAGCGCCCCTGAGAAGCGGGGTCCAAGGGGCGGCAGCCCCTGGCGGGGTCCAAGGGGCAGAGCTCGTCCGAACTTTGTCCGATCTACCTCCGAACCCGATCCTCCGAACCCTCTCCGAAACTAACCTTCGGACCTTGTCCGAACCTGACCTTCGGAGCCATCTCCGAACCTGACCTTCGGACCCTCCGAACCTGGAGTTCGGAGCGGTTATTCCGAGCGTACTCCGAACCTGGAGTTCGGAGCGGTTACACCGAACGTGGAGTTCGGCCGAACGCGGAAAAACGCACTAGATTCAGAATTTGATCGAATTTGAACAACCAGATGCTTCTGTTAGGTAAAAACATGACTCAGGAAGACTCGATTGATTAAAAACCAAACAGAAACACTTCCAATCACCCCTAACCGAAGGTTTAACGTCTCAAAATGAAGAAAAACAATAGATTTCCACCATAGAAAGAGCCAACAGCTCTGATACCAACTGAAAAACCGTTTAAGGATCGATTCTATGGTAGATAATAACGAGACGGAAGTTTTGTCATATATTGTGTTGAAAGGTTACATAAACCGAAGGAGTATACAAACAATTTAGCTCCGGGGGAGGTCGGACAGAACCTCCCCTCTCAACACATTGATCGGAAAAGACACTGGACAAAAGCTTACAATGAAATACAAAGACTTCACTATTTATACTATTTCATTCTGGGCCGAACCTGGAACCTCCGAACCTGGAGTTCGGCCAAGGTTCGGAGCCTCCGAACCTTGAGTTCGGCCGAGGTTCGGACCCCAGACTTTGTCCACTCTCAAATCAGTCTGTTCGTCAATTCGAACAGTAACGGCCACACAAGGTTCATGCATCAACAAGTTAGCGTTTCAACGCATTATCTTTCGAAAAGATTTTTTTTTTAACAAAAGTGCATTTTCAAATGATATCTTTTAAAGGAAATGTTTTAAAATGTGCTTTTCACAACCTGCCAAGTATCAGTGTTTGGTCGATCAATTTTCTTTCTTAGTTGTATATATTTTTAGGGGGAGCAAAATTGAAAATTCAAAAATAGTGTTTGTTTGAATTTTAGGGGGAGAAATTGGAAAATATAAAAAAAATGGAAAATTGAGAAATTGATCCGACAAAAGCGAGAAATGATGGTACATCAGCATATATGTTATCTGCCATGGATAGATTAAGTCTAAAGGCTGTAGGTACTTGCATAATCTGTGAATGTGCATGACTAATCTGATATCTGCAAGTAAGATATAAACATAAAGCTTGCCTGATGATCTTTGGTTATTTGCTTCTTAATGAATGCTGTGTGATGATTCCAAAAATAGAATAAAGAGATATCCTGATGATTGCATGTTTTCATTTTGCAAAAATTTCAACTTGTTTGATTTTCTTTATTTTGTCAAACGATCGGCCTTTCTCTGCGTATCGAAAGATCGACCTGATTGGTGTTCGTTTGACGTTCTGCTTTATTTTCTTTGGTGTTTTGTATAATCCATCGGACTTTCTCTGCGTGTACGGGAGTACCGACCTGATTGTTGTTGGATTATACAATTTCTGCTTTATTTTCTATTTTCTTATTTTCCTAAACAATCGGACTTTCTCTGCGTACTCACAAGGCCGACCTGATTGTTGTTTGTTTAGGGTTCTGCTTTATTTTTGCATGACTCATCAAGGATGATTATATCTCTAAGAAAATTTACTTCCATATGATAAACATGATGATTTGCTAGTATTTCTGATAGAGTGGAAGCCGAGTTATCAGTGCATGAAAATTTTACCTTAAGCATATCTGAAAGCGATAGAAATTGATTGGTGCATGCTGAAATAAACATAAATGTTGTATTTGCGATTATCTTGTCTTGCATGCTGATATGGGCCGAAATTGAAATGTGCTAGATACGTTATGTCTGATATGATCTCGTGTCGTGATCTTTCTCGGAAAAGACAAAAATAGTGTTTAATTTTGTATTGCATTTACATTCTATTTCTGAAAATTAAAAAAGATTTTTGGTGTGTTTTAGTATAAAGTTTCAAAAAGTCAAAAAGATTTTATTTCTTATTTGTTTTCGATCGATCAACACTTGATTCAAAATCAAAGGTTACAAAATGGATGTCTTGGATTCTCAAAGAGAAGTTTTGCTCCAAGATTAAATTAAGCTTGGTAATTTGTATAGAAAACAAAAACTGCACTTTTTGTCTTCTAAAGTCGCAGGTTCTGTGTGTCAAGACTCGAGCATGGTGTAAAGAGGGAGTTTGTTATATCATTCTCAAGTGGATCTTGATGATCAAAGATGTTTCAAGTAGAGATCCAGCCATGCAAGCTCTGTTTCTGACAAGATTTCAAGTTGAAGATCTGATGCAGCAATGTTGAAGATTGAAGACTAGAGATTTAGTTAGACTAGATACACTACACGTTAAGGGGGAGTTTGTTAGAGCATACTCCTATGCCACGATGTGTCTCGTGTATTGTATCTATGTAATCAGAGCAACTGTGTGAGTCTTGTTAGGCAACTGGGCGTACCTCATGGTCCGCCGGACCAGTTGGTACGGCGTACCAATGTGGTACACTGGCTTGTTAGCTGCTGCCTATAAATAGGTAGTTTGTGTTGAGAGCATTAGCACTGATAGAGAACTTCAAGTCATATTCTACATTTTGTGTGTGTGTTTCTGTGTGTATGCTCTCAAGGTTTCATCAATACAAATCTCATTTGTATTTACTTTTGATCTCGTTTCATCTCGTTATCACTTGATTAGCAATCGATCCGTCGCTCCATGGTTTTACACGTATAAGCAACAAGAAGTAAATAAAGCTTCGCTTTATTGATTCACAAAGAGAATTACACAAAGTCTAGAGAGAGAGTTACACACAGTTACACACACTTAAGAGATGTAGAATGACAGAAACAGTTACTAGCTCTCTCTCTAACGAACTATTTAAAGTCACATACTAACTGACCAGCGGACCACCCACGTACCATCTGGTACGCCCGTACCATCTGCTACGCTGGTGCATATAGTACGGCTAGTGACTATATGACTCACACAGATGCTCTAGATTAGATACAATACACGAGACACACGTTAGCATAGGACTATGCTCTAACAAACTCCCCCTTAACGTGTAGTGTATCTAGCTATCTATCTATCTAACAAAACTTCAGTCTTCAATCTTCTGCATCACTGCGTCCGATCATCAACTTCAAATCTTGTCAGAAATAGAGCTTGCATGGCTGGATCAATCTTCAACAGTCTTTGAACTTCAAGATCCACTTGTGAAATATATAACAAACTCCCCCTTTCACCATGCTTGAGTCTTATCACATAGATGACCTACAATTTTAGAAGACAGAAACGCGACTTTCCTTTTCTTTTGAAAATTAATTTAATCTTGGCACAAAACTCCTCTTCGAGAATCCAAGATATAAATTTGAATTTTGAAATTTTGTATCATTGTATCGATCGGTCGAAAACAAATAAGAAACAAAATCTTTTTGTCTTTTTGAAACTTTATGCTAAAACACACCTAAAATCTTTTTGGATTTTTCAGATATGAAACATAAATGCAATACATAAATGATATACTGAATCACACACTATTTTTGTATTTTGCGAGAAAGATCACAACTTGGGATCATATTGGTCATAACATGCTGAACTACATTTCAATTTCAATTATTTCAGCACACAAGTCATGTCGATTACTGGTATAATCTGTCCATCTTAAACTCAGGCACAATCATACTCATAACATCTGGATATGTTATTGAATTGATTAGGTATGCATTGACCAGTGTACCTCACACTATCAGACATACTCAGATATGTTTTTGCTTTTTATATCACACTTTGTGATTTCATTTGTGATTTAATCACATAATGATTGTAATCATGATTCAGTCAACTGTGTTCCATGCAAAAAGAAATAAGAACGTTAAATCGTCTACCTTAAGGTCGATCTTTCGATACGCAGATAAAGCCTCGGATTTAACAAAATAAGAAAATAAAAACAAGTTGAAATTGTATAACCCAACAACAATCAGGTCGGTACTCCCGTACACGCAGAGAAAGTCCGATGAGTTATACGATACACCAAAGAAAATAAAGCAGAACGTCAAACGAACAACGATCAGGTCGGTCTTTCGACACGCAGAGAAAGTCCGATCGTTTGACAAAATAAAGAAAATCAAACAAGTTTAAATCTTTGCAAAATGAACACATGTATACACAGTGACTTCTCATTTTCATTTTCACATACCTTTTCTTGATATCATGAGATATACATTAAGATGTTGTTCACTTGGTCAAGCAATAGTATTTTAATGTTTATCACATCTGAATACTTTCCGATTTAATGCCGAGCCTACCAAGCACATCGAACAATGATCTTATGGCTTATTCATCTATTTTATCCATGAGCCAGACACGTAAGCCAATGTACCATCATTTCCCAAACATGTCGGATCAATTTCTCATTTTTCAATGTTTTTGTTTTTTTTTCTGTTTTTCAATGTTTTTGTATTTTTATATTTTCTCCCCCTTAAAATGAAAACTCTATTTTTGGATTTTCATTTTAACAAAAACACAAAGACACACTATTTTTGGTTTTTTAATAGTCTCCCCCTAAACTACATACGGAATGTAAAAAGAAAGAAAATTGACCAATCGATACTGATACCGTTCAGTTTAAGCTTTCAGAAAAACTTTCAGGTTTGAAATATGAAGCATTCAATTTAAGTTAAGCAGGAAGCTCCACTATCAGTAACTGCTTGAAGATTGAACTTCACAATCACTAATAGGTCTTCTTGACGAAACCTGCACACTGGTTTAAATGATTAGTATTTAAATGACCCGAAGCGCACAGCTTCTGGTCGACCAGTGTCTTCCGTAAAATCAGTTGTAGCATGGCTGACCACCTTAGGTCGCCACTGAATCTTTGCATTTTCTATTTTAACTGAGTCATCATCCGGTGATGAACCTTCAACACTTGAATCAAATTTAAAAAATTGTTTCTTTTTCGACTTAGTGTTGGACGGTGTCGACTCAGTAAAAAGTCTGCCTGATTCATCGATAAATGTGGCAGATTTGTTTGAAAAATATCTTTTGACAGTTGCAGGACAATCCTGTGCCATATGTCCCTTTCGGCGACATTGATAACACAAACGATATGATCGTTTAGACTGTGGCTTGTCCTGAACTGGATAATATGTATTAGTGAATTCAGAAGCAACAGAAATATCATCAAAAACTTGAAATCGGTTAGAGTGTACCCATTTCGATGTAGGACTTTGAGGCGTAGCGTTAGAACCTGATGAAGACGATTCGTTCGGAGAACTGTCAGATGAAACTTTCTTCTTTTGCTTTCCCTCAAATCCTTTCTCCATTGTTGAAATGAATACTTGAGCCAAATGATATATTTGATCCAAGTTTGTATCTTTCTTTGCTTTCTTTGGCATGTTCTTTTGCTATGTAACCTTCTTGCCTTCACTTCCCAACCCAGCCTGTTTGTAACCAGGTAACTTGGACAAATCTATCTGAGAACTTGAAGAACCAGATTTAGCAACTTGGTTAAATGAAGCTTTAATGTCTTTTAATTTGTTAGCCTGCAACAACTTTGCAGCAACTTCGGCTTCATTCAACTCTTTTTCATTTTTCTCAAACGTCTTTCCAGTTGAAATAACTCCCTCGTCTGACATAAATCCACGAGAAACAAACGATGGTGGTGTTTTATCTACTAGACTTGGTTCTGTTTCTATCACTGGTTTTGATTTCTTTGATGTCTTCAAGTCAGAGTTTTCAGCAACCAATTCAGAATAATCTTGCTTTGTAGTCGAAGGACTCAAATCAACAATAGACTCTGTTTGAATTACTGGATGCGGAATTTGATTGAAATCATCGCCTCCAAACACCTTCTTGAAATTATCGACTTGACACAAGTAACTTGCAAAAGAATGAGAATTCTTCAAGTTATACAATTGATGATTTAAATCCAAGACTTTAACATTCAAATCAGCTATGGTCTTTCGAGCTTCAGCAAGAACCTTTTCTAATTGAATCAATTTCTCAGATGTGCTATTGACTAATGATTTTTCTCGTCTCATCCCATCATGAGCAGCTAGCACTTCCTTTGTAATCTTACCCACTCTTTCCTTATAGATCTCAACATTTCTGGTTAATAAGCTTTTGTCTTTCTTTAGAGTAGTGATGGTGTCTTTCAATTCAGACTGAACAATTTGATATTGAGTTCTGTCAGCAGTAACTTCATTTAGTGCTTTTTGAAGTTCATCATTAGATTCTTTAAGCGCTTCCACCCTTGCGGTGGATTTTTGAAATAGATTTTCAAAATCTTCACTGACATCTTTAACCTTAAACTTATATTCCTCGACTTCTTTTAACAACTTTTCATTTGCAGAAGTTAACTTGACAATTCTTGTCATGAACTCATCATTTTCATGTTGAAGTTGTGACTTTTTTTGATCATTTTGAACACAATCTTCTGACACCTGTTTTCGAAGATCTTCTAACTCTTCCAATAATAAACTCTTCTCTTGGAGTAACTTCTCATTCATCTTGAAAATGCCATCAGAAATTTCACACTTCTGTTTATAACTTTCTAACTCTTCTTCAAGCTTCACCCTATCAACTACTAACTTTTCCTTTTCTTGACCCAATTCCTGAATCTGTCTATCTTTCTGAGTACAAAATTCACACACGGATTCATAACCACCCATTTCAGAATCAGATTTACTCGATTCAGATTTACTAGTCTCAGATTCATATCCACTCGAGTCAACCTCAATATTTTCCATCAAAACATAATGATCTTGAGAATGAACTACAAATGCAGATTCATCCAGAAAATCTTTAATCCAATCATAATCTTCATTAGTTTAAGATATCATAGCTTTAACTTCTTTATTGTGATCATGATTATCCGAATTACTTGGTTTAAAAGAAGATGTAACATCCCACATTGGTGGGGAGGAGAACTAAGCATGCCTTTATAAGGGTGTGGATACCTCCCCCACCAAGACGCGTTTTAAATCCGTGAGGGGCGGATGCCTGAGGGCATGCCGGCTGCCAAAGTGGACAATATCTTGGTGCGACGGGTCTGGGCTGTTACAGATGGTATCAGAGCCGGTCGTCGGCCAGTGTGCCAGCGAGGACGCTGGTCCCCTAAGGGGGGAGGATTGTAACATCCCACATTGGTGGGGAGGAGAACTAAGCATGCCTTTATAAGGGTGTGGATACCTCCCCCACCAAGACGCGTTTTAAATCCGTGAGGGGCGGATGCCTGAGGGCATGCCGGCTGCCAAAGTGGACAATATCTTGGTGCGACGGGTCTGGGCTGTTACAGAAGATAGCTTGCATTCTCGAGCAAAATGTCCCAACTTGGAACATTTGTAACATTTTAGTTTAGACATGTCTAAACCCAGTTTGGTGTTTGTAAATTCACCCATAATAGAATTCTTGCCATGTTTGCCTATAAACTGTCTTCCTCTTTCAGCAATCATAGCCAATTGCCAATCCAAATCTAATTTATTTAGCTGATCCTCATCCATCTGTTTTAGATCGTCCGGAACCAAACCAGAATTACCAATTTAACTAAATATGGAGCCAGATGAAGATGATACGAAATCACCCAACAAAACAGCTAGATCTTTGGTTGCTTGATTAGAAGTAGACTTGCTTGATGATCTATCAGGAATAGTAGAACTGCAACCCGAAGAATTTCCAGTATTTTTAGACTTTCCAGCAAGAAATGTTGTTACTATGTGATTTAGTTTTAGCATGCGCCGTAGCAGAATTCTCTCCAAAATATATCTCAGGATTCTGAATTGTTGGTGTTGCTGACGTTTTAACAAGTAATTCCATTTCCTGAGCTTGTAATTTGCTTAACACTTGATTGAATGACCAACTGGAGTAATTTGGATCATTAGTACGCATCATAACAAAGTTCTCCCACTTTTCGAGTAGAGCTTCCAGAAATTTTTCTTTCAATTCCTCTTTTTCTTTCTTAACTCCAACAACCTCAAGTTCATTGATGAGATGTGAAAACCTAGAAATCAAGTCGGCAATACTTTCTTCGTCACAATGCTGAAAGTTGTCCAACTCTTTTAACAAAACTTTCTTTCGACTTTTCTTATATTGCTCGTTTCATACACACCTATCTTTCAATGCATCCCACAAAGTTTTTGATGTTGTGCAATTTTTGAATTGATGTAGAAGCTCTCTTGGTAGTGCCATTGTGAGATTTCCATAACATTTCTTTTCTCGGGCATAAACTTTTCTTTGATCTTCATCAAGATAACTTCGTGCAATCGGTTGTCCATTTATCTGAGGATATGTATAATCTTGTTCAATGGAAATCCATAAATCATTGTCAAGAGCATTAATGAACGATTCAAATCGTTTCTTCCAATTCTCATAATCCTCCAACCTAAGCAACTTAGGAACTTTCTGATTTGTTCCTATTTTGTTATCATAGTTCAACATGGCTTGCATTGATGATTGAACAACTGAAAATGCGTGAAACTCGCTCATTTTGAAATTACAATATCGAACGCAAAAACTTCAAACTGAAAAACGGACGTCTTCCAAGCTGATTTTGGGGGTCAAACTGGGGGGTACAGACCATTAGGTGAATACAAGTATAGATCTCGGAAAGACGAACGTTTTAGCTGGTATTGGGTTCCATAACTCTAAACGGTTCTCAAGTTACATCAGTTTTAGTGAACATGTGTTTTCTGCCAGCGTACCAACCAATTCTCAGCGGACCAAAAGATTTCAGCGTACCAACCTCCGTACCAGATCAAATCAGCGGACCAAACTATGCTCTGCGGACCAAAAGAACCAGCGGACCAGATTTGGTACGGCGGAGCAAAATGGTACGGCGGACCAGAAAATAACCGCCACGAACCAACTTTGAAGATTGCCTTCCAAACCAGTTTTAGCGGACCAGAATACGGATGAAGATTTTCGTGCGGACCAACGGCGGACCAAGTGTTCTTCGAGCGGACCAACGTAGTTTGAACCTGATTCGTCGGATTTTCGCGAATTTCGACGTTTGGAGCTGGAATTTGACTCAGTATGATGCGAAAACACTCCAGGAACACTCAGAAATCATTTTTAACCTCTGAAACACTCGGAATTGCAAGAATTTTGATGAAAAACGAAGAAAACCCACACTTTCTCACTCTAAAACTCGAAAATGGATCAAATCACAGCAGTTAAGCAACCAATTGCTCTGATACCACTTGTAAAACCACTGAACAATCTTACTACTGCCTGATTTGGTAATCGTATAAGCAACAAGAAGTAAATAAAGCTCCGCTTTATTGATTCACAAAGAGAATTACACAAAGTCTAGAGAGAGAGTTACACACTCAGTTACACACACTTAAGAGATGTAGAATGACAGAAACAGTTACTAGCTCTCTCTCTAACGAACTATTTATAGTCACATACTAACTGACCAGCGGACCACCCACGTACCATCTGGTACGCCCGTACTATCTGGTACGCTGGTGCATATGGTACGGCCAGTGACTATATGACTCACACAGATTCTCTAGATTAGATACAATACACGAGACACACGTTAGCATAGGAATATGCTCTAACATTTATACATGTTACAGGAAATGCAGTTTGAGCCATACTTGATTGATGTCACATCTAGGATGCTTCGAACCTAGATCTATTAAATCAACTTCAATCCTATTTGTTACGTTATGTGTATTTTAACATGTTGTTTGACTTGGAATTTGGTAGTGATTAAGTATTGAAACTTTAATTAGTGTCATGAGCATTTGGACAATCATCATGCCCTGACGTAAATCCCGCCGTCGGTTGGGGTGTGACACTTTCTATCGAAACAAACCTAAAATCTTTTTGATTTTTCTGAACTGAAAACATAAATGCATTACTGAATCACACTCTATTTTTATTTGAGAAAGATTACTATCTGGGATCATATTGGTCACAACGCGCTAAACTACAATTCAGTTTCAATTATAATCGCACATAAGCCATGTCGATTGCAGATATAATTTGTCCAACTTTAAACTCTAGCAGAATCATACTCATAACATCTGGATATGTTGCGGTGTTGATTAATTTGCTTTGACCAGTGTACCCCACACTATCAGATTTATTTAGATATATTTCACATACTTTCATGTGATTATACTTGTGATTTTCACAAAGTATATTGATTTCATGATATTGTCAACTATGTTCCATGCAAAAAGAAATAAGAACGTTAAATCGACTACCTTTAAGGTCAATCTTTCGATACGCAGATAAGGCCTCAGATTTAAAAAAAAAAGAAAATAAAACAAGTTGAAATTGTATAATTCAACAACAATCAGGTCGATACTTCCTTATACGCAGAGAAAGTCCGATGAATTATACTAAACACCAAGAAAAATAAAGCAAAACCTCAATCAAACAAGTTTAAATCTTTGCAAAATGAACACATGTATACAAAACGACTTCTCATTTTTCTTTTCACATATCTTGATATCTTGAAATACACATCAAGATGTTGTTTACTAGGTCAAGTGTGACATCCCGTAAGTTTCCGTCAACCTAAACGATAGTGTATACCTATGTGCTAACTGTATTATGTATCTATTTATTTGCAATGTGAAAAATATTGTACTTTACCCTTTTACATGCAACGTAGTCGTAGTCTTGATGTAGCCTTAATCATGTGCACAGACGATTCTTGAACACGATAACCCTTTACACGGAATGGTCGCTAGAACTTTAATAATAAAAGGCGACCAACCGGATACATTAACTATTTCTTTCACTATTGCAATAAAATAATAGCTCATGATCCCATCATCTTGGGATTTCGTTTTATTTTATTTACCTTCATGCAAATGATTTTAATTAATCATTTGAGTATCCAACGTTTGCATTTTATACATAAAACTATTTTCTCACATGAAAATTCCAACGTATATATTTACGAATTGAATTATTATTATCAAACATGACATAATATATATATACATGTTTAGACACCGATATCGTCATCAAGACTTGTGATCAAATCCTCGCGTAAACATTTATTTATTTTACGTCCAAAACATTATATTTAACTTTGTTAACACTCACGAAAATTATATTTTTACATGCATGCCATATATATACACATGCAACGTAATTTTTCAATGTTATTAAACCTCGAGTATTTTTAATCCAAATCGAGTCGTTTTAACATTTTCTATCATCGTGATAAATGTTTTAAACAACTAAGACCCGCCTCCGTTTCCCTTTTCTTTTTTCCCTTCGAGCCGGTCACCCCCACGGCTCGAACCCGCGACCTCTCTCCTCTTCTTTTCTCCTTCCCTCGCGACCCAACCGGCCACGGGTTCGAACCCGTGACCCTTTTCTTTCTCTTGCCGATTTTCAACCAAACCATCACCACCTTTTCCTAATTACTTAGTTACCTTCTAGTTGATCTCCAAGACCCCCTTCACATCAAAGTTAGACAAAAGCCTTGCACCCTATAGTCACTTTGACAACATAGGGGGATGTTGTCTCAAGACATGCCAAATCTATTACCCCGTGGATAATGTTTTCCCTCCTTGAATCCTTTTCTTTTCCCCCCATTTTGTGGCAGCCATGAACCAACATATACACACACATTAAGTGGCCAAGCTAGCTTGTTTCCTTCCTCTTGTGCACCACCATCGAGCCGGCCCCAAGAAGGAACCGAGCCCGACCCCTTCTTTCTTCTTTCTCGATTCCACGCATGCACATATACACCAACACTTAACCTTTTTATAAAAACACAAGAGCAGTGTCATTTTAAAACCCAAACACCCTCACTTTCTCACCATCTCTCCTCTCTCGGATCTCTCTCCCTCTCCCGGTTCTTTGAACCGCCACCACCTGAACCAATAACCAAACAACCCCATTCACTTAACACTCTCATATTTATTCATCTCTTTCAACCCTAGCCCCCATTTGCAACATAAACACTTAGAGAAATCCTCTCACTCTCTCTCCCTTTCCCAACCGTCCACCCTCTCTCTCTCTCTACTCTCTCTCTAAACTTTCAAGCTAAACCACACTTTCCTTGGAGATTCTAAGGAGCTAGGAGCAAAGGAAAGACAAGGATCATCATCATCATCCTCATTTTCGGCCCTCTTCTTCTTCTAGTGAGGTTTCACCTAAGCTTTTCTTAGCTAAATACTACTACTACTAGTATTATTGTTACCATTTCATGTTCACTTCACTCCATGATCAAGTCTTGACTTCACATGTTGTCTAAACATAATTTTGTTTCTAAAAGTTTACTAGTTTTAATCTTCTTTCATGTCTCACCATGAAAACTTGTTACTATAAACTCATGTTAGT
>JBCNJP010000008.1:7483779-7523865 GCA_039602395.1 Deinandra increscens subsp. villosa
GCTCTACAGTAGAGCTACCCGGTGCTGTAATATACCCAAAAGGACCAGCCGGTATTTCCTGAAAATTACGAAGCATTTGATCAAGATCGATGGATTGGATATCATCAAAAATTGCTAGAGAGTATTCACTTACGTCTTTCTGAACCTCATGATCAATAACCGGCCTTTCAATCAGTTGCTCAATCTCATCAGGACTGATAATCTCGACATTCGAATCACTAACTTTTTCCTCACCAGACCCACCTCCCGACTCATTACCCTTATCCGAGCTATCCTTACCCCTCTTCACAAGTTCTTCCCTTTTTTTCACCCTTCACTATCTTAGACCGACTGCTAGAAGCCCCATCTCTCTTAGCCATCGTTTTCGTTGTACCGCCCCTCTCACTCCTCCTTGTTTTATCCCCTGAATCGACAGCCTTCCTTTTACTTGATCGAGTCACTTTCTTCGATTCAAGTTCTTCGGCATCAGCAAGGACCATGGTCGGTCCTTCCAAAGCTGAGCCAACAATTGTGCGATTCCCAACAGGAACAGTAAACTCTTCATGACGATGCCGCTGACTAGCAGTCACAGGATCGACCTCAGTGGTGTATTTCCTCTTACTCCACTGAACAACACCTTTTGGTTTCTTCAAACTGATGAACGACAACAAATCCATTTCTACAACAAACAAAATTAGGTTAGATACTAAACATAAAACGACAAATGTAATACCAAACAAAAAGGGAATCATACCCTCCCCATCCCTAATAAAGATCGGTTTCCGATCCAAAGGCAACCAATTTCGGCTAAGGCCGATCAACACGGATGGCGCCAATTGATGAACCACAAAATCCCACCGTATGTAAATGAGAGATTATAATTCAACTAGGAACAAGCTAATCTAAGAAGAATAATCAATGAATCAATGGATTTATTAATATCTCAATATTTGGGGTACAAACAAGGAAATCACACAGTAAATGTGTGTTTTTCTGGAATCAGAAGTTACATTGCAAATGAGTGAAAGAACTATTTATAGAGCCTCTGAAGTCGCATCTTCATGAGTTGGTCGGATGCACTTGCATCTTGTTCATCTGCAACTGCATTGCTTCCAGCTCATTCTCTGTGTGACACTTGCTCTAGGGATCTTTATCATCGGAAATGTAGATGCCAGGACACTTGCATGTCCGGTCTTGACCTATCCTCATCAACGAGCACCCGCTCTGGGAAAGGTCTCAAATCAATGTGTAATCGAACCAACTTATCAACATCCGTCTGATCAAATGTCTCGCCATCATCAAGGTTCAGAACTGCGGTAAACCGTTTCCAATGAATTTTCTTATCCAGGATTTTATCAGATATCCAGAAGAATTTATCCTTGAACCCCTTCAAATTCGTCGAAACCCAATCAAGATAGTCAGGGCTGCGTGTCCCGTCAGCAAATCGGGTACGCAACCGATCCATGGAATACCAGTCACCCTGCCTACCCATTCGGTAAAATTGGCGGAATAACCCAACCGAGGGTACAACGCCTAAAGCACGACAGTACACCTCAAAATGGGTAATCCGAAGGAAAGAATAGGGATGCAGTTGAGATATATGAACCCGGTAATGGTTGAGGATAGCGAGAAGGAATTTAGTCAAAGGAACCCTAAGTTGGCCTTGACTAAACGACTTAGTATACAACCCAACCTTCCCCTCAGGAGCCTCCTTCATCCACGCGTCGGCCGCCGGAATCTCCTGCTCCAGAGCAGGAGGAATCCCAAATTGCTCACAAAGCGGCGGAAGAATTTAGGGTTCAGAGAAGAATTATACGATTGCATGCCAGACATAATGAATCACAGGAAGAGAAAACATACCGAGCACTAAAACGAGGAGGACGAGAGCAACAGAAGACTCGGAGGCAAAGGAAGGAAACTGTAAAAAAGTTAACAAACGGTAAAACTCCTTTATATAGGGAGCAGTTGGGTCGCCATACACCTGCGTCGCACACGATCTAACATATAAGAACCAATCAAAACACGCCAAGTCATGATAGCTGTTAATAAACTTTAAGTTCGAGATGGTTAAACGTCAAATCAACCGTCATTTAACCTCGAAGTTACCACTCGGGTGCCGGTTGACCCGAGCAAGGACACAAAACGACCTCAATCAAAGCCCGAGCAATAACGTCCAGACCATCATACACTCGGGCTGGGGGGTTGATGACGTATGTCCAATCACGCACGTAACACGCCCGATCGAGCGATGACATACTAAACAAATATCACACCGAC
Source organism: Deinandra increscens subsp. villosa (assembly GCA_039602395.1). Lineage (NCBI taxonomy): Eukaryota > Viridiplantae > Streptophyta > Magnoliopsida > Asterales > Asteraceae > Deinandra > Deinandra increscens. Next base: position 7,486,036 of record JBCNJP010000008.1, read on the forward strand.
CGAGCGAACCTATCGGTCGGGCATAAGAGGTTCGCCAAGCCCGGACCTACAGACCAAGCTCAACAAATCACTCGCCCGAGCGACCGCTCGACCGACCCGACGCTCTTACCAACACCTTGCCCCAAATGGGTACTGTAGCTTTCTGACCCGACCACCAGGCCAGAAACACAGGACACCATTTCTGGTAAAGCCGCATTATTTATGAGTATAGACAACGGTTGGGGGTTATAAATATCCCCCAACCACCAGGTAACGATTCATTCAATTCTCTCGCTCGTTCTTACGATTTCCTATATTCAAGAGCTTATTCTCACGCCCGAGCTTGGTCGCGGGACACACGTCCTGCGCTCCAAGATCAACGGCGTTTTCTGTTTTGCAGGTTTCCAGAGAAGTGAAATGTCTAGCTCGGTCATTCAAGTCAATAATTCCTGTAGTCAGTGTGTGAGGTGCTCACGTCCTAGACCGAGTGACAACCCACTCGAGCTATCCTAAGTCTGCCCTACATACTTGATTTTACATCTAGAAACATCGTAGTCTAGGCGTTACCACGTCCTCTATGACCATGTGACCCTAAAAATGGGCTTGAAGCCAAAAAGGTCGGGGCATACTCACCATCGCAATAGGACTTTTCATCTAATATTTGTCTTGAATTCCAAAAATTAATTTAAATATCACACATTCACATCATTTTACACAATAATAATTATATATTCTACACTCCTATTCAACGAATATGAACCCGTAATGGACTCCTACCGAAAAAATTGTGTTGAATCGAGCGAGGATGAACACATCCAATAACTCGTGTGTTAATAAGTTTCATTTGTCATTACTACTTATTTTAGGTATATGTGATATATTAGTATATTTTTTCTTTAATTAGGTAACTTGTCATTTGTGAGTAGTTTTTGAATCAACGCTAGCATACAGTTTTCATAACGCATTGGGACGTGAACAATACTATAAAATTGATATGATGATATCCAAATCACGAGCAATGAGTTGTCAACGACTCATATTTAACTCTTTTACTGGTTTGGGAGATTCTTAGAGTGAATATTAGAGTTGAGGTAATCTCTAATTATTATTTTTGTTAAAAACGGTTCAGATAAACCTGTATGCACCATCATCTATTGTCAACAACACTAGTAACCACCATTTTGTCCAAAAATGGGTTATAACATAATGCAAGGATAATATATGCCCACCTTGGTCTTAGAACTCCCAAATGTGTCTATGAGGCCGTAACTGATTCCAATGCTCAGATCCTCAACTAAGAACAAGACACATTTAGACTCAAAGTGTTAAAAACATGAAATAATTAAGAATGTGTAGGTTCTAAGCTCGCCATAATGTTCCTCTGGCTTTAGCACACCACCCCTGGCTTACAAGACTCACCTTTGAGTTCCTCCGGACGTCCACAATAAAGATATAACCGAGAGTGTATGTATGTGTGTGTGTGTGTTTTTTATAGATGACCAAAAAGTGGTCAAAACTTGTTTTTATCTCTCGAAGGGCGATACAGTTGTTTCACACATGCCCCAAACAGTTGTATCGTAATACAAGGGTACCAATTTGAAGTGTCAGATCTTCTTGATCAGACCCGACCCAATATGGTTGTATGGTCTTCCTTGTCTGTAACACCTTAGGCAAATGAGTGGCCGAAATGTGGATCAAGAAAATAAAAAGAAATGAGAAGGCCTGCTTCGCAAACGAAGTTGGTCGTCTAAGGGCAATATAGGACAGATGGTCTGATTGGGTCGGGTATCCATCGGGTCAGGTGCGGCGCCGCCAGGTTAGTCTATGTGTTTTTAAACACAACAAACGGACCGTTCCAATGCCATTTTGCTCCCATAGACGATCCACTTGGACCCCAGACGATATAAACAAAACTGTATCCATTTTGGCTCATTTCTATCCATGTTTCTCCACTTCACTCCCTCATTTTCATAATCCCAAGTCCCAGAGAAGATCCAGGGCCAATCCATTTAAGATTTGAAGCAAGACTTCAGTATGTAAACATTTTAAACTCATCCATTCACATATTTTATGCTACATTGAGTTATGAAACTGATTTCACCAAGAGTTTGGTGTTTACAGGTATTGCATGTGTGATCTAAGCTGATCAAAGGTGCTAGAAGCAAGCCTAGAGGCTAATCAAGGTATGAACATCTTGATTCAAGGCTTAAAAACCCATTTTTTGTGATAATGGTGATGATTGAGCTAGTAATCACTATAAATCTTGCATGCAGATCCAATTAAAGTTCCTAGGAGAGATTGCCCAGTAGCTAGCAAGGCCAGAAATCGAGTGTACAAGTTTCTATAGCTTGAGGTATAACTCATATATGCATGTAAGACTAAACTTTACATATTTAATAAATTGGTCATGGGTTGAGGACGCCATAATCATTTTAGTGACCATTAAGGTCACAAATGAGATTAAAGTGAGTAAGTGGTTGAGATATGATGAGTTGTACAAGTTTTATTGCTTACTGTACAACTCCTTGTTGGATATTGTAAGTCCAGACCTGAAAATATCAAGAACCCGACCCGGCTATGATCTGTAAGATTTACACTGAGCGCAACGAGAACCGAACATGCCTAAGTCGTTAACCGTTGTGCTTGACGGAAACGGAATGATTAACATTATTATTTATATTGTTTTATAAATAATCATTAACCATTAAATATTATTATTAATTTAGTTAATAATAATTAGCATAAATTAATTATTAAATTATTAATAATTATTCTCGGTTGGATAATATTACAAATATTATTTTATTTGTTATTATTATTTAGTAAAAATAAAATTAGATGGATAAATATGATTTTTTTTTTAAAACTATGTATTATCCATAAGACACAGAAATACAAATACAATATTTGTATGGATAATTTTGATTTTTATTAAAGTAACATTATTTTATGGATGGATAATTGCGAGTTTAAAAATCAAAGAGATAAAGAGATAGGGTTAATCGGTTTTAAATATAACAGATTACACCACTTGAGGATGTTAATCTGTTAATCAAAAGATCCTCATTTCTCTCTCTAATCTCTCTCAATTTCGGCAGCCCACAGTCGCCGACACCCCTTGTCGCCGCCCTCCTCCACTATGAGCAACTACTAGGTCGTCGTCTAACACCGCCGTTAGCCGTGATATCCATAGATGATCACCATTTCTTGATCATCTTATCCATCCAGTCGGCCGGGAACCACAAGCTGCCGGTCACACACTTGTGATCGCCGCTGAATACCGCCCAGCGCCACCACAAATCACCGCTAATTGCTGGAATTTTCTGCTCAAGCCCCGCCTCGTTATACTCAAGGGTTGTGTTGCTGCTTTTTCGTGGTACGCGACCAACGTAGGGACTGATTGTCGAACTTTCGTTCCCTGCCCCTAGGGCGTGTTCCGTTGCTCTCTTGGTTTCTCAAACAGTTCTTTGAAAACCGCACTGGCATATATAAACTCCTTTTAGTTTAGATATAATTTATGTAATTATTTTACATGTATTTAAATATAATGTATATTTATATTATATTGTGTTTCCTTGTTCGTTGGTGATCCGATCCTGTTGAATGTTGTAATGGTATATCACGTTTTTGTAGTTGTCCATTATTTATGTTGCGTTTATATTATTATGATTAATATTTAAACAGATTAATAAAATTAATCTAGTAATTATGTTTTCTATAAAATAGTTAATCTAGTAATTACATTTATATAAAATATAATAAATCTGGTTTTATTAAAATTTAAAATTATAACCGGAGACCTGAATACCACTGGCTCGAACCGAACATTGGTATTAGAGCCTTGATCACCAAAATCAAATCAGGACCGGTCTGTTTTAAACTGGTAGATATCGCAAACTATGGCAAATCACCGGAAAGTTGTGAAATATTAATTTTCGTAAATAAATTGCATATATTTATTTTGGTCAAATTAAATCCAAAATTATGCAATTTAGTTTTCGGTTGTTTAATTTAATTTGACGTGTATTTAGTCCCACCCCAATTTTGTGAAAATTGCTCTATGATTGGTTGTCTATTTGGCTTTTGGACCGTATTTTGCCCATTTGTAATAGATTAGGTTTCCGAGTTGGCCCACTGTTTTTTTGTTCAAATAGTTATGTGGAATAGATTAGGATTTCCTTATTGGGAATTATTTCTATTATAAGAAAGTTTCTGATTTAGCAAGTTTCCGGTTTCTCAAATTTACTATTTTGGCGCATTTCCAATTTTGGCAACTTTCTCGATTTAGCAAGTTTCTATTTTTGGCAAGTTTTCTACGTCAGCTTGTTTTTCTAATTTTGGCCACTTTCCCAATTTAGCAGATTTTCCGATTTGGCAAGTTTCCAAAATGGTAACTTTTCAAATTTGGCATGTTTCAATGAAGATATCGCGATGCGTTCAAATCTCACTGATGTGCTCGGAACGGTACCTAAAAATAAATCATTTAACCTAGACCTAATCCTAGACCTAGACACACTAAGTTTTACCTAGACAACGAAAACTAAACCGAACCCACTAGGCAAGTGTACCTATCGAACGTATTATAACTACAGAAGACCATGATCGAACCATAAGGACACTAATGAACAAGACTCTAACTAAGGAAATGAATAAGAAATTTGAATGATTTAATTTAAAACTGAATAGAGAATTAAATTAACTAAATTGACTATCTAACTAACAACTGACTAAAAAAACTTAGGAGAAACCAAAGATGAGGAAGGTACCACCTAGACCTAGAATCATAATTAGCATTCACTCGGTTATGACAACTCTGATGGAACCAGGATCTTTAGATACAACCCCTAGGAACCCTACGTGCCCCCGAATCACTCTCCGAACATTACTGATAGAATACCTAACGGTTGGAATAAATGCACTGGTTGGTTAGTTCACCTCCCGGTCCTTCCTAACTGACGACTCTAACGCTCGATCAAATGGTTCACCTTCCGGTCCTTCCCAAATCAACTAATCCTAACCAACTCCAAAATACTATCGGGCACCTTAAGATAGCCGGAGCTACCACTAATCACCTTAATTGACACAAGTAGCAAATTAATTAACTAACCTAGGGAATTTCTATCCCGAGACAATTTGAGCTAAGCAATTAACTAACTCGACTAACCATTACCTTTATCACCTTCCGAAATGTCTAAAGATAGCAGAATACTAAACTCACAATATTAAATACCAATTAATCCGATGATCACTAAAACTAGCATATCATATTCAATAGCATACATAGACACACACTATCAAATTACCAAACTTTAAGTGAAAGACATTCGAAAGCTAGATAGAAATTAACAAACAATCACAATCATTACTTTTAATATTCATATGCATACAATCTTAGCAATAAGTGGAATAGAATATAGTTATCAATCCATACCGAACATTATCATAATACCGAATGAAGTCATAATTGTTAAAAAGTCATCAAACAGTCTACATTTTCAAACCAGGAACAATAATAAAAATCCAAAATTTAGTGGTGAACATGGTTGCACAAAGTAATTGAACAAGAAACAAGAGATAAAGAAAACCGGAATTAAATGCTTGTAGTTGAATGATTAAATCCCGTGATCTCCCTGTGGTCCTCGGCCTTTTTCACGCTCCAATTTCGTCTCAGAATTCTCTCCGTCGGCTGGAATTTTTGATCCCCTGTATCTGATCCTCATCTAAAAATTAGGGCTGCGGATTTTTGAGATACAAGCTTATCGCCTAGCCAGAATTTCATCCCATGCGATACGCATGGGTACTCCTAAACCGACAAAATAGTCGGCTTTGCCGTCTGGATCTTCTAGTGCAATTCGTTTCTTAATCCCATATTTCATATGAAACTTTCATATCTTGTAGGATCGTAATCAGTCCTTACACAATATCAGACACACGAGTAGTGGCGGAATAACAACTCGTGTTGATTCAAGATACAAAGAATGAACAAGAATGCAGTGAATATTAAACACTTACTAGATAAATGTCAAAATCGCAGAATACTTGTGTTTAGAACAACCAAGAACAAGAAAACACTTGCAGACAAAAAATCGGTTGAGAGAGCTTAGCACCAACAACCTAAACAAGAGTGTTAGAGGTTGCTTATATAGTTTTTGCAACCTCTAACCTTCTCTAACCTACTAATCTGCCGACCCCCCTTAATAGCCCACTAACCCATTTACAATTTAGTCCAAAAACTCTATCTAAGCCCAATTACTAATTACAAACATAACCCCATCAACTAGAAATATTATCTAATGCGTAAGCCCCAAAAATATCCCTTTACAATCTTCCCTAGGCTTACGACATTAGAGCCTCATGGTAAGCTAAAGGAGAAAGTACGCTCCTTTTTGGTTTCCCACTAATTCTTCGGTACAGTTTCCTTTGCTACTAAAGAGAACGCATTTACTTGACCATCATCTTCCTCATTATTGGTGATTCGAAGAATAGGAGCAACAACTAGGATCTTGATGTCTTTTTCAGTCAATCTGAGCAGATCCATTGTATCATAGAATCTGTAATCAACACCTTTGCATACAACTACCGCTTCACCAGTTGTCGGATCAAAATGCCAGGATTCAAAAGTGTTCACCAAGGTTTCATCTGCCATTGCATCTAACAGTGGAACAACCTTTGTTTTGATAGTTGGTTGCCAGTAGACTTCAACTCTTTCTTTTTCAGTAACAGGGTCCTTTTTGGTGATAACTTTATCCGCAACAACTTTAAAATCTTTGAACCTAGTACGAGCAGCTTTTATAAACAAATTACCAACAAGAGTATCATCATTATTACCTGATCGATTGATAAATATAGCATCTAACAGGGCATTCAAATCAACCCTAGTCCAGGAGTGAAATTGATTAATATCTTAGTAGTACTCCACATGACTATGTCCCTTGCGTAGAACAACAAACAATTTTTTGTTAGCATCATAGTGCCATGCTTGAATGCCATTTCTATTTCCTTTCTTGTCAAATTCTTCTTTACCTAAATGCAATGAGTATTGAGGTGGAGGTGTGGCAAATTCTCTAAACCAATTCATTGTGTCAATTGGTTGAGCAGCAATCATGTTGACACTCTTATGCATTTCTCATCAACCTCCTTCATTTCTTCTTGTAATTGTTTATTCTTGAAGAAGTCATTAATATTTATGTCTTCAATACCCACTAATTCACCGGCATCATCAGGAATATTAGGAAAATCCTTCTCAAAATCAAATTAAGTGTTTGGATTTGAAGGATCAACAGCATTACCCAAACCTCCTTCAACGTTTGAACTTGATTCACCAACACTTGGTACCTTTATTCCCGCAAACTCTTTACCCATCTTGTCCTTCAAATTAGCATATAACAATGTTAAATAACTAATATGAGTTTCAACTTTAGTCTTGAAATCAGCTTGCTTCTTAGTTTCTTCTTCTTGATTAGCCAGCAATGAACTAATCAATTAAGCTTTGTTGGCATTCTGACTTTTCAATTCTTGAACTCTAAGCTATAGATAACGAATAGCTATGGACTCTATGGTATCTAGCTCCTTTCCTTTTCCTAAACCCAAAATACCAACAGGTTGGGTTGTAACTGGGGTTGTAATTGGGGCTTAAACAGAATGAGTAGCTTCCCTTGAGGAACTACTTTCAGTTTGTAATCTCGGGTCAAGATTCCTTCTTCTCTTTAGGGGCCTTGGTTGTTCGTTAACAGTATCAGCAGTAGGATACACATCTTCAGATACAGGAACTCTGAAAGGAGGAATCTCAGTGACCTATGAAGCAGTCAATGTTTTTCTCCCTCAGGGGTTTTATCAGTCTCAGATTCAGAAACAATCACATCAACTTTTTCAACAACGGGAGAAAGTTGCCTCACACTATCCACATCGTGTTCCTTAGTAACTAAAGCTTGAGCTTGCAAAGGAATTGGAGCAGGAATGTCAGATGAGCTCTCAGCAAATATACCAAACTTATTCCCGAATGTTGAGACACCCAATCCTCTTTTCTTGCCTAGCATTGCAGGAGGATTAATGAGATAAAACACGTCTATTCCCATTGGTTTTTGATCCAATAAGTCATCAAATATTTCAAGAAGCGGATACTTATCATTCAAGATCATTTGTATGAATCGTGGCACTGAAGGGAATTTATCTTTCTTTCTGGAAGCTGCAGACTGCAAATCTTTGAGCATCATTCTTGAGAAGTTAAACTTCCATCCTTTTGCTAGTGCAACAAACGCAACAATGTGTTGCTGATTTAGTTCATCAGTGCTGCTCTTCTTAGCAATAAAGCTCTTTTGAAGATAATGAGCTAACATTCTCCAGAAGATTGGAATGTTTTTCTTTGTCATTGGTGGAGATGGCCCTTCATAACCCATTTCTCTCAGCACATTTAGAACATTTGACTTCGGGTACTCAATTGGATCGTCTGATGTATCACCGAATACAAAAGCTCGACGAATATCTGCTTCGGTGATTTCGATATCAGTGTTCTGGATCTTAGCTATGAGAGCTGTTTTATCTTGATTCACAGTTGTCGTAGACCAAAATTCACGAACCATTCTTTTGCACACAGATGGATTTGCTCTCAACATAGCCAATAATCAGTGAGCCAAACAAATCTCTATGGTCAGCCGGTGGATCTATCATGAAAGCTACGATGTTGTGGTCCAATGCAAACTCAACTCGCTGCACACACTTGAAATGAATCAGTAAAAATAATTAATTAAGAGGCACAATTCATAATTTCAAGCTCAAAATAGCATAAACCAGAAATTTTATCAAATAAACAAATGAGTATTCGGCCGAAATGAGGGTATTCAGTCCAAAAAGTGAGTTTTTGGTCAACAAATGTGAGGTATCAGGCCAAAAGGAGGTATTCGGTCCAAATTGGTGGTATTCAGTCCAAGATGAGGTATTAGGTCCATCTTGAGCCGAAGACCATAGACCGAACCGGAGACCCTTGAAGCGAGTCGGAGACCTCGAGCAAAAATCCCAAGGCGAACCTGAAACCTCAGGACGAGTCGGAGACCTCGAAACAAAAACCTTGGGCGAGTCAGAGACCTCGGGCGGAAACCCCAAGGTCGAACCGAAGACCCCATCTTCTTCGCGAAAACCACATGTCGAACCAGACCTCATTCATGGAGTTTTCTGGCCTAATTAAACCTGCAAAGACACAAAAAAGCAATTCCGAACACATAAATCACATCAATTTCACTTACACTTCCTCTACCATGGATGAAATTGAAGCTTTTTGTACTCATCAATGGTGGACACGAGCTTTTTCTTGAACACACAACGCACAAATGATCTGACACACAGGGATGAGCTTGTCAGACTGAGATGAGTACAGTGATGGTGACAAGTTGCAGCGCTGAGAGGTGGTGGTGATGGGTGGAGCAGTGGTGGTGAATGGTGGCAATCGGTGATGGAGGTGGTGAAGAGGGGTAGAAGACGACGGGAGAGGAAAAGAGGGGAAAAGACAAGGGATTAGGGTTTAGAGGTATCATTTGACCAGGTCAAAACATACCCGAATTTTCATAAAACCCCTTTTCTTGTTTTCATTCAAAACTATAAAGACATGGAACGACGGATCGTTTGCTAATCTAGTGATTATGAGAGAAATTCAATGACACAAAGAGTAAATACAATGAGATTGTATTGATTCAAGCTTGAGCGCACATACACAGATTACACACACAGAATGTAGAGATATGACTAAGAGTTCTGACATGCTAAACATGTCAACCTATTTATAGGTGACACTCACTAACTAACGTACCATCCAACGTACCATTTGGTATGTTGGCCAGCATACCATTTGGTATGCCTCATGGTACGCTACCCTATGACTCACAGACACGCTCTCACATAAATACAATACACGAGACACACTGTAGCATATGAATATGCTCTAACAAACTCCCCCTTAACGTGTAGTGTATCTATACTAACCAAATCTCTAGTCTTCAATCTTCAACATTGCTGCATTCGATCTTCAACTTGAAATCTTGTCAGAATAGAGTTTGCATGGCTGGATCCGAACTTGAACAATCTTTGAACTTCAAGATCCACTTGTGAAAGATACGTCAATAACTCCCCCTTTCACCATGCTTGAGTCTTGACACACAGAGGCTGCAACTTTAGAAGACAAAAGTACGGTTTTTCCAAATTGATCTATGAAAAATCAATTTAATCTTGGCGCAAAACTTCTGTTTTTAGAATCCAAGATATTGAATTTGAAATTTCGATTTTGTATCAAGTGTCGGTCGATCGAAAACAAATAAGAAATAAAATCTTTTTGGCTTTTAGAAACTTTAGATCAAAACACACCTAAACTCCTTTTGGAATTTTCAGATATGAAACATATATGCAATACTGAATCACACACTATTTTTGATTTGAGAAAGATCAGTATCTGGGATCATATTGGTCACAACGCGCTGAACTACACTTCAATTTCAATTATTGTAGCACATAAGCCATGTGATTGTAGATATAATTTGTCCAACTTTAAACTCTGGCATAATCATACTCATAACATCTGGATATGTTAAGGTATTGATTAATTTGCTATGGCCAGTGTACCCTACACTATCAGACATATTCAGATAGTTTTCACATACTTCTTATGTGATTAAACTTGTGAATTTCACAATGTATTTTGTAAACATGATATCGTCAACTGTGTTCCATGCAAAAATAAATAAGAACGTTAAATCGTCTGCCTTAATGTCGATCTTTTGATACGCAGATAAGGCCTCGGATTTAACAAAATAAGAAAATAAAAACAAGTTGAAATTGTATAACCCAACAACAATCAGGTAGGTACTTTCGTACACATAGAGAAAGTCCGATGAGTTATACGAAACACCAAGAAAAATAAAGTAGAACCTCAAACGAAAAACAATTAGGCGGTCTTTCGATACGCAAAGAAAGTTAGATCGTTTGAGAAAATAAAAAAAATCAAACAAGTTTAAATCTTTGCAAAATGAACACATGTTTACACAGTGACTTCTCATTTTATTTTCACATATTTTTCCTTTATATCTTGACGCATCAAGATGTTGTCCACTAGGTCAAGCATTAGATTTAATGTATATCACATTTGAATACTAAGCATCAGATTTAATGTATATCACATTTGAATACTTTCTGATTTTCCAAGCCTACCTAGCACATCGAACAATGATCTTATGGCGTTTTCACTTACTCTATCCGCGAGTCTAAAACATTAGCAAATGTACCATCATTTCCCATTGATCAATTTCTCAATTTTGATCTTTTCATTTTTTTATCTTTCGCATTGCCTTTTTCCAATGATCAATCTCTCAATTTTGATCTTTTTAAATTATTTTATCTTTTGCATTGCCTTTTTCTCCCCCTAAAATGAAAAACTATATTTTTGGATTTTTCATTTGAACAAAAACATGACACCATTTTTGGCTTTTTCAATTTTCTCCCCTAAACATATGTAGAACTACCACTTGTAACAATACGAACAAGAAAGAAACTTGATCGACCAACACTGACACTTTTTAGTTTTCAGATTTGAAAACACATTTGAATAAAAAAACCTCTTTTGAAAGACGTTTTGAGAATGATAAAGCATTGAAACTCTAAATTATGCAAGTTCTTCACTATCAGTAACACACGCATAATAGGTCTTCTTGAAGAAACCTGTAGACACCAGAGTTAACAGCCTCGAGTCGCCCGGTGTCTTCAACATGGTCTTTGATAATCTTGGAAACAACTCGGGGTTTCCAGATCATGAGCGATTGAAAACTTTTCAATGAATCCACAAAGTTATCAACTTGCGTCTTTTTCCAAGACGGCTTACTGGTTGATTTAAACATGGTCGGTTGTGGTTCATAAAAAATATGACCATTTAAATCCACATATTTAGCAGTTTTGTGCACGTAGGAGTGAGTGCTCGCATTCATCAGACACTGAGCAGCAAGATGTCTTGGTTTACGACATGCGTAACACTTTTATGAAAAACATTAAGGGAACTGCTACACAAATTTGTTTAAAAAATTTGTTTGTTATCAGAAAAATTCTTTGGTTTTCTACTTTCCTACTTAAGAAACACATCATGGTAACCAAAAGAATTTTCAGAACCAAATGAGTCAAAGAAACCACCAGATGAATCATACCTTGGAGGTGAACTTCGTGGAGAATAACATGAACCATTTGAACAACCTCCAGAATAATAATGATCATTCTTTGATTTGAACACATTCTGGTTTATTTTTGTGAATAAAATCTTTTTGGCTTTTAGAAACTTTAGATCAAAACACACCTAAACTCCTTTTGGAATTTTCAGATATGAAACATATATGCAATACTGAATCACACACTATTTTTTATTTGAGAAAGATCAGTATCTGGGATCATATTGGTCACAACGCGCTGAACTACACTTCAATTTCAATTATTGTAGCACATAAGCCATGTGATTGTAGATATAATTTGTCCAACTTTAAACTCTGGCATAATCATACTCATAACATCTGGATATGTTAAGGTATTGATTAATTTGCTATGGCCAGTGTACCCTACACTATCAGACATATTCAGATAGTTTTCACATACTTCTTATGTGATTAAACTTGTGAATTTCACAATGTATTTTGTAAACATGATATCGTCAACTGTGTTCCATGCAAAAATAAATAAGAACGTTAAATCGTCTGCCTTAATGTCGATCTTTTGATACGCAGATAAGGCCTCGGATTTAACAAAATAAGAAAATAAAAACAAGTTGAAATTGTATAACCCAACAACAATCAGGTAGGTACTTTCGTACACATAGAGAAAGTCCGATGAGTTATACGAAACACCAAGAAAAATAAAGTAGAACCTCAAACGAAAAACAATTAGGCGGTCTTTCGATACGCAAAGAAAGTTAGATCGTTTGAGAAAATAAAAAAAATCAAACAAGTTTAAATCTTTGCAAAATGAACACATGTTTACACAGTGACTTCTCATTTTATTTTCACATATTTTTCCTTTATATCTTGACGCATCAAGATGTTGTCCACTAGGTCAAGCATTAGATTTAATGTATATCACATTTGAATACTAAGCATCAGATTTAATGTATATCACATTTGAATACTTTCTGATTTTCCAAGCCTACCTAGCACATCGAACAATGATCTTATGGCGTTTTCACTTACTCTATCCGCGAGTCTAAAACATTAGCAAATGTACCATCATTTCCCATTGATCAATTTCTCAATTTTGATCTTTTCATTTTTTTATCTTTCGCATTGCCTTTTTCCAATGATCAATCTCTCAATTTTGATCTTTTTAAATTATTTTATCTTTTGCATTGCCTTTTTCTCCCCCTAAAATGAAAAACTATATTTTTGGATTTTTCATTTGAACAAAAACATGACACCATTTTTGGCTTTTTCAATTTTCTCCCCTAAACATATGTAGAACTACCACTTGTAACAATACGAACAAGAAAGAAACTTGATCGACCAACACTGACACTTTTTAGTTTTCAGATTTGAAAACACATTTGAATAAAAAAACCTCTTTTGAAAGACGTTTTGAGAATGATAAAGCATTGAAACTCTAAATTATGCAAGTTCTTCACTATCAGTAACACACGCATAATAGGTCTTCTTGAAGAAACCTGTAGACACCAGAGTTAACAGCCTCGAGTCGCCCGGTGTCTTCAACATGGTCTTTGATAATCTTGGAAACAACTCGGGGTTTCCAGATCATGAGCGATTGAAAACTTTTCAATGAATCCACAAAGTTATCAACTTGCGTCTTTTTCCAAGACGGCTTACTGGTTGATTTAAACATGGTCGGTTGTGGTTCATAAAAAATATGACCATTTAAATCCACATATTTAGCAGTTTTGTGCACGTAGGAGTGAGTGCTCGCATTCATCAGACACTGAGCAGCAAGATGTCTTGGTTTACGACATGCGTAACACTTTTATGAAAAACATTAAGGGAACTGCTACACAAATTTGTTTAAAAAATTTGTTTGTTATCAGAAAAATTCTTTGGTTTTCTACTTTCCTACTTAAGAAACACATCATGGTAACCAAAAGAATTTTCAGAACCAAATGAGTCAAAGAAACCACCAGATGAATCATACCTTGGAGGTGAACTTCGTGGAGAATAACATGAACCATTTGAAGAACCTCCAGAATAATAATGATCATTCTTTGATTTGAACACATTCTGGTTTATTTTTGTTTTGGTTGATTCTTTTGATCTGAAACATGTTCCTTCATCTTCTTCTGTTGTGTTTGCGGAACTGGTTCGTGCTAACTTGATAACCAAGTCCTTTATGCTTGAAACCCGGAATTGTAGATGACTCAGATTGAGAACCAGAAACACTCTTTTCATTAGTTGTTTTAGTAAATTTAGCTTTGATGTCTTTCAGCTTGTTCTCAATAATCATTTATTTATCTTCTTCTGCTTTCAGATGAAATACTAGCAGAATTCTCAACCTTAACAAAAATCTTTTCATCTTTCAAAAATGATGATCCAGAATCTAACTTTGGAGCTTGTCTAACGTCAACCTGCTTCTTGCTAGACTTTGACTTCTTCTTCTTTCCTTGAACAGGAGTTGCAAACTTTGAGTAATCATACATTTCATCATTTGGATTGACCGGAGCAGATGAAAAATTGGATATGTCAACTGGTGCAGGAACTTTGTGTAAATCTGCTTCTTTCACACTTTCTTCACTCTTCTCCTGTTTGTAGATGTAATTCAGAAATGTAGGAGAAAAATTGCAATTCTTCACTTGTTTTTGCATATCAAGAATCTCAACTTACAACTCTGAGATCTTCACCTGAGCATCCAACAACTCTCTCTCAGTAGCAATGAATTGATCTGAAAGATCATTGTATTCATATTTATGTCTTCTTTTCAACTCACACTCTTCCAACAACTCTTCAGTAACCCTTTCCCATTTCTTCTTAAAATAAGCAACATCTTTTGTTAAAATTTTGTTCTTTTCTCGAAAAAGAACATTGTTATCTCGAAGTTTTGAAAGGTCTTCCTGAAGACTTATCACGTTCTCAGCGGCTTCAACAACAATTTGATTAGCTTTCTAGTATTTCTGTTGAACAAGATAACTTTTCTCAAACAAAGCTTCAAAGTCTTCAGCAACTTCTTTAGCTTCAGATTTAGCTTTCTCACATTCTTCCAACAATTCTTTCTTCTCTTTTATTAACACCTCATTGAGTTTTTCTAAATCAGCAGACTGTTGTTCTGAACATTCCAAATCAGCTTTCACAACTTTGAGTTCTTTATTAAACTGTTACCCCTCAATAAAGATTCAATTTTTCCGTTTGCGACAGCACAAGCTTGACATTTAACACACTTTGCCTTCTGCTCTTGTGTACCTGCTTCAGTAACATCTTCCACGATTGTTTCACATGAACTTGTGTCAGAATCAAAACCAGTCACTTCTTCATCACCATGTATAATTTTTGCAAGAAAAACAGATTTATCAAGATACATTGTATAGTACTGATTTAGTTCAGAATCATAAAGTGTAGCAGGTAAGGTTATGTAGATAGAGTTGGATAATTGTGTTGTATATATTTTCCGAATTGGAACTTTCTGAATTTTGAATTGCGGTTAATGCAACAGGATCACTATTAGCAGCTGCTGATTCATCTGGAAATACTGCATCCCAATCATAACCTGGTACAACATCATCAGATGCTTGTGCCTTGTTCTTAGAATCAGAACTCTCTGAAGTGTGAATTGCAGTTAATGCGATCTGGCCAGTACTAGCAGTTCGCCCCATATTATATTCTTTATCTACTTGAGAAACCAAAGCTGTTGGAGTAGAAGTATTAGCTCCCTTTTGGTTCTTACATTCTCGAGCAAAATGTCCAAATTTTGAACATTTGAAACACTTAGCCTTTGATTTATCCAAGCCAAGTTTGCCATTTGGATTAATTTCCATTTTACCAGGCTTGTGAAAGAACCTTCTTGCTCTTTCAGTTAACATAGCCATCTGCCATCCCATATCTAATTCATTTAGATGATCCTTATCTAACTGTTACAAATCATCTTTGAACAACTCAACATCACCAATGTTACCAATTATGAAACCATAAGATGATGCTATTAAAGCAGATATTAATGCAGCATGTTCATCAGTTGTCTTAGCAGAAAATGTAGTTTGAGGTGAATGATTTGGAATTGTGAAATTGCACCCTGGGAGAATATCCATAATTATTAGACTTTCCAGCAAGAAAAGCAGTAATAGGACTTTCAATGAAAATGCTTGATTTTTTAGCATTGATGGTTGAATCATTTTCACCATGATATGCGGCTGGATTCTGTACTTGTGCAGGCATGGATTTGTTCACATTCAACTCCATATCTCTTGCTTGTTTATGCTCAATCAAACTGTTGAATGACAATCCTGGATATTCTTTATCATGAGTAATCATCATTACATAATTTTCCCATTTTTCAGGTAATGCCTCTAGTAACTTCTCTTTCAAATCAGCTTCTTCCTTTTTGATGCTTACTAAAGTCATTTCACTCAGCAAATGTGAAAACCTAGTAATGAGCTTTGAAATATCTTCATTTCGATAATGCTTGAAATTGTCGAATTCTTTCTTCAGAACCTTTTGCTTACTTTTCCTAAACTGATCATTACCCTCACATCGTTTCTGTATTGCATCCCACAATTCTTTCGATGTAGTATAAGCAGAAAACTGATGTAATAGATCTTTGGGTAATGCCATGGTTAATGTTCTATAAGCTTTTTGTTCAGCAGTCAGACTCCTTTGCACAATTGGCCTTCCAGTAGTACCAGTTGGATATTCATATTGATCAGTGTACGCCAACCAAAGATCGACATCATTCGTACCAACGTATGCTTCGAATAGTTTCATCCAACTATGATAATCTTCCAATTTGAGTAACTTCAGAACTTTCTGACTTGTTCCTATTTCATTATCATAGTCTACAAGGGCTTGCATCGTGGTTGAATCGCTGAAAGCGCTTAAAAATCATTCATTTTGAAATCACGATATCAGTAGCAAAAACTTCAAACTAAAAAACGGATGTCTTAAAAGCGGAATTTGGGTATCGAAACGAAGGGTACTGACCGTTAGGCCAAAAAAATGTAGAGCTCGTCGAGACGGTCGTTTTGGCTAGTATTGGGTTCCATAACCCCAAACAGAACTCTAGTTACATCAGTTATAGTGAAAGTCACTATTTTGTCGGCGTACCAATAAACCTCCCAGCGGACCAAACTGTTGACTAGCGTACCAATAGCTTTGACCGTACCAACCACTCAATGTACCAAACCAGCGGCGTACCAGTGAACTCAGCGTACCGTGAACAGTAGCAGACCAACTTGGTACGACCTAACTGCTCTGAACCACCGTTAAAGATTGCCTTACGTACCAATTAGTGTACCAACAACGTACCAATCTGTTTATTCAACGTACCACGACATTCAATCGGCATACCAACACTGAATTTTCTGGATTTTCATGAATTTGAAGGTTTTGGACTGTAGTTTGTAGCAGTAAGCAACGCAAACACACTAGGAACGTTTTGAAATCAATTTTGACATCTAAAACCCTCGGATTTGAGAAAATTTTCATGAAAATTGACCAAAACCCCACTTTCTCTCTCTAGTAATCTCAAAATTCACAGAATTCGATCAACAAATTGAACCAGAAAGCTCTGATACCACTTGTAAACACATGGAGCGACGGATCGTTTGCTAATCTAGTGAATATGAGATGAATTCAATGACACGAAGAGTAAATACAATGAGATTGTATTGATGCAAGAAAGATCACGACTTGGGATCATATTGGCCATAACGTGCTGAACTACACTTCAATTTCGATTATTGTAGCACATAAGCCATGTCGATTGCAAATATAGTTTATCCATCCTTAAACTCAGGCATAACCATACTCATAACATCTAGATATGTTAGAATATAAACAATACGTACCGATTCTTTAGGCAAAAGAATATCAGCCCCATCCTTGGCTATCTCCGATTTCAAGGGACGAAAGTTCATAGCTTTAGGCGACACACCACCCCTAACAGACGCAATATAAGACACAGAGCCTAAAGAAGGCTGACCCGTAGCAGGAAATATAGGCAACTCAGTAGCCGATTCAGTTTGTGAGGCCAACCCATACCCATCCGCCACCTGATGTGGTACATCAGCAATAATAGGAGCACTCGTCACTTCAGGAGTACTCTCCTTAGAACTAGGCGGCGTCTCGGCCAGAGTAGTTTCAAGAAACCCTACCTTCTTCATCTTTTCGGCCTGTAGTACAACAATGTTTGTTTTCGATCCACTACGCCTAGGAATTGGTTTTCCATCAATGTTTTTTAATCGACTGAATAGACCTGTGGATGTTTTCCCGTAAGGGGGATGGCCAGGAGTAGTAATCGCCATGCACAGAAAAGAACGTAAAAAAGGAAAACCGTAGAAACCCTAATCGCACCCACTGAAGCTAAGAAATTCGTACCACCCTAAGAATCAATCAAGGATCTTATACATATACAACTTGAATTAACCCAGAGGATGATCACAGATTGTTATACCACAATAAAATACGATGTGATTAAATTTGTTTTGACCAGTGTACCCCACACTATCAGACACACTCAAATATGTTTTTGCTTATCACACTTTGTGATTTCACTTGTGATTTAACACATAGTGATTGAATTCATGATATAGTCCATGCAAAAAGAAATAAGAATGTTAAATCTTCTACGTTAAGGTCGATCTTTCGATACGCAGATAAGGCCTCAGATTTAACAAAATAAGAAAAATACAAACAAGTTGAAATTGTATAATTCAACAACAGTCAGGCCGGTCTTGTGAACACGCTAGAGAAAGTCCGATGAATTATACGAAACACCAAGAAAATAAAGCAGAACCTCAAACGAACAACAATCAGGTCGATCTTTAGATACGCAAAGAAAGTCCAATCGTTTGAGGAAATAAAGAAAATCAAACAAGCTTAAATCTTTGCAAAATGAACACATGTTTACACAGTGTCTTCTCATATTTCGTTTCACATACCCTTTTTTTGATATATCATGAGATATGCATCAAGATGTTGTCCACTAGGTCAACCATCAAATTTAGTGTATATCAAATTTGTATGATTTCTGATTTGCTGAGCCTACCTAGCACATCGATCAATGATCTTATGGCTTTTTCATCTAGTTTAACCATGAGTCAGGCAACGTTAGCCAATGTACCATCATTTCTCAATCATGTCGGATACAATTTCTCATTTTTCAAAGTTTTTGTCTTTTCAAATTTCTCCCCCTAAAAATGACAAACTCTATTTTTTAGATTTTCATTTTTACCATTTGAAAAACAACACACTATTTTTGTAATTTTCAAAGAAACAAACTCCCCCTCAAACTGAGACGAAGTGAAAAACAAAGAAAATTGATCAACCAACACGAAAACTTGCAGTTAAGCATTTTAAAAAACATAGGATTTTGAAAATGATTTGGAAATTCATTTTAAGTTAAGCATAAATATTCCAATATTAGCAATCTTTCAACTACCGATAGGTTTTCTAGAAATACCTGCTAACACCAAATAAAACATTAGTCGCTTTGGGATCGACCCGATTCAACAGCATCGGGTTGCCGGTGTCTTCCACATAGTCTGTGATGGCCTTGGAAATAACTTTAGGTTTCTAGATCATTGATGATGAAAATTTTGAATCAGAACCTGAAAAATTTTCAACCGGCGTCTTTGGTTTGGACCAAAACGGCTTACTGGTTGGTTTGTACATTGGGGACCATGGTTCATCAAAATTTTTACCATTGTTATCCACATATTTTGCATTTTTGTGAATGTATGCAGTCGTCGGACAATTTGCAGCCATATGTCCAGGTCGACGATATGCATGGCAAATTCTTTCACAAAGCATAGGTGAACATTTGAAAATATTCTTTAGCTTCCAACTATGATTTGAAGCAGAAGAATCATAGTAACCAAAAGAATGATCAGAATAAAATGTATCAAATAAATTATCGTAAGAATCATACCCACGAGATAAATTTTGTGGTAAATAGAATGAACCACTTGACGAACCTCCAGAATGATAACAACCATTTCTTGATGTAAACGCATTAAGATTCTTCTGTTGTGCTTGCTTTTGTTTATGTTGAACATGTTTAAAAACCTGTTTCTTTGGTTTTTGTTGAGGTTGATGAATCGGAACAGGATTAACAACAACCTCCTTCTTTTTCTATTTTGTCTGTTGCACTGAGACATCCTTGACTGCATAACCCAAACCTTTATGCTTGTAGTCAGGAATTTTTGAAGATTCAAATTGAGAACCAGAAGCATTTCTTGCATTAGCTTCTCTAGTGAATTTTGCCTTAGTATCTTTCAGCTTGTTCTCATGAATCAACGATTTAGCAATTTCAGCTTCAGTTGAAGTACTCACAGACTTCTCAATCTTATCAAATATCTGCTCATTTTCCAAGAATGATGACCCAACATCAAACTTTGGAGCATTTCCAGTTTCAAATTTCTTTTTCCTAGACTTAGATTTCCTTTTCTTTGCAGGAGCAGAAATTGCAAACTTTGAATAATCATCCATTTATGCATTTGGATCCACAGAAGCAGATGGAATACTTGACACATCAACTGGTGACAGAACTTTACATAAATTATTTTTAACACTTTCTTCACTCTTCTCTTGTTTTTAGATGTAATTTAGTAATGTCGGTGACATATTACAATTCTTTACTTGATGTTGCAAATCCAGAATCTCAATTTTTAATTTAGAAATCTTCACTTGAGCATCCAACAAATCTTTTTGAGAAGCAATAAACTGTTCTGACAACTCATTATATTCATATTTATGTCTTTTTCTTAAGTCACACTCTTCCAAAACTTCTTCGGTAACCTTTTCCCATTTCTTCTTGAAATAATCAACATCTCATGTTAAAATTTCATTCTTTTCTCGGAAAAGAACATTTTTATCTCGAAGTTTTGAAAGTTCTTCTTTAAGACTAATTACTTTCTCAGCATCTTTAATAGCAATCTGATTAGCTTTTTCATATTTCTGTTGAACATGATAAGCCTTTTCGAATAAAGATTCAAAATCTTTAGCAACTTCTTTAGCCTCAGCTCTAGCTTTTTCACATTCTTCACTTAAAACTTTAATTTCTTTCAAAAAATCATCATTAATCTTAGCAAGTTCAGCACACTTTGGACATATTGAAAAAACTTCATTCTGAACTTCTTCTATGTCACTATCATCCCGTTTATCATATATCACACAAGAACTTGTTTCAGAATTAGAATCAGTTACACAACCATCAATTTGTTCAGTCTTGAAAACAGTATCACAATCCTTTTTGTCTGACAACTCATTACTTCCTGATTCTAAACCACTAGATGCTGAATAATATGATTTTGAATCAGTAGATTCTGAGCCAATCTTCACGGTCTGAATGTTTGCACAATATTGAGCAACATTCTATATATTCTCCATATCATCAGACAATGCACATGTCTCACCTTTTTCTATCAATGCATTTCATTTATCTTTGGCAGTGTGATACACTGTGAATTCAAGATAAATTCTCTTGAAAGAGCTGTTTTGAGAATGTGTCTGGCTTTGTCTTCATTATCTATATACGCCTTTTCTTCTTTAGAAAGATGTCGATGTATTTTTACATGTCCTCTTCCATCAGTAGGCCATTTGAACTGCTTATCAATTATCTTCCAAAAATCTTTGAAATGTTTGTTGATGTAACTCTCAAAATCAACTTTCCATTCATGATAATCTTCCCATTTCATCAGTTTAGGTATCACAATATTAGCTTGTGATGCACTAATTTTCGAACAATTTATGAAAAATCAGTTCAATGTGCTGGAATAACTCTTTACCAAAACCGAAAAATGACACTCCAAAAACTTCAAACTCAAAAATGGAGGTCTTAGAAGTAGATTTTGAGGGTCGAAACGAAGGATACTGGGCGTAATGTGAGTAAAAGTGTAGATCTCTTCGAGACGGTCGTTTTGGCTGGTATTAGCTCCCGTAACTCTTAACGGAACTTAAGTTACGTCAGTTTTAGTAAACCACCCAAAATTGATGTCACCCGAACTGATCCGAACTGGTAAGAGAACTGAAACGAAGTTAATCGAACCAACCCGAACTGTGAATTCGGTTACACGAACTGGAACCCAAACTGAGATTGACCGAACTGGTACTTTGCTTGACCAAAACCACCCGAATTGAATACGAACTCACACTTTGGTAGAACGAACACACCCGAACTCATCCGAACTCGCACTTCGGAGCGGTTTTTTTCAGACAGATTGTTCTTCACCCGAACTCAAATGAACTAGAACATTTTTCACTCAAAATTTGCAATTTTCAGTGTTTTAGAAAGTGATTTTCAGCAGTAGATTAGAAACAAAGAAAATGAATGTTTTAGGATCAGAATTTGCACCAAAAAACTGAACAAATTTCACCAAACGAATGCAAAAACATTTGAAACTTTCAAAAACCCACACTTTTTGTATCAAAAACTCAAAAAACAATGAAATCTGATCATTAGATTGAACCGAAATCTCTGATACCACTTGTAAGTGCGTGAGCGGCGGATCGTCTACTCGATCATAGGGAAATCAATGTAATTCGAGTTGTAAAGATGACATGAGAAGGTGAATACAATGAGATTTGTATTGCAAACCACTCAGAGAATACACAGTAAAACACATACAGTTGATCTAGACAAGTGTACCTAAAACTATACAAGACGAAGCTATTTATACTTGTACAAAACTGTGCGAACTGGACATCACCCGAACTGGCACTTCGAGTCAGTTTGTGTGCACACCCTCATTGGCGGTTCGGGTCACTTCGGACACGTGCTCTTTTGTAGCTTTTGTCTTGTACTTGATAATTAACACGACGAACCAGATTATGCACTAACAACTTTGGAGTACGGTGTGTGTATCGGGAACAATCTTGCAGTCAAATAGAACATGCATCTAACCTAAGTGTGTGTTTTCCGTAAAATGCCATACTTTATCTTTAAGTGTTGTGACACATACCTTTGTTTTTGGAACTGAGCCTACCTAGCACATCAGCTTGGATCATGTCTTTCACTTTAGTCGTATATGTGGTTAGTTACCTGCTGGACATAATTATTTCATTTCCCTATAAAATTTAAAAAGCAATAAATTAGACATCTGAGAAGGTGTTTATTCTTCCCCTGCTTTTAAAATTTTATAGACACACGAATTTTTTTTTAAATGCTTTAAGATTAATAAAATAAATGTATATAAAATAAAAGGAATAGTCAGTCTAGCCCTCAAAGGTTATCATCTTTAACCCCTAGACACACATTTCGAACTTCCCACGATCTAATGGTTTAGTAAACATATTAGAAAAATTTTCATCGGAAGTTACCTGCTCTAGATGGATTAGCTTCTTGTCAAAACAGTCATAAATAAAGTGTACCTTTATATCGATGTGTTTAGTCTTAGGATGCTATACCAAATTTTTCATAATATTTTAGCATCATAATTATCACAATAAATTGGTGTGTCCACAAAGGTCAAACCGTAGTCTGCCAGCTGGTATTGAATCCACAAGACTTGAGAACAACATGCAGATGCTACAACATATTTGGCTTCAGTTGTGGATTTTGTAACTTTTGTGCTGCTTTTTTCACTGCCAGGAGATCAACTTTCCCCCAGATATTGACAGCCAGCGGATGTGGTCCTGTCTAGCTCACAACCTCCATAATCACTGTCAGAAAAAGCAAACAGATTAAATTCTGAATCTTTAGGATACCAAAGATCAATCCGAGGCCTGCCCTTCAGATATCTAAAGATTCGTTTGACAGCAAGAAAATGAGACATTTTAGTCTGAGATTAATAACGAGCACATGTATGAACAACAAACATGATGTCGGGCCAACTAGCGGTTAAATACATCAGTGACCCAATCATGGAGCGATACATGTGCTCACTTACAGGTTCACCATCTGGATTAGGTGCCAAAAGTGGTCGAGAAACCATAGGTATGGCCATCGGCTTGCAGTATGACATTTTGAATTTTTCTAGAATCTCATCAACATCTTAGCTTGATGAATAAGAATGCCATTATCATCCTGTTTTACTTGAATGGCAAGAAAATACTGCATCTCCCCCTTAGCACTCATTTCACACTTTTGTTTCATTACAACCTCAAAATCTTTGCACAATTCTTCATTCGCAGACCCCAAAATGATATCATCTACATATACTTACACCATAATTATGTCATCACCAACCACTTTTCGAAACAATGTCTGATCCACCACACCACGTGTATACCCATACTAAACAAGATGATCTGTCAAAGTGTTATACCAAGAACGAGGGGCCTGATGGAGGCCATGAAGAGCTTTGTCTAAACGATAGACATGATCCGGATAATCTTCATCAATAAATCCAGGAGGTTGGCATACATAAACCTCCTTGTCCATGTCAACATACAAGAATGCAGTCTTAACATCCAGTTGGTACACTAAATTGATGTTCAATCCCCTTTACAGCACAAAATGCATCAATCGTACAATTTTTAAACTCCATCCCATTGTCACTTCTGATGGAATTTATCTTTAGGTTAGTCTTATTTTTAATCACGTTGATGAATGCCTTCAAAATATCTGTAGTTTCACTTTTCTTATGCAAAAATAACACCCATGTAAAACACGAGTAATCATCAGTAATAACAAGATAGAAGGCACAACAATTTAAACATAACATACCCACTGGAAAAAAGAGGTCCATTTGAAGAAGTTTGGTTTATGTGGCCTTTTGTGCTGCTTCCCCTAAGCACAAGCCACACATTTTTCTCTCATTGTGAATTCTTTGATTGACAGATCTTTAACATGGTCACCCCTTGCAAGACAATTGAGATGCTTGGCATTAGTATGACCCAAGCGTCGGTGCTAAAGCCGAGCATGATTTTCAGCAGTCTTGGAAAGCAGGCACGCCACTTCAGTAATAGGTGGCTTGTTCATGTTTAAAACATAAGAATTGCCATGTCTAGGAGTATGCATTAGCACCTAGTCATCAGGTATGGTGTATCCAGGCTTCAAAATTAAACATTCCTTATTGTTAAACAGAACGGGATACTCTCTATCACAAATTTGTGACACACTCAATAAGCTGTGAGTGAGTTAGTCGACATAAATGACGTCATTGAAACTAAGACAACCTTTTTTAACGGTACCCTTCTTGCTGATACGTCCTCCAACACTTCCTGCAAAGGAAACATATCCGCCATCAAAATCTTGAACATTTTGCAATACAGACATGTCCCTTGTCATATGCCAGGAACAACCATTGTCAACATACCAGAAGTTGTTAACAGTCCTCCTTGGCTGTTCCTGCATTAAAAAGGAGATTAGTTAGAGATTGGTACCCAGGCCATAATAGGTCCGGGTTCTTCATGTTGGTACTACATGAAACAGTGTTTGGTTTTTCCTGGACCTTTTTTGGTTTATAGACTTTCTGCATTTTCTAGGTTGGACCTTTTGATTTGGACATCATTTGAGAAACAAACGGTGCATTAAACTTAGATTTTCGAAAATAAGTGTTATTGGACTATTTGGTCTGTTTGTTGTACACACCCATTTGTTTATAATTTCGGCTCACCACCTTGGGAACATTCCAATGACCTTCTTCTCTCACCTTAATCGCTCTCGAAGAATTATTTGCAGAATTAGAATTTTCTTGAAAACCCTTTTTAGTTTTGGATTGTTTCAAGTTGGGTTGCTACTGTTGGTGAGGTCTCAACACCACAGTTTGTTTAGGTGGTGATTTTGCAAACTGGAACATTGGCCTGGAAAGAGAAGTCTTTGGACTGCTGTTGTTTCTTGGGATAATATGGCTGATATGGTCTATGCAAATAATTTCTGGCCAAATGTCCACGCTTTCCACAAGTGTGACAGGACTGTTTCTTTGGAAACGCGGGAGGCTGGGAATATTGTCGCCCAGTGGATTGTCATTTTGGTTTTGCAGCATATTATGAATCCAATATGCTTTGCCTTCAGGACAAGTGGATAAAACATACTCCCACTTTATTGGTTGATTTTGGTCATAAGCAGAATAAACTTTTTGATAAGTGACAAAGTCTTGGGGTTTAGACTCCATTTCCTTTTTCACATTCAAAACATTATTAGATTTTCCAAACACAAACACCCCATGGGTTAGGGAACCAGCAACCTGTGTTCCCTTTTTCTTTCATAGATTTCACACAAGCATTAGTTTTTCCCATAGAAAACACACCAAAAGAAGTTTGTTCACCAAAAACATTAGACTTAGAAAGTTTGGTCACTTCCTTTGAAACATCCAAGGCAAACTTAGGAAATTCAATACTATCAGTTTTAGACTCATTCAAAAGACCAGAATTATGACTCTTATGGTAAGCTATGCATTCACTGTTGTCACACCATGTAATTTTTGTATCAGGTGCGAGTGTGATGGATCATAGTCAAGGTTACACAGAACGACTTCTGGATGATTAAAGAACTAGAGCTGTTTGAAAAGTTAAGTTAAGTCAAAATATGGAGTTTCATTTCATTAGTAGCAGAAATAGTAGTGAAAGTATGTTGTCATAATTGTTACAAAACAATTACATTTCGAAAAGATTTAAGGACATGACACCGTTAGGTGTTATGTAGTGAAATCTCCAAAAGAGCGGCTAAGTTTGACCATGACTCCAGAACAACAAAATGCAGGTCCTAACATGATAAGTCGTCCAGTATGCAGCAAAAATCAATCACCTGAGAATTCATATACTAAAACGATTCAACATAAAGTTGGTGAGTTCATAGGTTTAGATAGTATGCATGTAAGAGTTTGATAACAAAGTTTGATTTAAATCATTCCATTGTTAGACAATTCGTTTAGATACTGTTTTATAAATTACCATGAATCTTGAATACCGAAACTAACTGATTACCCACTCATGGTTTTATGTCCAACAATACCGCATGGCCAATATAAATGTATGTATTCTCTTGACTATTAAAACAGAGTCAAGATTGGAGCCACCAATCAGAGCAGGGGCGTTAACCCAATAGATCTATTCACGAGTTATCGTTTCTGTTTGTAAATTAATCGGATTCAACTAATAGTGGGGTTTCATCATAGCATGAAAAATCATGGTACAATAGGATTTGGACTAGAAAAGCTCATGTAATAGATAAGGTAATAAGTAATTATTTTTTAGGCAATGATCAAGGTTGTATGAATTCTTCCCCAAGTATTAAAACAGTTAAAAGAAAGGGGCCGTGAAAACTCACATAAATGATATGATTTAGACAGTAAAGCGGAACAAGTAAGCAGTCCTATACAACGTTATAAGACATTTTAGGATAAAGAAATTGGGTTGAAATCTAAGTCACTCCAATTTGGTTGGTCAAGTCTTGGCGTTATGGTAACCCGATAGTACATTATGATATAGTTGACCTTAAGGAAGTATTTATTGTGCGCGATAATTAAAATATTAATCATATTCATGATAATTATTAGTTTAGAAATAGTTATTATTCCAAATAATTATCATATAAATTTAGAAGACTTGTAAGGAAATAAACGACAGTTTCAGCGGTTAAAGTAAAAAATACGCATTTTGCCGGTTTTAGCCGTATTTCACGGTATTTCTAAAATGACAAAGGCATATGACTATACAAATAAATATACATTTATTTTCATCATAATGATCATAACAAAACATTAAAAACAAGTTCAAGAGTTCATTTTCTTAGTTTTGTCGGTTTTGCTGGTATGTGTGCGATTTAGCCGGTTTTGATCCTGTGACTCGTTCTAATGCTTTGTAACTTACTAAAACACTTTGTAACCATGTCCTAAGTTATTTTTGGCCTTTAAAAGTATTCCAAATCAGTTTTGACTTTTATTTATATATCTTTACAAAAACGGGGTTTCCGGGCCTGTAAAGTGTTCGTTTTTAGCCAGTTTTCCCCAAACTTAGCTATTTTCAAGGGGGATCTTTTGCTAGGATTTTTATGGCTAAAAACATACTTTATATTCACTATAAAGAAGGTCTAATATTCTGTAAAAAATAGCTATTAATTATCTATATGAATCTAGACTTTTTAGTTTGGCATTTTCACAGTTTAAGCAGGCCTTCCAAGCATATCTATAAGTCAAATGCTACCAACCATAACTTCCTAACATGTCACAAATCAGTGTCTAGGGTTTCATGAGTCACAAATTTTGGATCTAGTGTTCTATACACCAAACTATAGCACTTTGTACACATACTAGCATCATAACACTAGCTTTACTAGCATATGGGGGGTTCAAAGTACATGTGATCACTAGAAAAAACGTATCATTTACTAGATCTAACAAGAACATGAACAAAGTTGTAGGTTACTAACGTCATAGAAGAAAATATAAGTTTTAAAGTCACCATTTTTAACCAAGACTTAACATAGGAGTGTTAGATGCATAGTATAAGATCATTTAACATGAAAAACTATAAGAAAATTTAGAAAATGTGCACCACTAACTTGTAGGAACTAGAAAATGGTACACGGGAGAGAGGAGGATTCTCCTTTCTTGCTTCTTAGTGTAGATCTTCAAGTATTATGGTGATTGATGAAGAAAAACTAGAGAAAGAGTAGAGAGAGAGATGGTGACGGTTGGGAGAAAGAGAGGAGAAAAGTGTGTGTGTTTTGTGTGTGGGAGAAAATGATGTTATGTCTAGGGTTTTCTTTATAAGTTCATTATATAGGATGGTACAAAAGGATAAAAGGAGGTGTTTGGTTCACAAGGTGGTGGTGGTGATTTGTTATGGAAAAACCGAGAGGGAGAGGGGAGCCAAAGGGTGGTGGATTAATGCTAGTAGTTTAGGGTGGTGAAAGGTACAAAGAAAAGGTGATGGGAGGTTTAAGGTTTGTAGGTTGATGATGATGATGATGTAGGGAATAGTTATTGCTTTATGGTTGGGTGATTAGTAGGAGATTAGGAAAGGTGGTGGATTAGTTACTAGAATTCGATGGAGGGGGCGTTTGGGTGCCGGGTTTGAGCCGTGAGCGAGGGACGGGTTTGGTAGGCTCAAAGGTGGTGACAGGTTTGAGCATGCATGGTGTGGACGTGCATGGCGGGTCCTGTAAACTGTTCGCGGGTCGGGTCTATGGTGACGGGTTGGATACAAGAAAATTAAAAGGCTAACAAGTCTTGTTTAAAAATAAATGGTGTTAAATGATGATAAATGTTTACGTTTGTTATTTTATATAAAAACCTCATGGTTTTTCGTTATAAAACTACTAAACGTTAAAAAAAAGATTTATTATGGGACGTAGTCGGTAAATAGATAAATCAACGCTATCGTTCATTAATTATTTTACGTCAAGTAATGTTACGAACTTTACACGTATAATAAAATACTACAAAGGTGATGAGATAATATGAAGATTCTTTTTATATTTAAGAGTAAACTTCGTTTTTAGTCCCCAACGTTCGCACATTTTAACAATTTTAGTCTCAACTTTTTAAAAATCCCAATTTAGTGTCTCACATTTCATTTTTTAAATAAATTTTGGTCTCAACGTTAACAGTTGTTTATAGAGCCGTTAGACTGCCCTCATGTGGTCCCCACATGAGGTGTACTTTTGTCAATTTCGTTTGTTTTAACTCATACTTTAAAACAAACGGAAATAACAAAAATACCCCTCACGTGGGGACCATGTGAGGGCAGTCAAACGGATATTTAAACGGTTGTTAACGTTGTAACCAAAATTGAAAAAAAATGAAATGTGAGACACTAAATTGGGATTTTTGAAAAGTTAGGACTAAAATTGTTAAAATGTACAAACGTTGAGGACTAAAAACGAAGTTTACTCTATATTTAATTACATATATTGTTGTGAAACATTTCTTGTTATTAAAGTTCCATCGAATATATATATATAATATGATTTTTTTTAAAGTCGATTGTCTAAGTGATAATGTAAGGTTTGCCAAGACTAACGGACAGTTGCATAACATGTTATCTACGTTAACTAAACACAGATTTATGCACATTGTTTCAGTAAATTAAATGATAATTTATATAATTTGACTTGGGAAACTTACGGGTTGTCACATTCTCCCCTAGTTGAGAGAATTCATCCCGATATTCAGACTGCGTCATCTGCAGGAGCGTGATTGGGAAAGAGGTGCGGATACTTGGCTTTGAACTGGTCTTCGCGTTCCCAAGTGAACTCAGATCCACGGTGTGAGTTCCATCGAACTTTAACAATAGGAATTCTGCTTCGCTTTAGCTTCTTGACCTCACGGTCGATGATTTCAGCAGGTTCCTCCACGAAGTGAAGGGTTTCATCGATTTGGATTTCGTCGAGGGGAATAACAAGCGATCTGTCGGCAAGGCACTTCTTCAGATTACTGACAAGGAATATGTTGTGAACACTGCTAAGTTCGGCTGGCTGTTGTAGTCTGTAAGTGACTAGTCTGATATTTCCGAGAATCTGGAATGAACCAATGTACCGAGGGTTTAGCTTACCAGGTTTGCGAAAGCGGATAACACCTTTCCACTGGGAAACCATCAGTAGAACCTTGTCACCGTCTTCGATATGATAGAGGCTTTCGTCTGACATCAACGTAGCTCTTTTGACGGTCACGGGTGGCTTTCAAACGGTCTCGAATCTGGGAGACCTTCTTAGTTTTCTCGATGACTAGTTTCGGACCTGTGATTTGGCTATCTCTAACTTCGAACCAACAGATGGGAGATCGGCACTTTCGACCATAGAGTTCCTCAAACGGGGCGGCTTGAATACTGGTATGGTAACTATTGTTATATGAAAACTCGCATAAGGGAAAGTTCTCATCCCAGTTGTTACCAAAATCAATTGCGTAAGCGCGTAACATATCTTCAAGGGTTTGGATTGTTCTTTCACTCTGGCCATCAGTCTGCGGATGGTATCCAGTACTCATGTCTAGTTGAGTACCCAGGGCTTCAAGCAATGACTGCCATAACTTAGAAGTGAAGAGACTATCTGTATCAGAGATGATTGAGATAGGAGTCCCGTGGCGGGAGAGTGTCTCCTTCATATAGAGTTTGGTTAGTCGTTCTATAGAATCCTTTTCCTTAATGCCTAAGAAATGAGTTGATTTTTTTAATAGATCGATGATAACCTAAATGGTGTCGTCACCATTTTGGCTTTTCGCCATCTTGGTGATAAAATCCATGGCAATACGTTCCCATTATTACTCAAGGATTATCGGTTGGACGAGTAAACTAGATGGTTTTTGATATCCAGCTTTAACTTTGGCGCAAGTTAAACACTTACCAACATATGTGGCAACTTCCATATTCCTATTGGGCCACCAGTAAAGCTCTCTCAATCCGTGGTACATCTTGTCAGAACTAGGGTGGATTGAGTACCTTGATATGTGGGGTTCGTCCATGACTAGTGAAAATGCGTGAGCATCGGATCGTCTACTCGATCTAGCTAATCGGACATCGAAACGTAAATAACCGATCGATTTATTGATCAACGAAGAACAATTACAATCAGTAAACACTCAGAAACAGACTCAGAGAAACACACTCAGAAACACACACTTAACAGTAATCTCGCACGCTCAGAACTAACTATTATAAGGATCAAACAACTATTTATACCCAGCTGGCCGATCCCTGTCCGAACCCCACGTTTGGCCAGTCCGAACTCCAGGTTCGGACCAGGTTCGGCCAAGCATACTTTGACTTGATCTTGTACATTGCTTGATACTTCACACGACGCACATATCAGGTATCAACAAACTCCCCTCGTCGTGTGCAATATTTTTTCAACATCATCAACTCTGTATCTTCAATCAAGCCCCTCCTCAAGTGTAGAATCCATTCGTCCAATGAAATGAATCTTCGAACAAACTCCTCCTCAACTCGATCGTAGCTTAATCTTGAATACTTGATGACATCTGATGTTTCTCTGTTCTTTTATCAGCAACCTTCAGAAGACTTGAAGTTGTGATCTCTTGCACTTTAGCATCCTGCATCAAACATTTAAATAATCTTGGCGCAAAACGTCTCTTCGAGACTCCAAGACATGATTTGAAAATTGAATTTTGTATCACGTGTTGATCAGATTGAAAATAAAGCAGAAACAAAATCTTTTTGACTTTTAGAAAATTTTAAACTAAAACAAACCTAAAATCTTTTTGACTTTTCTTGAAATAAAAAGAAATCACAATACGGAATCAGACACTATTTTTGGTATGAGAAAGATCACTATATGGGATCATATTAGACATAACGCACTGAACTGCACTTCAAATTCAATTAATCGAAACACATAAGTCATGCTGATTGCTGGTATAATTTGTCCAACTTAAACTTAGGCAGAATCATACTCATAACATTTGGATATGCTAAGGTATTGATTAGATTTGCTTTGACCAGTGTATCCCACACTATCAGACATATCTTTTTCCTTTTGTGTGATAGCACTTGTGATTTTTCACAACGCATAATATTTTCATGATATTGTCAACTGTGTTCCATGCAAAAAGAAATAAGAACGTTAAATCGTCTACCTTAAGGTCGATCTTTCAATACGCAGACAAGGCTTCGGATTTAACAAAATAAAGAAAATAAAACAAGTTGAAATTGTATAACCCAACAACAATCAGGTCGGTACTCCCGTACACGCAGAGAAAGTCCGATGAGTTATAAGAAACACCAAAGAAAATAAAGCAGAATGTCAAACGAACAACGATCAGGTCGGTCTTGTGGACACGCAGAGAAAGTCCGATCGTTTGACAAAATAAAGAAAATCAAACAAGGTTAAATCTTTGCAAAATGAACACATGTATACACAGTGACTTCTCATTACTATTTCACACTTATTTTTCTTTTTGTGTCATGAAATATGCATCAAGATGTTTTCCACATGGTCAAGCATTAGTATTTAGTGTTTATCACATCTGAATACTTTCTGATTTGTCGAGCCTACGAAACACATCAAACAATGATCTTATGGTTATTTCATCTATTCTATCCATGAGTCAGATACGTATTCCAATGTACCATCATTTCCCAATGATCAATTTCTCACAATTTTATATATTGTGCATGTATTCACTTTCCTTCATTATATATTTGGCATGTATTCACCTTCTTCCCATAACATGCATTTTCTCAATTACTCCCCCTTACTTACAATTCTCCCCCTTAAAATGAAAACTCTATTTTTGGATTTTCATTTTACACAAAATAAAACTCTATTTTTGGGTTTTTGAGAAAAATATTGTAAGCAAAGAAAAACGATCAATCAACACGGATAGTTTGCAGATTTAGAATTTAGAAAATTTGCAGGTTAGAAAGATTTATCATGAAATTTAAATTAAGCAGAATACTCCTCCATCAACAACTTTGCAATCGTCGATAGGTCTTCTAGAAGTACCTGCACACTGGTCAAACTAATTAGTCCAAAAATGACCCGAAGCGAATTGCTTCTAGTCGACCAGTGTCCTTGTTTTGCTTAGAAACCACCTTAGGTTTCCATTGTTGTTGTTTTGGTAAGACAGTTTGAGATGAACTTATCACAGGTGACTGTGATGATGAACCTACACTTTGAACCTTTGAGAGCATTGGAACAAAACGTTTTTGTTTATGAAAGAATGTAGGTTCAGCTTCATCAAAAACTCTGCCTCGTTCATCGAAGAACTTTGTTGGGGCAGGTTTACCAAACACTGGTTTCTTATGAAACCCTTGGGGTGAATCAGCAGGTAGTGGACAATCCTTTGCCATATGCCCTGGTCGGCGGCAAATATAACAGATTCTTTTTGTTTTGTCCCATCTTTGATGTACCCGCGAAGAACACACATGAATATCTTGAACATGATCAGAATGAGAATCATATACCTGATGCCTGTGATCATGTACCCATTTGGATGTAGGGCTTCGAGATTGAGAACTTTCAGAAGAAATTTGAGCTTTCACAAAAACTTCAGAAATCTTCCGAGCATCAACACAATGAAGAGGAAACTCTTTGTCCGAGAAAAGCTGATCAAAACCTTTGAGCTTGTAGAATCTCTCAGGTAGAACTTTATCTGCTTTGAACACGTCCGTCTTCACTTGCTTTATCTTAATCTTCTTCAAGTTTTGTGGTGCAGATGCTGAAACTTCCTCAGTTTTATCTTTCTTCTCATGAAAACCCAGTCCCACATACTTTCCAGAAATTTTCTTCTCAGGTGTAAAATGACCATTCTTCGCTAAACGAGAAAATTCAGCTTTCACTTCAGTCACATTCTTCTAATCATAAAAGATCTTTTCATCAAATCCAGATTGTGACTTAAGCTTGTCACTTGAAGTAGCCGACTTCTCATTATCAGCAGAAGACGAACCAGATACAAATTTTGGAGCAGGAGAAACTTCAGAGTTCTTTTCCTTCTTTTTCTTATTCTTCATGTTCTTCTTTTTCGGCACAACCTTCTCAACCTCAACAGTAGATGAGGAAACCTTTGAATAATCAAATTCGACAACTTGTTCCTTCACATCTTTGAAAGCTTCTTTGATATGAGCAGGGGGTGATGCAGTCTTATCAAACATTTTCTCAAAATTTGCATCATTAGCTAAGAAGCTTGTGAAAACTTGAGAATTTGAAACATTGTTAAGCAATCGATTAGCATCCAGAACTTGAATTTTAAGATCAGAAATTTGTTGTTGAGCCTCCGCGAATTCCTTTTCTTTAGCAATCAGTCGCTTCGCAACCTTGTGTGTTTCAAATTTTTACAGTCAAAGATTATCAAGACCTTCAAATAATTCCTTCTTCAATTTATCTTCATTGCGCTTTTGAATCTCCAAATTCGCTACTTGAACTTTATTTACACGAATCAACTCCCGATTCTCATCCAACAACTTTCCCATGTCAACTTGATATGCTTCAATCTTAGCAATAGATTCTTCAGCATTCTTTGTAAGCAAATCAAGTTTGACTTTTGATTTATCTAACAGATTCATGAAATCAAAAGCAGTATCCTCCGCCTCATCCTTCCATTTCTTGACTTCTTTCACCAACTCATCCCTTTCTTCACAGATCTTAGCTTTTGCAGCTTCAACATCCCTTTTATCTTGTTTAGAAATTTCTAACACTTCATTTAGCAATTTGATTTCTTTAAGCAAACAATCATTCTTCACGCCTAATTCCTTCTCATTTTCCTTAGAAATTCCCAACTCCGAACTAATCATTTTTAAGTCAGCAGTAACTCTTTTGACTTCTTCAATCAAAAATTCTTTTTCTTTCATCAAGGCTTCAATTTTAGACTCAAATTTCTCATTCTCAGCAGCGTCATATGAACTCGAATCAGAATAATAGTCATCTTGTTCATGTGTGACAATTAATGCTGATGTATCATATCCAAAATGTTGACCCCAATCATAAACACCATCATGTTGAGTTGTCAACGCTGTGGTCTTGCTTGTGTTACTAGTAGATGGTTGAGTAAAACCAGGCTTGGGTGATTGAGTAAAACCAGGCTTGCTTGCATGTGCTTGTTGACAGTCTTTGGCAAAATGTCCTAGCTGCGAACATTTATAACATTTTAACTTTGACTTGTCAAAACCCAATTTATCACTTGAAATATTTCTTCCATGTTTCTTGAAGAACCTCTTCGATCTTTGACATAACATAGCATATTGCCAAGATATATCCAATTCAATTAATTGATCATCATCAAGTGCATCAAGATCATCACTGGTTAACTTCGCATCAGCAACATTCTTGATAATCAAACCAAAAGATGATGAAATCAATGCAGAAATCATTTTAGCAC
Source organism: Deinandra increscens subsp. villosa (assembly GCA_039602395.1). Taxonomy (NCBI): domain Eukaryota; kingdom Viridiplantae; phylum Streptophyta; class Magnoliopsida; order Asterales; family Asteraceae; genus Deinandra; species Deinandra increscens. The sequence goes on from JBCNJP010000008.1 coordinate 7,521,878, forward strand.
AATCATCTGTTGATTCAGCAGAAAAAGCATTCTGACTTGAAATATTTGGAATTGTAAAGCTACAACCCCGTGAAGACTTGTTATCAGAATTATCAGAAATTCCAGTCAAAAAAGTTGTACTTGGGGCAGAACTCAGACTTGGTTTAGTTTTAGCATTCATGCTTGCCGTATTCTCACCATGATACAATTCGAGATTTTGCAAAGTAGCAATTGACTTCTTTGATTTTAACATTTCCATTTCTCGAGCATGAAGTTTTCCAGTAAGCTCGTGAAACGTCATTGTAGGATAATCCTTATCATGAGTGAGTAGCAAAACATAATTCTCCCACTTTTCAGGTAAAGCTTCCATAATCTTTTCCTTAAAATCAGCATTCGATTTCTCAATACCAACTATCTTTAATTCACTAATTAGATGTGAAAACCGTGAAACGAGAGCAGTAATGTTCTCATTTTCATAATTTTGAAAATTATCAAATTCTTTGTTCAACACTTTCTTCCGACTCTTCTTGTAATAATCATTACCCTCACATCTTGCTGAAAGAGCATCCCACAATTTCTTTGATTTCTTACAGGTGCTGAATTGATGTAACAGTTCGGTAGGTAAAGCCATAGTAAGATAACCATAAACTTTCTTTTCAAGCTCATAACGTTTTCTTTCAGCAGCATCAAAATCTTGAAGTTCCTTATAATCTCCTTCTTCAGTTGGTCGTTCATACAACTTTCGAATCGGAATCCATAAATCAATATCATTTGTGCTGATGTATGCAGAAAATCGTTTCTTCCAATTTTGATAATCTTCTAGCTTCAACAATTTGGGAACTTTCTGACTTGTTCCAATTTCATTATCAAAATTCAACATGGTTTGCATCGCACTTTGCATTGCAGCAAACGCATGAAATTCCAACATCGTTTGAAAACTTTTAGATTCTGCCGACCGAACTTGCTCCGAACCTAACACTGACCTCCGAACCTCGTCCGAACCTAAATCCAAAGTCCGAACTCTGTCCGAACTAGCTCCGAATCAAAATCAACTGTCCGAACTTCGAAGTAACTCCAATCTAGCTCCAAACCTTGAATCACACCGAACCTCGACCGAGACAACTCCGAACACGGACCGAACTCTCACCGAAGATAGACCGAACTTCGACCGAACTTGAAGTTCGGGGCGGTTACACCGAACCTGAACAGTGAACTCCGAACCTCGATTTCATTTTTCAAAAACGCGCGAAAATGGACTGATTTTGACGAAACTCATTACTGTGGATCAGAAAAACCGATAGAAAATGGTTTAGAAGCAGATTTGACACCAAACACTCGATAGAATTGATGAAAAACACAAAGACAAACTCGAGAATCACTAAAAACGCTTCAAAAATCCGAAAATAGCAACCACAGATCAGTAAAGTGAACCTGAAAGCTCTGATACCACTTGAAAATGCGTGAGCATCAGATCGTCTACTCGATCTAGCTAATCGGACATCGAAACGTAAATAACCGATTGATTTATTGATCAACGAAGAACAATTACAATCAGTAAACACTCAGAAACAGACTCAGAGAAACACACTCAGAAACACACACTTAACAGTAATCTTGCACGCTCAGAACTAACTATTACAAGGATCAAACAACTATTTATACCCAGCTGGCCGATCCCTGTCCGAACCCCAGGTTCGGCCAGTCCGAACTCCAGGTTCGGACCAGGTTCGGCCAAGCATACTTTGACTTGATCTTGTACATTGCTTGATACTTCACACGACGCACATATCAGGTATCAACAACTAGGCTTCTGATGCCTCTATGCATAGGCACCCAGAGTCTATTCATGAAGTATCTGGCACTGTCAGGCTTGATTTTGAATTGATAGTCCATACAACTTGTTAGAGCATATTCCTATGCTAACGTTGTGTCTCGTGTATTGTATCTAGACAAGAGCTTCTGTGTGAGTCAGTTAGTCTCATGGCCGTATCATATGCTCCGCCGGACCA